>CP136063.1:101705047-102365047 GCA_032622095.1 Siphonodentalium dalli
TGAAATATATTGAACCTAACTGTAATTTGGCCACTTGGAATCACATAATAAAACAGGAATTATTTGATAAAATGTTAGGTACTGAGAAATCTGACTTTGTATTTTATTAATATCATGACCTTATGAGAATTTGTGTTGTGGCCTGGTCAGTCATGTGGTCGGTTACCATTAAGGACAACGGTGGAAATAAGTGAGCTTTGGCTTGCTTTCCTGTGCGCTCATTGATGGCAGTCGATGGCATGACTTGTCAGACCGAGCATATTCATGTGTACATTTCTCTATCTATCTCTCTACCTCCACCGCTATCTATCAATGTCTTACTTATCTCCTGTTATCTTACTAGTATTTCTTAAGCAACGTGACAGTCCTGTTGAGGAGGAGGAGGGGGATAGCACAAGTTGATTATCATGTATGTACATATATACAGGTATGAATATTTATTTAGTAGTTATTACTAAACTAGGTTAATTCATTATCTCGTCCCTCTGCAGAACTGTCAAGCTGCATTCCTGTTATATTTATATATCTATATATGTTATATCTATGCTATATGAATGTCACATTCTGTATTGCTCTTTTGTGTATGCGCTTTTGCTCACCTGTCTACTTGTTTTGCATAAATTAGCCATTAAAATATATATATCTATCTATCTAGCTTACATGTACAAGAAAGCCAACCAAACAACCAATAACATCACAACCACGATCATAACGTCAGCACAGATTCTCTGCCCAAAGTTGCATTGAATTTGTACCTCCACTGTGACATATATACATCTTAGCAAATGTCAGGGGAAATATACTGTTAGGAGTTTGCATGAAAGTCACGTTTGTAGAATTTAATTTTAGTAATCTAACCACACTCACCTGCCCATGTAATCGAAACCATCTTCGCTCGTTCATCGGGTGGTGACCATTTGGCAAGAAGCGATGCAGCTGGGAAGATGACAGACTGAACAAATAAAGGTAAACGTACATCATTGTTTCGTGCCACAACAGGGGGGGGGGGTGAAAAAAAAAATTCCGGCACGTATGCCGGGGTGGGTGGGTGGTCAAAGCCACCAACAAGAAATTTTTTCCGCAACTAAAAAAAAATAAAAACAATCCTGCTTGTTTTTTAGTGTTTTGGCAATGAGTTGGGCTTCAAAACCACTTTGAATGAGAGAAATAATGTAATTC
Organism: Siphonodentalium dalli; assembly: GCA_032622095.1. Lineage (NCBI taxonomy): Eukaryota > Metazoa > Mollusca > Scaphopoda > Gadilida > Siphonodentaliidae > Siphonodentalium > Siphonodentalium dalli. The sequence continues at coordinate 101,706,227 of CP136063.1, forward strand.
TAACTGGTAAACTGACTGCAGGCAGTTATCGTGTTGTATTTTGTTGCAAATTTTGAAATCCAAGATGGCCGCTGGCGGCCATGTTTTTTTGGCTGAATGACTTCAAAATGACTCATTCCTATTTACATGTCCATGTTAACATCCATGATAAATAGTATGCACAGAAGTTCATATACAGCTGTTTACAGTGAATTTCCCCCCGCAAATCTCTGTTTTAGTGTTAAAAGGGGTGGTGGGTGTCAAAAAATGGTCGGAAAAAACTGCCGAAAACGGAAAAAAATTTGGCGGTGGGGGTGGGTGGGTACAAAAAATGATCGAAAGGGAAAAAATGCCATACGTGCCTGAATTTTTTTTCCGACCCCCCCCCCCCCCCCCCCCCCCCTGGCCACTAGAGATATTTAGAAAAACTGACATATAGAGTCACGACTGCATGTATGGTTCTACGTCATCAAATTATACGTACGTTCTAACTGTGGCCGTGCTGTCATAAACGTCACAACGGATAGTTTATCAACTTTTTCAATTTTACCTAATGAGGCCCCCACCCCCCTTTCGTACGCCGTATTCCATGCCCTGTTATGTGGTACGCCGTATTCCGGCCCATCTGTTAGGAGGTATTCGGTATTCCAAAAATACCGGTATTCCAAAAAATGAAGTTTTCATATATTTTTATGTATTCCATATGGCTGTTGACTGGTATTCCGGTTTCCACCCTCTGTGTTAAGTGGTAATCCGTATTCCATGGGGGTGGGGTGGGGGCCTCCCTAATGTATCCTGTACCCGTTATAACTATATATAATGTAACCGTGAGATAACAACATGGATCAAATGTCTTGATGTTTTTTCACCCACTGACCGACGCGCGAAGCGCGTCCAGTGGGTGTACTATAATCGTAGGACTCATGCGTTTCTGCTGAATTGAACTAGTGCCTATGCGTTTCTGCTGAGCTGCACTGACGTTTGATCGCAAAATAAAATTATAATCATTATCAAAGCACACCTTTGGATAACACCGCCATAAACAGTGACATATTATGATGTTGAGCTCGTATCATCAATAAAATTAGAGTTATAACTTATAAAACTAAGAATTACTGCTAAAGTATTTCTACCAATTGAGTAACTAGATTCAGGTTGAACTGGAACTTGACAACTTTTTAATTTCAACCAATTGAAATGTCGTTGAGAGTGGAAAGGGTTAAGGTTGGGAAGCAACGCAAATGACGTCACCGTAAACAAGGCTCGTCAAAATCAAATCGTACACATGTACATGTACGCTTCGTCTCTGAAGCTGATTTAAATTCATTCATTTGGACTGTTTCTGTGTCCTAAGATATTAAAAACTTGCGAGATATCTTTGAATGTGCTTAGGGAGGATTGTTATTATATCTAATTTATTGTATTTACCTCCCAAAAAGGTGAGTTTCAGGCCTGCATTTGTTCAATGTCTTGTCAATCTGATTCTGACAGTGACAGCGCTCGTCTGCAACTGGCTGAATTCGCATGTTTGAAGCAAACGTTTTCTCCACTAAAATTCTCTCAAAATGCACCATAATCTGTCAAATTCTCTCAATATTTCTATCTAAATACATCTTAGCTTTTGTTAGGATCAGATCTCCCCGTCAAGAAAGCGATATTTTGACCAAAACGACACTTGGGAAAATGATTGTTAAATTTGTTTACGGCAAATTACGCTGGTTTACGCTGGATTTTTATCATCGAACAAAATCAATTTCTTCCATCTAAAAGATAATTACGTGCTGAACCCTGCCGTTTTAAGAATATATAAGTATTCCACGCAGAAACACCGACTCTCAGCTCAAAATTTTGTAAAATAACAGTTTTATCGACATAAATAGATTTGAATGGGACAATCCCATGTTAAAATTTATCATCGAACAAAATTCATTTCTTCCATCTAAAACATAATTACGTAATGGACCCTGGTATTTTAGGAATATATAAGTATTCCACGCAGATATACCAAGTCTCAGCTTAAAATTTTGAAAAATAAGAGTTTTATGGACATAAATCGTTTTGAATGGCAAATCCTATATTAAAATTTATCATCGAAAAAAATTTCTTTCTGCCATCTAGAACATAATTATGTGCTGGAACCTGTCATTTTAGGAATATATAAGAATTTCACGCAGACACACCAAGTCTCAGCTTAAAATTTTGAAAAATAAGAATTTTATGGACATAAATCGATTTGAATGGAAAATCATGTGTTAAATACATTTTAGGGCCCTGCGAATGTTTTCTGATGTGCTCCATATTGGACACCGGGGAACATATTTGACAATTTCTACCTGATAATTGTGCGACAGTACAGTCGCATTACTGTTTACGTCAACATTGGTCACTAACACTCGACAAATTTATTTCGGTCTATTTATTTCGGTCTATTGTATCAACGGTGAACCCCTATCTTACTTACTTACTTCTTCTTCTCTACGCCCGTGTACGAGCAACCTCAATATGAGTATTAAAATAATCATCACCTTCCAATTTAGTGAGTTTATATACAGGTGTTGATCTAAAAATACTAATTGACATTTTGTTGCTGTGTATATGACTGGGAACTGTGTTGTAGTTTCATAGAATTCTTCTGCTCTTTCATAAGTAACAGCTTATTGTACCTCTCGATATGTAGCGCATAGCATAACCTGGAAGTATGGAACTGCAGCTGGGTGATGTCTTTGGAGTTATGAATATCTTCAGATAGATTGGACACATGTAGACTATGATCTAGTATGACATCCATTTTGGAGTCTTCAGACAAGTCGGTGTAGTTGACAGCAATCAATTCGTCCTCAATATGTGGTAAAGTTCGATTTCTGACTTCATTCAGGGCTGGACATCTTATCAGAAAGTGCTGTCTGTTTTCATCTATCGTATTAACTGCATATCCAATTATCCACATGTAACCAACCCAACCTCTAATCCTGGTCCAATTTATTACTTTTTTCATTGGTATAGTCGAGTTATGTACATATTTTTATCATGTGATCAATACTTATGTGTATGGTATTACGTGTACTATGCCGTATACGTATATCAATTGCTATTCCTCTCTATATAATTCTGGTGCCATCTATAGAGATAGAGTTAATTTCAGACCCCCCCCTTAAATTTTATACAATTGTCGCTACAGTACAGTCGCGATGCATTACATGGCAACATTGATCGCTATAGCTCTACTAATTTATGTCAGTTCATCGTATGAACTCCTTTTACTCCATATAACCAACCCAACATCTAATCCCAGCCCAAATTATTATTTTTCTTTTCATCGGTATAGTTGTGTTAGATACATATTTTATAATTTGATTCTAATTTGCATTGTACCACTATAGAAGTCGATAAATAACTATTCTGGCACTATATAGAGATAACTACTAGTAAGTTTCTGACACCCCCTCTATTTTATAGCCTTGTCGCAACAATAGAGTTGAGATGCATAATATATCAACATTGGTCATTATCGCTCTTCAAATCTATATCGGTATCAACTCATATTTTCCCGTATCGCCCACCCCATCCCAAGTTTTTCATTTGTATTATAGACTTGTTACATATACATTTTATCATTTGATACTGATTTGTATTCTGTATTTCTCTTCTGTTCAACAATGCCAAAATCATAACGGTGCAATGCCTTGTAACTTTTGCTTCAACATGCCGAGTTCCGCTGCAGACGATACAAAATTGACAACATTTCGAAATGTAAACAGGCTTCAAACTCACCAAAAAACAAAGGTCCCAAGTCAAGGTCCAAAATCCCCAACACACTGATGTGAGGTATAATGATAACTCCATCTAAATAACCAATATAAGGATGTGAGGTTTAATGATAACCCCATCCACATAACCAATATAAGGATGTGAGGTTTAATGATAACCCCATCCGCATAACCAATATAAGGATGTGAGGTTAATTATAACTCCATCCACATAACTAATAAATATGTCTGAAAATTAAACAAGAAAATTAAATTCCATGATGGCGTCCAATATGGACTACCAGGTACCTAATTCTGCTCCAAAAACATGTATTTTGAATATATGGATGTTTATGGGGAGAAACCGATTATTTCAATGCCATTTTAATTCACTTGGTGCCAAAACCCGACCTACATGTACGGGATCGCGTTTTGTGCGCGACTGTATCTTCAGCATATGTGCATCTTTAATAAGCCAACAATTGGAATCCCAATAGAGAAGATTGGCATGGGTCCCTTGCGCATAGACATCATTGATGATCTCTATGGGAATCAATATTGACATTTAATAGACAATTTCGATTAACAGCAATAACTTAAGGAATCTCTAATTGCGCTTAAGCCCAATGAGAATGCAATAAGACATTCCTTATTACGCTTAACCGCAATTACTTCCCATTGCACTTAAAAAAATTTAATATCTCTCTCAATAGATCACCCTTCTCCAAATAGTAGAATAATCCTATATTTGTTCCACCCATTGTGCCATGGAGGTGGACTACACCACCTGAATTATAAGGAGTTTATGTACTATATATCATATATTATTCCTTAAGAGATTCATTATTGGGCTTTATCAGCGCAATTTGAATATTCTTCATTGCGCTTAAGCGCAATTAAATATTCCCTTATTGCGCTTAAGCACAATAGAGATTCCCTTATTCCCTTATTGAGCTTATAAGCGCAATAAGGAATATCCCTCTTGCGCTTAATTAAGAAAAAAAGTTATAATTGTATTGTAACTATTGGTTTGTCCTTTAATATTTCCATACATCATGCCCACATATATTATAAAAGAATAGTACTATTATTATTAATAGTGCTCGTAGTAGTTAATACCACCTTACCGTCAATATTCTAGCATGGTTAGTTTCAAAATCACAACGTTAATTGTTATTACTATTTGTGTGTAGTGTATATGTACATCAGTCATCAATTGAGAAACTTAAGCACAGCCTGGTTGAATATCAACCATATATGGTGGGTTATTCTCACATTCAAGCTGTTGGTGTCATTCATGTTATTTTGCAATGCGAAGAGGTAGACCCCGCCCCCAATAGCTTATCAATACCACTCAGGACAGTGGGTGTTTTTCCTTAATTAATTGAATTTCTTGTTCAACGTACAAATCTGACATGATATATATCGGTTTTCTTGGTCTCTCTAGACCTAAGAATATAGACATAAGATTGATCTGCCTTTTGTTTTTCATAAATTTATCGCTGACTTTCTATGGCTTCTATTCTCCCACAATAACATACTATTGTATACCAAACTGCACGACATTTAACCCTCACATAACCGTAAAAGGTGTGGCTTTTACGAAGACAAATCGTATGTCCGATAGTATATGACCCTATTGTACGTTAAGACCAGTATGTTCACAATCAGAACTCACCTGACATACCCCTATCATTCATTGTTCACCATCATAACTCACCTGGCCGACCCCTATCAGTCATCTGTTCACCATCAGAACTCACCTGGCCGACCCATATCAGTCCTCGGTTCACCATCAGATCTCACCTGGCTGACCCATATCAGTCCTCGGTTCACCATCAGAACTCACCTGGCCGACCCATATCAGCCCTCGGTTCACCATCAGAACTCACATGGCCGACCCCTATCAGTCCGGTTCACCATCAGAACTCACCTGGCCGACCCATATCAGCCCTCGGTTCGCCATCAGAACTCACCTGGCCGACCCCTATCAGTCCTCGGTTCACCATCAGAACCCACATAGCCGACTCATATCAGTCCTCGGTTCACCATCAGAACCCACCTGGCCGACCCCTATCAGTCCTCGGTTCACCATCAGAACCCACCTGGCCGACCCATATCAGTCCTCGGTTCACCATCAGAACCCACCTGGTCGACCCCTGTCAGTCCTCTGTTCACCACCAGAACTCACCTGGCCGACCCATATCAGTCCTTTGTTCACCATCAGAACTCACCTGGCCGACCCATATCAGTCATCGATTCACCATCAGAACCCACCTGGCCTACCCCTATCAGTCCTCGGTTTACAATCAGAACTCACCTGGCCGACCCATATCAGCCCTCGCTTCACAATCAGAACTCACCTGGCCGACCCCTATCAGTCATCTGTTCACCATCAGAACTCACCTGGCTGACCCATATCAGTCCTCGGTTCACCATCATAACGCACATGGCCGACCCATATCAGTCCTCGGTTCACCATCAGAATCAGAACTCATCTGGCCGACCAATATCAGTCATTTGTTCACCATCAGAACTCACCTGGTCGACATATATCAGTCATCTGTTCGCCATCATAACTCACCTGACCGACCCCTGTCAGTCCTCTGTTCACAATCAGAACTCACCTGGCCGACCCATATTAGTCCTCTGTTCACCATAAGAACTCACCTGGCCGACCCCAATGAGTCCTCGGTTCACCATCAGAACATATGGACTCAATCTTGCACACCACGGTGTGATTATGGTGAACACAGAAGACACGACAACTCCGGTCGTTATAATCTTTTTTCCTCCGAACTTTTCCGCCATCCATCCTCCGGGAATTTGCAGAATGATATAGCCCCAAAAGAAAGAACCCAATATGATTCCCTGCATCTCCTTGTCCCACAAAAACTCGCCATCCTGAAAGTGAAACGACCATATTAGTGATGCTGTATTGTATTTATATAATCCTATTGTATTAGCAACCCGTTGACTGGATTGCGGCGGAAGTTGTGTCTACTGTTAAACGCCCCTCTTCAATTAACAAATAATACAAAACAATTTAAAAGTTAACTCTTTCTTTACTAATGGACTTTCCCATTCAGTTGTAACAGTGTGTATTGGAATGGTCCAGTCTACATTTAGAGGGGTGTTCAGGTAATACAAGCAGACGACAAAAAGATAATAGCAGAATGATAATATAAGCAGAATGATTCATATTCATGGTGCATGAACTATTAGATATTAAGTTCAACAAACGTTTTTCCGCAAGTTGAATTTTTTTTCCTAAGGCTTTTTTATCAAAACGTAATCAAGTTTTAACCAGAAATGGCAATAGTCATTGTATACTGAAGTATATACTACATATAGCATTATACATACTGAACCCCGCTGCTGGGTGCATATAATTAATCACTGTTCAAGATTGTGACCCGAAAGCAATAAAAACTGAACTAGGTACATCATATCATATTATGCTAATCGAAATGAAAAATGAAACTGCCTCACATATGGACAACAGACTCATGTATTAAATTCTTTCAATTTAATTGTTTTATTTTCTACGGATTCTTCATTTATGATGTTCCTCACCATCACACATGGGTACTCAAATTCATATTCGGACCGAACCCTTGAACTTGACCTGTATTTTGGTCTGGAAAACTCACATACCGAATTCGGTTCCGATAAAATGACCCAAACTAAAGTTATCATCCGGAAACCTCAAATATTGAAAATTATAATTCTATAAGAGCCATAAGTCAGTAAAAAATACTCGGACCAAACCCATAATCGAACTTGACCTGTATTTTGGTCTGGGAAAACTCACATACCAAATTTAGTTCCGATAAAATAAACCAAACTAAAGTTATCATCCGGAAATCTCAAATATTGAAAATTCTAAGTCGAAAAAAGCCATAAGTCAGTAAAAAAAATATTCGGATCGAACCCATATTCGAACTTGACCTGTATTTTGGTCTGGAAAACTAACATACCAAAAGGACTTCGTTGAGCGTGTCTCCAACTGTGTAACACAGCATTGCACAGTATCAATAACGAACACCTATGTGATACATTGAAGAGTTATGTTATCGTGTATATATTTGTCACACATCTTCCAAAAAGAATGTGGGTCTATGAAACTACACCGGAACAAATTTGTTTTTTTAAAGACATATTATGGACTTGTTCGGGTGCGTGAAACTGGTAAGATAGTACTCATGTCCTATGTCAAACTGGGAAATGTCGACTGGAGGTGTGTGTCAAAAATGAAAAAAGCGGCTACATGTCCGGAACTATTTTCCACCCCCCCCCCCCCCCCCCCCGTGATTGCATTTATTTTTCATTTTTCTTGTGCCTGGTATAAGAGGAAAGTTGCCTTAGCAAATTCTTAATTAGTTGCTGTCAAATCGGTCCATAGATCTATAAATGAAGTAGTTATCTGCAGGGGAGATAACTCTATGTGTGGAACTGCGATATAGCAGACCTATACTTACCAGATGTTGCGTCTCTGGCATTGTGTTTGTGCATACTTTTTCTGTCTGAGATTCGGTGTAATTGTCCGGTTGACGCAGGGTTGGTAAAACAGTCACGGTGTCATTCTGAGCTGGAACATCTCTCACCATGCACACGATGGCTATGCTGATATCGACACGTTGAGCGAACACGAATGCGAACCCAACTGACAACAGAATAGCTAACCGCAGTCGATGCGAACACCAGAACGAACCTGTGAACATAAAGCAGGGTATACACTTGTAATGTTGTAGGGTCGGGTTTAGTTTTCAAACCCGAAATGTATATGTGGTAGAGTTGTCAATTCCTACAATCATCACAGGATTATACGTTGAATAATAAGAATGACGTATAAAATAATTCTTTATTTGAAGAATATCATTGTATTTCAATATGCAAGCACATAGTCTATCTATAATGCGCCGATTCAGTAGTTGTATTCCCATGCATATATAAGTATAGCGGCCAAAGCAATGTTAACCGGGAGAGTCCAGAATCTGGCCTAACTTGAATTAAATTCCTAAGTTGGGAATCCCAATAGAATGATGTCAGCTAGCAAAGGGAGGACTTTCGATTAACTCCCATGTAAGTAAAACGCACCGCATGTACGGGTACCCGCATGTACGGGTGGTGACTAAATATCACTATATAGCGTAAATACCGTGCCCAAAATGCCGTTCGATTCGAAGTCCCAGGTAAGACTAAAATGCGGTAAATCGAAGAGTCAGGTAAGATTAATTAGTTCCGCCAACGTAGAATTACGTCATGTGACGTGAATGGCCAACATAGTCATCAAAGTTCCTATTCCGGTAACGGTAAGCACCTAAATTGTGCACAAAGTGTCGACAAAGGCTGTACGCGTTATGCGCCAGAGAGTGGTTTGTTTCAAAAAGTGACCCCTTGACGGTTTGGTGGGTCCTTTTATAGCCAGTGACCCCCTCCTTTTATACACAGTGACCCCATCCTGACAACCAACGGACTAGGGAGTCGCACGTGATCCAAAGGGTCGCCCGCGAGCCCTGAATTTCAGAGATTTGCTGACTGTCGTTGAGACTATAACTGCACGCGTCGTAGCTTGACAACAAAGTAGGACGTACCTTGTTGCATCCATGTTCGTACAGTAAACAAGGAAAATGGCTGCCTAGCGGAACAAACACTGAATTTACGCATGGATAAATATGAATTGCATTGAAACAAAAAATAATCTTTCGCAATTGAATTAAACAATGATTAGAAGTATAATGTAAAGGAGTTTTTATGAGAGAATACGTAATTACGTGAATTAAGCCCAATAAAGTGTGTGGTTTTGGAAAAGAAAGAGAATAGTTACACCCCCCCCCCCCCCCCGCGTAATGAAAGTTGTTCGACCGCGAACAATTCCCAAAAGAACGAGTATATAAACCAGTTCTAATCGCTGTCAGTGCCCCTGTGCATCCGTGGTGAGATGTTTGGGGCGCTTATTCTGCATTTATCGTTACCCATTCGTCGGATATCTCTCTGCTTTTTGAAGCAGTCCTCCTCCTCGCCCGCGAGCCCTGCATGAGTCTCAGAGAGTTGCTGACTGCCGTTGAGACTATAACTTCACGCGTCATAGCTTGACAACGAAGTATGACGTGGTGTCCGTACAGTAAACAAGGAAAATGGCCGCTTAGCGGAACAGACACTGAATTTACGCATGGATAAATATGAATTACCTTGAAACAAATAATCTATAGCAATTGAATTAAGAATGAATAGAAGTAGTGTAAAGAAATATGTCTGTTTCGTAGTACACATTGCAACATAAAACTAGAAGATGGGCGGTTGTATCGTACTTAGCGCGGTTGGCAATACAGATGCGCGTTTTCGAATGGTCGGTGTGTGAATGGAATGGTATCTTTAATATAGAGGTCAATCCCACCACGACCGTTATCATATGCAGGGCGCATCTTTAATATTGGAGGGTGGTAGTTTTCAATATGGTAATTTATATGCGCATGCATTTTGAAAATCATGTTCCCCTTCTCTTGACTGCATGAACTAACAGGCTAACGGGATACAAATTAGCTGTGAGACTGCGTACGTCAATATACATTACTGACATGGAAGTTGCCAGATCGGAGGGGTTTTGTTTTTGGTCGGGAGTAAGATATCGACATGAATTATCCTGGAAATCGAAAGGGGACTCTATTTCTTCAGACTCGGTTGCGTTTGACACTGAGCTGTACAAAATCATAACATCTCTCTCCTGGAAATCATCTATAACTAGTAACATATGTTTATACCATCAAGAACATAGTTAACTTGGTAAACCAATGGTATATTACATGCATATCACAATGGTGGAAATCAGTTCTGCTGATGAACAACCGTCAGCTGCACAAACATACTAAGTACATGTAACTGAAAGTAGGAAAACATGATGTTGGCAGATATCGATGTTTTAGTGAAATGTTTTGACAAATCAATAATACATAAGCAGTATGTGTAGTCCCAATGATTGAACTACGCTAAAGTTCCGGCGCTCTTGCAAATCAATTCAATTCAATTCAATATATTTGATAATCTCATCTTATGACAATACTTTTTGATAAGAAAGGCGTTGGTTGGTGCATGCAATTCACAATTACATCTATGAATATAATGAATATATTGGGAATTAAACGGGATATATGTATATTCATAAGCAAGACTGTATAGTATAGCGCGTGATTTAGTAAACGTCTTTCAAGTTAACTTATAGCGTACAAATGCGGGGCTGTGGATATAATGTAACATGCGCATTGCACCGATATGAATTAATTCAATTACGACCAAAGCCAGGAATATGTTTAACATGTTGTTTACTGTTGCTTTAGACAAAAAGCGCCCTCGGGTAAAACAATGAATCCACAGTATGCCTTAATACACCTTGATAATGTAAATAATAGTGTTGAGAAAACTGCCTTCTACACTATACCAAAGTGGCGTTGGGAGAAAATCTGCAGTAAGACAATTGGGATATATTCTCTTACACGGGGTCGTGCTTATTAACAAACGCAACACGTTGGTCAAAATTCCAGTTATTACGCCCTCTTAGGGTGCATATTGGCAAGCGTATCTGGTTCTGTCGTAGGAGGCGATGGACTAAATGTGATTTAAAACGTACACGATATTAGCATACATGTAACGAAGATCCACTATTTTGGCCTGATTATTATTCTGCATCTAGTTTTGGCATGGGTGTGTGGTTATTGGTGTATCAATGCAATGGGCGTTGCGTTGCATGTTTACCTATAAACTGTTCAACCATATGGAACGTATGCGCCCTTTGTAAACACAGGCCCCTGGGGAAAATTACCAGATATACCAATATATATTATAACAGTGACTAGTGTAGCATATACATTGGTTTCGCTGCTAGTTTTTCCCAAAAGGGCCTGTGCACACCATAGACATATTAAAGTTCCAATACATTTTATATTTGCTTAATAGTATATGATCTTGATGGCGTTACCATTTCTGACTAAGGTTTTCTTGTATACAATCGGCTGAATTCTGGTCTCTGGTCTGGACCACCCTATTAATCACGGTGTTCCAAGTCAGGACTTGGTCTCTCGAAACACTGGCCCCAAGCTGGGATCGGCGTATTATTGTTCAATCAACGACAATCCATGGACAAAAGCGCGTTGCGTCGAGATTGGTGTGTTGGTGTCGCCAACCCTGACCACGTGAAAGCGACTTATCTCCGTATATAGCAGTACATGTATGCCGTCGCCGTTAGATGTGGATCACGGGGCAGGGATGGTGCGGATTTATCACCCCCAATGCGGACGTCACGACAATGTTTTACGGGTGGAGGAAAGTCTACGCAGAGAGTGAAATTAACCGAGAAATCACTCCGCTGTGTATAGAAATCACCGACCCCGGAAAGCAACCGACCAACTTGCCCAGTTACACGAATCAGATTATCTTCACTTAACGTGGATCGCGAATCCGCGCTTGTCGGTATTGGAACCAGCTTCGTCAGCACTAGACGGCATATGGCGGCATAATGCACTGAACATTCTACCGATGGGACCACCGGTGTCCCTTCCAATCAATGTATAGTGTAAAATAGTGTGTGTTCGCGACCCACCTATATATTGTTCAACTTTGAGTCAAAATATTACAATGAAATTACATTCAGTTCAAGACACTCCAAACCCCACCCCCGTATATCTGGCTTATTGCATTAGGTTCGAAATGGCATCCATTCCTGGTAAATTATTTGGAAGAATCTGACAAAAATAGGTTGAAATTGTTTTATTTCTGTGATTTGGGGATGTGGATTTTTATTTTGGTACCAAAATTCGTCAGCTCATTTAATTCTTCTGCATGGTGATCTAAATGGTATGAATGTTGAAGGTGATACAAATTGCATTAATGCCCCCTCCAAACACGCACTGCCCGTATGTGCCGTCCCTATGTACGTGTCTGCTTTACATTATGCCAGTATTATTGAGTCTCATGTAGCAAATGGAAAATTATGTATAATTAAAAGAGAGATTGGACGACCATTTGGTCATCTAGCCAGAGATAGTCACCATGCATGTGAGCGAATAACTAAAGTTTACGCGAAACCTGGTCCAGACAAGAGACCAGAATTCGACCGAATGGGTCCGGTGTAGGCCGTCATTCGATGGCGATGCTGGTCCTATATATATGAAGAATAACTACATTGCCCCTACCCCAACATGTAGGTGTGGATACGAATATGAAAGCGCTGTACACTTTTTCCTTAATTGCCAATTATGCAATGAACAGAGACCAGACTTTTATCGTAAACTGGATAACAATAACTTTCAAATTAGTTATTTGAAGCATTTTGTATGGGGAATTCCGTGGAAGCTTCATCGAGAAATAAAAAGTTGTTCCACATTGTGCAGGCATATGAATATGAGTGTTTTGAATCGGCTTAACGTTTAACAATCATGCATAAATGGACCCTTCTCATCATATCCGATCACCACGTCTATACATCTACAGTCAAAGATTGCATGAATAAATTATCTAATTTCATTTCAATCAAAAACATAAATCATGTATATATATAACACACAGTTGGGGTCTGAAAAACAATTTCCCCAAACCAGGGACCCGCCACCACCCATACGTGCAAAAAATAATCAAGAAGTTTTTTATAGCATGCAGAATAGAACAGGGCAGAATAATATTGCTAAATATGCACCCATTGGCTGTCAAAATTGGGGACGGTGGTCATATACATGCAGATGCACAAAATATAAAAGATACAAGATACTATTAGAACAATCACATTCGCGGGCACCATGTGTTTTATGCAAATAATTGTTACTATCGCGCGAAATCATCAAAGGTGAACCACTCAAGTGAGTCATACATTTAAATTAAAAATTATTTGCAAATTAGCACACGGTTAACAGAGAAATAACTTGATTTGCATCAGATAGTTTATCACTGTGAGATTGTATACATTAATCAGCATTAACTTAAGGCTAAATGTTCCAATTGTCAGCATATAAACGTTAGGAGTTATATATTTAATATTAAAAAGCCGCTATAAGTGTAAAATTCATGGAAAAAGAGGGCTGGGTCCCCAATTTATCGGAGGAAAAAAAGTGCACGTGGGGGGGGGGGATTGGGGACCCTGGTTGGGCGGATTTTTTTTTCACCCCGTGTACGGAATTTAAAAAAAAAATTGCATACCCCCCCCCCTTTACTTGTGTTTAATGTATATATATAAAGTACGCCATATGTTACAATGAAAGTGCGTTTTTTTTTTTCTTCATAGTAGAACATCGCGATGAATGTGATCAAGTATATCAGAATGTAGGAACACTGGTTCAGTATGAAGTGTTAATTGTTTCCTAATATGTGTGAACAAATTCTCATTTCATATCGATCCTCACGCAAATAGGTTCGTTATGGACTCATTTGATTCTAAAATAGGGCCATGATGGACTAATACCCGTTATTGCGTTTTCTGTCGCTGGTCACAGGGGAAACACATTATAAAGAGTGACATCTGGAAAGTCGATTTAGGTTCATATAGAGCGTCAAAAAATAATGCCGATATGGGCTAATTTTCGTTTTTTAAATAAGTTCAGTGTGAGCTTATGTTCAGGAGAACAGACTGCACATGCATGGTTATATGAATGGGCGTTTTTTAAAGTAGACTGCATGTTCTCGTGAAAATAAGCACGCAACCGGCTTATTTAAATAAACGAAATAAGTTCATATTGGCATTATTGAACCTCAATATACGGTCTCTATGGACCCAAAACGTGGTTTTTAAAACAGTCCAATATATGACTATTTCCACGCGAGGATAAGGCCATATTGACATTATTTAATCTACATGTTTTCATCGACACAACTCACCAGATTCACGCTCTTTATAATGTGTTTTCACTCAATAGAACATCTCGTTGAATGTGATTTGCATATCTCCCTGTAATTTATATATCAAGTACGCCATATGTTACAATGAAAGGGCGTTGTTTTCAAAGTATAGAACATCGCGATGAATGTGATCAATTATATCAGAATGTAGGAACAACTGGTTCAGTATGAAGAACTAATTGTTTCGTAATAATTATGTGTGAAAAATTCTCATTTTATATCTAAATGAAACCTCGTGCAAATAGGTTCATATTGGACTCATTTGATTCTAAAATAGGGCCATGCTGGACTAATACCCGTTATTCCGTTATATGTCGCGGGCCGCAGGGGAAACACATTATAAAGAGTGTACATCTGGAAATACCATTTAGGTTCATATAGAGCGTAAAATATAATGTCGATATGGGCTAATTTTCGTTTTTTAAATAAGTTTAATATGAGCTTATGTTCAGGAGAACAGGCTTGCTATATGAATGGGCGTTTTGTAAATTGGACTGCCTGTTGTGAAATAAGCACATAACAGGCTTCTTTTAATTAGCGAAATAAGATCAAATTGGCATTATTGAACCTCAATGTACGGCCTACCGTCTATATGGACCCAAAACGCGGTTTTATGTCACGAAATAAGGCCATATTGGCATTATTTAAACTACATGTTTTCATCGACAAAACTTACCAGATTCACGGTCTGTATAATGTGCATTCAATGTCGTTGAATGTGATTCGCATATCTCCCTTTACTTGTATTTAATGTATATATCAAGTACCCCATATGTTACAATGAACGGGCGTTTTTATCAAAGTATAGAACATCCCGATGAATGTGATCTATTATATTAGAATGTAGGAACACTGGTTCAGTATGAAGTGCTTTGTTTCCTAATATGTGTGAACAAATTCTCATTTCATATCGAAATGAAATATATCCTCACGCAAATAGGTTCATATTGGACTTATTTGAATCTATAGTGGATAAACGCAGGATTACATTGGTTGGGATTGTGGGGTGGATGACTTTTTATTGGGGTGGGCTCAGTCATTGTGTGTTCAGTTGATTATAGCGTAGGTAGAGACACATCATGTTAAGATGTGATGTTAAGGCCTTGATTATCGGGGGCCCAGATGTTCAGTCGGTAAGGTTCATGACACATTAGGCCGATATAAGCCCCCTCTCCGTATTTATATCGGAATGACAATGTCACGATCGGAATAGATTACTCGCTGTGCTATACGATTTCTTGGCTCAGTGATTTCATATGAATACCAGATCAATATACCAGTATGTACAATGACGCATGCACAATTAATTTTGGACAAAGAACATGTGGTCCCGGTAATTCCTATATAATAGTGATCGTCGTAAACTTTGAAATATAGACGACAATATTTGTTATGGAATCCTATTACGGCCACTTGCTAATGGCGCTTTCGGCGCACTTTTTGTCGCTTTCGGCGCTTTCGGCGCGCGCGCCGAAAGCGACAAAATGTGCGCCATTAGCGTTGTTTCGGCGCGCGCCGAAAGCGCCGAAAGCGCCGAAAGCGCCGAAAGCGACAAAACATGCGCCATTACGGCGCACTTTTTGTCGCTTTCGGCGCACCGCGCCGAAAGCGACAAAATATGCGCCATTAGTGCAATCGGCGCGGTGCGCCATTAGTGCATTCGGCGCGGTGCGCCATTAGCGCGGTGCGCCGAAAGCGACAAAAAGTGCAGCGTTTCCGGCATAGTTTAGCAAAACAATATTTTACTACATTTGGTCAAACTTGTAGACATAAATGGTCATCAGTTGAAGAATTTTCCAACCTGAGGGGGGGTATGAGGTTTGAAATTTCCAACACTTGGAAAGCTTCAGTTGAGGCCAGTCTTGATGCTAGGATTTGCGATTTTCTTGTATAGTTTCAAAATTTTCTCACACCGGGCCGAACAACCATGGTCGGCCCGGTGTTTCCTGGTCTGTTGTCGGTAGCTGTGTGCATTTGTCTGGAATTAGATCACTAGTTGTTTTTTTGGGGGCAATTTTCAGGTTAAAATATCTTAATGTTCTCATACTGAGAAAATAGAAGCATGGCTTATGAATATATAGGAAATTAGGCCTGAGCATGAGGTACAAGGGGGGGGGGGTGCAAATGGAAATATGCAAAAAGTTGTGTTGGTACGATTCCGACTCAAGGGGGGGGGTGCAAATGGAATTATGCAAAAAAAAAGTTGTGTTCGGTGTGATTCCGACTCAAGGGGGGGGGGTGCAAATGGAATTATGCAAAAAGTTGTGATTGCGACTCAAGGGGGGGGGGGTGCAGTTGGAAATTCCCAAGGTGGACACCCCCAGCGGAGACCCTCTAGCCACATCCCTGTTATAATGTCCCACAGATTCTAATATGTGTCATGTATCACAGAATGCAAGACTGCAGTGTTTCAATGAAACATGATCCTACATTGTATCTCTAGGTATGTCATCATCTGTGTGGAGGTTAAATTTGCCTGACAGATAGGTTGCACACAATGAGTTTCTAGTATTGTGGTGTCTGCATGCATGGTTCTATGGCAGGCCAGTGCATGCATTGTGTTTGCATATGAGATAAATGTTTTGCAAAATGATGTATGGTTGTGAACTGAGACTGTAAAGAGCATTAGAATGTGTCTTCATAGTTTTGCTTTATCTAAATGAATGGATTATTTTAAAGGGACACATGTTCCTACATTAGATTGATTGTTGATCAAAATCAGACATTTTTGGATTAATTGAAGTAGTTTTAATATTGAAGCATATAATCTTTGGAAATTTGGTCCTACTTCAGGGCCACCAATCGTCTTTTGGATAGTGCACCTTATTGTGTAGAGAAGGACAGCTTCTCCAATGTAACAAAATAGTCATTTTTAAAAGCTGAGATTATTTTACTCTAAGCTTAGTGTGAAATTTTGATCTTATGAACTATTCTGGATCCCTTAGACATGTAAATATTTTTTTGGGATTTAATTATTCCAAAATATTGCTTAATACCTGCTCCATTCGATACCTTTCCGATGAATGGTAAAAATATATATTTTAAACTAAATGCACCAAAACCTTAAAAATAAAGTTAAATGTTGGACTTAGTTTATTTCTGGGCCTATAAAATTTTATGAGAACGAAATTGCTGTACTTAAACTATTTATGTTGGTTTTTTTATCACAACCTTCGCAGTCATCATCGCAACTATGACCTGTAGCCTGTGTTAAAGGATTTAGTCATATAAAGAGTAAAATCCAAGATGGCTGCTGGCGGCCATGTTTTTTTGGCCGAATGCCCCCAAAATGACTCGTTCCCATTTAGATATCATTGTTAAGATCCATGACAAATTTCATGATGATCTGACCAAAGGTACGACCTGTAGCCCATGCTAAAGGGTTTAGTCATGCAAAGAGTAAAATCTAAGATGGGTGCCAGCGGCCATGTTTTTTGGCCGAATGACCCCAAAATTAAATGTTCCCATCTACATGTCAATATTAACATCCATGACAAATTTGATGATATGATGATCAGACAAACAGTACGACATGTAGCCCGTGCTAATGGATTGAATTTTGAAATCAAAGATGGCCGCTGGTGACCATGTTTTTCGTCCGAATGACCCAAAAATGACTCGTTCCCATCTACATTCCAATTTTAACAGCCATGAAAAATTTCATGATGATCAGACTCAAGGTACGACCTGTAGTCCGTGCTAAAGGATTTAGTCATACAAAGAGTAAAATCCAAGATGGCTGCTGGTAGCCATGTTTTTTGGCCGAATGACCCCAAAATGACTCGTTCCCATCTACATGTCATTATTAACATTCATGACAAATTTTATGATGATCAGACTAAAGGTACAACCTGTAGCCCGTGCTAAAGGATTTAGTCATACAAAGAGTAAAATACAAGATGGCTGCTGGCGGCCATGTTTTTCGGCCGAATGACCCCAAAATGACTCGTTCCCATCTACATGTCATTGTTAACATCCATGACAAATTTTATGATGATCAGACTAAAGGTACGACCTGTAGTCCGTGCTGAAGAATTTAGTCATACAAAGAGTAAAATCCAAGATGGCTGCTGGCGGCGATGTTTTTTGGCCGAATGACCCCAAAAATACTTGTTCCCATCTACATGTTAATATTAACATCCATGACAAATTTCATGATGATCAGATGAAAAATACGACATGTGGCCCGTGCTAATGGATTGAATTTTGAAATCAAAGATGACCACTGGCGGCCATGTTTTTTGTCCAAATGACCCCAAAATGACTTGTTCCCATCTACATTCCAATTTCAACAGCCATGATAAATATCATGATGATCAGACTAAAGGTACGACCTGTAGCCCGTGCTAAAGGATTTAGTCATACAAAGAGTAAAATCCAAGATGGCTGCTGGCGGTCATGTTTTTTGGCCGAATGACCCAAAAATGACTCGTTCCCATCTACATGTCATTGTTAACATCCATGAATAATTTTATGATGATCCGACCAAAGGTACGACCTGTAGCCCGTGCCAAAGGATTTAGTCATGCAAAGAGTAAAATCTAAGATGGCTGCCGGCGGCCATGTTTTTTGTCCGAATGACCCCAATATTACTCGTTCCCATCTACATGTCAATATTAACATCCATGACAAATTTCATGACAATAAGACGAACAGGTAACGGCCTGTAGCCCGTGCTAATGGATTGAATTTTTAAATCCAAGATGGCCGCTGGCGGCCATGTTTTTTTTCCGAATGACCCCAAAATGACTCGTTCCCATCTACATGTCAACATCCATGACAAATTTCATATAATAATCAGACCAAAGGTACGAACTGTAGCCCGTGCTAAAGGAAATTGTTGACGAATCACACACGCACGACGGATACCAAGTCATGGCAATAGCTCAAACTTTACAAAGTAAAGTTGAGCTAATAATGATAATGCAACTATCATATTTTTATAACTGACCCGCTGAGTTGGGGACTTCTTAATAAGACAAAATAAACAGTATCTCAATAAAATTAAGCCGATTTAATCCCTTCTAATGGGGCCGACTTATCCAGATACCATTGTAACTCCATACAATTGAAAGGCACAGGATTGAATTCAGGATCACATTATAGAATGGGGAGGTATCGGCTTTTAGAAAACAATAACAATATTGAATGTCAGGGGCATTGTATAATGTTAGGTAATCCAAGTCATAGACTAATACTAGTATTATACTACAATGTCATTTTTATGTAAGATTAAATGAGTTTATATGCATAAAAGTTCCCTCTACATTTCTGGTTATTACTAAGACAGAGGAAGGTATGTTTGTCCGTGCTTACTATGTGCAGAAAAAAATAAAACCCTCCCTCCCTCACTGATTTGAAGAAAAAAAAATGCCTGAGAACCAAAACTTGTTTTTTTGGCTTTACCATAAACAAAGGTATTTTTTTTATGCCTAATGTCATTCATGACCATTATAGCTCCTATTAGTTACTTGTGTAGCCTACTAAAATATGCAATTTAATGAAGAATAGCCTAAGGAACCAGTGTAGAAACAATCAGAAATAGGAACACAATAGTGAACACAATCTTACTTTCTTTTGTAGACTGATTCTTCAAGAATTAGGAGACAAAATTATACACGGACACACTTTTGTCCACAATTATGGACTGGTGGGGGAGGATATGTTCCTCCTGGCTGGGAAGGTGGTGAGGTGGAGTCTACTCCAAGGAGGGCCAGCCTTTCCAGTTTTTGGAATGGCCACATTCGAGTACATGATGGGGAACTCCTACGAGTGTGCCACTGATGATGTAAGCGACCCTCAGTGGAGATCCATCATTGCAAAGGTTTGAATTAGTAACTGAACTTCAAATGAATAATGTTCATCTAAGTTGACAGGTCCTACAGACATGTTTGGCATTAAGCCAATATTAAATTTTGTGTTTCCCTAACCCTTTCTAGCATAATGAATTGCAGCTAGGTCACGTATCTCCCAATTAATGAAAAAATTTATTCCAGGATTTAGTCGTGCAAAGAGTAAAATCCAAGATGGCTGCTGGCGGCCATCATTTTTGGCCAAATGACCCCAAAATTACTTGTTCCCATTTACATTTTAATATTAACATCCATGACAAATGTCACGATGATCAGACAATCAGTACGACCTGTAGCCCGTGCTAATGGATTGAATTTTGAAAACCAAGATGACCCAAAAATGACTCATTCCCATTTACATTCCAATTTCAACAGCCATGAAAAATTTCATGATGATCAGACTAAAGGTATGACCTGTAGCCCGTGCTAAAGGATTGAGTCATACAAAGATTAAAATCCAGGATGGCTGCTGGCGGCCATATTAGTTGGCCGAATGACCCCAAAATGACTAGTCCATCTACATGTCATTGTTAACATCTACGACAAATTTTATGATTATCCGACCGAAGGTACGACCTGTAGCCTGTGCCAAAGGATTTAGTCATGCAAAGAGTAAAATCCAAGATGGCTGTCGGCGGCCATGTTTTTTAACTGAATGACCTCAAAATTACTCATTCCCATCTACATGTCAATATTAACATCCATGACAAATTTCATGATGATCAGACAAACAGTACGACCTGCAGTCCATGCTAATGGATTGAATTTGGAAATCCAAGATGGCTGCTGGCGGCCACTTTTTTGGCCGAATAACCCCAAAATGACTCGTTCCCATCTATGTTCCAATTTCAACAGCCGTGACAATTTTCATGATGATCCGACCAAAGGTACGACCTGTAGCCCGTGCTAAAGGATTTAGTCATACAAAGAGTAAAATTCAAGATGGCTGCTGGCAGCCATGTTTTTTGGCCGAATGACCCCAAAATGACTCATTCCCATCTACATGTCATTGTTAACATCCATGACAAATTTTATGATGATCCGACCAAAGGTATGACCTGTAACCCGTGCCAAATGATTGAGTCATGCAAAGAGTAAAATCTAAGATGGCTGCCAGTGGCCATGTTTTTTGGCCAAATGACCCCAAAATTACTCATTCCCATATACATCTCAATTTTAACATCCACGACAAATTTCATGATGATCAGACGAACAGTACGACCTGTAGCCTGTGCTAATGGATTGAATTTGAAATCCAAGATGGTCACTGGCAGCCATGTTTTTTTTTCGAATGACCCCAAAATGAACCGTTCCGGTCTAAATGTTGATGTCAACAGCTATGACAAATTTCATAATGATCCGACCAAAGGTACGACCTATAGCCTTATTGTTGACGAATCACACACACACTGATGAAAAATGTTTGGCCAATTTGACCACTGACAGCATGAACCCTGTTTTAGATTTCATAAATCCAGGGTCCGCATTGGAACAAAATTTACTTTTGCCAATTAATTTTCCAACGGAAAATATTTTTTGCCAAATTATATCCCTGATAGTATCATTTTCTGCAACATTAATGATTTATTGTTATGTTTCGACACTCACGGTTTGAACAACTTTTGATATTGATTGGAAAGCAGTTAGTTGATAATTAATTTTATCATATGACTCAATCATTATTTACGTTGGAAACTATGTCATAAATCAATTTCATATCAATTACTAATTCATATCACCTTGCGATAATTTGTTTGGTTTTTGGTTTCCTTTACTTTTCTGCGGTGATTTTGTCCAACAAGTCAAATTAATATGTGTTTCTATGCAAATTTTGATTGTTCTGTGATTGATTGTTTGAACCACCAATTTTAACTATCTTTGCATACGTATGTATCGTTTTATTATGTTATGTTTCATTGTTGGTGGATTAACTTAATTTGTATCCTATTAGAAATTGGTTTCTTGTCTATGATGTGTTTGCGCCTTTAAGGGTTTTTAGGCGCCTTTAAGGGTTTTTAGGCACATTTTGATTGCTCTGTAATTGATTGTTTGATTGAGTTTGAAGATCATGATGTTGCAAATTAAAGTCGCACTAATTTATCATAATAAATCTTATCTTATCTGTATGACTCCACTGTGGGGCTGGACGGTATAAATATACTAAGATATTAAGTGTATATCATATTGATTAATATTTTACTGCCCTTTTCTCTCTAAACATATTATAATGCTATTTCAGATTGGGACAGCATCAACCATAGACGACATTAGTGATGAAATTGACAGATGTATAGATCTGGGACACCCACCATTGACAGACATCAATAGAAAGCTAGAGTACATAGCTCTTGTAAGGAAGACTTTGGTGTTCTATAAGTAAGTATTTTATCATAGGGATCAGGGACAAGCCGAGGGGCAATGTGGTAAATAAGTTGCCCTGTTCTTACTCATTTTGCAGGAAATTTGTTTTTAAAAATACATGGCCACCAGCAGCCATCTTTGATTTAAAAATTGAATGCATCTAAATGCAATTGTTTTGGAACTTCAGAAGCTTGTTTATGATCGCCTCTAAATGGGAGAAAAACATGGCCGCTATGAACAGATTGACTGGAACCGACAATTGGGGCATCGGCCAATATTATGGTTATCTGTTTACATTCGACATCGGCAGAAATATCCTGCTGTTATGCCATTCCTTAATATTTTCACAAATTTGGATAATAGCTATGCAATTTGGTATGATTTTTATATGATTTAAGATTTTAGAACAATGCGATCTAATCATGTTATTTGCTAATAAAAATTTCAATGCACATATTGCCCTTAGACACTAGAATGTTTTTATTTGTTTTGAGTAATATGGGCTGTTTGTATTCTACTGTATAGTTTTACACATAGCTTATGGTGTTTTTATTGTGCTTACAGTTAAGTGTGTGATGGTCCATACTTTCTAAACAGTGAAATTCAATTAAATTCATATGTATGAACACATAGATGGAGCCTGTTTTGAGCAGCCTATCAGAATGTTTGTTTATTTTATCTCAGGACAAGCTTAAACATTGTGAAGCTGACACAGAAAAATACAGTGATATACCCACTGAAAATTCATTTTAAAACTATTTTCTGTCAACAATTGCTATACAAACATGTGGATATATCGTTGTAAATCATGTAATGATATCAAGACCACTATCAGTAGAAGAGCAAAAGATGTTTTTGTGAAGCGCAATGTTAGGTTGGTCTGGTAAAAGTAAATTCCTGTCACCATAATTCATGGCATATGTTGAACTGAGGAAATTGCCTTTAATCACAGTAAACATTCAGCTTGATTTGGCACCTGTGCCCGACTGACAACATCGGCTACGACCAAGTTCAAGTTCAACAAAGTTTATTAGATCATGAGTAACACTGATCAACATTAGATAAACAACCGGACCATATTTAAGCAGAGCTTGTTAATATGGAAGGGCCCTCATGCTAATAGGTTGTTCACATTAAAACTTATACTAGGGTGCAGTTTATGGGGGGAGGTGTTCCTGTACAAAGTACTGTCCACAATGAGAGATAATACAGACTTTCATTTTTGAGGCGCGCGACCGATCTTGCACACCATTGCGCGGCTAAAATTGAAAACCAGCACGCAATCGATCGCGCACCTAGGCCAAATAGAGAGTGTTGGGTCGCTTCATGCAAGAAATGTTGGGGGCACCACCTATGACATAAATACTTTTGGGCTATCTAGCATGGTTGGAATCATGTTTCTACAGCAGAAATATTAGACCCCATATCAGGTAAATTATTTTGTATTACTTGGTTTACAGATCTCAATAAGTGTCCAAAAAACTTTTGCTTGTTTTTATTCCAGCTGATAGAAATATGAATGCAGAGATACAAAAAAAATATATATATATATTTAATAGATCGAATGTTTAATTTGCACAATTCATTTAATGAAGCATGGCTATGAAAACCATCTCGATTGAAATCTGTCAATAAAAATGTAGCAACGATCACATCAGCAGAAATCCACCTTTACAACAATTTTTTACCTTATTTATTTTTATTCCCCCCCCCCCTCCCACATCCCTTAGTTTTGAGCTAAATTGTAAACCTAAATTGTAAACCTGTAAACCAAGAAACAAAAAATAAAATGCCTAAACTACACTGTAGTAGCACTCCTGAAGGATGAAGGAGTACTAGATAACTCTAGACTTATGTGTATGCAAGGAAATACACAGTGATTTGGATTGATATATCCTTCTATCAAACATGTTTGCCTTATCTTGATTTGTTTTGGCATTATATATTCGAATTGAAATAGTATTGGATAATTGTAATGAAAATTTAAAGTTACTCAATCTGATTTCATGGTCCCCATATTATCAGGTTCCAACATCAACATTTTTAGAATTGCCGCTTCAGTCAGGGACCAAGCTAGGGGATGAAAACAGGGAGAAGTGAATTCTCCCTCTGGAGATTTTAGGGAGACTTCAGCCAAAAATAGGGGGGGGGAGACTTAAGAAAACATAAGAACCACTTGTTAATTTCAAATATGGCTTTATTTATAACATCAATAAAAAGTACAAATTTTTTACTTTATCTGAAGAAATTACACTACATGTATTTGTTATAAATTTTAATTTAAATGGAAGTAGTATTGTAATACAATATTGTAGTACCATTTTCCAGACTGGAACTTGGAAGATATGTTTGTACAGTCTGAATAATGATGCATGTATTTTTCACTTTGTAAGTTTAATCTTGTCACTGCCGTAATGTGGGTGTCCACTAAGATAACAATGAGGATTAACTAACAAAGGAGTTGCAAATTAAAGCTTTTAGTTTTATTTCTAAAGCTCAAAGGTGTTTTGATATGGACTATAATCTCCGCCGGCCAAGTCGTTAATCTCTGCCTGCCGGGTAGACAGGATATACCCCTTATTAACTAATGGCCTCCTTTAATTAATCCGATTAAAACAATAAACTTGGGCGTGGCCATTTATTTACGGAAGCAGTCTTTCCCAAAAATGCGATATGTTGCCGAAACGAACTTATGAAGCGCTTAAAACATAAGCTGTCATAATTGTTTAATATCTAAAAAAAAAGGTGCGACAGCAGTCCTCTACAAATTTATAAATTCGATCATGGAACTCGAATGGTCTAAATATTTCTGATACTAGCGATAACGACCTTCAAATAGAACGTGCCGTGTTGAATGTGAATAATTTCTTTGATCACAAGGGGATATTTTAAGGAATGTTTCGCCAAATGGTTCAGAGAGACAGGACAACAACATGACAGATATATTTTAAAATATTTTGTGGGCAAAACAAGCCAAATTAAATTACCACCGGTAAAACTCAATTTGATCACATTTTGAACACGACTTTGTTTTGCCTCGCATACGTCTGGAGTATGAAGTTGCCAGCCGGAAGGCGAGAACTTCGCCCGAGTCACCTAGCTTAAGGCCTGGATTCAGTTCTCAGAATCAATTAATTGCCCAAATATAATGCTAACCATTAGTATAAAATTTCCCCAAAGTTGTTTATTAACATTTGTTCGACTAAATTTGGTATTATTACAAAACAGAAAGCCTCTTGATTTTAGAATTATCCATCTTCAGCCGTAATTTTGTCCCAGACAGCCGGTTCGTAGATTGTTTACTTGGCCACTAATAATTATACCCCCACTTTCGAAGAAAATGGGGGGTATACTGGATTGACTGCGTCTGTCCGTCATGCTTTCTCCCTCCATGTGTCCGTCCGACCTAATAACTCGAACAATTATGAACCGATTTCAATAATTTTTGGATGCAATCTCATTAGGACTGCCTCTCTGCATGTTGCTAATTGCGGTTCGGTCCGACATTTTTTTGTTTAAGTTATGCCTCATTTTCGACTTATTTTGACTTAGAAAATTCTGTCCGACTTAATAACTTTAACAAATATGAACCAATTTGAATAATTTTTCCTGTACAAGCTTCTGGTGACACCATATCGATATTATTAGTCCGAATTTTTCTTTAATTAAAGTTAAAATTCTTTTTTGTTGGGTTCACAGATAATGCGGGTTGATTTTTCTACGGTGGGGTTATGCTAGCACGCGAGTGCACACCTCTTGTTCTCAATGGTGAAAAATAATAGAAGTAAAAAATCAATATCCAATTACTTTGAGCTTTGGTAGGTGGGTTCTTCAACTCAAATCGTATGTTTTACACCCGAATGTCAAATAGATAGTAATTGACGGGTGCTTTATCAGATTATGCATCTTTAATTATGTGTTTAATGTTTCATGATCCAAGTCTTGAAATAGTTGAGTGTTTGTGTCATCTGCAGAATGAGGTCCCCAGAGGGTGAATTCAGTGATGTTACTATGGACAGTGGGCTAGCATCATCAAATGAACCCTCTTACAGAGAACCTCATTCTGCTTTGACCTCATCTTCTGGAAAGTATCTATAGTGTCAAATTAACATTAATTTACTTTTTCCCTTATGTTCATTTTTTATATCTCATAATTAGCAGAAGATAAATTGTTTAATTGAGGTGATAGAATGGGTGAAAATCACAAACTTCAACCTGATACCAGGTCTCCCATAGCTATGGAATCCTATTAGGGCCACTTCCTAATGGCGCTTCCGGCGCGCGCCATTAGGGAGTGAACCTAATAGTATGCCTAATGGCGCTTTCGGCACACGCCGAAAGCGACAAAAAGTGCGCCATTAGTAACGCGTCGAAAGATGCGCTAATATCGCACATTTTGTCGCTTTCGGCGCGTTACTAATGGCGCACTTTTTGTCGCTTTCGGCGCGCGCCATTAGGAAGTGGCCCTAATAGGATTCCATACATAGCACTTGAGGCCTAAGCATAATTAGGTTCTCAGATGGTGAATTTGGTGATGCTAGCACACAGTGCATGATAGCGTCATTAAATTCACCCCCCCCCCCCTGGGGAGCTCATTCTGCAAATGACAGGAACACTATTTCAAGGCTTGTCCGTATCTACATCTGTCCTGTCATTCATAGCTTCTGTAATATATAATATTGTTATTAGCTGCTACACTATACCTAATATATAGTGTTTCTGAATGTGAGAATTGTGCATGGGTATCCATGATAAATATATTGATATTTTTGTGTGTCATGTGAATGAGGCTAGACATCAATAATGTTAGCCTTATTTTATACTTTGCACCAAACATGGATGGGACTATCTTCGCTTGACCTGACATTCATGTTAACTCATATTTGTAATGTCCCACAGTCATAGGTTTCACATAATATAATTTCTGATGCAAAATGCAGTCCGCTATCATCTTTTTTTTCCACAAATGATGTTCATGAATAGCCTCTGACAAATGCTATAAAATGCTGCTCATTATTACTTCAATACATATGCAGTGAATCTATGAGGTTGAAATCAGTTATTGGGATTTTGTCAACCCTCCCCCCCCCCCAATCCCTCTGAAATCCTTTATATTGCGTCTGCTATATATACATTGTATAATCTCAAATTTCATGTAATATCCATTCAATATTTCGTACCATAGCCTTCAAAATATTGACAATGATCAACACATTTGTGGCCCTACTTTGAGAAATTATGACGAGCTTTTGTGGTTTTAGTCATTTGCCTCATGTATTTGAAATATGTATCGACACCGACTATATAAATTGTATACACTGTTCGTGATCGCTAGATTTGGAACTCAACAGTTTATCTTATGTTTAGAATTTCAGATATTTAAATCAGATTATATGAATACCATTCAATGTGCACGCAACCGCCGTTATGCATAATCCTGAAAAGTTACCCATAATTCTGCTGTATCTAAGGGTCGATAACTTAGGGCATTACTGTAGGTGTTTGATATATTGTGGGGTGAAAATTTAACAGATAACTACAATTGGTATCGGACTGAAACAGTGATACAGCTGAACAGTGTACCCATGTCCAAGTCTTGATCAAATAATGTAGTTAGGGAATTTTGCTGTTTTTTGTCATGAGACACCAAAATAAAAACTGGTAAACAATGTTAATCACTAGCTGATTCGATTCCAGATTCGATGTCGATATCGGGAAGAAGATTCGATATCAAAATATGATTTTATGCTAAATCCACAATTCGCAGATCCCTAGCAGAGGGTGTGA
This sequence comes from Siphonodentalium dalli, assembly GCA_032622095.1. NCBI lineage: Eukaryota > Metazoa > Mollusca > Scaphopoda > Gadilida > Siphonodentaliidae > Siphonodentalium > Siphonodentalium dalli. The sequence continues at coordinate 101,734,833 of CP136063.1, forward strand.
AAAAGTCAGATCCACTCGTTTTGGGAAGCATATTTATCTGAGTTGTACACTATTTTTGGTGTATATGGAGCATATGTACCGTCAGGCTATAATCAAAGTACAGGCTGAATATGTTAATTTTGATACATGCCTGTCCATTCTCTTTTAATTTATCGAACTGCCTGCAGGCTCATGAAAAATATAACATTCTGACCACAGAAGCGCGGCCTTGCCTGTCAGAGAGTGGCCTTGTCAGCCGAGAGGTGGCAAATCGAATGGTACGTGTGAAGATTATGTGACTGTGGAAAATATATCCACAGTTTTATAGAGGTGTGTTATGAATAACATTATTGGACTTGCTTTAATATGATTAATCCTTCCAGGCCTGCAAATTTGAGACGAATGGCCATTCAGTTCGCATGGAGGTTATCTAAGAACGAAAAGGCCGCGAACGGAAAATAGGTTGTGTCAACATTTTATAAATGTAAATCTCGTGATAACTAATTCTCACCTTAATTTTTACTGAATGAATTATGTCCCAAATTGAGACATTCAAAATTTATTATGGTAGTTTGATGAGTTACCCATCTGTAGTTAATAATACCAGTTGTAGCGATTATAACAGTATGTCTTACTCTCCTGCTAACATATGGTATGGGTTACATAAGCACAAACCAGACAATCGAAAAATAGGTTACAACTGACATTGAAACCTGCAGGGCTGCTATTCATATTGCATGACAGCAATTCTTGTTAACTGTTTATCCTTATTCGGACCGATCTGTCTTTTGAGCTGAGAAATTCAGATACAAGATATTGTTTGAATCGGATAAAAAATGTTTGAGTTATCACACCATGCGTAAAGTTTCTACAGATAGACAGAGGACGAGTGGTCAAACTCCTCATTGAAACAGGATGGCATGTGGGGGTGTAACTTTAGATAAAAGGAAATGTCTCCTTTGTTCAATGAAGTCGAGATACATTTCATACTGCAATGTCACAAAATTGGATATGAAAGATCGGCTTTTATTAGAGCGAACCTCGTTATCTCAGATTTTACGACTTTCAGTGATGATGAAAAAGTTAGTTTCATTTTACAACAAAAATGACACGGATATTAATGAAATATCTATTAACTGAGTTTATCACATAATTAACCCACATAATTATTGGTAAGACATACGTGTAATATTAGCACGTGCGATGACGTCACGCCATTATTTAAATGACTTGCTATTGCTGAATTTTATGATTGTTGTTTTCGATGGTTGCTTCGCGTTTATTTGATCATGTGATAAAAGGTATATATCAAACTCGTTCTATTTTATACGTAATTTATCAACCTTGTCCACTAAATTCTATTTGAGCCTCGGTAAACTTCGGGTCAAATCAAATTTAGTGAACTCGGTTGATAAATTCCGTATAAAATATAAACTCATGTGAGATCCTCTATATATGACATGTATGCGAAAACAGCTAATGTCGTAACATCAGTGCTTTACAAGAAGAACGTTGCTGTTCCATATGACTCATCTAAACAATAATATAACAAGCTGCCTAAATATTGCTTATAGTTAAAGGTACTCAATCCGAACAGAGGGTCCCCATCTCAACAGACTCCAACAACAACAATCCGATCAGAGGGTCCTATATTACTATTTCTTTGGCTTTGGGGGTAACAAAATATTTGATTCGAGTCGAGGAACCCATCAAACAAAGCTCAGAGTTATTAGATATTGATTTTTGAAATTTGTTATGTTCTCGAGATGAGTACTAATAATTGCCTTCAACTGCCGTAATCTGCTCAGGATGTGTACACCAAAATCTCTTCAAACAGACAAGGATGGATAACTCTAAAATCAAGTGGTAATAATAATGCAATTTTGACTGAGTTCTGGGCCAGAAAGTATTCCCGATAATGAAAAATAATAGATTCCTAAAATCGATATCTAACAAATCTGAGCATCTGAGCTTTGATGGGTGACTTCCTCGACTCGAATCAAATATTTTTGACCCCCGAAGCCATTGAAATAGTAATTGAGAGGAGTTTTATCGGATTGAGTACATTTAAACATCAAGTAGCAAATGTAAATAATATGACCTATCCGATCTATATATCACAAGTACATGTATGCTGGTCAATAGATGTGCAAGCTATGCACGTACACACATTAGACTGAAATTATTTGTGTACAATTGATGTTTGTTTGTTTGTTTTTTTGTATTTTTATGATGTCACTCTTTGTTCTTGAATCTTGAGCATAATATATATATATATTGTTATGATAATCTGGATATCGGGTTGTGTTCATTTCAATAAAGTTATTTGAATTTTAATTTGTATACAACTGCATGGTCATCTGGGAAAATTAAAAACAGTCAGTCTCTAAGACCAATTTTTACCAACTTTTTAATGAATTTGAATAATTTATTTTCACAAGACACCAGTCTGACTGAACCACATATCCCTTGATTAAAACAATCAGCCTAAAACAGAGAGGTCAGTCTTTCACTACCTGCATACACTGGCTGTGACTGGGATAAGGGAGTCACGTACTCCAAACTGTTCTATAACTATCACAATGGTCATGCTATAATACCAGCTGTAGGCAAATATTAAGTAAACCCTGCTGCGGGCACGAGTGAAGACATAGGCATAGGTTCGTTTTGAGGGAAATTTTATTTTTCGTCGCACGCAACTCCAGATCAACAAGGTGCTTGATGCAACCAGCTTCAACTGAATGTCAACAGTTTGACAAATAAATGTAAACCTCCATAAATTTACAAAATGCTTGATGAATAAGCTTCCATGTTTCAATGTTGTTTGCGTTTTGATGCAGCTCCATTATTATAGATAGTTTAGGAAACAAAACCTGCATTCACATTTGGAAATGTAAATTGGAAAATATTGCATTTGTATATGTGACGCTCGACAATGTCGGAGTAAACCCTAAAGTAGGCACGATATTTGCCTGCATTGCCTTTTACTCCTGTCAGCATTCTGTTTTACTTTATCGGTATATGACATGTTTGGAAATATGGCTTTATGCCAGTTACTGCATATAAGGAATTCAGGGTTTTCATTATCAATACAGGTCATGGGTAGAGTATCCCATATATATTTTTATTACGTCAGTTATTGCGATTAGCCAATCAGCGTTGATATCTAGTGACGGTATATGAACCCATATTATGTCGGTGACCTAATATGAAATCAATATTAGCTGCTTATCCACATTCTTGTTTTTTCAGAAACTCAGTCGCCTCGGGAATAATTTTGGAGTATTTTGGCGCCAAGAAAGAGGATATCTGTTCGGAAATAATTTTATGTGAATTTAAAGACATTGTACCATGTAGCAAAACCTGCATGCGATATATTTGAGGAATTCTAAAGACTCATAAATTAACTATCAAACTCAACTTCTGGTAATTATCCATTGACTCAGTGTGTTGACGTTCAACACACATGACGCGTCACTGTTACGTTACATAAGTTAATGGCCATAGACGACACATTTATCTTACCAAATTACAATACATTACAGCGACGATTAATTAAAGGGATATGCTGGATTTTGTCCACTGACATAATAAATACGTTACGGGACGCTTAGTGGTCGGATATGGTGTCATGTGAGGCTCATCGAAATCAATATTAGGCTAGGCCTATGGCCTCGGCTAATATTTATCTCACTTGGCATCACATTACACCATATCCAACCAATAAGTAACCTGTAACTTATAATATTAGATTGTTCCATAATTTAAAAAAAAAAATTGAGAAATGTTTGCAGTGAATGTTTTGCTGAATGAAACTTAAATTTACCCGAAAATTCATAATGCACTCGACCAATAAAGATTGTATTTTTCTCACAAAATTCTATCTGCATTTTATCTGAACTACTGTCAGTGTCACGGCATTGGTCGTTACATGAATAACTTATAAATTGACTACTTTTAATTAGACTACCCCTGGTATGGAAAACTGTGACTGTTATAGCCCGATGTGTGATTTAGTTTACTGACACCCACATCTGGGATTTACTGCCCACAGGGAGATAAAAGAATGACTAGAGTGATTAACGGGCATGGTATGGGATTAGATACAATGTTTATGTTTTGAAGTGAGAAATAACTCGAAGATGCCCGTTATTTCGTTAAATATTACTTTTACGAAATAACCGGCATTTTAAGATTTACACCACAACTTCGCAAAACGTATAAGAAATGATAAACTGAGGGTGGGTGGGCTTGAGGAAGGAGGATGGCACTGTACAAAAGACAGCACACAAAAAAAAACACTTGTCCTATTCAATCCCAGATATTGCCAATACCTGCATTAGTGAAATATCAACATGTACAAATATTGCAATTAATTTCAAACAAAATTTTAATAATAAAGGCACTTAATTACAGATATATAGTTCCCAATCTTACGATGGTAACTCAGCAACGGTTCCTGTGTTGTTACTAATACAGTCAAGATGCTTTCTTGCTTGTTGTGGAATTCCCTCCTTTAGGTGAGGAGCACCCATTATTCGGTATATAAAATAATGGTAGTAAAAAAGAAAGTCTAGTAAAATCAGGTAAATGCAGGCTGGATCTTTTTGGCGAAACAAGTGAGAACATCAATATCACACTCTCAAATATTAAAAGTACAATTTATCAGTCTCCCAATGAAATGGGGAGAACAATTTGATAAAAGTCCGGAACGGGATATGGATACCTTCTCTGTAAATTCGTCCTGCGCCAGGAGAACCATCGCCATTAAATCTCGTGAAACAGAGTCGGAGACCACCTTGTCGGGCAGAATCGGAGACCACCTTGTCGGACAGAATCGGAGATCACCTTGGAATGTCCAAATGGACCCCAAAAATTCACGTAAAACCAATTGCCAAACTTTCTGCAGGTCGATATTTTCAGAACTGTCACCTCGGGATACAGCCCTAATAAAATGTTTGTCAATTTCACTCCAGGCAAATGCAGGCCTAGATTTAAAAATAAATGATCAGCTTTCAAATGTACTTAATCCGATCAGACGGTCCCCATGCATACCACCAAGATACAACAATATTTCTTCAAAATACACGTAAATTATCACAATCTATGCATTTCTACAAAATAACGATAACCACTACCAACTACATGTATGGTATCAATATTCTCAAAACTTTTTATTTGTTCAACAAAATATGTCCGTATTAGATTTTAGAGTTATCCATCTTCATCCGCAAATTGTCCAGTAACTTAGGACCGTCTGATCGGATTGAGCACCTTTAACTGCCCACAAAGGAGGGACCAGGACCACGCGGCCACAATAATTTTAAATCTGAATAATGACAAATTATAGCAGTTAGAGGTCTATCTACAGCAAAATTCAGCCCCTCCCTTTTAAAATTGATACATAGGCATATACATTGTACATATGGCCATGTCCGATCTGCACTGAGGTGCAGGGGCGCCGGAAGCATCCAATGGCAGGGGGGCAGAGCCTACAAAAAGGGCACTTTTCTGCAAAAAAAAGGGCATTTTCTCCGCAAACTCGGAAAAACAACCATAAATTCATTGTGGCAAAAATCCCTATTTTAAAGGTATTTGTCGGTTTTTATGGCCGTTTTTTGATAAAATTGACAAAAAATTAATATTCCTTGTGAAATTGGTGGTATTTGGACCAAAAAAGTCACATTTTGCTATAAAAACACGAGATTAAACACAGCATTTTCTGTCTCCAGAAAAAGGGCAAGTCCTGCCCCCTTGGTCAAGGGCAGGGGATCAGCTGCCCCCTCTGCCCCCCTCTTCCGGCACCCCTGCTGGTGTGATCACATACTTAATTGTACATGCGCTAATGGCGCATATTTTGTCGCTTTCGGCGCACCACGCTAATGGCGCACCGCGCCGAATGAACTAATGGCGCACCGCGCCGAATGCCCTAATGGCGCACCGCGCCGAATGCGCTATTGGCGCACCGCGCCGAATGCGCTAATGGCGCACCGCGCCGAATGCACTAATGGCGCACTTTTTGTCGCTTTCGGCGCGTTACTAACGGCGCATATTTTGTCGCTTTCGGCGCGCGCGCCGAAAGCGCCGAAAGCGACAAAAAGTGCGCCGAAAGCGCCATTAGCAAGTGGCCGTAATAGGATTCCATAATTTGTGGTTGACGTGTAGCACAGGGCAGTCCCAGCGTTATGGCACGGCCATGCATACGCGATATTTATTATCTAAGCTTATAAGCTTAGATAATAAATATCGCGTATGCATGGCCGTGCCATAACGCTGGGACTGCCCTGTATATATAATTTGATCATAGCTGGCAATCCACGGAATACTGCAAACAATTAATTGACACACACTTTGCCATTTAGGTTATTTCTCGATAATCTAAATTTCTTGATTATGACAGCAGCGCCGAGTGACCACGCCTATATACCGCGTGCCTAAAAAATTAACATGGAAACTGTTCGATACTTCCTACGATTTAACATGAAATTTCGGTGCTGCATCAGAATTCCTTTAAAATGTTCATGATATCCACAAATTGGCGTCGTTCTTCTCTATTTTGCCAATAGTGCCGAGTCCACACATGGACGTGGCTAGAGAATCTCCGATGTCAACCTTGGACTTTTCAACTGCACACCCTCTTGATGTAAACAGTATTTATTCCATATAATTCAAATACAGTGTATGTAACAAAAAAATGAATCATGAATATTGGTGTATGGAGGGGATCCGACATCAAGCATAAAGCTAATGGGGGTCGTTTCAGATTACGTGTGAATAAGCCCACACTGTGAAAATGATAACATAATATTAGGTAATTGTGTTCATGCTAATTTTAGAAGATCGTTGTTGGTATATATTTTACTCAGCTACTCACAGTGTGGGCTGGGTCGATAGATATATCAAAATGAGATTTTATTTTATTATGGAATAAATTGGGTGTAACGATACGGGGTATGGGGTGTATCGATGTTTATCGCGATACAGAGGTCACGATACGATACGTATTGCGATTCATTTGCCTAAAATTATAGTGATATTGCAGTCTTCGTACGGACTGTATATACACTGATATATAGCGATAACGACGGATGGATATGTGCTTGCATGGTAGGCCTACATGAACTCGCTAAAATATGTGTACCAGATGTTCGTCTTAAATGTTTGTTGTTGCAACTTGTATTGTATTGCCTAAGAAAAAAAAACTAATTAAAACCTCGTCGATGTATCGACTATCAGTGATATCCTATCGGCCCGGAAGCATAAAGATGCCGACATTGAGCCCATTGTTGCACTGCGTTATCTGAACAAAATTAATTAGAGTACAAACACTACCTGTTGACCAATGAGGAACGTCCTCTCCGAAAATATCTCAGTCAATGTCACGAGATTGACAGTTAAATGGGAGGGGCTTTATATTAATAACTCATGTCAAGTTGTCAACTTTATAACGGGAATTGGGGGGATTCTGTCTGTTGACAAGTTTATTCCGGGAAGGTTAACAATTGCTCAGCAACCCACACGGGCCAGTGCACAGAGTGCAGTGTCCAGTGTTGACGTGGCATGGGGAAAGACATACATGTATATTGATATGATATAGGTTGAGACTACAGCAGCTGAATCACTCTGGTTAACAGTGAACTAAAATTGTAGCATTAAGACAGGCATCAAAGGTTTGCCGCCGGTTGTAAACGACATGTCATTGACAAAGTAGTCACTTGCTGCATGACGTGTACTATTGAAATAGGTCATTAAAATTGAGGTCACTCAGGTCAAGTCTGTGCTTTGATCAGTGGACCACTAGCGACTGATCTATTAATACAATGTGTTTCAAGAAGATGGCATCGTATTGTCTACACATGCAAATTGATACAATGCGGTCTGTTGGCATCACGGTTACTCTGTGATAAATAGGGAATGCTTATCACTTTTATTGCTTATTGTGGGGGATTACCTTAAATTTGTGTTATATACTGATTCAACATTGACCTTTCTCATTCGTGACGACCGCTGCTTACTTGCCTGAATAAGTAATAACAACATGCAATTTGTGTATCGAGATACGTATCGTTTGAACGCCCGTATCGATGACCGTATCGTCAGTGCTGTATCGCGGTCGCATCGATACATCGATGTATCGTTACACCCCTGCCGCCAGCCTCAGAATAATCGAAAGAAATTGATTGAAAATAGATTTAGTATTGCGGAACGAAGTATAGATCGGTATAGACAAGAATGTGAGGTGACATATCAAACGTTTGTGTGAGTATGATATGCAGTATATGGAGGGGAGGTGGGGAGTGTAAATGATAAGCTATATATTGCTTTTAATTTCTGCACTAATTTTGAGTTCTGACATAGCATGTTTGCATCCGAGCCGATCCACTATCAATTGGAATTGTACGAATATCTAATAACATCAACATTAATATTTCTATTTCTCACGCGATTTTTGACGATATGAGTCGATTTGATAACTGTTAGGTGATAGATGATATGCATGTGCGTGGCTCAAGAGGAAGTCCTTGGTCTGTGGTCGAGATTATATTTGAATCTTTTTGTTCGAATAATGTACTTCTGAACTTCTAGGAAAATCGTTATGTTATCTTCCTGAGATAGTTCATTAGAACCATGTAGAAGTATATTGGTGGTGATGTTACATATATCAGATACCTCGTTCATAAATAACAATCGCTGTACATTGTATAATTGGCATTCAATTAGATAATGTTCTGTGTCCTCTACTTCACCATGCACAGGTACACATGGGTTGGTCGGCAATGAAGTTAGAATATTTGTGGTAATTCAGATTGCTACAGTTTAATCTGAGACGTGCATGCAAAATTTGCGCTTCGCGCGTGTTAGCGTGGTATAACCATTTAGGGGTCATCTTTCGTTTTGGTTCCAGAGATTTTGAGAAAGTTGCCAGGGAGTCCATGGTTACCTTGTTTGTGTCCAGGTTATTCCACAAAATTGTTGTTGATGGGAGAAACGATTTTGTGTAATAGTCATAGTCAAAACTAGGGACCATAAGCTTGCTAGACTGTCTAGTTGCACGTTGTGATATCTGCCCGTGAGTAGGAGAAACTAGGTTTCTGAGATAGACAGGTGATTGACCTTTTACCATTTTATAAAATAATTTTAGTTTATGTTTTTTCCGTCGTGATTTAAGGGTTTCCCCAACTAGTTTCTCTAAGAAGAGATACATTACTGATAGACCTAGTCGCGCCTGTCACAATACGAGCTGCCTCGTATATTGTATATCTTCTATGTTGTCAGATTCTTGCTGGCTACAACCATCCCAAACAACACAAGAATTTTCGAGGATTTACCTTATCATTGTAAAATAACATTTTTCGAGAGCTGCTCTGTCGAGATAGAATCGATATTTTCTCAAGAGTGAAATGCGTTTCCATGCGGTTTTCATCACTTGTTCGATATGGGGTCCCCAGCTTCCTGTTTTACTCAAAATAACTCCAAGATGTTTATGGGTATCCACTTCTTCAATAGGCTGTTGGTTCACGAACAGCGTTGGGTGAACAAGCTTCGTACGTTTCCGAGTGTATGTCAATGCTTCTGTTTTTAGAGCATTAAACTTGACAAGCCATTTAAAGGACCACGATTCTAGTCTATTGATATCATGCTGTAAAATAGTCGCTCCTATGTTTGGGTCGTTGATGACAAGTGCGAGTGAAGTGTCGTCGGCGAAAAGCCGAATGTCACATGCCATATTTTCAACTATGTCATTGATAAAGACAAGAAAGAGTACAGGCCCCACCACACCCTCTTGGATTTTCCCAACTGGTACCTCACTTGCCTGGATGGTAGGCTGTGAGAACATTTTTGAGATCTCAACACGAAAATTGCGACTCCAAACAATTTCAGACCCCCGATTTGCTTTTCTTAAATTGATTTGACATGTTTCGATTGGCGACGGGGCGGGACCAGGACACACCGGGCCGACCCATTAATTGTTGCAAATCTGAACCTGAACATTGCAAAATTCTAGCATCCAATGGTCTAACTGCAGCTACATTCAGACCCAGATATGTTTTTCTTAAATCGATTAACACTGTTTGGCTGACCACGGGGAGGAACCAGGACACACCGTGTCGACCATGGTTTGGCCCGGTGCGAACTTGACTGGCATCAAGCATTCCAAGTGTTGGAAATGTCGAACCTGACACCCACCTAAAGGTAGAAAAATTCCAACTGATGGAGATCTCAGTCAAAAAGTTTGACGTACAGTAGGAAAATATGCAAATGGTGTAAAAACAACAAATTCCCCACACATTAGTTATTTCAAAATCAAACTACGAGAACAATTTCAACTTATTGTTGGTGTGAAATTTCCAACTATTGTTGTGTCAGGTATCAAATTTCCCACTGTTGTCGAGTCCCCAATTGATCACCATGCAGCCCATACATGTTTGATTGATATAACCCTTCAGTGATCGCTGTATTTGTTATGTTCAAATAATATGTTCAAGTCCAGATTTTGAAAACTCATAAAACACAAGACAATCATGTCATCGGCTGAGCATACAAAATTGTGTATACGTAATATGGTATAGCATAGGGACGATGTACGATTATAAGTACACGAACTACCGGTATATGTCGACATTAAATGCTCTGCAAAACACAGTCATCCCAATTTTCCAATTTTCAGTTTCTCGCACATAAATTGTCAACACTGCGAACATTCGTCGTTGCATGTGCCAAGCTGAATAAATGTCGGGAATCGATTTTGTCTAACTCCTGCATGTGACTTTAATAAGCCTAACTCTTTCCGTGGGGTATATATATAAGGTCAGCATAAAAGTACTGCAGCTATTTATCGACTTATTTTGATCCTCAAAACCGGGCCGGAGTGAGACACACGCGACATCTGGGTATAGGTATGGCGTGAGTTGGTGCATGGATATTGCACGTGAGGTTGTCCACATACGCGGCGAATGACCTGCTGATTTCTCATGACAATCGCTGTGTCCGTCATCGTCACACTTTTCGGGTGGGGGTTACTAGTACCGAAGCATCGAAGAACCAGCATATCGTCACTGTCGTTCCGTTTCAAGAAATGTGTAGATGTTCGTCTCACAAAATTAATCACCTTGCACACGACAAAGGCACAAAGAGACTGTTGGCAAATCGGCGTCCCATACAATATTCTTTTACGACCTTGGGCTATTAATAAAACATGAAATACCTGGTTCTGAATCCTCATGGTCTGTGGCGAATTCTTCCCCGGGGCTCATCTCCCCCTGTTTGTCAGTGGCGTTATTTTCCATCCCAAAAGTATTTCATCAGAATCATAATTTCATATCCATCCGCCACATTACTCGCGAAACTACTGACAGCATTGTTCTCTGTCGTAAAATCATGGTGTTGATGTATAGTGATATAGAGTTACTTCTCTTTGATTGGATCGATGAAACACCAAATGGTTTGCACCAAACACCAAAAACGTTCTTGCATTTTTTCAGTGTTAACAAATCCCGCTGGCATTTATTCGCAGGAAAGGGTCGACCCTGCGCGAGTATCAACAATTAAAGAACGAAATGTGCCCAAAAGTACGTGTCAACGCATTGCGCCACACTGCAGTTTTTGACAAACGTCACACTACAATTAAAGGCATTACAATGGAGAAAGAAATGACATCGAAAAAAACACCAACCCCTCCCATAAATTATTCGTTAATTTGACAGCCGCAACCGTTGTGGCTATATTTGATGTTTCTCGTCGGGAAACAAGTTCTTGCATTTTTTTCGTGCACTTTTCATCCATGTGTCATTGACCATTCAGCTGCCAGGATTTGTTATGCTGATCCTAGATTGGGGGTGCCAGGGGAAATCACTCTACTAAGTTGTATGTGGTGTATTATAACCTATGAACTACATTCAAGCGGACAACTTGTGACAAGAAAAGTTAAAATCAGTGTTTAGTTTTGTTTTACACTGTTAAGTTTTGTTTTACACTGTTTTTAAGTTTTGTTTTACACTGTTGTGGAATAATCCCCAAATTAAACGAGACTTACTTTAATGTGAAGTTTGATTTGGATTCTATTACGTCACTTAGCCATTGGAGGGATCATATGAGATGCGCGCGCACAGCCTCGCTTCGATTAGGCTTCAGTATTAAAAACCAAGAAATGTCAAATACATCCGAAAACCAACAACGCATTTCCAGAAAAAAGAAATCATATTAACGTTAGTTATGGTGGGTTACGAAATAATCGGGTGGGCATATGATCCCTCCAATGGCTAAGTGACGTAATAGAATCCAAATCAAACTTCACCTTAAGGTAAGTCTCGTTTAATATGGGGATTCTATTACGTCACAGCCATTGGAGTGATCCTATGAGACTTAAAGCCCGATATTTGACATTTCTTCCCTTAACACGGCCCATGGTGTAGAAAACCATCTAGCTCAAACGCTACCTACTACATGTAGTAGCCCAATTATCCGAAAGGGAAGTGTTATGAACCATAATAACATGTAATTTAAACAACAACCATTATTATCCCAAATTGCATACATGTTATACATAAACATACACATATTATTGTTTATTGACCTCCAAGTATGAAGAGCATATATACATATCAGTTACAGAAAGTATGTGGTAACGAGACCATTGTAAGTGGACTATACACCAGCAACTATTTACAAGGAAGGACATTGTATACATAAATTGGAAAGATGTGTACATTGTACGAAGAGCAAGGTAAAAACGAGTATATGAGATAACATTGTAGATGCGGGTGGCAAGGAGGCCAGATCATAGTTGAATATTGTCCACCTGAGAGGCATATTGCATCAAATGTCATGTGAATGTCATCTTTTAACTTCCGGGGCGAATTAGTTGACAACCAACATACAGAAATGCAGCAGATGCGATGATGAGCTGCTCCCATGACTCAGTCGGGATATGACAACCAAGCTGGGTACTGCCAAGTAACAGCGCATTTAAATGGTCGTTTGGGAGAGCATCCAGGTAACTAAATAGTTGGACGTCGAAGCTATCGATAAGCATACACCAGTAATTATATCGGAGTCTGTACATGGTGGCAGATCTGCACGAGTCAGTAATATGTCCAATTTCATTGTTATATGTGTGGCCACACAGCATGCATCGGGCATTGTTTTCGAACAACAATCTATTTAGAAGTCTAGCAAGATTTTTCAGTTCCAAACTCCTGTTAGGATGGGCAGCAAGAAGACGCCACACACTCCAGACTGCGAGAGGCTGGTTATGAATGAGGAGAAGATTAGAAGATGGTGGGTTACGAAATAATCGGGTGGGCATATGATCCCTCCAATGGCTAAGTGACGTAATAGAATCCAAATCAAACTTCACCTTAAGGTAAGTCTCGTTTAATATGGGGATTCTATTACGTCACAGCCATTGGAGTGATCATATGAGACTTAAAGCCCGATATTTGACATTTCTTCCCTTAACACGGCCCATGGTGTAGAAAACCATCTAGCTCAAACGCTACCTACTACATGTAGTAGCCCAATTATCCGAAAGGGAAGTGTTATGAACCATAATAACATGTAATTTAAACAACAACCATTATTATCCCAAATTGCATACATGTTATACATAAACATACACATAATGTTAATACAACAATTAGACATTTAATTGTCAGCTCTTTCAAGAATATTATTGGGCACAAGAGGTCTTTGGTTATTCATAATTGGCTTATTATAGAAAGTGCCAAAAGTCTTCTCATTTGACCAACCAGCTAATTTCAGTATGTCATTCACTGGTACACCAGATGCGGCGGCCTTCGGAACTGCAACAGTACGTACACTATGTGGCGCAAAGATATTAATGTCAACACCTGCCTCAGACAGCACAGTACGAATCCATCTTGAAATTGTGTCTCTTGAAACAGAATTATGTGGTTTATGAAAGCTTAAAAACAAAGGTCTTGGTCCTGATCTATATGTAGAAGTAGATGTAAGATAAGCCAATAAACACTGCACTGGGGAAATACGGCTATCAGTCTCAAATGAAAAGAATGTCGCTACCTGCTGACGAAACCCAGGCCTGGTCTGTTTCAACAAGTCACTGAAATGCAGAATACATTTATCAGTCCCAATGGTCATGTCTTTAGTAGTTAACAAGTGAAGTGATTGAGTTCTGCTGGCTAATGTAAGATTTAACAGCATAGCCAATTTGAAAGTAAGACATTTTAGACTTAACTGATCGTTTGGAACCAAAGTCCGCAGATAATTAGCGACTATAGATATGTCCCACACTTCACTATATTTCGGTTGCGTAGGTTTCAGATTTAAAGACAACCTTTATAAACCTGATAATCAGTGGATGTGAACCAATCGGAACTCCTTCAACTAACAGTCCAAAAGCTGACAACGAAATCCGTGCTGTGTTTATGGAGCTGTAACCACATCCTGAGTTAAACTGTTCTGTTAAGAAGTCGAGGATATCCTTTATCTGGCACTTAAAAGTATTAATCTTCCTCGAACGACAGTAGCGAAAACACATGTTGATATAGACTGCATACTGTTTCTCAGTTGAGGTACGCCAGGATGCCATGATGATATCGGCAGAGTTTGTTGAAATGTGTCTGTTTTGTAATGAGTACCTGATAACATGCATGCCATCAGAGTTATTTTCTGATGTAAAGGGTGTAGATCAGAACGATGTGGAAGTGTCATTGTCAGCGGCGATGCTGGCAGAATACTCGGTATTCTGACTAAGAGTTCCATCATGATCACCATCGGAAACTAATTAGGAGCTATTAACAGGCAATCTCCTCTGTCTGCTCGAAGTTTCGCCACCAGTTTTCATATACGGCTAAAGGAGGGAAAGCATAAAAGTATTCATTAGACCAAGATAAGGAAAATGCATCGATAGCTTCTGCTTCAGGGTCAGGCTTCCAAGCAACATCTCTTGGAAGTTGCGTATTAACGCGAGAAGCAAACATGTCAATAACAGGTTGTCCTAATTCACAACAAATTGACTCAATCATAGATTTATCTAGTTGCCATTACACATTATCATTAAATGATCTTGAACCATGATCAGCTGCATTTTCAGTTCCAGGAATATGGGATGCAGAAATCCATAATGTTCTCTGAATGCAAAATTCCCAAATGTCAATGGCAATCCGATTGTATTGTTGGGAATGTGAACCTCCCATATTGTTGATATATGCGACTGTGCAAGTATTGTCGGTAAGAATTTTTATATTCTTTTGTTCTAAAGTTGAGCAAAAAACTTTTAGAGAGAGTTTTATAATTACGTTTTCTGATGTCGAAAAATTCATGAATGGGCAATTTGACCTTTTGGGGTCATGATTTGCGACAAATTCAATATGATAGTGTTGAATTGCATCAAAAATGAAAGGATCACTAGTAATTTTTTGCCATTCATGTTTGAAATTTCTTAAATTTCCAGTCACAAAGGTCTCAGTACCATTGCAAAGATTTGTACTCACCAAATTGTGATTTACTTCCTGTGCCCCCCCTTTCTAGTTTTTTGGATGTGACTGCGGTTTGCCATAACCAGCAGAACATTGTGGATGATGTGAGTACTTCATACCCATTGGAGCACCACAACCATGTTGACGACCACGACACGTCCACTTTGGTACATAGGTCTGAAGATGCGTCTGCCTCTTCCAGCACCCCGTCCCATGTCTCTGAAAACTTTGTTGATGTCTTGAGCATCCCGGATACTTTTGTATACATCATCACCATACAACTCGTTGGTGAATTGAATGGATGCAGATGAGAGACTGTGGTATTTCCTATCCAAGTCAGGACGATAGAATTCTCTACGAGTCACATTTATGAGTGTATTCATCTCACCAAGCAATCCGAATGCATTTGTTGTCTGGTCTATACTTGCTTTAGATAGTGAGTCAGCTGAATCACTTACAACTTTGGTGAAAATTGCTGACGCATTAATCATGAGATTCTCGATCTGCTGAAGTTTCACGTCAGTAGTCTGTGTGTGAGGTTTGAGGAGTTTCCATATTTCTTTATTAACTTTGGTTTTTGTCAAGGCATCGAAGTTATCAGGACGATGGGAATTTTTTGGAGTCTCTGACATGCCTTCCTCGGTAGTACCCTCACGATAGACACGATTTGTGAATGTAGCCAATTCATTACTGATTGGTTGGTCCATCAGTTCAGAAGTGGCGAATTTCTCATTCACACCACTAAACACCGAGCCTTCATTGGTTTGTGTCTTTTTGGCTCTGGCATATCGCCGTTTGACAGCGTTTGTGTCTGTGACACGACACTTTGACTTTTAGAAATATCGCTGATCTGATCGTCGACGTCAAACGACTGCGATTGTAACTCAACTGATCCGTACTCAGAGCCGTATTCATCGTAATACTGGCCATCGTCGTCATAGTATTCATACTGTACTTGTGACGTTTCTAGAGCCACAACTCTAGTTTTCAAGTCTTCTAAGACTTCAGTTTGTTTGTTTTGACCAGCTAAAAGTTCATGTGACAAACGCACCAGTTCCGGTTGGTTTATTAATAACCCGGAATCAGACCTGGAACATTCTTCTTTTGAAGAAGTATGAGAACTTGCAATCCGACTCTTTGCTTTCGCTTTTGAAGCACTAACTGGAACGTTTTCTTTATCGGCAACGATCACTTTAGCCTCTAGTGGCATGGTTTTACCAGCTTTCGGAGCATTCTCAGTTATTTTAGTTCTCGTGACATCTGTAGACGACCTCGTCGCCACTGACTCCGCCATTTTGAAATTGTATTGATGAAGTGATATTTCACACTTCTACAAACGTCTATTTGTCCACAACCTCGTTGCAGGATTGTAGTATAATTTAAACTAGACCGCGTCCAGTTTAACATTTGTTTCACATAATAATTAACTCCCAACCGCGTTGAAGGGTAATTGAAAATTAGACGGAACACAAATATATACGTCTTAACGAAGCGAATTTGTTTGCAGACTGAAGCCTAATCGAAGCGAGGCTGTGCGCGCGCATCTCATAGGATCGCTCCAATGGCTGTGACGTAATAGAATTTTCCACCTGATATCAAGTTAAATATCGAACACAAAAAAAAACTAAGAGATGTTAAAAATTATTTCATTCAAACCTATTAGTTAAAGGGATACTGTACCCAAATTTTGTTATTGGTTTCTATAGTCTCTGAGTCGGAGAATAAGGTAACAATTTTTCCATTATTTGAAAGTCTGTTGAGTACGAAGTAGTGTTACGGATGGCAAATTTACCGGAATGCAAAAATGCAAATTGTTGTTGTCGAGTAATTTTTGTACAGTTTTCAACCAAATGTATCAAATAAAAGTGATATTATATATGCATACTAGTCCCATGTACTCATTTGTGTTATTGTATCGTCACTAGTCAGTGAGTGGCTTGAGTTTTCTCCCCGTATCAGCATAATGTTTCAAACGATCGTGTGTGCAATGGGTTTACTAATCCAGTATCCCCCAATTATAATTTGATTACGTCTTGTACAAGGAAATTCGTATTTTAATTTACGCCATAAATTCAATTTATATTAGATTATTAACTTTTAAATTATAAAATTTTAAGATAGCCTATTAACCTGAGCGTTTACAGAGTACATCTTCGACTCAAATTACTTATGTTTCTATATATTATCGATAATTGATTGTTGTTATCACCGGAAATTTATTGAAAATGGCGTACAGTACCCCTTTAAGTAACTGACGAAGTATATAAATAGATTTTCTTTCCGAGAGCATAAAATATCTTATCAACATTTGTGACGTGTTGGCTTGTCATATCTTACTGGTGAAACTATATTGAAATATGAATTTTCATATTTAATTCAAATACTAAGGGTAATCTCAATTGACCAAAGCGATAAGATGAATATATGGTAGCATCTTGTACTCATTACTACGTCAATGAATCACTGGGATTTTAAAGTTGGGATGGGTGGAATTGAATATTGATGAGAAACAATCCAATCCGGTAGGGTGACCAAATAGAAATTGAGAATAATATATTTTGTTTACGTATAATTAATCAAAATTGACAACACGCACATTCAGTCTTATATATTAATTAAATGCAATGACTTTCGATGACGAAATAATTTGTGTCAGTTTATCGCCAATAGTTGCGTCACGATTCGAGATCTAAATATTTATAATTGAGCGTAGTTCAGACAATGTTTTCTATGGAAGGGTATGATCGATTTATTTGAAATATATGGTGTGATGTTAGTATAATACTACATTCTCCAGGTTGGCAAAGTCCCTGAGTAATAACTTCTTAATTCCACGCACCCGAACAAGTCCATAATATGTCTTTAAGTTTGATTAATTAGTATATATTTGGGTTTTTCTTTAGTTGTGATATTAGTTATGGTACCCACAGATACACAAGCTATGCTTTACATGTGGATACCAGCTGTATGTTAAGATAGTTTTATATTATATTATAAAATATAATCATTTGAACATGGAACTTGATGTCTCGCAGTTTCTAAAGTGTACATGGCCGTTAGCATAAGTGGGAAAGGGTACACACGATTAACGTCTGCTCTTTGATCAGGTTGGAGTACATGCACGGATAATCCATTTCGAATTTGAGCACTCTCAGCGGCGCCGCCACTACCACAATATGATTGTGAACAAAACAGATATTCACATTCACAAAATTCAAACTTCGCTACAAATGGTTAACTTTTGTGCCAATGGCTATTTTACCAATGAGAATTTACTGGGAATATTTGTGCGGTATTTTTATGTAGAAATAAACAGACAAGCCAATTTCATTATCTCTTATAGTTTTCACCCGCATCCGTTGGAGATGGCTCCGAGCCATATTTAAACCATTGTAACATTAGCGACAGAGCGCTTTTTGTGGAATAACTAATACTCCCTATATTTCCCCAGCATTACCTATCAATGGAATAAATGTATTCAAAAACAATATATCTATTGTGGTTATTTATTTATTTATTACATCATTTAAACCCACCATTTTAAACAAATTATTCATTTAAAAAACATATGATATTTCACCAAATACTCAGGTTCAGCCCTCAATTTCAGTTCTGATGATCTGGTATAATACCAGTGGTATTGCAATCTTAGCTCAGCTATGGAAGGATGCACAAGACTCTTTCCGTGAGAGAATTCCGTGTGATGCGAGGTCATTGAGTCCAAGCCTGGTCAGCTGACAACCAATCCGCTATAGGCCATATCACGACCAAGAACAGAATCAGGTATCAAGAACGATCGTAGTTATTCAACTTTGTAGATTAATCAGACAGTGGATTACATTAAAACAATGAGCTATGGACAAACAACAAAAGCACACAATATCAATATATGAACATAATATATATAGCAAATACATAACACGAAATTACCAAGTAGTTTTTAAAATCACAGTTTGCATTGATAAGGTGTTCATAATATTTGACGAATCGCGCATGAATCTTTGCCAATGCGTCAAGCTGACGGTCGGATAGGTGAGTCATAAGACTGTCATCTTTCACCCAACCGACAGCTTCACTCAACAAATACTGTTTGGTGACTTTTAGTTTTAATCGTTTCTCATCAAGCATCTGGTGACATTCTGGTCGAATTTGATAGTTCAAATAAAATTATGAACCTCTCTTTCTGTGAGTCTAAAGGTTGGAGAGAATATGGCGATTTTTGTTTCGAAGCAACCAGCTATTTTTGTTGCGGAGCAATATCATCAACACGAATAGACTGTGTTGCATCAACTGGGCCAACTTAAATGGATTGTTTCTGAGCAACAGGTGCATTTTTCGTAGACGTTTCCATAGCCTGTGATAATGCCGGTTCTGGGGCATGGGTTGTGTCAGATGCGTCAAGTAGTTCGCTTGTGATTCGCGAATGGTGTTGGTCTGGCTGTTTTCTGTCTGAGTGCTGACATCAGCAAACTTTTTTGTAGAAATGAAAGCAGAGTACTTGACTGGCTGAATTAATGGTCGAGCACCAAATATGGTCTTTGCGTCGAAATATAGTAGATGTTTCTCAGCCTTACGCCGTTGAATTTTGAATTCATAGTCCCATATTGGACACGAACGATCCATTGCAGCATATGAGCCTTGACAAAAGAGATAGGAGGTATCGCTGGTTCTCAAAACGGCTTTGCTACCATTCAATGTGTTGTGGGGAGCAACCGTAACTGGTGTTTGTGCAATCGCTCTTATCTGCAACAAAGCATCAGATTGAACTTTCCTTGAACAATCAATTAGGAGAGAACCACTCACTGGCCGGGTCCTGATCGGTTTGACAGATTTCAATTGTCCGACAATACTTTGAAGTGTCTTATAAATGACAAATACAGAATGTCTTTTAACTGTCGAGTCGAAGCTAAGAACCAAGTGCTGAGGGAATACCCCAGCATCATTAGAACTAAGTGAGTCTTCATTTTTACGACCAGGTCATGGTTTTTTGGTTTGATATGCCATATAAAAAACAAAAAATGACAACTAGCCCAGCAGCCGCCGCGGAATACCCTTCGAATTCTGATCGGGCCACAGATTGGTACATGGCAGAAGGGTGACCCGTTTAACCACTACATGAAGCAGCCTGTTGGTATCTCACAACAGTGAGACAGGCGTGAATACATGATTCAACAATCATCAGGACCCAGAAATCCAAAGAGACAGGAGAGAACAGAAACAGCATGTGTGAAAGAACTTAAAACAGTACTTCAAACCCCAGACGAGCAATACAACAGATAACAAAAATTGAACCTGAAACACTGTGGAGAGGCGTGACTAGCCGATTGATTGAGCCGGGTCAACTCAACCACCCGTCTTGAAGAGATGTGGGAACAAACAGGGTGCCACATTAGGGGATTCTTACCCCTCGCAGTGGGGAGGAAGGCCTATTCTACGCCGGTCCCATACGGGGCTAGAACAGGGGAAATAAAACATCTGACATTTTCAGCTCAGCTGACACAAGGTAGCTAGATGTCAATTGAGTTAGTTAAGCAACGACATACTTGCTTCAATGTGCAGAAGCATTTTCTTAAATGTGTCCAAGTTTTAATAGTATTAGCCTTCAAATGGCCATACCCACCATTGAAAATTACCAAATTTCATTGCATATACCTATATACAATACTGGTTATAACAAACAAAATACAAGTTTGTCATTTCAGCTTTATTCTGTGTGCAATACCATTCATATTAAGGTTGTTGTGTAAAATTCGGTTTAAAGACCATTTTATTTGTTTTCACAATTGTTCCGGACAAGTAATATACTACGAAGCTTTGCTGTTAAGTACATTGTTAGTAATAACAAATTAGTACAATTTAACCATTTTAAAATATTCATAGTATTGACCCCAGGCTGTGAAAAATGCATGAAAACACTTATTAAAATGACTCCCAGTGATACTAATGCAAAAAAGGCTCAGTTTTTCCATTTAGGTTACAATTGTGTAAATGTTTTCCATAGACATCGGTGCCAACTTTTCAGTGTATACCGTTCTCAGTATCAAGCCCAGGTCCTATAGATTGTCCAAATTCACTTTTAGTAATTATTTGCGCTTAAGCGCAGTTATTTGTGCTTAAGCACAATTATTTGCGCTTAAGACAATTATTTACGCTTAATCGTAAAACATGCGCCTAAGCACAATTGTTTGCGCTTACGCACGAATATTTGCGCTTAAGCACAATTATTTGGGCTTTTAAAAGCGCAAATATGTACATTTCATTCCCCATCAATATAGATCTTCCCTCAAAAATAAAATAGGCTTCCCCATGTTTGAACTTCTAATGTGTAAGTGGACTCTGCCAATATCAACAGGGTGTGTTAGGTAATGGTTTTTAATTTCTTTATTGCGCTCAAGCGCAAATAATTGTGCTTAAGCACAAATAATTTCATTTAAGCACAAATAATTATTAAAAGTGAATAAGACCTTTGGCGAGGTCCAGATCTAATTTACTGGACGATTTTTGTAAATTTCACAATAAACTGGTTGTAGATTCTAATTATTACTTGGTCCAAAACCTTCATATAACATACTTAAATCAATAAATGGGAAATAGTAGGTGAAACTAACAGCGGCTTCTATAAGACGTGCGATGACGTTTTACATAACAATGCCTTGTTTGCCCACGTAAATAAAGGCTCCCTATATAGTAGATAAATATGACTCGTTTGGCGTATTTAATGGCGTAAATTTAATTAAATACAATTTTGAAACGATATTAGTATAAGTCATTCAGAATAACGTTTGCGCAACAATAATACATTTGGTACACCTGACGCTAGTTCCTGTTTAATGAATGGAATAAGGGTCGGATCATGTACTAAAGTTATTTATTAACTGTGTGTGCCGATGACATCTCGTCCTCTTACCTCATGATGCAAATCTTAGTTCAGCCTCCTCAATTTCAATTAAATTCAGTGTATTGCTATAACCATTATACATGGCAATCAAGTAAAATACAACTCATGCACTGGCCATCTATATCTGGGAACCAAGTGAGACTATACACACATGCATGCACCGGCCAACCACCCGGTTTACCAATAATGACATATATTATGTGGGTAGGGTTCTCTATTCCGAAGGTTCATTATTCCGAAGGTTCCCTATTCCGAAGGTTCATTATTCCGAAGGCTCGCTATTCCGAGGGTTCGCTATTCCGAAGGTTCGCTATTCCGAATGTGTTCTATTCTGGGCGTATTTAACCAGAAATGATTCCAAATTTGCACCGCCCCACAAACACCACACGAGGAATGAAAAATACTTTCGATAGTCATCACACATAGTACAATTATACACCCCATTCTTATTCCCAAATTGTCCCAGATGTCGGTTATTAATAGCAAGAAGATAGTATCAGTTTATCGTTCATTATGGAAATTTGAAAACACGATGAGTGCATGACTGAAATAAACTACATGTAAGAGATACAGTCTGTCCGAACTTGCAATCTGTACTTGAAAGAAACACCAACATTAAAGACCCAGGCCACTTAATTTTCGAACCCCAAAATCACATATCTAAAATATGTGTCATATTACATACCATTTTAAATAGGAAGCTCTCATTGTATTATCAACTTATCCGGTGTAATACACTGTAAACATGTTGTTTTTTGTGAGTTACCGACGTGTTTTTGTGCTTAAGTTTCATCTGGTTTTGTTTCGCAAAGTGTATTATTTCCAATGGAGGGGAATAACTCTATATTTTAAAGATAGAGTTATTCCCCTTCCATTGAAAATACATTTTTAGTTTGAATTGTGTTGCATTCTGGGAGCCATAACGGGTGGAATCTTTTTATGATTTCAGCGGATTTCTGTTTCTCAATGGGCATCTTCTGAGACACAGACGTTTAAAATGGTGATGAATTATAGTGTTTTAATCATATTTTATGGCATAGATTGGTATTAAAACCGTATATCAAGGCACTATAAAAATAATAGGTGACTCGGAAATTAAGTGGGCATTAAAGTCAATACAAAGTCACAATTGCAGTTAGTTTCATCTCATATCCGTCTATTCAGCGATATTCTGCTACGCAGTATATTATGGCGCTCCAGTATTCATTTAGCGTTATAGCCCCACTGGTATAATCCGCCTTTAGCTGGCGTATTCTTGCCTCTAAGATTATTGAGATTAACGTCATACGTAATGACATTAAATCGTGAATATGTATTGAGAAATAACGTGATACGTAATGACATTAAATCTCAAGGAAACCCGCGAAAACAAAACAAATTACATTTAATGTTTTATTGTTTTAAGGTATTTCCTTCATAAAAAGAGTCTTCGTGATAAAGAACCTTCTCAATACTTTAGAATATAGAATTAACCTATAAAATACAAAAACCTTCGGAATAGCGAACCTTCGGAATAGCGAACCTTCGGAATAGCGAACCTTCGGAATAGCGAACCTTCGGAATAGAGAACCTTCGGATTAGTGAACCTTCGGAATAGCGAACCTTCGAAATAGAGACATGTCCCCATATTATGTATTGTATTACAATAGAACAATTATGGTATACAAACGTATACAAGCATAGTTGCTGTGTATATTATATAGACGTATACTACATATATGGTATGGATAGTTTCTGGTGTGCTTAATTTTTGCAAGTATGTTTCCTCTCTGAAGTAGGGTTTTATTTCCCGGTAGAACTTATATTTAGGGGACGAATGTATTGTGACTAGCCAGTCCTGAATATATAAGTCTTGCAATTGTTCTTTTATAAAATAGATCGTACAATTCTAGCTCGCACTTAATTGAGAGATTGAATGTACGCATTTTTGCAATAATAGAGAACATAGCTCGTTTTGCATCTTAGCTTTTAGGAATTGTTACTTGGTAGCGTGGTGCCTAAATATTTATAATGCGAGGAAGTTTCTATGGGATTACCGTCCAGAACGAAATTAGTTATCGTCATGTTTTTATATTTTCTACCAAAAATAACCACATTGCTTTTTGAGTTATTGATTTTCAGTTTCCAAATTTGACAGTATCGTGAGTAGTCATCTAACGTCGATTGTAGTCCCTTAGCGGAGTATAGGACATTAGCCATGTGTCGTCGGTATACAACAAGAAAAATCATTTTAAATATTCTCTAGATGATATGTATCATTTATTGGTATTCTAATACCGTTCATGGTATATGAAGAAAGGAATTGTTCTAAGTCATTTGTATATATCGAAACCAGGATGGGGAATAGATCTCCCCTTGTCGGACCCCAATAGTCTGACCGCTGCCACCACTAAATCGTCGTAATTAAATCTAACATTTTTCTTCTTATTATTTTATCGGTTACCACTGTGTATGAACAGAAGTGAACGCTGTATCGCGGTAATCGGACATAAATAAAAGTCGCTCGCCTCAGCTTGACTACGGTACGTATATTTTCGTCTTTCACTCCAATTGTGTAAAAATCCCAGCCCGGGTGCCAATCTGCCTCGGTGAGGGGTATGTTTCGCTACATGTTCGTACTAATTTCGTTTCAGTGTCGTGTCTAGTTCTCTCGTAAATCAAGGTTAAACCTCCTATTTTCGTGCTAAAAAGACGTCACGTTTGCGACCAAAAGCACATTTTTCAAACTATATACGATGTCTTATTTTATAACAAAGACATGTTTTGGATGCCCTAATATCCCATTGAAAGCCACGCTTAGCGATTGTCTATAGTTTTAAAATATAAAAGACTACCATTGACAAAAGAGTGTGGGGGTTTTTCATGGTTACTCATGATAGTTAAAGTGCAAGTTAAGATAACAAACAAGGGGAAATGTCAAACATTGGACATTCAAGGACTATTTGTAGGATGATCTAATGCAGCTCATATCTTGACTGTGACATTTGCCAATTTTAATAAACATTTGTTAGCACAAGTAGCAATATTGACTGTGGAAATATAAAAATGTACATTTGTGGCATGTGAAAATGAAGTTAGAAACGTGCGATATGATGCTAACCGGCCGTAAAAGGGTGTAATCGAAATGTTAACGGGCGTTCAATACAAATAATAAAAAAAATACCGGGCGTTCAATGTTTTTTGGTCAGATCTTACCGGGCGTTCAATTCTGTTGGAGCACCACGCTTTGAAATCGGGCTCGTATGTCGAGAAAACACAGGAAACAGGGGACAATCGCTAAGCGTGGCTTTCAATGGGATATTAAGGCATCCAATACATGTCTTTGTTATAAAATAAGACATCGTATATTTGAATAATGTGCTTTTGATCGCAAACGTGACGTGTTTTTAGCACGAAAATAGGAGGTTTAACCTTGATTTACTACAGAACTAGACACGACACTGCAAGGAGATTAGTACGAAAATGTAGCGAAACATACCCCTCGTCGAGGCAGATTGGCACCCGGGCTGGGAATTTTACACAATTGGAGGGAAAGACGAAAATATACGTACCGTAGTCAAGCTAAGGCGAGCGACTTTTATTTATGTCCGATTACCGCGATACAGCGTTCACTTCCGTTCATACACAGTGGTAGTAGGGGACTGAACTTTGCCTTGCAGTTTGCTAATGATGTTCACTGCCGGCGACGGATATCTCGTCGCCCGTTATTACGAATATTTGGACAACTATATATTACTTTCCCGCATTTTGTCATATTTATTTCGAGAAATACATGTAATACAAATCACAATGAAATAATTGGCTCAACGTTGACCAAATTTAAACTGGTTTACTGACGCTGAAATGATCACTGTCACCCCCTTTCGTTCAGTTGAATACCCAGATTTTATAAAATTTTAATTTGGGTACCCATGCAGCTTTATGAAATCTCACACAAAACGTTCATTAATTACTGATTTCCGTCAGTTGTTTTCGAAATGAACCTGTCAAATTTGTGAATACTTATTTATATGATATATATACGTCATGGTGCTTGACAATCATAGCGGAGAAGAATTATAGGCACATGAAATAGGTCATGCATACTGTTGTACTGTATCATTAAAACAGACTCAAGGCCGACATGCCCTAAACCTGAATGTATAAGAATGTATAAGAACAAAAACGAATGTCCTCGTATGAGCCTTTATGCCGTATTAGTCTACTCACAAAATTCCACTCATAATTAATTCGCAAGTTGAATACCGCTAAGTATTTCATAAAGCTAGGTACCGGTACCAAAACGTAAATTGTGGTACCCAACTGAAAAATTAAAAAAAAAGCTGTGTTATGGTGCCCACATCAGAATGAGCAACTGGGCGAACGCGGGTGACAGCTAGTGACAATTTCAGCTTTAGTGACATTATATATTGAGCAATATTTTCTATTTATTTTATGTCATACGTCTGCAGTATTGCTGATCGTCACATTGTCCACAAAGAACAATGTGACGACAATCTTCAGAGACACTTCTACGGCTACAAATGATGAAGGCGTAAACAGATTTAAAGCCATGCACACAGCGAGTTGCACTCCAAAATACACGTAATACAATGTAGTGCACTCTTATATCATAACATAACATAACATAACATAACATCTAGATACACAGAACGAGTCGAATGACTCTTAGTTCCGGATTATATCAAAAGTTATTTTACTGCATGGCAATCCATCCCTTCTGTATCATATTCGTACCGTATTGGGCGGAAGTGATTGTCCAATAGAGTTTTGAATTCTGCTAGCGTTTGCGATTGTACAATATAATCAGGCAGGGCATTCCAGCTGGAAACAAATCGGTTGCAGAAGAAGAACATCAAACATGTATCAATTCTACAGAATACACATTGAATATGAGTGAATATAGAGTATATTGTAGTTAGTAGATGAGATATGTTCTATTTGAGACACAAACCTCGTAAAAGGCTACCATATTATAAATATGTCAGCAGCTTTAAAACTTTGTGCTACACTGCGTTTGTGTCAAAACTGAACACCTCATAATTGTGTAGCACAACGTTTTAAAGTTGCTGCCATACTTTTAATATGGTAACTTTTTACGAGATTTGTGTCTCAAATAGAACATATCTCATCTACTAACTATAATATACTCGCATATTCACGAATATTCAACATTCTAATATTCAATGTTGAATATTCAATGTCATGATTGTGTCATTTCTACACAATTTTGTTTAAGATCAAAATTAAAACATATTGTGTAGAATTTATAAACATTTGTTCTAAGAGTGTAATAGCATTGAATTGTTCCCGGAATCGAAATAGGTCGATAAATACTTGAACTACATTCTACGACTATTATAGCTCCCAGAACGACTCATTGAAGTCATACAAATACAACTTTGAACACGGTGTTTGGGTCCCAAAAAAGAACAACCATTTGCACGCCATGGATCATAAAAAAGAGTGTACCGTGCCAGTCTATTCCTGATATGGTAGAAATAAAGAGCGATTGTTTCACTTCTGTGCGAAAAATTGCAAACAGCTGGAAATTGGCTGTGATCGTGACAAGTTTTATTCAGACCACATGAAACCGGTATATCAATATTTCATGTATTTGTCAACCTATATTATACCTCCTTCCTCCAAATTGTGTAGACAATATTTGGAAGCTCGAATGAGCCATGCCAGTTTAATTCTTCTGGTGTTTTAAATACACGATTGATCAGACGCTAATCCCATAATGCGTATACCCTTGATTGTACTGGAATTACTGTACTTATATGAACTACTCACCATCATGTGTATCCATGTCGTTTTAAATGAAAATATTTAAATGAATGAATCCTGATATCAATATCCAGCATAATGGCACATACAGTAATGCCCTAAATAATCGACTCCTTAACCACAGCAGAATTATTGGTAACTTTTCAGGATTTAGTCGGAAATATGGTTTGTTGCCATTCGTCGGAAAGCTCTCCTTGAGAGCTTTCCGATGAAGGCAACAAGCCATATTTCCACATTTAGGGCCTTACTGTACATGTATATAAGTCAACGTGGTTTTCCCAGTGAATGGACACTGTGTGATTGTATCATATCACAAGACGGTAAAACATGGGACGCTAAGTCAGATTACCCATATTAATTATACAGCATAGTCGACAGAACATAGGCGGACAATAGTATCCTCTCTATTCACATTCGTAATATATTCTTGTACGGACAAATTACCCCCAAATTATGTTTGCGTAATTGTTGAACATATGTATTGAGACCCTCAATATACAATATGAATTACACATATTATATATTACAAGAAAACTAAGATGCATGCATCAGGTCGGCTGTGAACTATCTACCATAGAATTGTTGTAGCTATCGATTATACATTTTGGAACACCTGTCTGTATGTATGTGTGTATGCATGAATGCATGTGTGTATGTGTTATAGACTCTAACACTGCTCGACTGATCCGACTCGGATTTGGTATTTAACGTGTCAACTTGACCTCGCTCATAGGCATGTTTCTGGACCTTGACCGATCCGACTAAAAATTTGTGTGTAGGACTACTTCGATCCCGGGAGCAATATGGACGGGTCCAATTTCACGTGGGACCATGTTCTCGAACGTGCTGATGTAGGCATGTTTCTGGACTATTTGGACGGGTCAAATCTTGATCCCGACCTGACTTTGACACTCAAAAAGATAAATTCAAGGTCAAATCTGGTAAAACGAAGTATTTCAACGAAATATAATACCTACTGTTACTTTTGTCCCATGAGTGTTTCGGGTGGGTCAAATTATGACCCTGACCTGATCTTGACATTCAAAATTGTCAATTCAAGGTCAAATCGGGTAAAGCCGGGCGGATTTCGACGGGTACTTTTGTCGTGACTTTTGTCCGGGGAGTGCTTTGGACGGGACCCGACATGACGTTCACCTTTAAAATGGTCAATTCAAGGTTAAATCGCGCAATTCTCCGAAAATCAGAGGGGAACATCCCGGACGAAGTAGGGTCCACCACCTACTATTATATATTTCTAGATTTAGTTACAAACTAAATACCTGTATATTGTACAAAGAAATGTTTGACAAATATATCTGTATCAATATTACCATACGGGTCATTAAAATAGATACGACGAAACAAATTTTGAAGGGTGCATGGTATCAGGTAAATTTTTATATTTCAAATGATGACAGGAATGCGGAAAGTTGAAGTACCTAGGTAATACTGGCTATCCGAATGAAGAGATATACATGTATATAAAAACCAAAATAGAAGATGACTGCTGGCGACAATGTTTTCCAAAAAAATTCAAAGCATTCGATAGCTCCCATCTAGTTGTCAGCCCGAAGATCAATATAAAGTGTGGTGACTATCAGATGAGGGATATGACTGTACAGTTGCTAAACAATTCAGTCACGCAAAAGAGGATCAAACAGTAAGATACCAAATTGCTGCCTGTGGTAATGTTTTTTAACGAAATTCGGGAAAATTAGATTACTCTCACCCTGGTTATCCAGAAGATCATTGTGGAATCTGGTGACGATCGGACAAGGGGTGTCGTCTGTAGGATCAACCAAATTATTTAGCCATAAAAATAGTAAAATTCAAGATCACCGCTGGCAGTGATGTCTTCACAAGGACAGCTTGAGAACAAAACATGGCTCACATCTAGCGGTGACCCAAACTATCCACATGAGAAAAAGTTCTCCAATAAAAGCTGGCTGCAGGGTGCGCCAATTGATTCAAATTCGAAATTTAACAGGGTGTACTGCTTGTGGCCATGTTTTCCCCGCAAATTTGATAGACTGATGGACAAAACCACTGAATCCGTTGATTCAATATACATGTATACATGGATTAATGTATATGCATTGTTATACACAGTACTGGTATATAAAGGTACTGAAAATAACAATATTACTAGTATACACAAAATAAACCATATATCATGGCTATGGGTTCTAATATCCGAATATGACAGCTGATAACTTGGTGTGAATTGAAGAGTGGTGGTGTCTCAAGCATATCTAACCCTCCACGTTAGAAACATGCCATTAAATGTCATAAGTATAATCTAGCTTGAGGACAGAAGTTATCCATAAAACCCCCCTTAATTCAACCAGGTCCTCGCGCGATGTATCGTCGATCACATGATGATCTAGGGGGGTTAGAATTGTTGTATAAAAACAGCACTGCATGTAAATATAAAATAAAATAGTGCTACATCTTATTACAGATTATTGCCATATATAATCAGTGACTATACAGACAGTCTGACAGAATAAAGTTTCAGTGACACTCTATCCGAAGAGGGGAATAATTCCATCTGTTACAGTCAATGGAGCAATTATGAATCTGGAAAGGTGAAATTTCTAAGTAATACTAGATATCGACATGACGCGATAACATATAACGTAAATGCAATATGGCCGCTGGCGACCATTTTTTCCTATAAAATTAAAAAAATATTTGATAGCTCTCATCTGATAGATCAATATCAAGATAAATATGAAGTTTAGTGATGATCGGATGAGTGAAGTGGACTGTGTTAAACGGTTTAGTAATGCTTAAAAAGATTTGTACCTTAATATTTTTATGTTCACTTTATAAACTTCACTGAGTCATCTTTGTCATGTATTGAGTTTGATATCTTTTTTTAACAGTTTATAAATCATGTATGTCTCATGTTTGTTATTTTAATTTATGTGTTTATTATCATTAAATAAAGTTGCATTCCTTAAAAAGATTCTTACCTCAATGTTTTTATGTTCACTTTATAAACTCCACTGAGTCATCTTTGTCATGTATTGAATTTGATATCTTTTGTTAACAGTTTATAAATTATGTATGTCTCGTGTTCGTTATTATATTATATACACTTTATAGTGTGTTTCAGAACGAAAACTAAATGAATAAAATCAACAAATTTGTAAATTTAAAAACAATTCAAACGTTGTTGTATTCCATGTCCCAGCCCGGACATATACACCAAATTTCATTGAGAAACAACGGACCAAACGCCATATAACACCCCGTATGCATCTTTTATTCCGAGTTGGCCTTTTATTCCGAGTTGGCACGCCCGATTGGGGCGAGTTAGCCATGGGGCGAGTACGCCGATTCCGACACCTTTTCTATTTGCAGCAGGTTAAGTTTACGCGTAATTTAATTTACAAAGTTCCCCAATTGGTATCGTAAATAGAGCGACCTTATTTGACAGAGAATTCCTCTGTTATTGATTATAAAGTTGCTATACATTAAAAACGACAATTCACATGCTCGTTCAAGCGCAGTAGTCTATTTCCCCCATGTTAAAGGACATCCACAAATACTAAATAACGCTAACTTACTGCCGAATGTTTTACACGACAACTGTTAACATATTTGGGCTGAATTCATCTGACGCGGTATTATTCCTCAAAATAAACAACAAAACCATCGTTACTTGGAAATGTAGTTTGGGCTAACATTTACATAAATCCTCCATATCATTATTCCGACACACACATCAGATGAAAAACTCACATGAAGTAACCGGCCAAATTGGCCGAAATAAATGCTGGTGTGTGTATATATAGGTTAGGTTTGTGGGCAC
This sequence comes from Siphonodentalium dalli, assembly GCA_032622095.1. NCBI lineage: Eukaryota > Metazoa > Mollusca > Scaphopoda > Gadilida > Siphonodentaliidae > Siphonodentalium > Siphonodentalium dalli. The sequence continues at coordinate 101,766,778 of CP136063.1, forward strand.
AGAGGATTGGGGCACAATTAAGTTGCCGAAATTATCGGAGGTCCTCTCGCCTGGATTTCAACTGCTAATAAGTATTATTACCAAGCTGGTAATTAAACGGTCATGGCTCATTCGAACCTCCAAACGTTTTTTATACGTAATTTGGAGCGACGGATACGATAGGTCGATAAATAAATAAACTATTGATATACCGGGTTCATATGCTCTGAAAAACACTTGCCAAAGTCACAGCCATTTTTCAGCAGTTTTCAACTTTTCGACAGAAGTCAGACAAATGCTCTTTATTGCTACCATATCAAGAATAGACTACCACGTAACGCTCTTTTCTGTTCCATGTCGTGCAAATGGCTGTTTTGTGTTTGAGACCCAAACACCGTATTCATAATTGTGCCCCCAAAAAAAAATTGGGGGGACTATTGTAATCAGCCCCATGCGTCCATGCGTCCCTCATGGGACACTGTGGTTTGGATTGTTTAATTGGAAATTCTGTTTTTCTGTGGGTCGTTCATATCAAAATACAAGTCAAGTTCGAATTTGAGCTTGATCCAATGATTTTTCCCAGAGTTATGAGCCTTTCGACTTTGAAAAACATTTTGTTTTATAATTTTCTGTATAAGGGTACCTTCATGGTGTAATCAACTCCTCCTAAAGTTTTGATCGTAGATATTTGAAACTTCAGAGTATTGTTACCCACATATTGGAGATGTGCGACATGTATGTAGATGACGGAACAATATATTTTTTACGGAATTATTAACCCTTTCGACTTTTTTTAATTTCTTTAACAAAGCGGCATCGACTTGCCACGTTGTCGGGGGACACTGTGGTATGCCGACCTTTTATTGTATTTTTCATCACTTCAAAGCGTCTTATTTGGGCTACATAATGCTCGTAGAAAGTTGGTTCATATATTTATCGACCAATAATATCAAAAGCCAATAATATTGTGTGTAATTTGAAGCGCAAACCGCCATGTGGCTTTAAATTCATTCCCAGACAATTAATTCTACAACGCGATCATGCCATATTCAGTGGTATCTGGTCACACCCCCACCTCCCGCCACCGCTCTCGACAGGCGCAATGTAGTAGACGTCTTTCGAATAATGCATGACAGCAGATATATATATATTATTATTACGAGTAAGGTGCTGCGTCAGTAGAATTTGTGTTCTTTCTATTCGTTGTCGTTTTTCCTTATCCGTTGTTACGATTACGGTTTTGGATGTTCAACGAAACTCAGAAGTAAGCCATAAAGTACAAGTTCGCGTTCGTTTCTCAGCGCCTCAAGATAATGGCAGATTATGTCCATAACGTGTGATCGCCATGTGGCCTTAATTTGTATTTACTAGTGGCACTCAAATAATTCGTCGGCGTGAAGCACGAGAATCTTGCGAAACACAAAGCGCTAATCTATGACCTGTCTATAATTTTTCACACATTTGCTGATGTAATGGTCATTTTGGCTGAGAACCAATCAAATTTTGAACAAATGACGCTATGAAAGCTGCGTACCAGCTTCGTTGTTGAGTCCTGAATACCGGTTAAAGGTACTCAATCCGATTAAACGCACCTCAATTACTATTTATTTGGCTTCGAGGGTAAACAATATTTTATTCGAGTCGATGAACCCACCCATCAAAGCTGAGAGAGTTCAGATGTTGATTTTTTAAATCTATTTTTTTTCACCGCCTGGAATATTTAAAGGCCCAGTAAAAGTCGATGAGAAGACCGTCTCGGACCAAATTGCGGATGAAGATGGATAACTCTAAAATCAAGTGGCTTTTTTGTGTCAGATATTTTGATAAAAATGTTGATAAATAACAGGTTTTGGGCAATTTTATACTATAGTTGACTGGTTAGAATTGTTTTGGGGCAATTAATCGATTCTGATAACTGAAGCGGCATTTCCAAAAAAATGTTGTTGTTGGAATCTGATGATATGGGGACCATCGAATCGGATTTAGTACCTTTAAAATGGGCATATGAAACCCGACTACCAGTTAACAGAGGTTGTGAATCGTGGTACCGCATGGAAATGGCCTTAATCCCGCCTACCAAAAGAGGGGGGTGGTGACACCCTCATCTATATTATCCCTACTAAGTTACTATCAGTACCGGTACCAAATTGCGTGTACAGTGATGTCCTAAGTAATCGATCCCTTAACCACAGCAGAATTATGGGTAACTTTTCATGATTTAGTAGGAAATATGGCTTGTTGCCATTCATCGGAAAGCTCTCCCCGAGAGCTTTCCGATGAATGCAACAAGCCATATTTCCGACTAAATCCTGAAAAGTTACCCATAATTCTGCTGTGGGTAGCTATTAATTCTGACGCCACGTGCAGGGGGGGGGTCTGCAAAATAAATCCGTATATAGGGCCGGGTGGGTGGGTGGTCCAGAGGCGGAACAAATTGTGCTTGTAAATTTTTTCCAAAATGGGTTTTTTTCAAACAATTTACAAGTACAGACGATGATGAATGATGAATGACCGTTACTGTTTACTGCTCAGACAATCCCAACTGAAGGTGACGCTATTCTCATTGAATTTCCGAACTTTATCTTGGAGCTTTACTGCTCAACAAGACTAAACTAAAATACTAATGGTATACTGTTATCACTTACAAATAGATAAACTGAAATAATGTGATGCATTCAGATGCATTGAGAAGTTATATTCAATTCTTCATTCTGGTCTATCACCATACCAAACCACATCAAAATTCGACAACCGACACTTTACTTATATTGCAAAAACTTTGTATGGACTGAATTTCATAAAGTCGAACAGGGCCCATAACTCTGGTAGGCATTGATGGTCACAACCCGTGATATTATGCATATTCGTCCCCCATTTACGGTACGTCACCATGCCATAGGGCATCAAAATATGACAACCGACTCTTGAGTTATAATGCAACATGTTTGTACGGACGGATGGCTCGAGACGTCAGCTATATACCCACCGACTAATAACGGGCAGTATAATAACCATATATCTATGTGAATACCTAACCAAAAACAATTCCCCTCCCCACCCCATTGGATAAGATTAAAGAGTTCTTTGGTCATGCACAAATAATTGTGGAACCCCTGACCTGTTTACCACTATTTACACTGGCCAGTGTTCTCTGTCAGACACAACACACTCAATATATTAAGGCTATAATTGGGTCTAGGGCGATTTGTGACATATAGTGTACCTACACAATGCTTTATTATTGTTGTTAGATACTGAATACACCAGAAAACACATGGAAATACAGTTTATTTTTCGTTTTTCTGATCTGTGTTTACCAATTAGTAAGGCAGTTAACACCGTTATTGAAGAATGGCTAAAAAAAACTCTGAAATTTTGATAAAAACATGAGAAAGGGGGGTGGGTCCCCAAAATATTTGAGGAAATTTTTTTTTTTTGCACAAATGGGGTGGTGGGTCCCTCGGGGACGGAAAAAAAACTTTTTGGGCCCTATATGTGCAATTTTTTTCCAGACCCCCCCCCCCCGCCCCCTGCCACATGCAGACTTTTCTGTTGGCTATCGGAGTGAATATCAACTTTTTTGGACGAAAATCAGTTATTGGTCTCATGCCTGTTTATAAACTTGGGCGATATTTCAAGTAGTCATTATTCAGCAATCTATCAAGTGCGCGATTAGAAAGTTCTGACATGTGTTGCGAAAGTTCGATTCATCGCAGTGAAATCATTATCGGCGCCAAACTATTATTGTATGGAGGACCGATTTACACATAATCTAATCACTTCATTTCGTCCAAAACAATATCATATGTTTAGATACGTGTTTCGGCTATCAAAGTTTAACACATATGTCGTTTAAAGATACCGTTTTCTATACCATAAAATAATTAGATCGGACATATCAGCATATTAACATGAAGTTTTGGTCGTCAGATATTGACTTTCACCAGAGGAAGTTTTAAGACGTTTCGACTTTTTGCCAGCCCAGCAAATATTCCAATGATCGCCTCTTATAAAGAGAGTCTATGTTTCCCTTGCCCAAAAAGCGGTATATATAGACGCGTTCTCAATTACGAGCTCTTGTGGTGGGTTTTGTTTTGTTTTTTTGTTGCATATACTTGTGGAACATGTTTTGGATTTCGCGATGACACAATGATACGAATGAATGAAGGTGATTGCAAATATTTTTCATTTCTGTTGCTCGGTAAACGAAAAATTGGCTTAGGAAATTCTGAATTATTTTGTGTCAAATCGGACGGTTAATCTTTAATTTGTTGGTAGGTCGATAAATGCCAAGATATACGAATATCTATATACATGTGTCCGGATCATAATTTTGACACTGATCAGATTTCTATAGAATTTGGTAATCAGTTGATATTTGAAAACGAGTAAGTACTGTTCGAATTTACTACCCTTTTTCGACTTAGAGATCGCAGTTTTTTTTTATTTTCCAGGTGAACACTTGAGTAATATTCATCAGAATAATTACATTGATACTATGTTGTTCACATTTGAGAACACACCGGCCAAGTTCGATTCTGGTCATGTTTCGATGGGTTTTGACGGACGTATGGCCCTTTTTCAACTTGGAAATCATAATTTTTGGGTTGTCCGGATACTAACGAGCCATATTCAACAGAATTTCTTGATATTCGCTATGTGGTTCACTTTTGAGAAGACAGATATAGTTCGATTGTGGTCATGGTCCGATGTTAAGCCCACTTTGCGACTATAAATATATTTTTTTTTGGGGGGTTGTCCACGATGATAATTTGAGCAATATTCAACAGAATTTCTTGACACTTGGTGTAGGGTTCACATAATCACATTTGGAGGGGAAAAAACGTTGTAGGCCCGATGAGTTTTTACGTAGTTACATGTATATCACTTTTTCGACTCAGAAATAATAAATTTTTGGAGTTGTCCGGATGATAACTTGAAAAATGTTTAACATAATTTCTTGATATTCGGTAAATGGTTTACAGATCAGAAAACACAGGTCAAATTCCAATTTGGTCGCCGTGATGTGCACAAGTTCGACTTAGAAATCATAATTGTAAATTGTAGCGTTGCCTAAATGATAATTTGAGCAATCGTCAAATGAATTTCTTGATATTTGGTGTGTGGTTCACGTTTGAGATCACACAGGCTATCGTCATGTTGGAATCAGATTTTGAAAGAATGACTTCTGTGTTCTTTAAAAAAAAAAAAACGCCCCAAAATAAAAATAAATTCGGGGGACCTTTTATTGATGCTAGTTTTGTAGAATAATGTATAACTTCTTCACTGCTATATATGACGCTATATATGACGCCAATGCTGGTCCGTTGACATTTGGGTCATTTTACAGGTGGGAAAAATATAACTATATAGAATATCAGGAAAACCCTAAAACTTATTCCGTTGAAATGCTATTAGCATTCACAACCCCGGAACATAGTACACTGTTTAAAACGAGATACAATGGATCCGATGCACAAATCTCTTGAGTTCCAGTTATTATAATAATGGCTGAATGGTGTTGAATTAGGCTGTACACTTTATGGTCAGATATCTACATTCAACAGGAAGTTACTGCACGTTTTCATTTTTGTCAGCCTAGAAACAATTCCGATGATCGCCTCTTATAAAAAGCGTCAAAATATATATAGTTGCTTTCTCGATTATGATTCTTGTGGTCGTTTTTGGCGTGATTCTAATGATGGTGATTGCAATTATTTTTCATTTTCTTTTACCCGTAAGCGAAAAATTGTCGCAGGAAATTCTGAATTATTTGGTGTAAAACTGACTGTGGATCTTTAACAAGTGAAGCATTAAACGTGGCATCTTTAACCCTTCTATGATTGGAGTTTCCTGAAATTTTGCGAAAAACCCTGTGCCAGTGTATTAGGGAGCCTCGCATATATACGAGAATACATTGGCCTATAACAATATTTACCTTGACCTTGTAAGCCATGGCATTTTCTTATATATTCGAGGCTCCCTGTGGGAGACTCGCATATATAAGAGAATGCACTGTTACATGATCTTTAATGATGTACATGCGCAGCTCTCGCCACGAAAGGGTTAACCCTTTACCCAACAGAAGGGCCCTGTGCCAATGCATTCTCTTATATATGCGAGTCGACCATAGGTCGCCTCGCATATATAAGAGAATGCATTGGCTTAACACATTAAAAATTAAACAAAATTTAGGCCAATGCATTCTCTTATATATGCGAGGCGACCTATGGTCGACTCGCATATATAAGAGAATGCATTGGCACAGGGCATAACTGTAACCATCACAATGTGGTCAATGAGCCGGTTCCAATGATATCCACATTTGTATGGTTTTATTGAGACAGACCGAAGATATTTTAGGCTGTTGAAGCTTTATTTGGCCGGTTTTGGCCGGTGTGTTGGGTAAAGGGTTAACAAGTGAAACAACAAACGTGGCATCCATGTATAGCCCCGTTAATGGCTTATGCTAAATATTTGTAAATGGAAGAAACATTTTTTGCTATATTCTAAGTGCAATGAGTTCCGTATATATAGTAAACTAGCAGGGTTACCCGGCGTTTCCCAGGTTAAAGTGATGTGAAACCCTCTGTGGATATTTGGTGGGAATAGAGAATACTCTTGCTCTCAAAGTGTTACACGTATTCTCATAAATTGTATATCCAAATGGCATCACAAAACATGATTCTTACACATGGAATATAAGTAGGGACTCACGTTGTCGGGTCGGAGCGATTATCATTTTGTTTAATCCGTCCCATCAATAAAGAAGTATTTATTTATTTATAACTGCGTATACTTCAGACGTTATAGCATGAAAAATGAACATAATAAACACGTTAGTTCGAAAAAATAAAATACGATAATTGTGTTCCACATAGAGATGTATCAATCAATCAATCAATCTAGTTTATCATATCTTCATGACGATACAGATGTTTTAAAGATATGCACAGGTGCTCCTCTGTTCTGGTGCTATATACTGGCTAATCGTTTTCTGTTTAAAAGAATTGATGTTATGCAAGTATAGCAGCTACATGTACCCGACACACTGCGATTTTGGGTTGTTTATGTTAGGCGATGCGTCTGTTCTAAAAAATGAAAGAAATCCTCTCTATCGGGCAGATATACCCTTGTCAGACGTCAATATTGGAGGATCCTGAATAGTCATGTGCTATGGACTGCGTTTTCCTTTATCTCAGAAGTAACCATATTTGACTGCACACTGTTACCACTATTATTGAACAGGCCTGCTCTCTTGGCAATTGTAACCTTTTCTGTGGAAATTATATTGAATAGACAGATTCAATCGTGTTATAATATGTACATGAGCCATTCTAATATTCAATCCTCTGACGATTCAAGGTCCCTCAGTTTGAATGAATATATGTATCTCTTAAATAGATTGATATAAATATACTTTTAATACTTTCTTCTATGTATCTGTGTTGCTAGATCATTATAGGAATGCCCTGAATTCCACCCCATATAAATATGATAGTTGAGAAGTTATAATTGTTCAAGTGACTTAATTCGGTCATCATTTGTCGAGATTGTGAAATTTGAACGACAAAATCTCATTCGAACGACATGGAGATGGCCTGGGAGATGACTATATATAACTTTGTTGGATATCGGCGATTGAACAATCTTATAAATGCTAGTGAATCTCCTTTCGCCATCCATGACCCAAATGACCCCAAATGTGAATTAATTCATCATATCATTAGAGAAAAACGTGCATGAATTTGGTGGAATCAGTGCTAAAAATATGTGTCTCAACTTTGGTGCAACTCCCCTCATGTATGACTTGAACCGCGCCACTTTTGTCATATTTAAACCACGCTATTAGACTCACGCATGCATTATATAATGGAGATTATTATATATAAGTTTGGTGTTAATCGGCAACTAAACAAATTCTTATAATATATATTACCCCCCCCCCCCCTCCATCGCTCACCCAAACGGAAAATTGGCGAGTATACAAATTCGTATCAAATTTAGGGCAACAATTGCATATCTCTCACCCAAATGGCACCAATTTGGGGCATTTAAACCACACGATTAGATTATTCGTATCACGGAGAAGAATATGTATCAATCAGGTGGAAATTGGCGCTAAACATATATTGTTTATCAATGTTTGTGTCCCTCCCACTCTCTAGGCACCCCAGACTCGAATGGCCCCACTTTGGACATCTTTAAACCACACAATTAGACTCCTGATACCATGGAGATTATTATTTGTAAGTTTGGTGCTAATCCGCGACTAAACAAATTTTTATCCAATTAGTGCCACCCCAACCCACCCCCATCTCTCACAAAAGCAGCACCAATATGACGTCTTTAAAATCACACGATTAGATTCCTCATATCATGGATAAGAATATGTATCAATTTGGTGGAAATTGGCGCTAAATATATTGTGTATCAATTTTGGTGCCACTCTCTCTTTCAGTGCACCCCTGACTCGAATGACGCCACTTTTGACAGCTTTAAGCCACGCCATTAGACACCTCATACCATGGGGATGAATTTGTATAAGTTTCGTGGCAATCGGCGGCTAAACCGATTCTTATCAGATCTAGTACCCACCCACCCCCCCCCCCATCTCTCACCCCAAGGACACCAATTTGGCGTCTTCAAATCACACAATAATATTCCTTGTATCATGGAGAAGATCTTAGAAGAATGTGCATCAATTTGGTGGAATTCGGCGCTAAAATTATTTTGATCAATTTTGGTGCCCATCTCCCCTTCCGGGCATCCCTGACGCGAACGGCGCGACTTTTGACATATTTAAACAACACCATTAGATTCATCATATTATGGGGATGATTATATTTAAGTTTGGTGGCAATCGGCGACATTTTTTTCTGCCCCTCCCCCTTTTCTGCCCCTGACAACAACGTCGTCACTTTAAAATATTCTAACCCTCGCCATTATATTTCTCGTAAAAAGTTACCCCTAGTAGACCCCTTTTGTGCCATCTAGGTGGTCCCCTGTGAATTTCTATAGAACACAGACAGACAGACAGACAGACAGACAGACATTCGCAAATATAGATATAGCATACATCAGATTCAGAAATTAGAATTTCGACGGCGATTATAAAATGTATTAAGAGAACATGATACTCATAGACGTAATCATCATATGGCATATATGGAAACTAATATATTTATATGTGTGGCTTTCTTGGAAATACCATTGTGGTAAAACTTTTATGAAATAGGGTGAGGGTAGGTTTTGAGTATACGTTTATAATTTTCGTAATCAAATCGCCTATTCGTGCCAAATAAACTTGAGTTGGTCAAACAGCAGTATCATGAGTATACAGGACGGGGAACTTACGTCACTTTGTAATCTATAAGCCGCTCACTTCGTACATGTTATGTTATATATTTGGTGCATGAGTTGTGGGCTATGTGAGAGAACAAATTAATATGTGTGAATATTACAAATATCAATTAAACGGTTAAGCAGTGTTTGATGTTCAAATTCGGTGCATATTTCGTTCCTATTTTTCATCTAATTTCTTTTATAAATTCCGAGTTTTTATCATCCACTGGTTATAAAAGATGTAATGAGAAATGATATGCCTCATCCACTAGTTTATTCCGTCGGACACAGCCCTTATATCCGCTTTAAATCAATTTTAAATCAAATTCGCTTTGGTTAGAGATTCAAAATGTGATGTACGCGCATTCCACGCCGTGGTATAGGCCTATGTGGACAATAATATACCTTGTTTGGAGCACAAAAACGTGTTTATGGGGACAGGTTACGTGGCATGTATACACGAGTAAACATTGCTTATACGGATAATACATGTAATATTTTGGATACACAATACGAAATAGGCGTGAAACACCTAGTTCTGGTATCAAAAACATCAAAATACTGCATGATCGCCAAAAATCGAAAAACCAGCCCCGCCACAACGTTGTTGCCATCAAAACCACAACGGCGTTGTCATTTTTTCGCTGCTGTTGACCCACTTCGATTGGGATTTTATTGAATATTTAGGCCACTGGAGAGTTGTGGCCGTTACCAGCACGATCGGGGGTAATTGTTCTTACGTGGAGAATACCAGCGGGGTGTCAAATTGTGTTCAGGGGTGAGCAAGTAGGGTTTTTATGTAGAGGAACCATGGTCAGAATGCCCACCCTGGCATTTTGTTTAGGCTATTTCTCAGCCGTACAAACAAACAGAGAGCCAGGGAAGCGCTCATTCGTTGGGTATAATATCCTTCTTCAGGACTGTGGGGGTCTCATTATAATAAATATGCACATTAACTCTCAATCCCGTTTTGGTGGTCAGCCTTCTATACCCGCTTGCCAATTATGCCAAAAACACCGTACAACGGCGTTTCGCCACACCACAACGGGGAAACGGTTGGTCAGTGTGACCATGCATGCGTGCACCTGTGACCCGGCCGTGACGTGGGATTTTTTATATTTCGAATGTGATTGACATGGAGACTTGTTAGTTTAGTTTAAACATATTTATTTGTCTAATTTATATAACACATGATATGAACATATATATACATTTGTTTATACAGACAATGGGATTGGATGACAAGACAGTGCCGGCTCACCTATGGGTACCCCCTCTCCCATATGTTATTACACTGAAAAATAAATAATTAGTAAAGACAAAGCAACATGACTGCCAAAACAAGTTGAACATATATACATACATATCACCGGTCACCCCCACCCCCGAGTTAGTCATACGTTTATATATGTATTTGTTTAAAGTCGGGTTTGTTTGTTTCGCTTGCTGGCTTGTACGCATCATTATTTTGTAAGAGTTAGTCAAAAGAATCCTGATTTGTCTCGCATATGAATGACTGTACAGCTAAGAAAATGTTCATGTTGTCACAATCAGGTAGTGCAAGATCTCCAAAAAGCAAACATTTTAATGAATAAATATTGTAAGGGAGTAATTTATTTAATAGACGAATTCGTGGGATTGAATGTATATAGGTGGCAATCAAAGAAATAATGAAAGGCATTTTCTTCACCGTTTCCACAGGTGCAGTCTTTTGAATTTGCAATGTGATTTAAGATCTTATCGGATAGGAAGTTGCTACATTCGCATCGTAATTTACAGTGAAATATATTTTCAGTCCGCTTTCCGACAGAGTAGTACTTTGGTGGTTTGTGTGTTATAGGTTTAATTTTATTTACATAACATTGGAGGGGGAGATTTCGAGTCTCAATTTTGTTGCATTCCAGTTTTTTACACACGTGGGCATGAATGTAGACTCCATTCGTTTGGAATTGGGTTTAAAATGTATAAAGTTTGACGCAAATCTCGAGACTTGTTAGTTTCGTCCGTGTTCCTTGCACAATTCTCGTTTATTTATCTATGTATATAAATATATAGCTATGGTAAATATATAGCTGTGCTATAGCTGTGGTATCGAACACATATATATAGGATATCGGAATGTTTTAGACTATCGAACGCGTAGACTTTCAAAGTATGGATTCACTCATGTCCATGCAACAAGGGCCGTAATTTCGGTAAGGTTGGCTGGTCGAACTCCGTAGTATGTGGGTATCATTTTCTGCAAGCTGGGGTATACATATATATCACCAATCGCTGTGCCAAAGAACAACCAAATCCGATAATACATATACGAGTTACAAGGTGTTGAGGTACGCATGTTTCACGTTCGGAAAACTCACCAATATATATTATTTCAAAGAAGAGCTAGCCGTACCTCTGGAAATAATAAATGGACGAAACCCGTGGTATGTATAATATATAGACACTCGAGTTACAAGGTAAAATATTCTTTCGGATGGACCGACAGCCGGAATCCTCGCTTATGTATATTGCTGGTCCGAACATTTGATATATTTCATTGTATGCGGCGGATGTGCGGAAAGTTATATCGGAGAATGTCCACCTATCGAAAATACCGCTCAGTAAACAGATTGACGAATGTGGGAATGGGAATTATAAAGTTTTCCCATTTCACAAAATGGATACGACGAATCTGATAAAACGTGTTCAAAAAGAACAAAGCCTCAAATACACTTTGCATCCATTACTCAATGGAGGAAGTGACGAACCCCGACAAGCTTGATCTTAGTTGAGGGACATCTCAATGTGCCACTCCGATCGATACGTGGCCATTTCCATAATACATGTGTACATGAGAATTTGTTCATGCTCACTGCAATTTTGTTCAGTTCTAAGTGGTTTGATTTGCCTAGAAAACACTTCTTATAATATATAATAAAATGTTTTGTGTACCTGTGAGAATTATAACTATGCACTTAGTATATGAAGGGTTGCGTTTGTGCGTATTGCCATTATGGCACGGACCATTTCGCTGTAAGTGTATAATCTCTCGGCTTACCGTATACTTGACAGACTTGGTGAATAGTGCCTGCTGGTCTGTATTCTCTATCATCGTTCCATTCACGGCTAATGGAAACATCATGCTAACGTGCTTCCTGTGTGTGCATATGCTAGGAGTGTATCAAAGAATAGATACCACATCCTCGTTTGAGTCTCTTTGTTGAGTTTATCTGTTAGGAAGTAAGGATCTGTTTTAGACCGAGACCCACATAATGGTCATGTTACTGCTGCTGCGGTTTTCTCGCTCTGTGTCTTGAGTTGAAACCCTGTCTGCGGATTTGGGTCCTGGAGGGACGTTTCTAGCATGAGTGGACGGCGGATATTCCAGAGGAATGGCGCGATTCCCGAATATAATATTGCCCTACTCGGGGCGCTCGGTGTCGGAAAATCAGGTAAGTTATAAACGGGATTGACCCTATACAGTAATGCCCAAAGTAATTGACCACTTAACCACAGCAGAATTATGGGTAACTTTCCAGGATTTAGTCGGAAATATGGCATGTTGCCATTCATCGGAAAGCTCTCGGTGAGAGCTTTCCGATGAATGGCAACAAGCCATATTTCCGACTAAATCCTGAAAAATTACCCATAATTCTGCTGTGGTTAAGTGGTAAATTACTTTGGGCATTTCTGTAGATCATGCCATGAATCTCTACTCTGGCTGACGCCCGTAGAGCTCATATTCCACCAGTACAAAAACTTTGAACTTTTTGAAATTTTGACATGGAACCTTATAAAGTCGAAAAAATAATGCGGAGAATATATTTCTTAGTTATTATCTGTTCCTTAATAATATGCTTCACTGCAGGTGAAGGTCCCAACTCAATATTTCACGATTTAAGTGACTTTGTAAGCGATTTTCCTTTGCGTCGTGTACAATTATGGAATTTCTCCTGGGTAAATAATTCAATGTTTATTGCGATATCGGCTCACAAAAGTAACAGAATAAATTCAATTTCGAGTTGGGACTTTCACCAACAGTGAAGTATATTATTAAGGAACAGATAATAACTAAGATATATATTCCCGAGTTATTTTTTCGACTGTATAAGGTTCCCTGTCAAAATTTTAAAAAGTTCCCAGGTTTTGTACTGGTGGAATATGACCTCTACGTGCGTAGCTAATAGTAGAGATTCGTGACATGATCTAAACTGATCCTATAATTTGTGGACATTTCTCTCGGAGCAAATCTACCGTTCTCGTGGTGTGCCAACGCCATTCTGTCTGGTCAATAACTATATAAAGACGAATTCATGACTATAGAACCCCAGCTAAAAACGTACATCAGCTTTATTAACATCGCTATTGGATTTGTTCAACAGAAACATATATAATCATCCAAATGCGACATGCATAGAGTTCCATAAACTCGACTTATATTACAGATACGGGCGGCGTTGGCGGTGGGTAGCTGTTAAAATATTCACCTCCGTCAAAAACCGCCATAAACAGAAAGAATAGTAAGATATAGACAGACTTTGTTCTTATACCAGTCAGAAATATGGCATAAACAGTATGTTATTGTCAATTATTTTTCCTTTGTTATGTAAACAAAAGCAAAAAACGTTACGTTTCCTGGCTTTTGTTTAGAATCAGTTATGGTAAACATAAAGAGCGTTATTTGTTAATGTTTTCCTGATATGGAAATAATAAAGAGCGTTTATATCGTTTGTGTGTGATGAACCAATAGAATTGCGCTGTGTTATGTAAACAGAAGCACAACTTCTGTAACACGAGCAGGCTCTTGTTTACGTGCACCATCGTACGTCTTGACGACAATATACTATTTACGCGCTGATTATGTTTGGCATATGAACAAAACTATATATATTTTAATATTCCTTCTGTTGATGGCGATTTGAACAAATATGAATATTTCTGCAACGAACGCCGCCCGTGCCTTTAATACAGAATAAATTGACCGTCAAGTTTTGATTAAACTTTGGCATGTCATTGGACATTTATCGGCAATTCAACTGTTTGGTTTTGACACGCGAAATCTCGATATTGGAGAGTTATTTATAAAGGAAACTAAGATCAAAGTCGATCTATTTTCTCATATATATGTTGATGATATAGTTGTTTACACACCTTTGTGTTATACTTCATCAACCCACTACGAAGCACCATTAAATTCACGAATGGCCTTCGTGGTGGGTATATGCTGTTAAAATACTAACACCCATTTAACCCTTTACCCAACAGAAGGGCCCTGTGCCAATGCATTCTCTTATATATGCGAGTCGACCATAGGTGGCCTCGCATATATAAGAGAATGCATTGGCTTAACACATTAAAAATTATAAAATTGTTAAAGAATGTAAGAAAAAATGGTAACAAAAGATTTTTTTTAGGCCAATGCATTCTCTTATATATGCGAGGCGACCTATGGTCGACTCGCATATATAAGAGAATGCATTGGCACAGGGCATAACTGTAACTATCACAATGTGGTCAAGGAGCCGGTTCCAATGATATCCATATTTGTATGGTTCTATTGAGACAGACCGAAGATATTTTAGGCTGTTGAAGCTTTATTTGGCCGGTTTTGGCCGGTTTGTTGGGTAAAGGGTTAAACTGCCATAAACAGAAAGAATATTAAAATATAGACATCTTTTGTTCTTATACCAATCATAGATATCGCGTATATAGTATGTTATTTACAGGTTCGTACGCTGTGTTATGTAAACGAAAGCCAGGCTCTGTAACATTTTTAGCTTTTGTTAGTTCACATGCACCCACTTCGATAGCCTTGGATCCCTTTAAAGTTTATAGAACATTATTAAACACAGAAGGATGTAATATGTTGACAAGACGCGCTGTTGTTATCAGGATACAACTGCCTATATAGTACAGGCCATGGCAGGGATATCTAAACTTTTCATTATTAAAACAGATTAGCATGAAATTGATAACACAAATCTATCAAGTGTATCGGCATTTCTTTTTAAAACTACGCATCACTGAAGAAAACACTCGATGAGTTTTAAAGATATGGAAACGTTTCACGCAGCGTTTAGACTTCTCGATAATTCCGACACGTGCCAGCGCTGGCATCGAAGTCGGTTAGTGTACGTATAAACCCTGTTCAGTTTGATTGATGTTCCAACCAAATGGCGAACTAATTTAGCCGGATTTGCCACATTATAGCCTTTATCACCTCTGGGGTTGGAAACCAGGAGGAAGTCGTAATAAAATAATTTGGCAAGCTTGGCCACTCGAGTTTCCTAACTTAAAGCTCCGTTGTTGATTTACAACCATATTTTTTGATCCGACAGATGATAGATAGATAGATAATTTATTGATTTTTACACCCGCTAGGGGCAGATGCCATAGATAACATGTAATATCACAAATATATATAAAATTATGAAATGAAAATGGTAGGTATATAATAGTAATAAAAGTAATTGTTTTATGCTCTCTCTTCAAATTATTTCCAGTACAGTACAGTGCAGTGCAAACATCTATGTTTTCGTTTTTCATAAGAATATGAATTTATCCGTACTCATTCATACATTGAAATTCGGGTATATATGTGCTAATATGTCATAATCTTTCACGCGTTCCATTGTACTTAATACATTGCACAATACAGTGTCGTTCTGACTGTTTTTAGCTCACCTGAGACGAAGTCTCCGGTGGAGCTATAGTCATCACTCCTCGTCCGTCCATCCGTCCATCGTCCGTCCGTCCGTCAACAATTCTTTGAACAGCTTCTCGTCTGGAACCGTAAGACCAAATTGGTTCATATTTGGTGTGGATGTTCCCTAGGTGACTCTCATTCAGATTTGTTCAAATGGGGTCACTGGGTCAAATAGTTGCGAAGCCAGGGCCATAACTCTGTAATTCTTACAACAACTTCTTCTCAAATTTCATTGGGCCGAATGGGTTCATATTTGGTACAAAGGGTCTTTGGGGGACTGTTAATTAGATTTGTTCAAATGAGGTCACTGTGTTGAATGTGGGCGGAGCCAGTGACATAACTAAAAAAACATTTTGTTAAATTCAGATTTTTGGAATTTTCACCTTACTCAATTTAAAAAAAAAAATAAAAAAATTTAAGCATGTTATAAAATTTGAAAAAAGTGACACCATTATAACATCTGCAGAGTTATGAAACTTTAATCTTTAATCTTCTGAAATTACAGAAATATTCCATTACCCACCCCCTCCCACATGGCCCAGACCCACCCCACCCTGCAGTGGCCTACACCCAACCCAACATCCCTTCCAACGGATATCATTTCCAGCTTCCAACATTAATACCTGTTCTATTAAAGTTGCAGATATCTCTTTCTGGATAGACAGAGAGAAACACAGGTCATTAATCTAGATTAGAATAAAATGTCACTGACAGCTTGTATAAACATACTGCTAGCCATTTTAAACAAACTGCCTGAATTTAGTGTGTCTGACATTTGCAGGTTAGAGAATCATTAATAAGAGGCACAATCTATCATGTATTGTTCAACAGGGCAAATAGGATGTCTGTCATTTGCAGAATGAGGTCCCCAGCGGGTGAATTTAGTGATGCTATCACACACAGCGGGCTAGCATCACCAAATTCACCCTCTGTAGACCTCATTCTGCTTAGGTATCATCTTCTTGGAAGTAATTATAGTATCAAATTAACATTGTTGTTAGTTACATTTCCCTTCTAGGAAGTTTCTATATCCCCTAATTTGCAGAAGATAAAATTCATAATTTAGGTGTCCAATGGGTGAACATCAACTTCAACTGGGGAACTTCAATCTTATCCTAGGTCTGCCATAGCAGTTGAGGGCCTTAGCAGAATGAGGTCCCCAGAGGGTGAATTTAGTGATGCTAGCCCACTGTGCAGGATAGCGTCACTAAAGTCACCCTCTGGGGGACCTCATTCCGCAAATGACAGACACACTATCACACTATTTCAAGGCTTGATTGTATAATACATTGTGTTGCTTGATGCCAGGCACATACAATGTAGGAATAGGCACGCTATTTGCAGGCTTGCTCCTTTGGTGATTGTGGTTCAGATTTGTTCAATCAGGTCAAGTAGGTGCAAGGCCAGCTACATTACTCTTTCTCTACATAGTAATTCATGATGTGTCTTCTATGCAAGAATCAAATGGCCTATTTTGCTTATATATGGTATGAAATTACCTTGGGTTACATATTTGTGAAAATGGGATCACAAAGTCAAATAAGGGCAGAGTCAGAGACTTAACTATTTCACTACATAGTAATTCTTAAAATATGTTTGCAAGAACTAGTTGGCTTATTTAGCATGGAATGTTCTTTTTTTTTAATGGGGTCACTTGGTCAAATAGGGGCCAAACGAAGGACAGTTTCTCTCTTAATATGATTCCTTCACAAGGACTATCAGGTCTATTTTACTGATATTTATCATATGTATGAAGGGTTCTTTGGTGTTTGGGATTCAAATTTGTTCAGATTGGGTCACCAGGTTAAATAGGGTGGGACCAGGGACATAACTATATGTCTCTATAGTAATTCTTAAAATGTCTTCTCAAGAGAGGTTGGACTATTTAGCTTACATATAGTATGGAGCAATCAGGAGGATCCTTAAGTGACTGAGATTCAGATTTGTTAAAATGAGGTCAATTTGTCAAGAAATATTGGGGCTATGGGGAGTTAACACTTTTGTGTCTAATACAATCATTGAAATACCAAATTCAATAAAACATCTACCTTGGAACCACCTGACTGATTAATCTGACAGACATGTATTGTGTTTTGGGTCCATGGATAATTGGGCTTCAGACATGTCTAAATGGTTTTGGAAAAAGGCGCTTGTGAGATTGGAAATTTCCAACAATTGAGAAAGTTTGAGGTGTCAGTTGTGAAATTCCAACCTACGACTTGGAAGTTTGTAGCCCGGTCAAATGGGACTTGTTGAGCTGGGGGAGGATGGGGTGATCAGTAGTGTACACTTGGTAATTTCAAGGTGGATTTTCACCAATCTACATATGTGAAGTCTCTCTAGCCACATATCCTGTTTAGAGCTATTTCTTTTAAAGTGATCATGAAAAGTTCTGACTGCTGTAGTCTCCGGAGTCCCAGTCTTGTCAGTCTTTGCAGTCTGGTGAGCGACCCTACAGTCATTGACTGTCTTGTTATCATCACAATATAACTACACACAGTCTCTTCTCGGATACTATGCTGAGCTGTCTACGTCTGCCTTTTACAACATCAATGCAATGATTATTCAATCTGTGTTATTAAAAGCTTTCATAGTTTCCAGATTCTTCATGTTCACCAGATATGTTTCCAGTGTATAACTTTTCTGTGGGTAATCGATATGTTCTTGATTTGTTCGTGTCTGACTTTTTGTCGACGTCAAACTAGCAACGCCGTTAGTATCACTGTTGTCATTTAGAGTATTGTGCAACATTGTGTAGCGGTGCCATGAGCCACGGGAGATGGCATTTTCGTGTCCCTTATTGGAACTCAGATCGCTCCGAACTTTCTGGTGCATATTCTGGGTATATTGTCAGATATAAAACTTCAGCAACTGGATACAAAGGTATTGAGAGTACCAACTTTTACCTTGTTTTTAAAATATGATGTATTATAGATGGATTTGAAAGAAAAAAAATTCCTACCTGGATTTTTATTTTGCTAAACAAATCGGAAACAAACAAGTTTTTTTTGTTGGCCTGATACGAATGATAGTGAGGGCAAGTATTTTTCATTTTCTTTGGCCTGGTAATCGGAAAAAAGGTTCAGGAAATTAGGAACTATTTGGTGTCAAATGGGACCGTCGATATTTGTTTATACCCATAATGCAGAAACAATGTGGTGTATGTAAGCTAATGGTTTCCTATGTCGACGCCAATATAAGGCTGTCTCGAATGAGCGCACGTGTACCAAATAACTACGAACACATGCAGTTATTTTTACCACAACCGAATGATCTATTATGAAATTACACCGATAAAAGCGATTTGTTCGCCCAAAACAAGTTTTCTTTCCTAATTAACATGCTACAAATACACCTGAGTCAGATGTACTTCTAACTTGCGGCATGCCATGACAAAAAATGGCGTTTCTGCATGCGCAACGCTGATCGGGTTTCCGTACCGAGAGGTCCTTCCAATATACGCATGTCGCCTGCCAGCTGTTCTTTAGATCACGCCCTTTGAAAGTTGGCAAACGATGCGGTGCAAAATACTCAATGCTAAGATGGCAGACATTTATTCTTCGGAATTATTCCACCACTTTTGATTTGCTAGTTCACCTCGGGTATGATAGAGTAGTAGGTCTCTGGATCGCAGCCGAATCACAACTACTTTCTGATGACGGTATAAATGGTGGTGTTTTTTGTTTTTCGACATTGCTCGCATTATCTTTGACTGACTCATTGGAATTGCAACGTGAATAGGATAGAAAACTTATTATGTTGGTAACTTTTGACAGACACATACTGTCGTCCACTGTTACTGTCACTGTTACTTTTCCGTATAAATGAAAGTCTGGCGCATTATGAGACGCACATCAAGTTGTCAAACACGTCGTAAGGTTGATACAATGCGTTGTATATACAGTAATGCCCAAAGTAATTGACCACTTAACCACTGCAGAATTATGGGATATTTTTTCAGGATTTAGTCGGAAATATGGCTTGTTACCATTCATCGGAAAGCTCTCGCCGATGAATGGCAACAAGCCATATTTCCGACTAAATCCTGAAAAATTACCCATAATTCTGCTGTGGTTAAGTGGTCAATTACTTTGGGCATTACTGTACCATGCGTATACTGGCTTACAGACTATTAGATTGTCTACAACAAGAGTCACAAGACACAAAAACAATGTAACTCATGTTTCCGTGTATGATTCATATAACCGGCATGCCAAATGAAAGTGTCAATGACACCATAGCTCAACTACGATGGTATCATTTCAAACTATTAGTCAATGGTGCGATAAGGAATGTGGAAAGTTTAAATGTCTAATGCGGTCATGCAGTAGCCAGATGGAGGAAATAATCAACTGGGAAAACCATGGCTCTGCATGTGCAATATGAGAAATTTGATAGATCTGACCTGAAAATTGCAATAAATCCTAACATCTAGTAGTCTAACTCTAATTAATTAATTAATTAATTAATGATTCATTCATCTACTCCTGAATATAATTTAAATATAATTTTTCACATGTCACCTTTGAAATTGAACAGTACCACAAGCATTTCAGCAAATATGTTTGTTATGAATGCAAATCGGTGGAATAAATATTTTAATTTCATGATGTAAAGCACTGAGTCTTCTGAGAGGGTAAAAATGTAGTCACCTTAATTTGCAGTGCATAGCTTCTACCAATTATTAACCCTTTCTGTACTAAATACTCATTGACGAGTAGTTCCCTTATGAGCTGTTCAGATAATCAGTTCAACAAACTATACCAATAATACCATACTTATTATCTCAAATTTTCCCGGCAATAAATATGATGTCTACTGTTTTTAGTATCTTTTCGTCAGGCTGACGTATGTTAGTATAGCATTAAAGGTACTCATTCCGATCAGACCCTCATAAATTACTATTTCTTTGGCTTCGGGGGTAAAAAATATTTGATTCGAGTCGAGGAACCTACCCATCAACGCTCAGAGTGATCAGATATCAATTTTTGAAGTTTTGTTATTTCTATTGTTTGTGGCCCAGAAACACGGCCGTCAAAAGTATGGTCTCGGTCAAAATTGCGTTATTATCACCACTTGATTTTAGAGTTATCCATTTTCGTCCGTTTGAATATGTGTTTATGGGGCAATTATTAGTACACATCTCGAGAAATAACAAACTTCAAAAATCAATATCTGATCACTCTGAGCTTTGATGGGTGGGTTCCTCGACTCGAATCAAATATTTTTTTTTTACCCCCGAAGCCAAAGAAATAGTAATTCAGGGGTGCTTAATCGGACTGAGTACCTTTAACATCCATCCAGACGAATAATATACCATTCCAATATATACTGTTATAACTAATTAGAAGAATCCATTCAGTAAAAATTGGTTAAATTATACCCGTACGAAACCGTGTCTTCCCAGACAGAAGAAATACCTTGAACATGAAAGTTTTTTTCCTCTCTCAGAGCAACAGCGAAAGGTTTAGGTATTTCGAGGTGAGTTTTGGGGAATGTGTACTCGATTAGTTAACAACGCCAACCATTCTTCAATGTACAGAGTCTGAATGTCAGAGCTGTGGCACGGTTTGTGTGCACGTGAAGAAGATTATTCATATACGAAATGAACTCATCGAAGCACACTAAGGTCTT
The DNA here is from genome assembly GCA_032622095.1 of Siphonodentalium dalli. Lineage (NCBI taxonomy): Eukaryota > Metazoa > Mollusca > Scaphopoda > Gadilida > Siphonodentaliidae > Siphonodentalium > Siphonodentalium dalli. Next base: position 101,788,424 of record CP136063.1, read on the forward strand.
GTGTGAAATAGAACACAGGTGTGGTAGATCGTTAAAGCGACATAACTTCGAACACCAAATTAAACCTACATACAGTGCGGTTGAATATAGTTATGGTGCCCCCACGAACGCAGAAAGAGTATATACGTATCAGGTTAACGCATGAAACATTGTGGTTATGTGCGTGTGGGGTCGAGGCACAAGTTACCACCCGAATCCACTTCCATGCACGGCATACAGGGGGCATAACTACAAGGCCAACGTGAGAATAAATGGACGAACCCTAAATACGCATAGGCCCCTCGGGGAAATTAATAAAATACCAATATAGACTATATATACACTGTGTGGTATGGTCTATATTGGTATTGTAGTAAATTTCCCCAGTGGCATGTGGCCCGAACCTCATCCGACATACCAGCCTGTTCCCCGAAAATCAGCACGTTGTCGGCTAAAAATATAGGCTTTGTTTTATGTTCATAGGCGGCGTAGTATATATCGCCTCATTTTGAGTCTATACCGAATTGAGTTTGATTTAGTGCCGTTACTAACTCATAAGTACGCCCTTTAAAATGTGTTTTCACTGTGGCCCGGGTCATAAATCGTAATAACTTATAAAAGTCCACTATAAGCATATATGACTCCTCAGCGTAGCATTTCAATCAGCCCTCAAGGCAAACACGCAGGTGTGACTCACATTTAATATCCAATACAGATATATCGAAATTATTCGATTGAAATAAATGTATACTTTTTATTTTCGAAATACCATGCAATATTTGTTTGGAAAGTGGTTCTGTATCTGTTTTACGTGGAGCATAATAGTTCACTCTTACTCACTCACTCACGCACGCACTCACTGTGGTAGAAGCGAGAAAAATATGTATTACGCACCTGCAGTCAAAAAGTTCCTGCGTCTCAAGCCATTCAACATATCGTCTGTGGGCTTCTAAAGCGTTGTACTTCAGGAAAATCGAATTATCAGGAGACACTGGCACAGGATATATAATGCTGCACCAGCGCATCTCCCGTCATGAAAGGGGTAACAATTCACACCGTTCGCATAATGAACTACTACTGATAAGAATTACGAATAGCTTATACGTTTGCACGCAAAGCTCGCGTTCTGACAATGCCTTAAAGGCACGTGCGGCCTTGGCGGTGGGTATCCTGTGAACATATATCCACCTGTCAAAAACCGCCACAAACAGAAAGAACATCAAAATGTAGATAGACTTTGTCCGTATACAAATAAGAAATATCGCATAAACAGTATGTTATGGTCATATGTTTGACCATTGTTATGTAAACAACAGCCTAAAAAGTTACTTTTCTGGTGTTTGTTTATATTATGATGGTAAACATAAAGAGCGTTCTTTGTGGGTGAATTCCTGATATGGAACGAATAAAGAGCGTTTATGCCATTTGTGTGTGATTAGCCAGCAGCATTGTGTTGTCTTCTGTAACACAATCAGGCTCTTGCTTAGGTAAAATATAATAAATCTTTATGATAACATGCTGTTTGCGCGATGGTCATGGTATATATGAACGGAACTGTATGCGTTTTAATGTTTTTCTGTTTACGGTGTTTGGAACAAATATGAATATTTTCGACAATTAAGGCCGCACGTGCCTTTAATCGTAACTAAGGATCTGGCAAAACGACACTTACTAAAAGAAATAACACGAATTCTATAAATGACGTAGTACCCTAAAAAGTGTCAAAATTGTCAATATCTCGGCTTTATTGAAAATTACTTATATGATCATTATGCTGAGCGCGGTGTGCCCTGAAAAGTTTGTACTGATGCCAGAATGTACATAATTTTATTAACCAAAGCCTTGCATCTGGCTACGCAGGTAGAGATCACATTTCACCAATTCGAAAACTTTTTGATGTTCTGAGTCTTCTGCATGACAGGGAACATTTATAACTTTGAACAGACAACGTAGGGAACATATTTCTTTGTTAATATTCGTTCCTCATTAATCAATTTCATAGTATGGGTGGTACCAGCTCGATATATAGCATGATTTATGTGACATATTTATGAGCCGATTTTGCAATAAATATTCAATTGATTGCCCAGAACAAATTGTTAGCGACGCAAAGCAAAATCGGCTAATAAAAGTCGTCTAATCATGCAAACTCGAGCTGGGAGCTTCACCTATACACTGTTAAATACATTACTAAGGACCATGTATAATTAAAGGTACTCAATCCGATTCGATGGTCCCTATATAATCAGATTCCAACAACAATAAACATTTTAGAAATGCCGCTTCAGTTATCAGAATCGATTAATTGCCCAAAAATAATGCTAACCACTGTCAACTATATAGCATAAATTGTCCGAAACGTGTTATTCATCAACATGTTGTTCGACGAAATTTGGACTTATTATCAAAGAAAGCCTCTTGATTTTGGAGTTATCCATCTTCACTCGCAATTTGGTCCGAGACCATCAGCTCGTCGATTGTTTACTGTGCCAATTCTCGATGGGGAAAAATAATAGATTTCAAAAATTGATATCTAATAACTGAGCTTTCCTCGACTCGAATCAAATATGTTTTACCCCATAATCCAAATAAATAGTAATTGAGAGGCGCTTAATCGGATTATGAATCTTCAAGCAATATAAGCGTTTTTATGTTTACCCATACCATAGTATGGTAAACATAGTGTCGTTGCCCGGATTGACCACTCGTCGTTCGTCCGTCTGTCTGTCTGTCTGTATGTCTGTCCGTCTGTCTGTCTGTCTGTCCGTAGACACTTTACGAGTAATGCGATAACTCAAACATTTTCTATCCAATCGAAACCAAATTTTGTATATGGGTTTCTCAGCCCAAAATACAGATCGAGTTCGAATTTGGGTTTGATCCGAGATTTTGTTACAGAGTTATGGCCCTTTTTCAACTTAGAATTCACGCATTCTGCCATAACTCAAACATTTTTTATCTGATTGGAACCAAATTTGGTATGTGAGTTTCACAGCCAAAAATACAGATCGAGTTCGAATATGGGTTTGATCCGATTTATTTTAAAGGAGTTATGACCCTTTTTTCGAAAATAAAATAAATTAAAAAAAAATCCGATGCTCTAACCGAAATATTTTTTTGTCCGATTGTGTTCATATTTGATATGTAGGTTTATGATGACACACCCCTCACCTGTATAGTTTTTGGTATTGATTGGTTGATCAGTTTAGAAAATAATTAACCCTTTACATACATGCTATCCAATGCAATAAGTTGAACATATTTCTTCTGATCTGCCTCATATTTCTTACCTAGGTTTTTTCTTACCTAGGTTTTTTCTTAGCACGTTCTTCATCTGTATGGTTTTTGGTATTGTTTAATTAACCCTTTTCACTCTTATGTTTACTTAGAATTCACCCAAGCTGCTATGACTCAAAACATTTTTCATCTGATCAACACAAAATTTGGTATATGAATTTATCACCCCTAAATACAGATCGAGTTCGAATATGGGTTTGATCCGATATATTTTAACAGAGTTATGACCCTTTATAATTCAAGTAATTACTGCTGGGAATTTGAAGAGAACATATATCCCACAGCAATGTGTGTTATTGAAATGAGTTAATTATCACTATGACATTAGATACTACATGCTATAAAGCATGATAGTGGTACCACTGGCTGGCTGGACTTGTTATCATAATTATGTCTAACTGTGATTGATTACTCACTCTCTGGTGGAGTTCTGCTTTCTGTGCAATATGAAGTTAACCCCTTTGTTGAAACAGGTTTATTACATTAGCTATATGCACACACTATATGACACCTATTCTAAAATAATAAATTGGAATAGTCCATTGTTACTTTGTAGTGTTGTTTTACAGACATTGTTCTTTACAAACACTGTTGTCTTATCTTAGACAAAAATTTATCCACACACTCCTTAGTTCCATAACATGATGTCATTGAAAATGATTAACCCTCTTCACACATCATATGGTTTTGATGCTTTTCATTTAATCATTCTCCTATGTTATGTCCAGGTTGATGGTGATCCACTTTTGATTTGCATGGATTTGGGATTAAAATTAAACCATTCCATAGACACATATTATGCGATAGACAGATATAATATTATCCCTTTCACTTTGAGCCAGGTTCAGTAAGGGTTTCAATACATCACCAATTGAATATTCATCATTAGAGGAAATGTCTTATTTTGAAATTCCCTCAATTGCATTTGGGCTCCAGGATAATATTAATGGTGCTGGTATTCTTGAGACTGACTTATTGTATGGGGTTCTAAATCCAATGACATGCTTTTCATAGACTATTTTGTGTTTATCAGTTCATTAGTTTGGGTAAGATTAACCCCATTCTATCCGATTTGATAACTCAAATATTTCCATTGATTATGTTTATAGTTCTTGGCATAGTTGACGATAACACACCCCTAACCTGCATAGTGAGGGTCATTTGGTTTATTTGCTTAAAAATATTAACATCCTCCACCAATCCTGTTGACACAATGTGATAACTAAATATTTTTCACACGATCACTATATAAAGTGTGAATTGTTGAAACTTTTGCACTCATGAAAAGGTTGGTGTAAGGATTTATAAAATTTATAAAAATAGCTAATCGCTATCGCCAAGGTATGGGTTAAACATCTGCCGATCGTGATCGGCCTCTCGTTTTTTTTAAATATTAACAAATTCTCCGTCATTACATCAAAAAGTTTCCCGGTTGTTACGTAACTGGTGGAGACTGGCCTATCTTTGCGTAGCCAGAGTAGAGATTTATGCATGTCATTATCCACATCAAGACGATTTCTGATATCTTTGGTAGCGCAGAACCAGAGTTACTGCGTGGTACTATTCTCCTAATGATATGTGTTGGCATCACTGACACATTTCTCCGACAAAGCCACTAACACGCTCTTGGCTCTCTCTCTCTCTCTATATATATGCATCAATTACATATGGCTTTCAACTAGTTCACCTGTTCGGGGTGTCTCGTTTGTGGATATTTATAAAAACAACATATCAGTTCATCGACTGCCAACTCAATGGTTTTTGTGGTCGTTTTGGGGTTTATATCAGCATGCATGATGATGGGAGCATGAAGTGACCCGTGCCCCGGCATGTTCATTCTTGCCCTCAATTATATGCGTGCCCTTTTGTCAGTACAACAACAACAACTACTACAAAGTATGTGTCTTGAACGGACATTGCTATTTGAACCTAAACAAAAATGTGTACGTATTTTGGTAATAGGGATAATATATAAGTCGACAAATACTTGAAATACTGACAACTATTACACATAATGTTATTTATTACACGAACCGACCCTTCTTTCGTTGTATAATTCCATCCCATATAAATACCGGTAATCAACGCCCGTTGTATAACACGAAATAGCGCCCGTGTACTGAAATGTGTTGTTGCGGGGAAACGTTACTTTTGACTTCCAACTTGTTTTCTGTTTACATTCCGTACGCCACAGTAATGCTCTAAGTAATCGACTTCTTAACCATAGCAGAATTATGGGTAACTGAGAGAGCTTTCCGATGAATGGCAACAAGCCATATTTCCGACTAAATCCTGAAAAGTTACCCATAATTCTGCTGTGGTTATGGAGTCGATTAATTAGGGCATTACTGTATGTGCTAAATCGATGTGTTTGACTATTGTTGATTTAGTCTGAACAAATATGTTATTAAATTAAGTCATTAAATACCTCAAAGCGTGCCTAGCGTGGTACTACCGTACTATATATTTGTTGACGCGAAGACAAACTTCCGGCTTGATTTCCAGGATGCCTTATTGAAGCCGCTTTTAGTTTCTCGATCCATTCAAGTATGTTTATTTATTTTATGGAGGTTTTGGATCAAGTAATAAATAAAAATCTTCAACGTCACCAGTCTATAACGAAATTTACAAAACTCATCCAGTAAATTAGGTCTTGACCTCGCCATAGACTCGGTTCATACCTAATTTACTGGAATGTTTAGTAAACGTCGCTATATAAATTGTGGACTCGTTGGAGATACTCTATATACCCGCCAAAAAAACTCACTGAAGATATAAAGCGAATAATCTCACGTTAGATGAACGCTCTTTATCTTCACCATATAATAAAATACTGACCATGCAGAGTTCAGACCCCTGCTACGCAGGACCGCTACCAACACAAACACATAATGTGAAGAAATCACTCATTTATTAATTTGAGACTTTTGTAGACATTCTGAGAAACTGAACTGTCCATATTCATTTGAAAGTTGTTTAGACCAAGCCAGAATGAAATGTAACTGATAAAACACCTCAATAAAAAGTGTTAGATTTTATTAAGAAAATATATGCCGGCAGCGGTCAGACATAGCGAAGCGAGGGGAATGAACTCTATGTTGGAGCTTGGTATGCTCCTTGTAGTTAATTGCCAAACGTCACCGCTTCTTTTCCGTCATCCGTCCGTCCGCCCGGTTAGCCACCGTCTGTCTGTCTGTCCGCCCGTCAACATCGTCCCCTCAACCGCAAGTCCGAATTGAGTCTTTCGGTCTCCATTCTTTGTGGAGGAACCTTGGGTAACTGGATTCAGATTTGTTCAAATGTGGTCACCAGGGGCGGTGCCGGGAACACTACTCTTTCCCTCCTTAGAAATTCTTAAAACGTCTTCTTCTCCGAGTCACGAAACATCAGGCCTATTCAGTTTACGGTATGGAGGGTCCTTGCATGTGTATCTGGGATTGACATTTGTTCAAATTGGGTCACTATGGTGGAGTCAAGGACAAAGCTCTTTCCATCTATTATTATAGTAATTAATAAAACGAATTATTCTCAAGAACCATGCATCAGACCCATTCAGCTTATTTGTGGAATGGAGGTTACTTGGTTGACTAGGATTCAGATTTGTTCAATTGGGGTCAAATAGGGGTGGAGCTCGGGACGTAACAATTGTCCTCCATAGTAATTCTTAAAACGGCTTCTTCTCAAGAACAATTAAGTTTATTCCGCTTGTATTTTGGTATGGGGGTCCTTGTGCGGCTCTGATGCAGATTAGTTCAAATGTGGTCACCTGTTCATACAGGGGTGGTGCCAGGGGCATAACTATTTCCCTCAATAGTCATTCTTAGAACGTCTTTTTCGCAAGAACAATTTGATCTATTTAGCTGATATGTGATGGTTATACTTCATGGGATTCAGGTTTGTTAAAATTTGGTCACCAGGTCAAATAGGGGCGATGCCAGAGATGAACCCTTTTCCTCCATAATAATTCTTAAGACGTCTTCTCACCAAGAACAATCAGCCCCATGTGTGACTGGGATACATATTTGTTAAAATGGATTCGACCAGTCTATAATGCCGAAGCTAGGGGACTTACCACTTCTCTGTCCGATGAAATCACTGATATATAAAACTCACTAAAATATATTCATTTCTGGAACCCGACTGATTAATCTAACATTTGGTTTGTACGGTCATTGGATACATAGGTTTAAATATGGTCGGCCAGTAAAACATGTGTCATGTTAGATTGGAACTGTTGGGAAATTCCACCCTAATTAAGAGAATATGCAAAAGGATGTTACGAACCTGTGCAATTGAACTTGTCAATGTGGACACCCACCGCTCAACAGAGACCATCTAGCTACGCCCCTGTTTAGAACTAATTGTTGTAAGTGATTTTGACATGACTGTAATGACTGTCTTACTTTGAAGTTCACACTTTAATAGCACTTCATCATGTTGGATATTACAGAGTATGTGGATAATTACAGTATAATATTACATTTATAGTACATGGTGTGCGATGCATGAGGATTTTTGAGACAATACACAATATATAGTGAAATTATTTAATTCAACAAGTATTTAATTCAACAACCCATGGTCGTGTCCTAACGTGTGCGGTTATAGAATGCCTCAGGAGAGCCTAAAGAATGCCATAACACTTTTAATGAACAGTGAAATATTTTACATTTATACATTTGAATAGTCTTTATTACGCGCACCGCGTGTATACTAAGGTAGAGATTCGTGGTTCGCCTATAGGCGCATGGGGGTTTTATTTATAGAACTGGGAATTTTTGGGAGGATTAAAAGTCGAACTGCGAACCGGAGGCCGAGTCCGGTAAAAGGTGTAGTTGGGAATTTCAATTTCGTTTATTGTCGTTAACATTATGTCAATAATGTTGATTTTTGGTTTGTGATAAGCTATGCTAATTACAAATAAAAGAAATGAAAAAAATAATTTGCAAGTCTTATATTTCATCTTTTATAGATATTTTCGTTCTGCAGCCCACTGGGGGTTGTGGTCGGAGACGGCCGAGTCTGCCGCCGTTTCGTTAATTAGGTGCTGGTTGTTATTGTTATTTTAACGGAATTCTGAATTGGTCATTCGCGAAACCAATATATTTTATATTCTATAATTACAATCATGGGTATATAATATATGATCTTGAGCGCGTTACCATTTCTGACATTGTTTTTCTTGTTCCTCTTGATGGGGGTTTCAGGAAACAATAAGCAGACGACAGATAGCACAAATACAGAAAGAGTCCTATAGTTATTGTTGCAGGGAATTGTTCAGATAATAAGTTCAACATCGTTTGCTGAACTTATTATCTTAACATTTCCTAAGGGTCGTTTACATTGGTGTCGATCTGTACACAGATATGTGTGAAGTCACGTGTAGTGAACGCGCGCTCATCAGTACTCTGGTAATTGACAATTCGTGTCAGTTTAGGCCAGACGAAAATAATGAAACAACAATAAGCAGACCAAAGCGATTTGATCTGTGCCGCGTCAGCGCCAGTTGAGCCTAAGAGACGCAGGAGATGGTGGGCCCGGCCGTGGGCTACTGCCACAGAAAGATAGCGCACCGGATTTTCTGACAATTGTCTCGATGCTCGTTCTATTCCATATGAAATACATGGGTTGAAATGACAAAGAAAGATTACGCACATTCGCCATGCCCGGGTGACAATTAATCAAATTAGATTTGCCTGTCGCAATGCCTCGGTGTTGACCGTGAATTAAAACGGACACGATTTTTGCTCACACGAACGAATACCGTTTTCTTTCTGTATGCATTTCTATATCAACCCGTTTACACTAGTATGCGTGTAGAACTGTATACAGATCTACAGCAATGTAAACACACCCTAAGGGAACTACTCCTCAATTTAATGAGTATTTAGTTAAGAAAGGGTTAAATGTGTAATTATATCATTTGTGGTTAATAATACAATATAGCTCAGTGAAGCCAATCAATATACGTACACGAGAACTGAAATTGTACTCCTTTTTTTCACAGCTCTGACAGTGAAGTATATAACGAAGAGGTTCATAATGGAATACGATCCGTATATAGGTAAGCATGATGCATGTTATACCCTTCGTATACATTTGTCTTGGCCACTTCTATAGGCCTACACAGCTGTCCTTATATTAGGTATGTGTCAAATATTCAAAAGGTGAATGGGCAATTTTCTTGAGCAACTATCTTTCTTCTGCCCCCAACCCTATATATTTCCATAGAATGGATTATCGCGCAATGCATTCAAGACTCACTTAAATTTCGAATGCCCATATTATAAACATCATATTCCACAGTATATAACATTTGGAAGAGGAACCAAAATATATATATTCCACCAGAATACGTCACAGCTGTTTCCATTCCATTGAGAATTATAAACTGGTAGTACAGACCAGATCGAAATTAAGCACAAAACACACGTCAGTACCTTGACAAACACAACATGTTCACAAATTATTCGACCGGACAAGTTAATAATACAATGTTTTGGTGCTTCCTCTTTCAAATGGTTTATTATATGGAATATGTTGTATATAATGTGATCTGGTGATTCGAAAATTATATGGCCCCTTAACGTGGGGTGGGGGTAATACAAAATTTTCAGGAAGGTATGTGATGCTTTATTGATAACTCAATCGTACTATTATGCATAACAGTTAGAGTTATGTAACATATTTACAGTGTATGTACATAAATGGCATTTGGCCATCGAATTCGGGGTCCTTTGTTTGTGTAATCATCATCAGCTTCATCAACATCATCATCATCTTCTTCATCATCCTCGTCATCATCATCATCGTCATCATAATCATCATCATCATTATCATCTTCTTCTTCTTCCTCGTCATCATCATCATCATCGTCGTCATCATAATCATCATCATCATTATCATCATCATTATTATTATCATCATCATCATCATTATCATCATCATTATCATCATCATCATCACCATCATCGCCGTCATCGTCGTCGTCATCGTCGTCCATCATTATCTTTATGCCGGGGTAGTCCGGCGAGAGGCAACAGACGCATTTTATACAACCTCCTGCAATTTTTGTTTTACTAAAGACCTTTTGTGCCCTTATTTGACATTTGTAACAGTTTTAAAACATAATTGAAAAAAGACCATATTTATGTTACTGTGACCTCAAATGGGCCTTAGCGGCGATGGCGTTAAGCTATGGCATGTTACCAGGGATGTGGCTAGAGGGTCTCCGCTGGGGGGGGGGGGGTGTCCACCTTGGGAATTTTCAACTGCACCCCCCCCCCCTTGAGTAGGAATCACACCAACACAACTTTTTTGCATAATTCCAATTGCACCCCCCCCCCCCTTGAGTCGGAATCACCAACACAACTTTTTGTGCATAATTCCATTTGCACCCCCCCCCCCCTTGTACCTCATGTTCAGGCCTAATTTCCTATATATTCATAAGCCATGCTTCTATTTTCCCAGTATGATAACATTAAGATGTTTTAACCTGAAAATTGCCCCCCAAAAAAACAACTAGTGATCTAATTCCAGACAAATGCACAGCTACCGACAACAGACCACGAAACATCGGGCCGACCATGGTTGTTTGGCCCGGTGTGAGAATTTTTTTTTAAACTATACAAGAAAATCGCAAATCCTAGCATCTAGACTGGCCTCAACTGAAGCTTTCCTAGTGTTGGAAATTTCAAACCTCATGCTCCCCCTCAGGTTGGAAAATTCTTCAACTGATGACCATTTATGTCTACAAGTTTGACCCAATGTAGTAAAATATTGTTTTGCTAAACTAATTAGCAGTTTTGTATTGGCCATGTGGATGGGGCAATGACACACCGGGCCGACCATGGTTCGGCCCGGTGTGCGAAAATTTTGAAATCTGAACAAGAAAATCGCAAAATCCTAACATCTAGACTAGCCTCAAGCCTTCCTACTGTTGGAAATTTCAAACCCTACACCCCCACTTAGGTTGGAAAATTTCCAACTGATGACAATTCCAATGACAATGTTGACCAATTGTATGACAATATTGTTTTCTTAAATTAACTAGAAGTTTTTGACTGGCCACGGGGGAGGGACCAGGACACAAACTTTCCAAGTGTTGGAAATTTCCAACCTGTCACTCCCCTAAGGTTGGAAAATTTCCAACTGATGACCATTTCTGTCAAAAAATTTGACCAAAAATAGGAACATAAGCAAATATTGGTCGAAAAACAATAAATTCCCCCCAATAAATTGTTTTATAATCAAACTACAAGAACGTTTTCAACTTATTGTTGGTGTGAAATTTCGTTGTGGCAGGTATGAAATTTCCAACTATTGAAAATATAGCTCTCTGCTGGGGGGGTGAGACACCCCCACACCCCCCCCCCCCCCCTCTAGCCACATCCCTGCATGTTACATATGGGAAGGTTAAAATGGTTATAAAACTTCCTTCCAGACACCCTTCGGGGAGAAGCTTCGAGAAATGTAAAACTGAAATAAACAGACTTGTCCTGGTGTAACTAATACCTTTAATCCGATATCATTGTGTGCAACAGTCTCAAACATCAATGTGACTATCAATGAAATATAAACTAACTGTCATCGGTGCATCAAGCTATAATCAGTCAGTGAATTAGTGAACAGAAGTTGCTCCAGTAGACTTAACAAATAATTGGGCTGGTTGACAGACTACTCAGGAAATAGTGGGAAATTATGGAATTGTTTGTATCCTACACAATGACCTTGGGTATCAGCAATTTGTCAATTAATATTTCCTATTGCAGCCTGGTTAATATCCTCTCTGTGTATTTATTTTTTAAATATGTCAACTCTAATAAATGATTGATTGGGTTCACTGTCCTGAGATGTTATCGGCTTAACGTGTATTACATCCAAATAGCAAAAACACATAATCGGCGCATGTAATAGCTTGCAGGGGGAAATGATATAGCACTAGATATGCCGGGGATATGCTGGGATATGTATGACTTGTTTTTTTGTAAAAATGGATGCATATACATGTACCGTATACCAGTGTTTTGCGGATGAAGATCAAGTGGTAATGCGGCCAAATTTCGTGATAATACGGCCATATTCGGTTGAACAAAATGTTAATAAAACACGTTTTGGGAAATTTGATACCATGTTGACAGTGGTTAGCATTATTTTGTTGCAATAAATCGATTCTGATAACTATTAAAAAGCGTATTTTGAAGAAATATTGTTGTTGTATCTTGATTTGATGATATGGGGACTGTCTGATCGGATTGAGTACCTTTAAACTGTCATTGAACTAAAGGAGATAATTTCCCAGTCATACGAGTGATATCTGCAGGGTTTTATGTGGTTTTAGACAAAAATTAGTGAAATTTGGGGGGGGGGGGTCAAAAATTGGGAATTAGTTTTGTTTTTTTTGCAGGTTTGGGGGTGGTGGGTCCCCGAAAATGCCAGATGCAAAATAACATCACACCTTCCTGTAATTGTTTACCCCCCCCCCCCCCCCCCCTAAGCTTAAAAAGGGCGAGTTGTTTCGAAAATTAAGCGATTGATATTCTATATCTTGGTGGCCACGTGCAGACCACATGTTTTCTTTTTTACCGACCATGGGCGAATATTTATGATACTATACACAAATTAACAAGTATATTAATGGTTCTATGTGTGTGGGCATGAACTGGGTGCAAACAACATGTTAATTATAATGAACATGATTTTATGGCTGGAGTAATAAATTCATTTTCATTATAATTACCATGTTTTTTTTGTCGTTCATAGAGCACACAAGTGTATTTTGCACTAATCCATGACTCAATTTCATTCATTTGTTGCATATATTCTTTTGAGTAGAAAAGGAGATAGTCCCATAAATGGTCGGATTTAGTGTATAGTACCCCTTTAGACTGAATAGGAGCTATCAAAATAGCCAATCAGTTTAGTTCATGTCTCTCCTCTTTGCTGTTACAGAGGACACATACACGAAGCAGGAAGACACAGAACAACAAGATTTTAAAATGCATATCATGGATACTTGTGACAAGGTAGGCGAAATACGCCATGATATACATCTATATACTGTCAGTATGCAGCTAATCTATGAGTGACGTTGCTACATGGTCTCTGTTTGATTCCCAAGCTGTGAATTTCTAAATTATCCAATAGACAAATAATAATGAGAACCGAACTATAAAAAGTGTGTTGTTGACCCCCGTGTTTACAATAAGCACACAGTTGATTCATATTTGCGAACCTTTTACGTGCTCCGAGACAAAAATAACATCCATTTGCACGACGTGGAACAGAAAAGAGCGTTCCTTGAGCGGCTGGAAAATAGCAGTGACTTTGGCAAGTGTTTTTCAGAGCATAAGATAAGATAAGATGATTTATTGCAATACACCAAATGGAGGCAGTTGCAAATAACAGTTAATACATGAAAAGTTACACATTAAAATAAAATACATTTAATTATGCATATGTACGATAAATGATCATTAGTATTATAAATTAATACTTTCAACTTTTATTTCCCCATATTGACATTCTGTCTTTTTAGAAAGAATAACCGGATCATGTTGCACACGGAATTGATTATTTGTTTGTCTTTGTTTTTCATTATAAAGATGAACTTATTATCATCACTCATGTTTATGAAATCTGTGCTATACTTTTGAGCAATATTAAACAAGTCTTTTCTAGAGTCAGCGTACGCACTGCATTCCATAATAACATGTTTTTCTGTTTCAACTTTACGTTCATCACACATGTGACAAATTCGGTCTTTTAATGGCGTCTTCGGTTGCGTGTGTCGACCCTTTTCTATAGCTAAAATTTGATTGCTAACACGTAGTCGAGTGAACATCTCTCGACCGCGGACGATCGAACGTGCCTCAGGTACGGTTCTATGTCATAATTGTCTTTAAAAGTTCTGTAAGTTCGCAATTTATTAGCACCACCTGGTCTGTCGTCATCGAAAATGTCTTTTTTGAACTTATTTATATGTTCTGATTTTAACCTTTCAATTATTAGTTTGTCTGTCACTCTTACTGTTGTATTAGATTGTGATATATTGATACCACTTTTGACTAACCGTGCGTCCCAAGTTGATTGATTAGACATGAGGGATTCCCTAAAAGAATCATGCATTAAAGTTCTTGATTTTAATGCACGCAGTTTAGTTAGATATTTATACATATTACCAATAGCATTAATTGCTATGGGATATCGACCCAGTTCAGCCCTCGAAGCATGATTTGAGGCCTTTTTATTCAACCTGAGTATATTCTTACAAAATTTCAAGTGTGTTTGCTCAAGTGGGTTAGTGTCAATAAATGGATTTTTTAACTCGGATGCCCATATTTCAGAACCATACAGCAATATAGGCATTATTAATTTGTCAAACAACTTACATTTAGTATTGAGAGACAATTCTATATGTGAATTCAGTGAGCTCGTCATGAAAAACATAGCCTTAGAAGCTCTCCCACTTAAATTTTCACAAGCTTTCGACATTTTACCGTCAGAAGTGAAGACGAGACCTAAGTATTTATATTCGTCAACTCTTTCTAGCAACTCATTGTTGATATAAAATGTATTGTCTATATTTAACTTCCGCTTATTTGATTTAAATATCATGCATTTTGTTTTGTCTGCATTAACTGTTAGATTATTTTGAAAACTATATTTTTCCAATTCATGCAAAGAATTCTGCAAACCATCAGGCGTTTCAGATAGTAAAACGAGATCATCAGCGAAAAGTAAATGCGTAATCGGACGATTGTTCAAATAGCACGGGTTAGACATGTTAGTTAATTTGCCGCCAATATCGTCTATGAATATTTTGAAAAGAGTGGGTGATAGGGAGCACCCCTGCCTTACTCCTATTTTCGACAATAAAGCGGGACCAAATCCTACTGAAGTTTTAACGGAATAATAACTTGACTTATAAATAGACTGTAAAATCGCGAGTGTCGATCCGTTAATGCCAATACCTCGAAGTTTTCTAAATAAAATAGACCTATCTACAGAGTCGAACGCTTTCTTGAAGTCTACAAAGGCCGTATACAGAGGTTTTTTCATATCTTTGTACTTATTGACTAACGTACGCAGGACGAATGCACTGTCGACTGTACTGCGATTTTTTCTAAATCCGAATTGATTATCGCTTATTAGTTCGTTTTTTTCTAAATAATTGTCTATTCTAGAATTAATAATTTTATTGAACAGTTTTCCAAAATTACTACTCAGAGCGATTGGTCTGTAATTGTTTGGATCATGTCTGTTTCCTTTTTTGTACAATGTTTTAATAAATGAATGACTCCAACATAACGGATAATGTCCTGACTTCAAGACATGGTTAAAAAGTTTTGTCACATCATCTACTACCAATGGAATAACTGTTTTTAGTAATTCGTTTGGAATGTTATCTAAACCCGTCGCTTTTCTATTTTTTAATTGCCTGATTGCATCAAGTACTTCTGTTGCAGTTATGTCACTATTGTTTATGTCTATAAGATGATCATTGTCTTTCGACGCTTGATATTCAAAGTTCGTTTCACGGGTATCGCAGCAAAGTAATTTATCAAAGAAATCGACCGCATCATCAGGGTGAAGGTCGTCGGACTTTTCTTGTGCTTTGTTAATACGTAAACTTTTGATTATATTCCAGTATACCGATGGGTCACAACTTTCGAGCTTATCTATTTTTTCAGACATTTGTAGCCGAAATAATTTAGCCTTATGCTTCGTTTCTCTTTTATATAATTTCTTGGCATTGAAAAACTTTAATTGTAGACTTTTGTCTAGAGGATTCTTTTTCATTTCGCTGACTATATTCTCCATAATTCTTTTCAAATCTTTACAACGTTGATCAAACCATATTCGTTTTCGTTGTTGCTTCCGATGTTTTATTTTTACAACTTTTGTCGCAGTCTGATTGATAAATTTGAATATTTCACACATATCATGAGTTGCATTTTCACTTCCGTTCAAATTCTCCGGATAGGCTCGTAGTCTGAAATTCATCAGACGTCTCTGTATATGTGGCTCATATAACGCCATCTTTGCTTTGTCAGAACTATCGTCGCACCAGTGCACCCTAACAGTTCGATCGGTGTAGTTATATTTTAGTTTTTGTGTTTCGAATTTACAAACTCTAAAGTTTAAATGCACCGAGAGTTGACTGTGATCTGAAAATTCTGTTGGGGGTTTTACACAAAAGTAGGTAACGTCAGATAAATATTTCTCATTTGTTATTATATAATCTACTATGCTAGCTCCGTTGTATTGGTAGCTGGTGAAATTGCCAAGAGAATCTCCAAACATTCTGCCGTTCACTATTCTCAATCCACTGGACTTACATATATTCAAGAGTTGTGTCCCAAAATCATTGCAAGTTTTATCAAGACTAGCCCTTTCTTTCACTGAATCAATCGTATAGTTATCGTGCACTACAACGTGCTTGTCGTCATCGTGTGCAACATAATCTGGCTTCCCTCCGGTTCTAGCATTGAAATCTCCCCCAAGAATAACCAATTGATCAGATTTCAAATTCGTAAGTTTGTTTGCGAGATCACTATAAACCCTTTCTCGTTTGTCGCCTATTTTCCAATAGCTAGAATTTATCGGGGATATATAAACAGAAATGAAAACGATGTTTTTCTTCAATCCCAACATTTTACCTTCAAACTCAACCCACAATGTCGTATCGTCAATTCGCTTAACGGATTTAATATAACTTTTATATATAGATTTACAGTAAAACGCAATTCCTCCCCGCGCCGTCTTTTCTTTTCTACAAAGATCAACACAATGATACTCTGGAATTTGGATGTTTGCGATATCCGTATGCCAAGTTTCTGTTAAAGTAATAAAATCATAACGATTTACAAGCTTAATAAAATCAGAGTCAGTTAATTTTCTAGCGAGTCCTTGAATATTCCAAACAGTGTAGCAAATATTTTTGATATCATGCTTATAAACCATTTCTGGTGTAAATCTAGGAGTAAATCCAGGAGGTCATCGGAGACAAATCTAAGGACACATGTAAATGAATATTTAGTTAGAATCGCACCGCGATTGACGCACAAAGAAGTTAATTAATTGGATTGACCTTTCTCTCAAACTTGTGTAGGCCTATATCTATACATATACATACATATATATATATACACACACACATATATATATACACTGCATTATACATAGGATAATTAGGATCCAAAGTAATAATTATAATCCGAGATGCATGTATCATAGAGTATGAAGCTCGTGTTTCATATTGCGTGTATTTATCGACCTATCGCATCCGTCCCTCCGAATTACGTAGACAAAATTTGGAGGTTCGAATGAGCCATGTCCATTTAAATGGTACACTTGAACCTACAAATTATGTGTACGTAAGTTGAGGGGGTAATACATGTAGAAATAAACACGAAATAGCGATCTGCATGCGTTATAAGCTCTCAAAAAAAGTCATAGCAATCTCCATCCTATTTCAATGTTATCACTGAATTGAGAGCAACGCTCTTGACTTTTTACCACAGGAATCTACTAACAGGGAACGCTCTTATTATTCCATACTGCAGTAAACTCAGAACCAGAATCGTCTAAATTATATGAATATAAGTCTTTCTGGGACATGTACAGTCCTTATATGAGCATTTGTCCGATGTTATATACACCATAACACCACCGCTGTCCTCCTATTATATGCCATAAAATAATTAGATCGGCCATATTGGCCCATTATAATAATAAGTTTGTGTGGCCATACATCGACTTTCAACAGAGGAAGTTATAACACGTTTTGAAATTGTGTCAGCCTATAGCAAAAATTCCGATGATCTCCTCTCATAAAGAGCGTCTATGCTAAATCCGTCGCCAAAATACAGTAGACGCGAGCCTGGGTTTAGTGTGCCTGTCATTTGCAGAATGAAGTCCCCAGAGGGTGAATTTAGTGATGCATAGCGGGCTAGCATCACTACATTCACCCTCTGTGGAACTCATTCTGCCTCATCTTCGCTGGAAAGTTTCTTTATTATCAAATTTCCATAGAAGCTTCTTCACATAGATTCTATTTCTTTTTAGCTCACCTGAGACGAAGTCTCCGGTGGAGCTATAGTCATCACTCATCGTCCGTCGTCCGTCCATCCGTCCGTCAACAATTCTTTAAACATCTTCTTCGGAACCATAAGACCGAATGGGTTCATATTTGATGTGGATGTTCCCTAGGTGACTCACATTCAGATTTGTTCAAATGAGGTCACCAGGTCAATTAGTTGCGAAACCAAGGCCATAACTATATTCCTCCTTGGTAATTCTTATAATGACTTCTCGTCTAGAACCATTGGGCAGATTTAGCTTATATTTGGTATGGAGTGTCCTTGGATGACTGGGTTTCAGATTTGTTCAAATGGGGTCACTGGGTCAAATAGGGGTGGACCCAGGGACATAACTCCAAAAAAAACAACAATATATATATATATATATATATATTTTTTAAACATTTTTAAAAATTAGAAAAACTGACACCGTTGTAACATCCGCAGACTGCGCAGAGTTATGAAAATCTTTAGATGAAATCATGGAAACTTTCCCTTTCCATCACCCCCCCCCCCCCCCCCCCCACATGACCCAGACCACCACTATGCCACCAACCAACAGCATCCCACCCCATCTCATCTCCTAACTCACAGGATATCTCCCACCAGCAGATTCAGGCAATTGTATTAGCTACAGACAGAGAGAGAGTTAATATAAATACACAGTCATCAATTGAGATGTTATCAGGGTGACAGGTGTGAACAAATCCTTAGCCAGCACTGATACCAGTGTGTGTCATTAAAATCAAATCAAAACAAATTATTATTCTCAAACCTCAATTTAGTGTGTCTGACATTTGCAGAATGAGGTCCCCAGAGGGTGAATTTAGTTATGCTACCCTGCACAGCTGGCTAGCATCACCAAATACACTAGCCAGGGTCCTCATTCTGCTTAGGCCTCATCTTCTGGGAAGTATATAGGGTCTTAAATTGACATTTTTTAAAGAAATGGATGTTGATTTGCTTGCGTTCCATAGAGTATGGATGCAAGTTTGTCTGCCTTTTTGTGTGGAATGCGAAAGCGTTCCACATATGAAAATGTCAGACCAACTTGCATCCATACTCTGGAACGCAACAAAATCAACATACATTACTTATATTTACACTCAACCGAGTCAACTGGCAGATTAAAAGAGTGTTAAGCGTCCATTTCCCTCGTTATAATCGTGGCTCGGAGCAAGTTGCGTCTACACAAAAATGGATGCAAGTTGGCGTCAGCGCGCGACGTCATATGCCGTAATTTCGACCAACCAACGTCCTGCATTCATGTTCCACAATAGGATTGCACGTGTGAGTGTAAATATACTTTCTTTTTCCCTGCTGTATAGTTTCTATATCCTCTAATTTGTAGAAGATAAAATGCATAATTGAGGTGCCCAATGGGTGCACATCACCAACTTTAACTGGAGAACTTCAATTTGATGCTATGTCTCCCATAGCAGTTGAGGCCTAAACAGAATGAGGTCCCCAGAGGGTGAATTTGGTGATGCTAGCCTGCATTGCAGGATTGCGTCATTACATTCACCCTTTGGGGACCTCATTCTGCAAATGTCAGGCACTGTGTTCAGGCTTGGCGGTTCGAATATTATTTTCTTAACCACCAGTATCCAGTTCAACTCATTATACCCTGATTTTGCGAAGAAAACTTGGGGGGTATATTGAATTGAATGTGTCTGTCTCTATGTCAGACTGTTCTCCCATCCACCCATCTGTCATTATGTCTCTATCCCTCCATCAATTTTTTTCTTCTCCAGATACATATTAAAGACCAAATGGGTTTATATATTTTGGTGTGGATGTCCCCTAGATGACTCACATTAAGATTTGTTCAAATTAGTTCATCGGGTCAAATCGGGGAGACGCCAGGGCCATAACTCTTTCCTTCCATAGTAATTCTTAAAACAATTTCTTCTCAAGAATTTCCATCGGGCCTATTTAGCTTATGTTTGGTATGGAGGGTCCTTCGGTGACTGGGGTTTAGATTTGTTCAGATTTGGGGTTATTTTAGGAAATTTGAGGAAAATCAGTTCAGTTCAACTATTAAAATCTACCGTCTGAAATTACCAAATGAATGGATCTCATAGATTGGGATTCACGTTTGTTCAATAAGGGCGGAGATAAGAGATTTAATTATCAACCAGCCACCCTACCTGTGCTTTGTGATACTGGTATAATAATGTATAGATTCCTCTTGATTTCCAAGCTGCCTGGGTGGGGGCAATGGGGCGGAAGTGTATAGGGTGAGGTTTTGACCCCCCCCCCCCTAATTTGATCAAAATTTTCGAACAGTTAGAAATTTCATGCCTGATAGTGTTACATTTGATTTTTCAACCAGTAACAGTCCATATGTTCCTACTTTGGGTTAAACTGTAGGACCGAAATGGCCACAAATTTTAACTTTATGGGGGATGTCAGGTTGGAAATTTCCAAGTTCGAAAGCTTGAAGTACTGGTAACAGTTGTAAAATTTCATTCTAAGAGGGATGTGCAAAAGGAATTTTGTGAACTTAGGACTGTGGTCTGGTTGTCTTGTTTAAAAATGATAAGGGGTTTGATATTTGTCAGTGGTGTGCAATTAAAAATTTCAAGGTAAAGAGCCTTGCTCATCTGAGAACCATCAGCTATGTCCCTGTTTAGAATTACTTGTCTTAAGTGATTTTGACAATTACTGACTGTTGTAGTCTTCAGAGTCCCAGTCTTCTCCGTCTTTACAGTCAGGTGAGCCACCCCCACAGTCATTGACTGTCTTGTTTAGTTTAGTTTCTCTATATCCCCAAATTGGCAGACGACACATTGCATAATCGAGGTTTCCAATTGGTGTAAATTACAATATTCACCATTTGGTAACTTCAATCTGAGTCTATGTCCCCCATAGCATATTAGGCCACACAGAATGAGGTCCTCATAGGGTGAATTTGGTGATGCTAGCCCACTGGGCGGGATAGCATAACTAAATTCACCCTCTGTGTCCCCCATTCTGCAAATGACAGGCACACTAAACTAAGCTTGAGTAGACGATAAAGACGTTCTCAATTACGAGCTCTTGTGATAGTATGACCGTATGGATTATTTTTTCTATTTCGCGAAGACTGTGTGATACGAATGATGGTGATTGTAAGTATTTTTCAAGTTTCTTTTATCTGGTACGGGGGAAATTTTGTATGGAAATGTTTAGTTATTTGTTGTCAAATCTGACCGTGGATCTTTAAAGTCCAGTGGAGACTGATCTCCTGGTGTATTATTAAATTAGTTGGTGGCTTTGGAAACTCGTTGTGTGGCATATATATGACTACATGTTGGATATACATTTGTTCGATAACTTAAGATTTAGTAAAGAAAATAAAAAAACAAACTCTTCAATTGTTCACTTCCGACCGCCATTTTAGCTGTCATTTTGAAAACATTTGAGATACTAAATTGTCAAATCCTCGGGATATGACTTATTGTTATCGGATTAGGATTCGCCATTTTATAGTTTTAGAGTCAAATTATGGACGAAATGGCAGGCATATATTATGGCGACAAGAATAATACGTTTTTGTTGCATGTTTCTGACTCACATTAATAGATTTTGAGGACATTGAAGTGATTGGTAGTACACTCACGGAAATGGTCGCCATATTGCCTGGTACATTCACGGCAACATGTTAGCGTCAAACTAGTTTGAGCAGACATCCATACGAACAAAAACAATGGACCAAGTTTAATACGTTGGTCGACCTGGTTCCAGACTAAAATTCCAATTTTCACCATGTTCTTACATATGCTCTTCATTTTTACCAAAAATTAACGACTTTTCCTTCATAAAACGCATGGAAGTTATGGATGTTATTATTTTGTCAGTCAGAAAACTCGAATGAGCGTTTATGGTTGGCAGATTTTTTTATTAACAAAATACAATTTTCACAATTGTTTTTACATATTCCTGTATTTGACCCAAAAATGACGACTTTACCATCCTGTAATTCATGAGGATTTTGGATATGCTATTATATGAGTACACTCAGTACAGTCACACTCAAAAACATCAAAAGTAATTGCATAGCAAATTTGTTGGGCACGGAAGGATTATTTCACCAGTTTGATTGGACTAATAAGGAACTGCAAATTTGACACACAAAGGCCATAAATATGAACCTGTTTCAAAGATCTGTAGAAAATTGTCCCCAAAGCGGATTTTGGATATATTGTTCTCCAGATTCTGCCCGACAAAATAACACCAAAACCAGCTTGTTACCAATTTAATATATGTTCACTTTAAAATCCAAGTCTCAACTAGAAAATTTAAATTTTCATTTGTTTTCTTCAGATAGTCCTGAATTTAAAACCCAAAAAAGACGATTTCCTACCATGGGATTCATGGGGATTTTGGTTATGTTATTTTATAGGCATAATCACATTCAAAAACACCAAAAGACATCGAAAAAAAATGTCCGCCGCCCCCTGTAACAGTTGGAAATGTCATGTCTCACATAATTTTTGGAAATTTTTGACCACGTATATGTTGTTTTTAGACCAACTGTGGCATATTTTTTCTATATTTAGTAAAAAAATGTGTGTTCTGAAATTGCTTTTCCCCAAACTTATATAGGGGTGTGTCAGATTGGACAGTACCAACAGCACTGTTGGCAAGATGGTGCAAATGGATTTTCGCGAACCTTAGATTTAAAGGCCCACTTAATTTTCGAATGACCAGATTACATTATACACAATATATCCCAAATTATATACCATTTGGAAGAGGAACCAAAAATATATATATTCCACCAGAATATGGAAAAGCTGTGGCCTTGGAGTGTCCACCAAGTGATAGAGATTCTCAGATTTATTCCAAGACTCCCCCCTTAAATTGTCAACCCAGAATGCATCAGAATTCAAACTAAGAGATAGAGTTATTCCCATTCCATTTAGAATAATAGACTTTATAGTACAGTCTGTATCCAAATTTTTTTTTTTATCACAGAACACACCTCAGTACCTCGACAAAAACAATATGTTCCCAGTTTATTCGACCGGATCAGTTGATAATACAATGTTTTTGAGCTTCCTCTTTCAAATGGTATATAATATGGAATATGTTGTATATAATGTGATATGGTGGTTCGAACATTAAGTGGGCCTTTAAAATCTGGTTCAGTGTAGTTTTTTGAAATTTCAAGTTGGGGACCCCCCCCCCCCCCCCAACAAAGACTTCTAGCCACGGGTAAACATAATTTAAGTTCAAATGGGCCATGTCCGTAACCTTGACGTATTTATCGTACTATTTTAACCCCGTACCTGGACCGGATGTATACCACCAAAATGGAAGATAATTTCAAGCCACGCGGCTTGGATATAAACGTCGATCGCTGATTAGAAGCACAGTATGTGTCGATTTCCTCCTCAATTCGGCGCTATTTTGGGGTATATTAATTGCGCTTATATAACTAACGCTTGCAAAAAGTCCCATTCACACGATAAAAATTGATATGATATCTTACGGTATACACAGCGGGAAGAGGTCCCGTTAAATGGAATGCTGATCGATGATATACCTGCTAAATCTATTCTGATTCTCTTAGTTTTATATCAAAACAAAACGGGAACGCGGTTTTAACCCCGAACTGCAAGACAGAGTGGAAGTCGGTAGCCGAGAGGTAGCGTATTGCATGGTCTCTCGTGCTAGCGGACCGGGGGTCGCAACCTGGTCAGAGTATTCTGACAAAAATCAGAACTCGGTCAGATACCAAGTTTGTCAACCTGAAATGTCTCATTCGATATCACTGAATAAAGATCCAAATTCAAAATGCCGACTCCCCCCCCCCCCCATTACAACACTTGTCCATGTATATTGCCGTGGGTGCAGTATACGCTGTCCGATCGGGCGCGGGCATTAATGGCTGACCCATGTACACGGCTACCACACGCCTCGATGTGTGCACGTTAAAGAACGCTACTGGAGTCACCACAGGGTTATAAAGTTATTCGGTCGTGGTAGCGCACCTGGACCAGTGCGTCTACAACCATAATTGGTTCCTGCACTGTAATATCTACAGATACAGATACAGAGTGCACTAACAGTCACCGCAAACTGCAAGGCAGACTTTGAAGAGTTCCCTGCTAGGCTGGCCCGACCACGACTGCCATCGCATACACGGAATTTGAGGAAATATCTCATTTATTTATTTAACACTTTGCTCTGCTACGATTCATTATAGCTGCATTATTCTAAGAAACCGAATTTTCCATATTCATTTGAAAATTGTCAAGATCAAGTCAGATTGAATTTCATGGTAACTGACAAAACTGTTAAATAAAAAGTGTTAGATTTAATTATGAAAATATACGTGATGGAAGTTTTTTCTGCGCGAGACCTATACATTTCCCAGTAACATATTGTTGTTACCTGCTAAATCTATTCTGATATTTTTAATTTGATATAAAACTAAGAGAATCAGAATAGATTTAGCAGGTAACAACAATATGTTACTAGTTCCTGTTTTTTTGGCACCGGGACGTGACAAAGACGAATCAGGAATAAGCGAGATCACTGAGCCGCTGCCATACTGGATCCATCCAGCCTACTTTTACATGTAGCACTTAACCCTTTTAGTGCCAGTGGCCGATCTCATCGGCCCTAATTTACGGTCTGTAAAATCGGCCCTAAAAAATTATTTATTTTTTTTACATTTTTTTGGGTTGAATTTTTTGCGCGAATTTAAAAATAAACTGGATAAAACCTTAGGGGCATGTTATAACTCAAAACTATCACCAAGTATTCATGGTAATAATTTTGATGCCCATGAAAAACGTGATTCCCTGGCACTAAACCTACAAACCTACAAAATAAGTCTGTTAAAGAATATAAGAAAAAATTATTAAAATTGTAAAAAATTGTAAAAAATAATAACAAATGATGAAAAATTGTTAGGCCAATGCATTCTCTAATATATGCGAGGCGACCTGTGGTCGACTCGCATATATAAGAGAATGCATTGGCACAGGGTATATGGGTTGATACAAAAATCGGACCTGGCACTGAATGGGTTAAACCGCGGATTGGGGCTGGGTGGATCCAATATGGTAGCGACTCAGTGATCTCGCTTATAAAGCTTAGATAACAAGAACGATCTTGTTTAATTCTGAAGAAAAAATGGCCCCGATATAGATTATGTGACTTGAGCAATGACTTGAATAAGTCTATCTATAAGTCTATGTGATAACAGTGTGTACGTTATTAAAGGTACTCAATCAAATTCAATGGTCCCCATATCATCATATTCCAACAACAATATTTTATGAAATGCCGCTTCATTTATCAGAATCGGTTAATTGCCCAAAAATCACAGTCAATTATAGTATAAAATTGCCTAAAACCTGTTATATATCAACATTTTGTTCAACGAAATTTTGCCGGTTTGTCAAATATCTGACACAAAAAAATATATTTCAGAGTTATCCATCTTCATCCGCAATTTGGTCCGAGACCGTCTTCTTGGCCACTT
Source organism: Siphonodentalium dalli (assembly GCA_032622095.1). Classification (NCBI taxonomy): domain Eukaryota; kingdom Metazoa; phylum Mollusca; class Scaphopoda; order Gadilida; family Siphonodentaliidae; genus Siphonodentalium; species Siphonodentalium dalli. The sequence continues at coordinate 101,814,266 of CP136063.1, forward strand.
AAAATTATTGATGGTGAAAAATAATAGATTTTAAACATCGATATCTGATAACTCTGAGCTTTAATGGGTGTGTTCCTCGACTCGAATCAAATATTTGTTTACCCCCGAAGCCAAGGAAATAGTAATTTGCGAGCGTTAATTCGGATTATGCATCTTTAAGTCCACTTTGATGTCTCATATCGCCAAACGTCATATTATTCTCCGCCGTTGTGGCTGCTGCTGTTCTTTCTCAAATGAGCCTCCTTGGCTTGGTGAATAACATTTATGTGAGTAGATATCGTGGCACATAAATTGTGGAATAATGGCATGCGCTAACTCTTAACAGACACACTAGGGCATCAATAAAACTAATTGCCAATTCAGTAAAACGACCATTTCGTTCTGAGGTAATTGGGGTGCAAACTCGGAAAATCCTCTTCAAAACCAAGTAGCTTATACCGTAGGCCCAATGCCCGCGTGATGCTATGATCATAATGTTCTTTAATACAGTCGGCGAGATTGCGATCCCAAAACATTATAAAGATGGTGTATCACTTCGCTATAATGCCGCGTAGATTATCGAGATGTGCACAATAATAATTTTAATCAAAGATTCAAAGAGACCAGTTATCACAAGCATCTGTCACTTATCTATTACTAATGACGTCACTAATGTTTGCCAAGAACTGAGGCAGTAAATGTTACTATTTTGGGAGATGGTCTATCTCTTTGTAAACACGTTTTATATAGTTTCAGGGGTATAAACCTGCAACCATATCGTTATATTTCAAGTTATCACCCTGGCAAAAATTTTATTTCTATGTCGAAAAAGGGGCATAACTCCGTCAAAAATTTCATCCGACGGTGACCATATTCGAACTTGACCTGTGTCTTCTCATGTATGAAACTCAACCAAATATGAAGAAATTATGTTGAATGTATTTCAGTTTATCATCCGGACAACCCAAAAAGTGGTATTTATAATTCGAAAAAAGGGGCATAACTCCGTCTATAACCATCGGACCGTGACCATATTCGAACTTGGCAAGCGCGTTCTCAGATATCAACTATAAACCAAACCGCATGGAATTATTATCAATAGTGTTAAAGTTATGATCCGGACAATTATTAACAAAATACTGAGCAATATCTAAGTCGAGGAGGGGCTGGAATGACCAAAAATGACCGAGACTATTTCATATGAATGCCATAATTATAACAAGTTTCAAAAAGTTCTGTCAAATATTGTTTCAAGTTATCATGCATCCGAAGTACAACGAGCGTTTCGAGGTGACAGACGGTACTAGATGACAGACGTCTGTGCGGCCAGACGGACGGACAACACTCATTTCTGTAGTGCCCCGAAGTTTTTCGGGAGACAAAAATAGTTCGAGGTTTCATGTCATAAATACGACAATGACATGGATCAACTCTGAAATCAACTTCATCTTAACCCTTTCATAGCGGGAGCTGCGCTGGCATAACGATAACGACCCACGCCAATGCATTATCTTATATATACCATTTATAAGAGAATGGATGTATTGGCCTAACAATTATTAATCAATTTTTATGTTTACCCATACCATAGTATGGTAAACATAGTGTCGTTGCCCGGATTGACCACTCGTCGTTCGTCCGTCTGTCTGTCTGTCCGTCTGTCTGTCTGTCTGTCTGTATGTCCGTAGACACTTTACGAGTAATGCGATAACTCAAACATTTTCTATCCGATCGAAACCAAATTTGGTATGTGAGTTTCGAAGCCCAAAATACAGATCGAGTCCGAATATGGGTTTGATCCGATTAATTTTAAAGGAGTTATGACCCTTTTTCGAAAAAAAAAATTTAAATTTAAAATTCAACTTTTTTAGATTTAACTCCTTGCTAAATTTAGCATATACAAATATTAAATTTTGTTTGAACTTTAATAACAATAAAAAAAATATTAAATAATAAACAAAAAATATTGACACTTTCATTTATTTTAGTTTTATACGATTAATTAGGTGTGATATCCTGTTTTGAAAATATGAAGATTTTATTGCAATAGTTTCATGTAATATAATGATATCAATAAATTACCATGTGATCATCCAACATCCAGAGTATATGAGAGGACATTTTATAGATGTTGTCATTCCAAGTGAAATCTGTTATGAAATGAGTGATGACATATTATACAGAGCTCTGGTGGTCAAGATAAACAACACTGGTGGCTGGCTGTTTGTTTATTCTAACTGTTAAATTGATTAATGGCAGAATAAGACTGGTGTTTATCCTATTCTTGACATTTCATTACATGGTGAGATAAGAGCCCCCACTCACCTACATAAGACTAAATTCCATTAATTTGCTTCAAAAATAATTAACCCTTTCCAAAGTTTCCATAGACACATGCTATAATGTACATGGACTCTTCCTCATATCTCTTAATATATGTTGGGTATCTTTGCACACTATTCACTTATATCAATTTTGGTTTTGACTGATTAATTGATTTTTGAAAAAATATATTAACCCTTCAGACATGTGCTTTCAATTATATTTTTTAAAACCATGCATACACCCCTGTTATGAAACACTTAATCTTATTTAATACACAGGTCAGATCTGATCTTATATCTGTCCATGTTTGATGAACAAATAACTGGGGAGAATGGGGGAAGGGGGCGTAATTAAAGCACCATTTAAATATGAGATGGAATCCCCTCATGTATGTCATTCTAAGCAGTCTGGCTTGTCAACAAATTATAATTTCTCTTTAGAAGTGAATACATTTTGAATATCTGGCATGTCATAAGTGTTAAAGATAGGGATTTATCACTTTTGCTTCCAATGAGTTAACTTAAACTCCTAAACATGTCCTCCGAAATTACTAAACCATTGGATCTTACAGTGAGAGGTCCTTGGGTGAATAGGGACAGAGTTATGAGATTTAAAACTACTCCTCCCCACCCCAAATACTTTAACCCTTCCTTAAGACAAATTATTTGAGCTTTTGATTTCAAGTTTGGTACTGATATATGGATTAATTCCTGTGATCATATCTTTGACAAGTTATCAGTTATGACTAGTCGCTATCGCCAAGGTATGGGTTAAACATCTGCCGATCGTGATCGGCCTCTCGTTCTAACATTCTTTAACAATATGTATCATGTTTTATAATTTTTTCTTACATTTTTTATCAATTTTTATCATTTTTTCTTACATTCTTTAACAATTGTTTTATCATTTTTAGATCACCCGAGACGAAGTCTCCGGTGGAGCTATAGTCATCACTCGTCGTCCGTCCGTCCGTCCGTCTGTCTGTCCGTCTGTCCGTCCGTCAACTTTTTTTAAAAACATCTTCTCCTCTGAAACCATCATACCAAATTGGTTCATATTTGGTGTGGATGTTCCCTAGGTGACTCTCATTCAGATTTGTTCAAATGAGGTCACCGAGTCAAATAGTTTTGATGTCAGGACCATAACTATTTTTCCACATAGTAATTCTTAAAACGACTTCTTTTCTGAAGTTGTCGGGCCGATTGGGTTCATATTTGGTATGAGGGTACCTTGGGTGACTGTGGTTCAGATTTGTTCAAATGAGGTCACTGGGTCAAATGTGGGTGGGGCTATGGACATAAATCTGAATATTTTTTTATTTTTTTTCGATTTAACTTATTGCTCAATTTAACCCAAAAAAATTATATATATATATATTTTATTTTTAATAAATAAAAACAAATTATTAGATAAAATATTTTATTTTAAATTAAATAAAAAAAAACTCATTAAAATTTTGAAGAACCTATGACATTACATCTTTGGGAGGGAAGGGGAGGTACCTCTAGTCACTCCACTATATTTGGTTGAAATCAGGGGTTTGGGAGAAAGCAGGAACAGACATATGTACAGAAATGTTCAGTAAATTACTTTAATATCCTTGTATTCTCACTACAGCAAGCCACCCATGTGCTCTGATTGACACATGTTTATAAAACAAGATAGCAACTGCTATGCCATATTGCTCTCTATCCCCAGAGAGTGCAATTCATGTCATTCATAATTTAAATGAGATTAATGGTGTTATCAATGAAGCACCCTTGTTGTTTACATTATCACTCAGTGGTCATTAAAATCAGATTAATTTCATTTTCTCCAAGCTTGAATTAAGAGTGTCTGGCATTGGTAGAATGAGGTTCCCAGAGGGTTAATTTAATTATGTTGCTCCACACAGCAGGCTAGCATCACCAAATACACCCTCTGAGGGCCTCATTCTGCTTAGGCCTCATCTTCTGGGAAGTATCTAGAGTCTCAAATTAACATTTTTAGCTGCTTTTTTTCCTTCTGTTCAGATTCTATATCCTCTAATTTGCAGAAGATAAAATGCATAATTGAGGTGCCCAATGGGTGTGCATACATCGCCAACTTCAGCTGGAGAATTTCTATCTGTCCCTAGGTCTCCCATAGCAGTTGGGGATTAAGTAAAATTAGGTTCCCAGATTGTGAATTTGGTGATGCTATCCCACCTATCAGAATAGCATCACTAGTTTCACTCTTTGGGGACTTCAGACACACTGAATTCAGGCTTGGCTGTTCCAATATTTTCTTAACAACCACTTATCTATGTGAACTCATTATACCTAATTATGAACAAACAATCGAGGTACATGTATATTGCTGTTGTTGGATTTAAACTGTCGGTCTGTCAGAGAGTCCTTCCATCCATTGGTCTGTCCATCCAATCTGTCAACAATCCATATGAAATCCTTACCTGTAGGCCACTCACGTTCAAATGGGAGGGATGCCAGGGCCGTAACTTTCTCCCTCCATAGTAATTCTAACAACTATTACTTCTCAAGAACCTTCAAGTCTATTTAGCTTATATTTGGTATGCAGGGTCCTTGGGCGGCATGTTCAGATCTGTTCAAATGGGGTCATTTTTTGGAAAATCAATTAACTTCAACTCTTAAAAGCCACTGTTTAAAATTACTAGATGAATAGATCTCATACATGGGGATTCATGTTTGTTCAACTAGGGGCAGAGGTAAAAGTTATAGCTCCCCCACCCACACTACCTGTATCTATGTTGTATGCTACTGTTATAATAATATATAGATTCCTCTTGAAAATTTCATTTCTGATACAACATTAGTTGTAGATTAGATTTTCACACCAAAAATAAGACATCCTTAAACCACACTTAGACTCACTATATGAATAGTTCTCATAATTTGATTTTAATTTCCAACTAGTATGTTTTTAAACCAACAGTCCATATTTGCCGACTTCATGTTAATCTGTTGTAATGGGGCACAAATTTTGACTTTATGGGAGATGTCAGGCTGGAAATTCCCAAAAGTTTGAGAGCTTGAAGCACCCATTAGGACTATGGAATGATTAAGATTATCTTGTTTAAAAGGGGGTTGGAGATTTGACAGTAGTGTGCACTTTGAAATTTCAAGGTGAAGAGCCCGGCTCATCAGCAAATCCCGAGCTACATGTATATGTCCATGTTTAGAACTACTTGTCTTAACTTATTTTGACAAGTACTGACTGTGTTAGTCTTCAAAGTCCCTTTCTTCTCAGTCTTTACAGTAGGTGAGCGTCTCCACAGTCATTGACTGTCTTGTTATTATTATTTCTTACATTCTTTAACAATTATAAAAAAATATTATAAAATTTGTTAGACCAATGAATTCTCTTATATATGCGAGGCGACCAAGAGTCGACTCGCATATATAAGAGAATGCATAGGCAAAGGGTTTTCGCACAAAATCAGGAAGCTGCAGACATGAATGGGTTAATTAATTGACCATGCAAATCACGCGCCGCCTGTCGATTATTATCACATTGGCCAGAGTACTAAAAGGACAGAAAAGTAAGATTTGTATATTGATACTTTCATGTATTAGACAGTGTTCGGGGATGGGGTGATGGTAATGCGTAATGGTAATTCATTTTTTTTAAGTAATGCAAAGTAATGTTTAATTCAACTTTTTGTGCATTACATGTAAATCCATTAATTACTTCACCAAAAGCCATGTAATTCAATTATATTTGTATTACATTTGTCTTTTGGAAGATACTGATTTCTCAAAGCAAAGTGTAAACATTTTTATGTTTACCCATACCATAGTATGGTAAACATAGTGTCGTTGCCCGGATTGACCACTCGTCGTTCGTCCGTCTGTCCGTCTGTCTGTCTGTCCGTAGACACTTTACGAGTAATGCGATAACTCAAACATTTTCTATCCGATCGAAACCAAATTTTGTATATGGGTTTCTCAGCCCAAAATACAGATCGAGTTCGAATTTGGGTTTGATCCGAGATTTTGTTACAGAGTTATGGCCCTTTTCAACTTAGAATTCATGCATGCTGCCATAACTAAAAAAAATTCATCTGACCGTAACCAAATTTGGTAGGCGAGTTGCTCAGCCCAAAATACATATCGAGTTCGAATATGGGTTTGATCCGATATTTTTTAATGGAGTTATGGCCCTTTGACATAGAATTCATGCATGTTTCGATAAATCTACAATTTTTTAACTGATAGAAACCAAATTTTGTATGTGAGTTTCTCAACTCAAAATACATATCAAGTTCGAATATGGGTTAGATCTGATTTGTTATACCAGAGTTATGGCCCTTTTTCAACTAAGAATTGAACAGATTTGAGTTTTTGATAACCCAGGTAGATTACAATTAACTACCAATAATGCAGCTTAACTGCAATATGAGAGACTGCAGAAGTGATCTCATTGAAATATTAGTTATTTTTAGCCACTGTATATATACAACATAGCTCTATGATAGTGGTGAAGCTGTAAGTGTAACCCAATCATGATTCAATGGACTGTCTTATTCAGTTCTAATGTTTTAATTGGAATAGTCTATTATTCATTTCTGGGGATGTTCTCATTTGAAATTTCAATTAATAATTCTTCTGTTATATCTCCAGGTTTCTCCTCATTCACTTGCATGGATTTCTGTAGTTAAAGATTAACACATCTCAACATTCCTGATACTTTCATCTGTCTGATACCATGTCTCATTTTATATTGGTTTATTTTGACACCCTCTTTGCCCCTATTGATTCATTAATTTATTTAGATTTTTATTTGTACCTATACCATAGTATGGTACACTTATTGTGATGTCCGGATTGACCACTTGTTTTCATTTAGATATTGATGATTATGATACAAGTTGATTAAAAAGATTCCCAATGTGTCCCTTTTATTTAATAATTAAAAACAATTATTTTTTTAAGTTTGAAAATTTGAAAAACTAACACCATTATAACTCTGCCAAGGGTACCCCGAATCACCACACTAAATTTGTTTAAATCGGTCCAAAATCTTGTGTTATGTACTGGTAAATCTGTTTGGAGCAACATTAAATCAAATTCACCAATTCCATGCCATTCCTTTGGAGCTATTGATAAGACTATATCATTTTCTGATGTCTCTTATGCCAATGTGCAAATAATCTGATAAAGAAGGCTATGGTATCTAATTTAAAATAAAGATTCAACAATAAACATCACATGATATCAGCAGTAGACTTGGACATCTGTGCTGCAGAGTTATATCTTCAGATGGTCTGAGGTCATTATAATTGTTTAATATTGGTTTAATAGAGAGGTCATTGTTCAACATAAACAATTCCTGAGATTTGTTGACGCTCTGCTATATTATTCCATGTTCAGGTCACACATTTCACATTTAACCCAAGGCTGTGGTGTGGTGGTTTAGCATTACATATCCTGTACCAGTGCATTCTCTTATATAAATGCCTGTGACCCATACATTCCAATAATTTGTGTTATGTACATTTGTCTATAATAGTACATACAGTATACTCTATAATTCAAAACCAAAACTCTCATTTATGATTCTGATCATAGTAAATTTTTATCGCCAAGGGATGGGTTAACATCTGCCGATCGTGATCGGCCTCTCGTTATACAGTAATATCAGCATCAGCGAATATTATTAGGTATATTGTGGAGCGCAAACCGCCAAGTTGGTTTAATAACTTCACATATAATTCAGATTGACGTAATTTATCCAACCCAACCATGCACTTGGAGAAGTAATGAAAATGTAATGCATCACTTTTTATGGTAATGCAAACATGTCAAGTAATGGTTATAAAACTCCAAATACAAATTAGTAGAGTAATTTCCCCTGGCACCCCCAAGCTAAGATCAGCATAAAACAAATTATGGCAGCTGAATGGTCAATGATACATGGATGAAAAGTGCACGAAAAAATGCACAAACGTGTTTCCCGACGAGAAACATCAAATATAGCCACATGATGAACGGTTACGGCTGTCAAATTGACGAATAATTTATGGGAGGGGTTGGTGGTTTTTTTTTCGATGTAATTTGTTCTCCATTTTGATGGTAGTGTGACGTCTGTCAAAACTGCAGTGTGGCGCAATACGTTGACAAGTACTTTTGGGCACATTTTCGTGTGTCTAAAAGGACGTTCTTTAATTTTTTTATAATCGTGCAGGGTCAACCATTTCCTGCGAATACAGGACAGCTGGATTTATTAACACTGAGGCCTATGCAAATCATTTGGTGTATTGTAACCTAATGGTAATCCATTACATTCCAAAGTAATGGACCCATCCCTGGTAGTGTTATGGATAGTTTTTGTACTCTATTTGATTTTCAGGAAGATAGTGATCCGAGCAGGTACCTCCGATGGGCGGACGCCTTTGTTGTGGTGTACAGTATAACCGACCGACAGAGCTTCGATAAAGCCAAGGAGTACATGGAGCTCACAACGCAGTATCTGAAAACGTCCAGTAAAGATGCGTCCATCGCATTGGTTGGAAACAAGATAGATCTAGAAAGATACAGGTTGGTTTACAAACTAGTGAGGGGTGTCTCGTCCTGCGTTTTAAAATGTTCGAATAGCGTGGATCCGGCCATATCTCACAGACTATCCTATACTTAGACTCATTCGGGTGTCAAACGACAGCTTGATATTCGCCCCAATCTCAACTACCAACCGCGGAAACCGAATGAGGTGTTATACGCCCTGTCACTAACTCGTTGACATATTGGATCCACCATGGCAAGCCCGGAGCTGGATGAATCCAATACGGCCGCGAACTCAAGTGATCTCGCTTATTCGGCCAACTGAACAACTTGCCTATCCTAAAACTGACGAAGACGGAGAGTGTAGTGTCGTACCGTAACGTAATCAGTCATGTTTTAAAATAGCGTGGAGCCGGCTATTTCGCGATGAATATCCCACACCGAAGCCTCGATCGTTTCGGTAGAAAGCTTGATTTATTCAGCCCAACCGAATTTATTAACGCACTAACCAAAAATGAAGACCAAGTCCAAACTGCAAGGATGTACTTGCACGTTTGAAGATACACAATCCGACTTGTTGGTCCTCGTATCATCAGATTCCGACAACAACATTTCTTGAAATGCCGCTTCAGTTATCAAAATGGATTGATTGCCTAAAAATAATGCTAATCACCGTCAACTATGGTATAAAATTGCCCAAAAAGTGTTAAATGCATCTTTAAGGGGTAAGGATATAATGGTGGAAACAGTTCTTGGCATTTATGTTAACAAAAGCGTTATAGCGAAAGACATTTTGTTTTTCGTTTATTTCGCCGTTCCGAAATCCCAAGGTCGTCGAAAGGTGAACATTGAACTCGGCTAATGAAATTGCGGCCAGATCCATCATCTGGACCCAGATACATGTAACATCGCCATGATCGCGTCCATGACACCACATTTCTGCTATCCGAGCACACGTAGAAGAGAACTGTGGTTTCTCTAATATTATGTTCAATATTAATCCAATGCAGTTGACATAATTATACTCCCATGACCAAAGGAAATGGTGGATATACTGGAATCGTCCGATCCTCCATCCGCCCGTCTGTCCGGGCAGGTATAGCAACCACCGGCTGTCGGAGCTCAATGAAATTTAGTATGGATGTTCACTGCTATGACGATATTAAATGGAGTGTTTAATCGTTTTGTTCGAGTTTTCCGTTTTAGAGTTATTCATCTTTATTTTTCTGGAAATGTGGGGGTTTTTTTTGTCCGTCCGAGCATATTTCGCCACCACCGTATCTCGATGAGATGTGGTATGGATGTTCACTATTCGACGGAGTGTTCAATCGTATGTGTTCGGGTTTTCCGTTCTAGGGTTATTCATCTATGTTTATCTGGAAATGTTGGTTTTTTTGTCCATCCGAGCAGATATTTCGGTCACACGTTGTCATATCTCAATGAAATTTTGTATGATTATTCACCATTATAAGGACATTCAGAGGAGTGTTCAAATATTTCATTCGGGTTATCCGTTCTAGAATTAAACATCTTTGTTTATTTGGAAATGTCGGGGTTTTTAGCTCACCTGAGACGAAGTCTCCGGTGGAGCTATAGTCATCACTCCTCGTCCGTCCGTCCGTCCGTCCGTCCGTCCGTCAACAATTCTTTAAACATCTTCTCCTCTGAAACCATCAGACCGATTGGGTTTATATTTGGTGTGGATGTTCCCTGGGTGACTCTTATTCAGATTTGTTCAAATGAGGTCACCAAGTCAAATAGTTTTGATGTCAGGACCATAACTATTTTTCCACATAGTAATTCTTAAAACGACTTCTTTTCTGAAGTTGTCGGGCCGATTGGGTTCATATTTGGTATGAGGGTACCTTGGGTGACTGTGGTTCAGATTTGTTCAAATGAGGTCACTGGGTCAAATGTGGGTTGGTCTATGGACATAAATCTGTAGAAATATTTTTTTTTTTAGATTTAACTTATTGTTCAATTTAACCAACAAAAATAAAAAATTAGATATATTTTATTTTTAATAAATATTTTTTTTTATTAAATAAAATATTTTGTATTTAAATAAAATAAAAAACATTTAATTAAAATTTTGAAGAACTTATGACATTACATCTTCGGGGGGGGGTAGGTACCTCTAGTCTCCCCACTAAATTTGGTTGAAATCGGGGGTTTGGGAGAAAAGATGAACAGACAGATGTACAGAAATGTTCAGTAAATTCCTTTTAATACTAGTATCTGTGCATTCCCATTACAAGCCAACTCTGCTCTGAACTGACAGACATGACACATGCTGTTTGTAATCAGGGCCAGATAGAAAGATAAGAGAACTTCTGTAGCTATAGGCAGAGTCCCCAGGGAGTGTATTCATGTCATTCATAATTTAAATGAGATTAATGGTGTTGTACATTTGTTTTCTGAAGTTGTCAGTAGCACCATCATTGTTTACAATACAATGGTAATTAATATCAGATTAAATTCATTTTCTCAGAGCTTTAAGTGTGTCTGGCATTTGTAGAATGAGGTTCCCAGAGGCTAGCATCGCCAAATACATCCTATTAGGACCTCATTCTGCTTGGGCTTCATCTTCTGGGAAGTATCTAGAGTCTCAAATTGACATTTTTAGCAGCTCTTTTCCCTTTTGTTCAGATTTTGTTCAAATGCATAATTGAGGTGTTAAATGGGTGCGCATACTGTCATATGTCAGTAATGTCACCAACTTCAGCTGGAGAACTTCTGTCTGTCCCTAGGTCTCCCATAGCAGTTGAGGACTAAGTAAAATTGGGTTCCCAGATGGTGAATTTGGTGATGCTAGCCTACCTTACAGAATAGCATCACTACATTCACCCTTTTGGGACCTCAGACACACTAAATTCACGCTTGGCTGTTCCAATATTATTTTCTTAACCACTTAGCTATGTGACCTCATTATACCTTATTATGGACAAAAACGTGTGGGGGTATATTGGATTAAATATGTTTTCTTCTCGAGATCTATATGAATTCCCTACCTGTATTCAGATTTGTTCAAATAAGTTCACCAGGTCAAATAGGAGGGGTGCCAGGGCCATAACGTTTTCCCTCCATAGTAATTCTAACAACTATTACTACTCAAGAACCATCAAGTCTATTTAGCTTATATTTGTGTATGCAGCGTCCTTGGATGGCATGTTTAGATCTGTTCCAATGGGGGCCTTTTTGGAAAATCAATTAACATCAACTCTTAAAAGCGAATGTTTATAATTATAAGATGAATAGATATCAGAGATGGGGATTCATGTTTGTTCAAATAGGGGCAGAGACCCCACCCACACTACCTGTATCTATGCTGTACGCTACTGGTATAATAAGATAATGTCATATTCTTGCAGGGATGTCCCCACAGTGTTGGGGAGGTGATTTACAGATTTGTTCAATGAAATGTAATTTTTTAGCTCACCTGAGACGAAGCTATAGTCATCACTTCTCATCTGTCACCTGTTCATCTTTCTGTCCGTCCATCAATCTGTCAACAATTCTGTGAACATCTTCTCTAGATCATAAGACTGAATGGGTTCATATCTGGTGTGGATTTTCCCTTGGTGATTCATATTCAGATTTGTTCAAATGAAGTCACTCTTTCAAATGGTTGTGAAGCCAGGGCCATAACTCTTGCCCTCCATGGTAATTCTTAAAAACGACTTCTTCTCATCTACCATCAGATATAGGGTGGGACCCGAGAAATAACTGTATGCCTCTATAGTAATACTTAAAATGTCTTCTCAAGAGAGGTTGGACTATTTAGCTTACATATAGTATGGAGGATCCTTTAGTGACTGAGATTCAGATTTGTTAACATAAGGCAACCTGTTAATAAATGACGGGGCTATGTGGACTTAACACATTTGTGTCTAATAAAATCATTAAAATACAAAATTCATTAAAACATCTACCTTGGAACTACTTGACTGATTAATCTGACATACATATATGCTGTTTTTGGGTCCATGGTTAATTGGGCTTCAAACATGTCTAAATAGTTTTATAAAAAGGTGCTTGTGAGATTCGAAATTTCCAACAATAGAGAAAGTTTGAGATGACAGTTGCCAATCTACGACTTGGGAGTCTGGATGGTCGGAAGGGACATGGGCTGGGGAGGGGGAGGGGTGATCAGTAGCGTACAGTTGGTACATGAAGCCTCTCTATCTACATATCCTGTTTAGATCTACTTTTTTAAAGTGATTATGAAAAGTTCTAACTGTTATGGTCTCCAAAATCCCAGTCTTATCAGTCTTTGCAGTCTGGTGAGCGACCACACAGTCTTTGACTGTCTTGTTTGTATGTCCGAGCAGATAAATAATATCTCAAGCATGCATAGGTTGTCGGATCTTAATACAATTTGGTATATATGTTCACCAATATGGGGATATTCAATGGAGTGTCCCTTAAATCGATTTGTTCAGGTTTTCCGTTCTAGAGTTATTCATCTTTGTTTATTTGAAAAGGTTGGTTTTTGTGTCAGTCTGCCTGATTATCCCAGCCATAATGTTATATGTGTGTCCATACTAGGCGGTATGCCACACGGGGGTGAGCACCGGGCGACAAACCAGCTCTTAATTAAGGATTAATTGCAGTTGACCTAATTACATTGTCCTTATTTCCTTCACATATTTTGTCCAAGGGATTTTTGGCCTAATTTTAAAGATGCATAAATTACTATTTCTTTGGCTTCGGGGATAACAAATATTTGATTCGAGTCAAGGAACCCACTCACCAAAGCTCAGAGTGGTCAGATATCGATTTTTGAAATCTGTTATTTCTCGAGATATGTACTTTTTTCCGCCTGGAAAATATTCGTCAAACCGACCAAATTGCCGATGAAGATGGATAACTCTAAAATCAAGTGGTAATACGGCAAAAATTCTTTGAACAACATGTTGATAAATAACATGTTTTGGGAAATTTTAAACCACAGTTGACAGTGGTTATGAATTATTTTGTTGTAATTAATCGATTCTGATAACTAAAGCGTATTTTGAAGAAATGTTGTTGCTGATGTAACTTGATGATATGGGGACCGTCTGATCGGATTGAGTAACTTTAAAGGTACTTAATCTGATTCGATGGTCCCCATATCATCAGATTCCATTCATTCCAACAACAACAACAACAACGGTTGTTTAAGTGAGCTCCAGTGATCAGAATCGATTAATTGCCAAAAAATAATGCTAACCACAGTCAACTATAGCATAAAATTGCCCAAAACCCAAAACCTGTTATTTATCAACATTTTGTTCAACGAAATTTGCCACTTGATTTTAGAGTTATCCATCTTCATCAGCAATTTGGTCCGAGACCGTCTTCTCGTCTACCGTTTACTGGGCCACTATAAAAATTATCGGTGGTGAAAAATAATATATTTCAAAAATCGATATCTGATCACTTTGAACTTTGATGGGTGGGTTCCTCGACTCGAATCAAATATTTTTGACCCCCGAAGCCACGGACATAGTAATTTGCGAGCGTTAATTATTTACTCAGACGTGGCGACATGGGGGTTGGGTGTCTCACCCCCCCCCCCCAAACTTTGGTCAAAACTTTCAACAGTTGGAAATTTCATACCTGCCAAAACATTAGTTGGAAATTTCACACCAACAATAGGTTGAAAATGTTCTTGTAGTTTGATTTTCAAACAATTTATTAGGGGGATTAATTGTTTTTGGACCAATATTTGCACATTTCCTATTTTTTTGTCAACATTTTGGACTGAAATGGTTATTAGTTGGAATTTTTTTGGGTTAGTTGGGTGACAGGTTGGAGATTTCCAACACTTGAAAAACTTGTGTCCTGGTCCCTCCCCCGTAGCCGGTCAAAACCTGCTAGATATTTAAAAAAAATCAATATTGTCATACATTTGGTCAACATTGTCATTGGAATTGTCATCAGTTGGAGGCTAGTCTAGATGCTAGTATTTTTGCGATTTTCTTGTTCATATTTCGAATTTTTCCGGTGTGTCGTTGTCCCTCCCCCGTGGCCAATACAAAGTTACTGCTAATTGGTTTAACAAAACAATATTTTACTACTTTTGGTCAAACTTGTCGACTGAAATGGTCATCAGTTGGAGAATTTTCCAACCTAAAGGGGAGTATGAGGTTTGAAACTTCCAACGCTATAGGAAAGCTTCAGTTGAGGCCAGTCTAAATGCTAGGATTTGTATTTTTCTTGTACAGTTTTCAAAATTTTCAAAATAGATGTTAGGATTTATGCAATTTTTCAGGTTAAAATATCTGAATATTCTCATACTGGCAATATAGAACCATGGTTTATGAATAATATTATACTAGAATGTGACCCGACTTCGTCCGGGCTTTGACCTTGAATTGTCCATTTTGAAGGTCAAGGTCAACTGGGTCACGATTTGACCAGTCCAAAAACACTGCCCGGACAAAAGTACCCGACAAAGGTGCCCGTCGAAATCCATCCGGTTTTACCCGATTTGACCTTGAATTGATCATTTTGAAGGTCAAGGTCTGGTCGGGGGTCACGATTGGAACCGTCCAAAACAATCAGTGGACAAAAGTAACCCCACGTATCAAATTTCGTCGAAATCCCATCAAAATTGCTGATTTGACCTTGAAGTTACCAGATTTCAAGGTCAAGGTCACGTCGCACGAGCAAATGAATATGCTTATGTTCGTCCCCGGCCGAAAACACACCCACATACCAAGTTTCATCGAAATCGGGTGGGCCGTTTTCGAGTTCATCGATTACACACAAACACACACACAGATCTTCCAAAATATATAATAGATTATATTAGGCCTGAGCACTGGGGGTGCAGTTTGAATTTCCCAAGGTGGACAACCCGAACGGAGCAAGCGTAGTAAAAACTGTACATTATGTGGGCAGACAGACGCAAATGACGAATATCATATCATATCCATTTGCAAAAGCATAGTGGGGGCCAGGCAGAAGAAATATATACCGCGATGGTTCTGTGAGGAACCTGCCAGATGGAAATTTTACATAATATTAGCGTCCCACAATCCAGAAATCTAGAAAGGCTTAGGCATTTTGATTAAGATAGGGCTGAGTAAGATCGAATAAGAAGTGAGTCGTTGATGCGAAATAACGATGACGATAATTAATATGATGTATATGACCAGTGCTGTTATTGGCGATGTTAATGATGGTGTTGTTGTTGTTGTTGATGATGATGACGATGATGATGATGATGATGATGGTGATGATGATGGTTATCATGATGAGATGACGATGTTGATTATGAGGACGATGATGACGATCATCATGCTGACTATGATAATTATGATGACGGTATATAGAGGCGAGACGACAATGATGGTGTTGACGATGATGAGGATGATGATGTTGACGATGATGACGATGAGGATGACCACGCTGATGATTATTATATGATGATGAATGTGATGATTGTGATGATTTTGATGAGGAAGATAACGATGATGATGATGATGATGATGATGATAACGACGACGACGATGATATATACGCTGGTGATCATACAGCATTATTATATGTAAATAGTGTAAATATGTTTGTCAACTCTAACGCGTGTTAACTCACGATTGAGTTCATTAAAGCATCCAATTCATTCATTCAAGACCCTCTAGCCACGTCCCTGATAATGCTCAGTATAAAATATTCTGGAATATTGGTATCCTTGTTTCTCATGTTACAGGCAAATCACAAAGGCTGAAGGTGGAGCTCTAGCTTCAGAATTTGACGCCCAATTTTTCGAGACAACAGCAGCGGAAGAGTATGAATACGTTGAGGAACTATTTCATGGAGTTGTAAACGCTATTCATTGTGACAGAGGAAACGTGGACTCCCTGTTTATAACAGAGGATAAACCGACATTCTCTAATTCATTCACGCGACGCCCAAAATCACCCAAACCATCAAGCATACATTCTATCGACAAGAAAGACGAAAAAAGCCCGACAAAGAAAGATTCAACCGGCACGAGTTTCAATCTGTTTCCAAAGCGCTTCAAAATTTTTAGTAAGTCAACTTGAGTTTATGATCAACGATGTGTGTAACACTGGATTTAAGTTTTTATTCAGGAACTAACAGGAAATGGCTTAACACTTTGGTGTATATGTTGTGAGTTATGAATGCAAGTTACTATACGTAAGGGTGCGTGCGTGTTAGCAGTGGAATCTCGAGTGTCTGGATCTTTCCACATGTGTCTTATTATTAGCAGATATAGTGTACCAATCAGCGACTGGGTCGGTCTTTTGCTCATCCTAATTTGGATGCCAGTGCATACGTTCAGTGTTAAATTGCCTATTTTCAATTTTTTATGGTTTTGTTGACCAATCATAATCCGAGCTTGCAGCACGATTTGTTCTCTGGTGTTTGAAATTTATCCTCGACTATAACAGTATATAATATTTCGTGTTGCTTGACACTCATTACATTTTTCACAGCTAAAGACCAGAACACGGTGTGTTCTTGTATGAAAGTAGCGTAAGCACATGATGTAAAATCAATTAATGTACATGAACAAACCATTTTTTTCCTAGAAACACTCTATACATGTATGTTCCTCCTATACTATAAGTATGGCTGTGCAATCATACGGCAGGGTCAGATTTTCAGTCATGTCCAGAAAGCGAAATAAATCACTACCCGTTTGTTCTGTGTTTGGCCCTTGGTTCTAATCTTCCAATATGTCTCATTGATATTTTTGCACTGATTATAATAGCATTGTTATGGTATGTCATTTGATATTCGTGGAAATTGATTTATAAGCTTTTTCTCAGGTTGTTCCGTGTTTGCCTGAGAATGATCGGTCCATGCACAGAGGGTGAGTTTAGTGACGCTAAACTAAATTCACCCTCCGATGACCTCATTCTGCTTTTGCCTCATATTCTCTGGAAAGTATCTTTATATATAATCCAAATTATAGTAGCTCAATCTTGAAGATAAAATGACATGAACAGTCATAAGAATAAATCAAAATCAAAAACATTATAAATAAAATGTTAAAGATACGGGCGGTGTTGGTGGAGGGTATGCTGTTAAAATATTCACCTCCGTCAAAAACTGCCATAAACAGAAAGAATAGTAAAATATAGACAGATTTTGTTCTTATACCAATCAGAAATATGGCATAAACAGTGTGTTATTGTCAATTTTGTCCCCTTTGTTATGTAAACAAAAGCAAAAAACGTTACGTTTCCTGACTTGTTAAGATCCGGATATGGTAAACATAAAGAGCGTTATTTGTTACTGGTTTTCTGATATGGAGATGATAAAGAGCATTTATATCATTTTTCTGTGATTAACCGATAGAATTGCGCTGTGTTATGTAAACAGAAGCAAAACTTTTGTAACACGACCAGGCTCTTGTTTACGTACACCATCGTACTTTTATATCATTTTTCTGTGATTAACCGATAGAATTGCGCTGTGTTATGTAAACAGAAGCAAAACTTTTGTAACACGACCAGGCTCTTGTTTACGTACACCATCGTACGTCTTGACGACAATATACTATTTACGCGCTGATTATGTTTGGCATATGAAGAAAACTATATATATTTTAATATTCCTTCTGTTGATGGCGATTTGAACAAATGTGAACATTTCTGCAACGAATGCCGCCCGTGCCTTTAAGCCTACTTTTTCCAACTTGTTTGAAACCAAACCAGGCATTTAATTTTCTTTGTTCGGAGAATTTAGGCATATATTGTACCAGTTCATCTATAATACACTGGAAAAAAACAAATTTCAAGAACGGCATTATTGTATTGCCTGGGTGGTTTGAGATTGATAATCGTATAGCAATTCATTTATATGTATATATATATATTATACACATCCCCTGACTCGAATGGTTGTATGACGTGATGTGGATCAGTTCATATGTATTACTGATAGTTCCCTCTTCAGAGGGCAAGTATGTAAATTTATCTGTAAATATGGAAAATAACTTATTTTTCTTTGCAAAATAAAGTGATTCTCTAAAATGTTCGTTGTTGATTATGATTGAGGCATATCATGAACAGTAATGCCCCAAGTAATCCACTCCTTAAACACAGCAGAATTGTGTGTAATTTTTCAGGATTTATTCCTGAGTGAGCTCAGTGAGAGCTTTCCGATTAATGGCAACAAGTCATATTTCCGACTAAATCCTGAAAAGTTACCCATAATTCTGCTGTGGTTAAGGAGTCAATTATTTAGGTCATTACTGTATCATATATGTTGTATGGGAAATCTCAAGACACACATACCATGAAGGTCATTTGCATGATTCTGCAGTTCTGGAGATTATAAAGAAAAGTTGACCTACAGGTGGACAGAACAAGACAACTCAATGACTGTCGGATCGCTCACCAGACTGTAAAGATGAAGACTGGGACTCTGAAGACTATGTATAATTCACTTTAAACAAGTAGTTATAAGCTGGGACACATGTAGAGGGTCTTCGTTGAATGGTGGGAGGGGATATGGGGTGTACACCTTGAAATTTCTAACTGCACACCCCTCCCCCAATAGATCATTGGCCATTACCTCCCAACTGGGCCAAACTAAATTAGAACTGGTACTTAAAGATCTCCAAACGTTGGAAAAATCAGAATAAACTGACAATACAGGTAATATCAAAATTATTACATGCCGTATAGGAATCTATATACAAGTACCAAACATGAATTCATAGCATAGATAGGGTGGTTGCGGGAGTGTTAAATATCCTGTCTGTGCCTCTATTTGAACAAAATGAAAATCCCAATCTTTTCGATCCATTGATGTAGAAATTTCAAAGGGTATCTTATAAAAGTTGAAGTGAGTTCATTTTCCTTAAAATAAGTTACAAAATTTAGGGAAGTGTTATCAACATGGTACCTCTAATAATTTTTTCTTGAAATCATCAGCATAATAAATAGGACACATTAGCACCAATGAAAATGAGTTAATAGCCTATATAAAGATAATAGTGTAACACCTGCTTAGAACATGGGTGTAGCCAGCATATTTAAAAGGCTGGTTTCGAATATTAACTTGACGGGTAGTGGACAGAGGCACGAAGAGTTGCAACTGGGGCGCTTGGTGTGTCTCCCTCCCGCATGTGGGGGGGGGCATGGTAATGGGGGGCCTCCCCGGGAAAATTTTGAAAAACTGAACCCACCGAGAGCTGATCTGGAGAATATTTGTGTAATATCTGCGCGTACAATGGATCATAATAGAGAGGTAATAAACTGATGTCTTTTTATTTTATCTACATGTATCAGGGGGGGGGGGGTGAAAAAATTTCTTCCGGCACGTATGCCGGGGTGGGTGGGTGGTCAAAGCCACCAACAAGCAATTTTTTCCGCAACTAAAAAAACAAAATCCTGCTTGTTTTTAGTGTTTTGGCAATGAGTTGGGCTTCAAAACCACTTTGAATCAGTTTGAATGAGAGAAATAATG
This sequence comes from Siphonodentalium dalli, assembly GCA_032622095.1. Classification (NCBI taxonomy): domain Eukaryota; kingdom Metazoa; phylum Mollusca; class Scaphopoda; order Gadilida; family Siphonodentaliidae; genus Siphonodentalium; species Siphonodentalium dalli. The sequence goes on from CP136063.1 coordinate 101,834,503, forward strand.
TAATTCTAACTGGTAAACTGACTGCAGGCAGTTATCGTGTTGTATTTTGTTGCAAATTTTGAAATCCAAGATGGCCGCTGGCAGCCATGTTTTTTTGGCCGAATGACCTCAAAATTACTCATTCCTATTTACATGTCCATGTTAACATCCATGATAAATAGTATGCACAGAAATTCATATACAGCTGTTTACAGTGAATTTCCCCCCGCAAATCTCTGTTGTAGTGTTAAAAGGGGGGGGGGGGGGTGGGTGTCAAAAAATGGTCGGAAAAAACTGCCGAAAACGGAAAAAAAATTGGCGGTGGGGGTGGGTGGGTACAAAAAATGATCGAAAGGGAAAAAATGCCATACGTGCCTGAAAAAAATTTCCGACCCCCCCCCCCCCCCTGCATGTATACCGATTATGTGAGGATATATGACATGCGAGTGTTTGTCTTCGTACATGATCATGTATAATGTACTAATGTTTTGTCCCCAGATATAATCCGCGTATTATATCCCTGTGTTATCTTATTGGCTGAAGTGAGGTGTATAATATATTCAATTGAATGAGTCGGTCACTCATTGCATATAGCCCATTATCGCTAGATCTATAATTATGCATGTAAAAAATGGTATGTAAAGCTTGGAAGGTCCAGCGTATTTATTTTCCTACTAGCAGGGTTACCCGGCGTTGCCCAGGTTAATGTATGCTGTGGATATTTGTTGGGAATAGAGAATGCTCTTGCTTAAAGTGTTATACGTTTTCTCATAAATTGTATATTCAAATAGCATCACAAAACATGATTAATACAGTCATGGAATATAAGTAGTGGCTCACCTTGTCAATTGTCATTTTGTTTATCACGATTAATCCGTTCCACCAATAATGAAGTATTTATTTATTTACAACTGCGTATACATATATTAGACGTTATAATATGATACATGAACATCATAAACACATTGGTTCGATAAAAGATGATAATTGGGTTTAACATATTGAGATGTATCAATCAATCTAGTGGGTTGGACTAAGATCTCGAGGACACCTGGCTATCATATCTCCATGAAGATACAGATGTTTCAAAGAAATTTCCAGGTGCTCCTCTGTTCATGGTGCTATATATTGGCTAAATATTCTTAGTTTAAACGAAATGTTGCTGCGCAGATATATCAGCTACATGTGACAGGCACAGAGCGAGATTTTGAGTTGTTTATGTCAGTCGATGAGTCTGTTCTAAAACCCTTGTCAGATGTCAGTATTGGTAGGATCCTGAAAAGTCTTTGTGCTACTAACTGCATTTTCTTGTATATCAGAAGAAACTATATTTGACTGCACACTGTGACCTCTATTTTTGAACAGGCCTTCCATATCTCTTGACAAATTGTAACTTTTTGTGGAAACTGTATTGAATGGAACAGACAAAATTTTGTTATTATATATATGCAATCCTCTGACGGTTCGAGGTCTCTCAGTTTGCACGAATATATGTATCTCTTCAATAGAATGATAAATATACGTTTAATGATTCTTCTAGTTATCTCTTTTTGTTAGCTCATTGTGTGAATGCCTTGATTGCCATTCCCATATAAATATGACTGTTAAGACGATATAATTGTTCAAGTGACTTATGTGGGTCACCATATGTCGGGATTGTGAAATGTGAACGCCCAACTACTTAAAATGATATGGAGATGGCCTGGTGACTGTATATAACTTATATGTGGATATCGGCGAATAGCAATCTTATCAATGATAGTGCATATCCGCTCGCCATCCGTGACGCAAACGACACCAAATGTGATTTAATTCATGGTATATCATTAGAGAAAAACGTGTATGAATTTGGTGGAATTTGGTTTATTAAATCAATTGTTGATGCAACGCTGACTCGAACAACGCCATATTGCGAAGGTGATTATGTATTCGTTTGGTGGAAATCAGCGACAACACTATTTCACCATATTTTTTTAATTTCCCCTCCCACCAACAGCGTCATTTTAGAAAATTTTAACCCGCACCATTGTCTTACTTGTAAAAAGTTACCCCTCTTAGAACGCCTTGGTGCCATCTCGATTGTACCGTGTGAAGTTATATATATAATGCACACAGACAGACAAAAAGACAGACAGACAGCACGATTTTATTTCTTGTATCATTTGAGAAGAACGTGTCTGAATTTGATGGTAATTGGTACTAAAAATATTTTGTATCAGTTTTGGTGACCCTCCCGTCCCTATTTCGGACTCAAGCTGCACACACTAAGACTCATTAGAGATTAGAGATGCATGAAATTGGTGAAAATTGGCGAGTATACAAATTCAAATTTAAGGTCCCCATATCTCTCACCCATAGGACACCAATTTGGTGTATCTAAACCACACGATAAGATTCCTCGTATCACGGAGAAGAATATGTATCAATCTGGTGGAAATCGGCACTAAACATATAGATATAATTTTTTGTGTCCCTCTCATCTCTGTACACCACTGACTTGAATGGCCCCACTTGTGACACCCTTAAACCACACGATATCATGGAGATGATTGTTTATAAGTTTGGTGATAATCGGCGACTAAACAATTTGTTTATCAAATTTGGTGCCAATCCCTCCCCTCTCCATCTCTCGCGCGCAAACAGCACCACTATGGCGTCTTTAAATCACGATTAGATTCCTCGTATCATGGATAACAACGTGTATCAATTTGGTGGAAATTAAAAAAAACTGTGCATCAATTTTGGTGCCCCTGTCCCTTTCAATGCAACCCTGACTCGAATGAGGCCACATTTGACAGATAAAAGCCACACCATTAGACTCCTCATACCATGGGGATGATTTTGTATAAGTGTGGTGGCAATCGGCGACTTATTATCAAATTTAGTGCCCACCCCCCTCCCAATCTCTCATCCAAAAACAACAATTTGGCGTTGTTAAATCGCACAATGAGATTCCTTGTATCATGAAGAAGAATATATATCAATTTGGTGAAAATCGGCGCTAAAATTAGATTTATCAATTTTGGTGCCCCTCTCCCCTTCCGTTCATCCCTGACTCAAACGTAGCCACTTTTGACATATTTAAACCACACCGTTGGATTCTTCATATCATGGGGATGATTATATGTAAGTTTCGTGGCAATCGGCGACAGAAAAACAAATCTGCCCCCCCCCTTCCGGACACCCCTGACGCGAACGGCGCGACTTTTGCCATATTTAAACCACGCCATTAGATTCCTCATATTATGGGGATGATTATATATAAGTTTGGTGGCAATCGGCGACATTTTTTTTTTCTGCCCCTCCCCCCTTTCTGCCCCTGACAACAACGGCGTCATTTTAGAAAATTCTAACCCCGACCATTATCTTTCTCGTAAAAAGCTACTCCTAGTAGACCCCTTTGGCATCATCTAGATGGTCCCCTGTGAATTTCTATAGAACACAGACAGACAGACAGACAGACAGACATTCGCAAATATAGATATAGATAATATATACGTGCACAAACTTGCAATGTGTATTTGGCTTATTTTATTTCAACAAGCAGTCGCAGACGGCGGTATCCCCCGCCGAAATGTGCAGTTGGGGAAGTGCATTCTCAATAATGTTTGAATTCTCCGCTGAAATGTGCAGTTGGGGAAGTGCATTCTCAACAAGAGGTGGGATTTTGTCAAAAAGCCTGGCTTGCGAACTCATTTTAGGACTGACATTTGTGGAAATTAGCCATGCGACGTCGTCCATTTGCACTAAAAATAATAAACAAAGTCCAATAACTCTGCTGAAAATATCCGGCTGGACCTGGTTTGCGAACTCATTCTAGATACTGGTCATGTTAACTCATATACCAAAAATCTTTGAAATATGTTGACATTTGTGGAAATGAGCCATGTGACGTCGTCTATTTGCTATTTGGTAAATTCGACAAAAAGAATAAACAAAGTCCAATAACTCCGGTAAAAATAACCGACCGGACCTGGCTTGCGAACACATTCTAGGATAATAATCCTTTCCAGAATGCTGGTCCAGTGGCATACCAAAGCACATCCAAATCGGACTGTCGATACTGTATTGTGAAATGTTTATTACGGACAGAGGTCTCCAAAAGATACCCTCGAATCCTCCTTCGGAGGGTGGGGGCATAATAAAAATGGGCTGCAGTGTGCCGATGAATTCAAATGTGAAATCCAAGATGGCTGCTGATGGCCATATTTTTTTTTTATTTGAGGTCACCCCGAAGATCCATCAGATACAAAAGGAAATCGTTGGATCATGGAAGCCAAGCCATAGCATTAGCTCAAACTGACTTATCAAATTGAGATATCAATTTATTGACTTTGTTTTAAGAGGCTGCTAGGCCACATGTAATGTGACTTTATTTGGGGGACAATTAATACTCTCCAATAATGAGATTTCGCTTGTCAAACCCTTTGTTATTGTTATGTAAACATGACTGTTACAGCGGAATTACCAATAAGAGTCCAATAAGATAACCAAGTTTAACTAGAGGTCTGACTGTCCCAATGGGACTTCGGATACCCCCCTGTTTTTAGCTCACCTGAGACGAAGTCTCCGGTGGAGCTATAGTCATCACTCCTCGTCCGTCAACTTTTTTAAAAACATCTTCTCCTCTGAAACCATCATACCGAATTGGTTCATATTTGGTGTGGATGTTCCCTAGGGGACTCTCATTCAGATTTGTTCAATTGAGGTCACTGGGTCAAATAGTTGCGAAACCAGGGCCATAACTCTAATCCTCCATAGTAATTCTTACAACTTCTTGTCCATAACCATTGTTCCGATTTAGCTAATATTTGGTATGGAGGGTCCTTGGGCGACTGGTGTTCAGATTTGTTCAAATGAGGTCACCCGGTCGATTAGTTGAGAAACCAGGGCCATAACTCATAGTAATTCTTACAATGACTTCTTCTAAAAAAAATATTGGGCCGATTTAGCTTATATTTGGTACTGAGGGACCTTGGGTGACTGGGAATCAGATTTGTTCAAATTGGGTCACTGGGTCAAATAGGGGCAGAGCCAGGGACATAACTCTAAAAACAAAAAAATTAAATTTTTGCATTTTGATCATATTTGGTGTGGATGTTCCCTAGGTGACTCATTCAGATTTGTTCAAATGAGGTCACTGTGTCAAATAGTTGCGAAACCAGGGCCATAACTATATTCCTCCTTGGTAATTCTTATAACGACTTCTTGTCTAGAACCATTATGCCGATTTAGTTTATATTTGGTATGGGGGGTCATTGAATGACTGGGGTTCAGATTTGTTCAAATGGGGTCACTGGGTCAAATAGGGGTGGAGCCAGGGCCATAATTCCAACAAAAAAATACAAAAAATTCAGGAACTCCTTGATCAATTTAACATACAAATTTTTTTTATCACCCTCCCCCCCCCATGACCCAGAACCATACCCTGCCCCCCCCCCAACCCACAGCATTCCACCCTATCTCATCTCCTAACTCACAGGATCTCTCCCACCAGCAGATTAAGTGAATTGTATTAGCTACAGACAAAGAGAGTTAATATAAATACACACAGTCATCAATTGAGATGTTTATCAGGCTGACAGGTGTGAACTAATGCTTAGCTAGCACTCATGCCAATGTGTTATTAAAATAAAATCAAATTATTGTTCTCTAACTGAATTTAGTGTGTCTGGCATTTGCAGAATGAGGTACCCAGAGGCAGGGTTGGCTGATTTAAATCAAATTTTTTTAAATAATGAGAAAGAGTCAAGAAATGCAATATTTAACAGGTTTTCTGTAACCTAAAACATGAGTATGATTTAACAATATACAAATTGGATAATAGATATGAAACTGTGCAGTAATTACAGGCATACAGCATGGTACCGTATTTACTGTTTCAGCAATGGCCTGTTCCACTTTATATCATTGTTCGTATTGTTTGCAACTACAGTGTATACACTCAGATTCAGCACGCCTCACCATACACTGTTTAATTTTCTTTCCCCCTTTTCTCATTGCCAACATGTAAATGCTAACTGAGTATAGCTCTACCATATGCTCCAACATCTACTGTAACTACTCTAGCGCCTATACTTGATATATAGTGTGATTACCGTATGTCCTCAAGTCACTGAGAGCAAACGTGATTGATAAAATATTCAGTTTTCATCTAAATTTGACTAAATTTATTAGTAAAAGTTTAAGCACAGGTCTACCTTTCCAGATATCACAACATTGGAACCCACATGGACCCAAGTGTATGCATAAAGCACATGGTCGCTATATCGGTACTGGCATGATATATGTGTTTCATTGGTATACAAAAAATTATTAAAAAATCACAGAATTATGATTAATCCAGCCTTGGATATAATAAGCAACACCTTTCATAACCTTCATTTATCAGAGAAATTGCACAATTACATATTTTCATAACATTTAGAAAAAAAAATATCAAATAAATCGATTTAAATCAAAAAAATCTTTATTTAAATCAAATAAATCGATTTTTTTGATTTATTTAAAAAAATCAAAAAAATCACCAACCCTGCCCTGAGGGTGAATTTAGTTATGCTACCCTGCACAGCAGTCTAGCATCACCAAATACACTAGCCAGGGTCCTCATTCTGCTTAGGCCTATCTTCTGGGAAGTATATAGGCACTTAAATTGACATTTTTACTTACTTTTTCCCTTCTGTTTAGTTTCTATATCCCCTAATTTGTGAATATAAAATGCATAATTGAGGTGCCCAATGGGTGCACATCACCAACTTTAACTGGAGAACTTCAATCTAATGCTATGTCTCCCATAGCAGTTGAGGCCTACACAGAATGAGGTCCCCAGAGGGTGAATTTGGTTATGCTAGCCCGCATTGCAGGATTGGGTCATTAAATTCACCCTTTGGGGACCTCATTCTGCAAATGTCAGACACTATGTTCAGGCTTGGCTGTTCGAATATTATGTTCTTAACCACCAGTATCCAGTTGAACTCATTATACCCTGATTTTAAAAGAAAACTTGGGGGGTATATTGGATTGAATTTGTCAGTCTCTATGTCAGACTGTTTTCCCATCCATCCATCCATCGTGATTTACAGATTTGTTCAATGAAATGTAATTTTTGAGCTCACATCTTCTTTAGACTGAATGGGTTCATATTTGGTGTGGATGTTCCCTAGGTGACTTACATTCAGATTTGTTTAAATGAGGTCACTCTATCTAATGGTTATGAAGGCAGGGCCATAACTCTTGCCCTCCATAGTAATTCTTAAAAACTACTACTTCTGCTGTACCATCAGGTTGAATGGGTTCATATTTGGTATGAACAATCCTTGGGTGACCCATGAGTTCAGATTTCTTTTCAAATGGGGTCATTGGTTTTAAATGGGGTCACCTGGTCAACTAGGGGTCAAGCAAAGGAGAGTTTTCCTCTTAATATGCTTCCTTCACACAGACCATCAGGTCTATTTTACTGATATTTAGTATGAAGGGTTCTTTGGTGTCTGGGATTCAAATTTATTCAGATGGGGTCACCAGATTAAATAGAGTGGGACCAGGGGGGTGTGTGATCTGTAGTGTTCCATTGGTAATTTAAAGGTAGATATTCACTGATCGACATGAAGCCTCTCTAGCCACATATCCTGTTTAGATCCGCTTCTTTTAAAGTGATTATGAAAAGTTCTGACTGTTATGGTCTCAAGAGTCCCAGTCTTATCAGTCTTTGCAGCCTGGTGACCGACCCCACAGTCTTTGACTGTCTTGTTAAAATACTAAGATGTTTCACATGTCAGTAAACATTTAGTTAAAATAATAAAATAACAGTTCCCATTGCAGGTGTACAACCATAACCCTAATCTTAACCCTTTGAACCCGAGAGACCGGAATACCGGTCCAATCCTTATATTCCTATATCCCGGGAGACCGGAATACCGGTCCGAAATCAGACGATATTTGACACGAAATTACAGCTCAATAAACGCACATATCAACTAGAGTTATACTTCTACTTTGCACACACGTGTCACATGTTTACCCACGTGACTTTGATCGACAAACTGATGACAGAGGGTTTGTTTCTTTGCGCATAGGCCTATTTCGAGAAAAAACCCCGCTTTTTAGCGTCGGAAAAGGGGAAGTATTTCGTTAGAAATTTCGCGATCAAAACACAAATTAACTAGAATAGTGCTTCTATACTTTGCGCGAATGAGTCACATGTTCATACCTTTGATTTATATTAGCCAAATTTGAAACAGGGGGTCTGTTTCTTCGCGCAAGCACACAGGTGCATTTTGATAAGTGTAAGAATTTCGTTATAAATATATAGCGCGGCCAAAGGAAGCCGCAATATATCTATATACATGTACATATATATTGAACGTGGAATAGACTGTCTCGTTGAAATACATTGTGACATATTTCATCGCACACTTGTTGAGTTAGCATGGTAGATTGCCGTATAGTTGAGCGTGTATACATGTATATACGTCCCAATTATTAGCTTTATGAGTTGCGTCGTCGGAACACTATATAGCGTCAGGCGCCTCGGGTTGGGGTCATTTAACGTTCAGGACGTCAGGGTTCAAAGGGTTAAACCTATTGACCGAAAAATGTAGGAATAAAAGCTTGGACAAAATTATGTATGTTGCGAAAAAAATTCTAAGTAAAAAAAGGGGAATAACTCCAAACAAAAAATGTCGGACAGACGTCATAATCGCAGGTGCACAGGTTCCCATGGTACTAAATATCAGTGCCAAGATTAAAAAACATTGACCGAAAAATGTAGGAATAAAAGCTCGGACAAAATCATGCATGTTGTAAAAAAAAGTTTCTAAGTCGAAAAAGGGGGATAACTCCACCGAAATATGTCAGACAGACGTCATAATCGCAGGTGCACAAGTTCCCATGGTACTAAATATCAGTGCCAAGATTAAAAAACATTGACCGAAAAATGTAGGAATAAAAGCTCGGACAAAATCATGCATGTTGTAAAAAAAAGTTTCTAAGTCGAAAAAGAGGGAATAACTCCACCAAAAGAAGTCCGACAGACGTCATAATCGCAGGTGCACAGGTTCCCATGGTGGTTGATGTCTGTGCCAAGTTTCACGGAAATTAAAAAAAAAAACGACTGAGAAAAACTCCGGACATATTTGTGTCCACGGACGGACGACGGACAGACAAACTAACTTCGTTGCGGGGGGGTATAATAAAAACTTTATAATCAGACTAAATTTTTTTAACTTACTGCACGATTAGCGATGTTTGTTGTTGACAAATCAATGCGACAGTTTTGTTTACATAACCAAGGTTTCAAGACACAAATTTTTTTATTGCCGAACACAATAGCGAATCTAAGAACAGAGTTTATCTATTTCGCCATGTTCTACTTTATGGTGATGTTTTAACACTTTTATAATTTTTGCACATTAACCAACAAGGGAGGGGGGGGGGGGGGGGGCGGGAGGGAGTCCATTAAATTTTTATTATTTGCGAGACAGACTAATTTTTTTCTCAACATTTTTATTGATCACTAAGCATACACGAGGCATTACAGATGAGAAAGAAACAACAAAATGATTCAGATTCTTACTAAGGTAGTAAAACAAAAGTTTTAAATTTTACACTATTCGAGAATAGTATATTTTCCATATCCTCGGACAAAATGAAAATTAATTCAGGTGGGTTAATGAATGCAAATAAAAATGATGGATGATTTTAACCGATAATTATCTATGATATTGATGATCCTAACATCTTTCTTTTCTTTTTTTTAACCTCACAGAAATTTCAAACTCTCATTACCAGAAATTCAAACTTATCCAGTTCTATGCTCAATGGATTCTCCCACTCAGTAATAAAAGTATATATTGGAATTGTCTATCATACATTTGGAGGGGTGTCCAGGAAAATGACCAGACAGCAAGACATACACAAATAGATAATACAAGTGAAGAAGGATTACTATTAATTGGTGGTATTTTCTTGATATCAATATAAATTTTCTCCTGAAAAACTGGAGGTTCCATCATAAAATGATCAAATTAATTGAAGGACATTGTTTCCAGAAAATAAACCTATGCTTCTACTGATTTGAGTCTGAGCAGGGCAATTAACCTATACTAGTTTGAAAATTATCACAATTTTCACAACATGTAGTTCCTAAAACATTCATCATCACGATGAGTGTTGAAATTAACATGCTGAATGCCCCTTTCTGTACTAAATACTCATTGATGAGTAGTTATCCCTTACAAAATGTTCAGATAATAAATTCAACAAACATTTGTTGAACTTATAATCTGAATCCCACCAATGAATGGGAATCCTTCTACACTTTCTATTATCTGTCATCTGCTTTTGTTTCCTGAGCATCCCTATTGATGAATAATAGACCATTCCAATATATACTTTTGACTGAGTGGGAGAATCCATTCAGTAAAGAAAGGGTTAAATAAACAATTTAACACGAGTGTATAAAAACAAGGCTATTTAATTAATATCTGTCCAACCAAGATTAGTTCATGATAGAGGCCATTTACTCTCAATATACATTTCATGAACAACAATTATATTTACAATAAAATAAATTAATGTTCTGTCTCCTATTCGGGACATGCACAATGAAGAATAACAGCTCTAATCACTTAGTGACACCTGTTTGCAAATTAAATAAAGCAAATCATATTGCAGATACTGAAATCAGTATCAGTCGGTCAAAAGCTCTTCAGAGCTTGTGTTTTGTAATATGTTTATATACCTCCGACTTTTAAATAAAATTTATCTTATCTATCTTATCTTATCTTAAATCAAGGAAAGAATTCTTACTGATACTTGAATAGTCATTATTATAAAATGAAAAAATTTCATACTCAAAATTGCAAATCAAAACTTCAGGGCTCCTATTATCCAACTGGGTTTATTATATAAACCAGGTAGTTTATTTAGTAGCAGCTGAACGCACAACATACCTTCGCTGGCTTTTATGACACACACTGTTGTCGATATGATTGACCGAATCTTAGAATTAGCACAAAGTGAGGAGGAAGAGCCAAGGCAACGTCTTAGTCAACTTATTAGGTCCAACTCCCTAGAATAATATGATGCGTGGGGGTGGGTTGTACATTATAGAATATCAAAGTAAGCACAATCCAGTTACTAAACAAATGAACCAACAATGTACTGCTATGCGCATGTTTTTATGTAACCGGCTATCAACAAAATTGGTTAATCTATTGTCTGTCAAATAGCCTTGATTGGATAATCCTATACTGCGGTGATGTTTATCCCATCAACAACCAGATAGGTTCGCATTGAGATGAGCTGAGCCGAATTTAAACCACCTGGACTATAGAAAACAAGAGCATGGCAAAATACACCCATGGTAATTTCAACAAAGGGCCATTACTCTGGTAAAAATTGGCCGGCTGAAACCAAATTAACAAACCAAATTACATTCCATTCAGTTGAGACCATCTAAAGTAATCCTCTGGAAACCAACAAAAGCGAACGAATGGACAGACTAATAACATAATGTTCCGTTTTTTTAAAACAGGTGTTTAAAATCCCAGTTGGTGAATACGAGCCAAAACGAGCAAGCCTTGAAATAGGGTGTCTGTCATTTGCAGAATGAGGTCCCCAGAGGGTACATTTAGTGATGCATAGCGGGCTAGCATCACCAGATTCACCCTCTGGGATCCTCATTCTGCAAATGACAGACACCCTATTTTAAGGCTTGCAAACGAGCCTACTTTCCATCCAAAAATAGTAAATACTAATATAGCCATTGAAATGTTAAATGGTAACAAAACATAATAATCTGTTACACTTATGAGTATCTACAATGATTTGATAAATGCAGTGAGAGACACCCGACAATACTGTGATAATAGAAAAAACCTCGACAACAACCAAAATATACAGTTTGAATAGTTGAGACCTGGGAACAACAAAAATGCATACTTAAAGGCTGATAAATATGCTTGATATTATAGACTTTATATTTTGTGAACAGACATATCGAAGTGCAATATACTCCTAATGTGTTTTTAAAAAAAACATTTTGACCATTTTTGCATCTATTTTTCAAAACAAGTACCAGTACCAAAAACCAAAACAAGCTTTTGTTGTATGTGAAATTCGTTACCATTAATTAATCAGCGAGTCATCTTTTAAGATCTAGTTTGATCATATAACCCTGAAACGTATAACTTGGAGCTCTTATCCAAAACATTATACTAGTACATCCCTGAGGTGGAGGAAATAATGTTATTTTGTTTGATTATTATAGGATTTTGTTCACAAAAGTTCCCATTTCTCACTTGACATCGATAAAATTTGGCTCTTAACAGCATGTCAGGTTATCATTTACTCTGTTTCTTTTTTGTCTTTCTTTTCACCTGCAACTGAAATAAGATGAATTTATGAATATTAAGGAATTTGAAAGGAGCTAACCAGATGAAACAAGTTTTTTTTCTATAAATCAAATTTAGGACCTTTTTGGTTACTATAACTAAGTTTCTTGATAGGAAAAAGTATTTATTTAAAGTGCATTTTACTCGGATTTAATAAATACAGATCCCTTGATCAAATATTGCCTAATATGAAACTTTGCAATCAAGCTGTATTATATTGGTCAAGACATTAGCTTTAAGTTTGCATCATAACCATATCAAAGACTTGTCTTTGCAATGTGATGCCATTGACTGATCATTTCCCATTCTGGTGAAATTAAAAAGCATGGTCAAATCTGTATTTTACAACTGAAGATGTTCTGTAACGTTCAGGAAATTATTTAGAAATTCAACATGCAATATTTTTCCATCTGTATGGCCCATGAGCGATATTTATTCAAGTTATTGAGGCAGAATGATAAAAAAAATGCTTTGCAGTAACATTCGGAAAATTCAAACATCATCGAACTCGTATTGGAACCAAATCAAATAAATAGAACATTGAATATTTGGAGGACCATAAACAATTGACAGTTTCTAGGCAACACAACAACATTTCCTTATTGACGCCAGGGCTTAAAATCTGATGAGAATCAGAATCTTGATTCTCAGTTTGATTCTCGTAAAAGCAGTTGATTCGCTGTAGAGAGGAATAAATTAATTCTCGCAAATTTTGAAGGAATTTGAGGCCTATACGCATCCATAACCACAGATCTCTGGTCTGACGTATTGGTAGATACAACATTAAACAAATTTATACTGACCATCATCCTGAGCTTCTCCACTCATTCTTCGTTTCCTCGGATTTTGGAACCTTCTGAATTTCGGAGCTGGGAGAGCATCCATTCCGAGCACTCTGTGTATTTGTCTGAATGAGATCAGTCTCAGTGCATGCTGAAATTGTAGAAACAAATCCAGATATGAATCAATATTCTGGTATGGCAAATTATATTAACAAATTTGCTCTCAAGTTACACTAAGCACATATAATTGGTGGCATACATCTATTTAAAGGGAGACTGTTTCAAAATTCAAAAAAATTCCCGGTAATATCGATAATATATAGGAAAATAATTAATTTGAGCCGAAGATGTTTTGTAAATGTTAAAAGTTAAGAGGTTATCTTAAAATAAAATTTTATAAATTAACTTTATTGCTTCAGCCATAAACTACTACTAGTAAGTCACAAATTTCCATGGACAAGAAGTAATCAAACTAGAGATGAGCCTGTCCCAGGTGGGACTAAGGTATACTTCATCCCACCCCCCACCTCCCGTATTGAAAATTTTCTGTCGAAAAGGGGGGACAACTAAAAAAAAAATTTGGACAGACCTCATAATCGCAGGTGCAGTTTCCCAGACGGACGGCTAGATGGACGGACAAGCTGATTCCAGTGTACCCCCCACAACTCGTTGCGGGGAGTATAATTAATTGACTGATAGTAGATTGGACAATGCATGGACACATCATGTAAAAATTATGTTGATACGGGGCGTGAACTCAAGCCAAACACGGACTATACAATAAAATTAATGAGCATCTTGGACTATTATGCATATAATATAATATTTATTTGATACATTTGACTGAAAACTGTACAAAAATATCTTGATGACACGCATTCTATTTTGCATTCCGGCTTATTTGTCATCTATTATATTACTTCATACTCAGCAGACAGTTAACTAATGGAAATCTGGTTCGCTTGGCAACACATCATCCATATAAGGTGGCTTTTTCATACAAACTTAACCTGTATTTCCAAGTAATTAATCGACACACCAAACTTGTCATCCAACTTGTCCACACCAAAATAATCTGCAAATTACCCAAGTCAAAAAGGGAGATACTACTAGTACCATATTCAGTCTGGTATGACTTGCTTTCAAGAGTAGCAACATAACACACCTGAGCTGACGCGGTGATGTCTTCCCTTTGTTGGTTTGATAGTGTTGATGCAGAGTCCATTAATTCCTTCTCACAAGGATCATGTATTCCAGGTCCGCCTGCAAAATATCAAAGATTATTTTATAATACCATGCATGTACATATGTCCCACAAATTTAGAATGAAAGAAAAATTTCAATTGAGACAACTAAAATATCCAACAATATTTGTGGTAAAATTTGATTATTAGTCACCAAACTACATAGACTAATTTAATAACTTAAATTACGGATGTGGAGATGAAAATTGGCAGCCGAGTAAGAATTTCCATAGGTCGTATGCAATAAAACTGAAGAAATAACACAGAGCATACCTTTATCTGAATGTTTGACAATATGAACAAAATAATAATACGGCTTCAAGTTACATTTTCAATTTAACGATCTTGAAGCTGAAATAACTTCTTGATGTCATGCCGACAAAACAATGAGTTTATGAAAATCGTTTTTCCATGTAAAAATTTCGACTTTGAAACGGATCGGTGCTTGCCAAAATTCTGAAAATTCTATACAACAATAAGCAACTTCAGCTGAGATTGATAATGTACCTGGTAGAAGGATGCCAGAGGATATGCATTCAAATATTCTTCTCAGACTATCTCCGGGGCTCCCATGAGGTTGTGCGCTGCTTACACACTTCTGTACCAATAACTCCATTGCCTGTAAACACGTGAAATGAACATTAACCCTTTCTATTCTAAATAGGTGTTCTCCGTTATAAAAGTATATATTTGAGTGGCCTATTATTCATCCGGAATGATGTTCAGGAAATATAAGCAGACAACGACAGACTAACAGGTAAAGCAACTGCAGAAGGAATCCTATTTAGCCATGGAAATTGTTGAAAGATGCCTAGCTGCAAGAAATTGACTTTGGCAAAAACTGATTTTGCCAATGGCAATTTTGCAACAATATCGTCATTTCAAATCTATAATAACCTTACAACCCAGGTATGCTACTACTCAACATAGATGTACAATTCTCCAACCATCTCCCAAACAGATTACAATTAATGCCCCAGTGTCATGGATAGTATTATAGGATAATGTAGAAGAGTGAAATGAAGACATATTGGCTAAACAGGTCTTATTACTGATTGACACAATGAAATTTTAGTAAACCAAATTAACTTATTTTACCAAGACAATGATATTGCCTAGGAAAACTTATTTTGGCTCTACTTTTACCAAGGCATTGCCAATTGCCAAAGCTAATTCCCAGCGCTGCCTATTCATTGGTGAGAAAAGTTCAGATAATAAGTTGGACATTTGTTGAACTTATTGTGTGAACATTTCCTAAGGAAACTACTTGGCAATGAGTATTTAGTCAGTTTCCCTCATAGGGGCAGTGGGTCCCTTTCCACTCACACATATTCTCCTACCTGATACACAAATTAATGCCTGCAAACATGTGTATCTGCCACTAAATAAAACTAATAAACAAAAATAATTTTATTTGGGCACCTATGCTGATCACTAGTGAACCATTGGCAGGAAAAGAATGCTTTTCAGGGCTACACACATTAACAATAATTTTTGCCTTATTCTGAAAGATATCGAGGCCAAGGCCACGTGGTTAATCCTGCCTGGATACGTTCTCAACTAACGTACTGTTCTGACTGGTTCTGATTAATGATTATGTAGACGAGGTCCAGATGTAGTGAAGAACGGACATCAAAATAAATTGCGAATTTCAACAATTTCCTCTACCATTGTTGTGTCAGAATGAACAATTGTCAGTATACTTATGTTAGCCGCGAATTTAACTTGACGTTTGTCACAAAGTTAACGATACCTATCAATGTTTATCTGCAGTGCCAAATGACAACATCCTTATATTAACCCTTAAAATTGTCAAAAATAAAACAACTATGATTCCTTAACTTTTTCTACATGTACTTCAATTACCAGTGATATTTCTAAGAACTTGACTTAAATTATTGACTGATTAACTATAAAATACTAATATGAATCGTACATGACATGTAGTGGAGCAACCACACTGACACATGCTGGTGTGCCAAAATAATTTATGGAACATCACGCATTGATCACGACGGAGATGACATGCCAACTTGACAAGACGTGGATTGTGCAATGTTGTCTGAATTCTGGCCCACCAATCCAAAATGACATCAGAAACCGTGTCATGACGTCTTTATTTTTCGTTTTCGTTTAGCTAACCAAAGAAATTGGTCTAATTGAAATTAATAGACCTAAATCACATGTGTATTCTTCGAAAGTTGTGAATTAGTTAGCTTCATTTTCATCGCGATGCTTCATCACCGATTCCGCATTTTTGCAATCTCCACACTGTTGCTATCTGGAAGTCACGTGATAATTTCTCCAAAATCCATACCCGCGATCTAAAAAATCACTGATGGATATAGAAAACAAGGGGTACGCATCTAAGATGCTTTTGTCAAGATTTTTGGCAGTCGAACCAAACTTCTGCCAATAAGGTGCACAACTCTGGGGAAAAAAGTTGGACGGTGGTATAATATTGCAATAGACCTATATACCAAATATCAATTGAATCCGTTAATATTTCATTGAGTTATCGCACTAACAGTGATAAAATTGTGATTAAAATAGACAAACTAAGACCCATAACTCCGGAATTTTTTTTCAGACAAACCAGGTTTTCAAACTCCTCCGAGATATTGTTGCAATAGACTCATATACCAAATATTGTTTAAATCGGTTAATATTTCATTGAGTTATCGCGCTGACGGTGATAACATTGCTAAAAATAGACAAACTAAGACCCATAACTCTGCATGTTATCAAATATTGTTGAAATCGGTTAATATTTCATCGAGTTATCGCGCAAACGGTGATAAATTTGCTAAAAATAGACAAACTAAGACCCACAACTCCGGAATTTTTTTTCGAACAAACCTGGTTTTCGAACTCGTCCGAGATATTGTTGCAAGAGTCTCATATACCAAATATTGTTGAAATTGGTTAATATTTGCGTGAGTTATCGCGCTATTGGTGAAAAACTTAACTAAAAACCATCTAAGATGGATAACTCTTGTAAAAAAGTTAGGACGTGACCCATTTTCTACAGGCAGTAAATAGTCATTGGGAGCAACTGCCATACCCAATTTTTTTTTAATTTGAATCCGTTCACAAATATCAAAGTTATAAGGTGTTCTTTATGTCCGCCTGCCCACCAACCGTCCCTCGTCAAACCATTAAGTCGAGTTTTTGAAAAACTCGACTAAAAATATATGACGTCATTCACCTGCCTCAGGAATAAGCACCCTTGGTGGTTGCTATTACATGTAGATATTCATAGTTTGTTGATGGATTGAGATTTCCCCTAGAGGCCATAAGGGTACCATTCCCCCCAACCCCTATCAGAAACCATAATGTATTGGCAGTCAAAGGAGTGTTGAATGATGCATGTCATTGTGCAGGTGCTCAATGATTTAGCCAGAGAGATATACTGTAATATGTCATATTTTGGCAAGCTGCTAGTCGCCAATATCACACCTAAGAAATATAGAGAGGTGGATTCCCGTCCACAACAACGCCTATAACAATTGAATTATGAAATTTGTTTTGATGATACGTTTGTATTTTTAGTATCCTCGAAAAACGGGTGATAAACATATGCTGTCAAACATATTTGACTTAAAGTGATTAAAAAAGATTTTTCTCAACCATAAAAGAAATTATATTAATTTTGATAAGAACATTGGCTCGCCGGAATATTACAAAGCAGTCAAATTCTTCCATAATCCCCTTATGATCTCCAGAAATTAATGAACGTTGGGGTCCAAATAATAAACATAGGGGTGTGATTATTTTGACAAAAAATAATATTAAATGTAGGGCTATGTTTATTTGGATCCCGAAAGAACAAATTTGATCAAATTCTGTTGAATACTATTCAAGTTAACATCCGAACAACATGTTTCGGAGTGACGGACATACACCACTCATTTCTATTGTCCCTAAAAAAAAATTCATGGGACATACACATCCAAACTCTTTGGAATAATCATTCTGGGCATTTACTTATATCCAATTTCAATTGCACTTTTTCTTTTCTTTTGAATAAATGGAAAAAGATAAGAATCTTAAAGATAATCTTTTTTCAGTTTTACAACAGCAAAATCACATAACTTACCCACTGTGAAATAGGTGTCCATGTTGGAACTCGTTGACACAGATCTCGTAGTATTCTGATGATTAGCACACATGAAGGAAGTTGGGCAGCTCTAGCCTAAAGAATATCAGATGAACAATCAAATATACGAAAACGGTGTTTCTGTCAACTCAAGGGCTTGGTCATTCACTAAGTTTGTGGAAAAAGATAAATGAAAGTGATTAAGGTCATCCAGCAAATAAATTCTCAAGAATTTGTTATTGAATGGATGTTAATGGCCATTTCAAATGGAGAATTCAAATAGATAATTACTCTTTCTCTCTGCTCAAGTTTCTCATCAGAAATGCAATGCAGAACTGCATATGCTAAATTTAAGCCAAATAAAATTGAGAAACAAGATAAAATAATAATACGAGCATACTAAGGCTTCCATTACATATTTTCCGAGATGCACGAACGAATGAGCAACCATGAGAAACTTACATTCTATATTAGAGCTACAAGTTGGCATCTTAGACAACAATCCAGGTCCTTTTGTTCTGGATGAGTCATAATGAACAAACCATTAAAGGTTTACTGAACACTAAATCTGGCCATTTTTGGGACCATCTCATTTTATACTGAACAAAATATATGAAACAAATGAATGAATTTGAGCCATGGATGAGTGCAAACTACACTCATTTACCATATGAACGAAACAAACAACATGGTAATTATAATGAAAATGAATTTATGACTCCAGCCATAAATTCATTTTCATTAATATAATTACCATGTTGTTTGCATCATTCATAGACACATGACTTTATTTTGCAGTAATCTATGGCTCAAATTAATTAATTTGGCATATATTCTGTTGATTATAAAAGGAGATGGTACCATAAATAGCCCGGATTTAGTGTACAGTCCCCCTTTTGGAGGAGTGCAAACTTTTTGGACAAATATTATTTATTAAGACCATGAAAGCAAGCAACTACTCGTTTACATTCTTTCTGATCATGAATTTGATTTCCCCCACCCAAAATGAATTCCCAACAGGAATGAGATAAAATATTTCTGAGAAAAATATTCAAGTAATAACTTATAGCGCTTCATAATTAACGGATGCATACATAATACAATCATTTTGCATGTCTGTCACTAACTTGAGCTGTGAGAATATGAACGTAGCATATAACTTCAATGACCAGGCCCTTGAGCTGTGTAGATAATGAGATGTAACAGCATACACAGGCCATTCCTGTCGAGTATAGACTCGTGGAGTGACCCGTTTACTGTAGACAATGCCCTAAACTTTCCAGCCTCATGGGAACTTTCTCTCGTCAATTCACATTAATGGTAATCATATATTGTTCTCTGACAAATTAAATTCAATCAGCCAACATAATAAGTCCTGTAACATCACACTGCCCAGCAGCTAGTGGCCTATCACTGCAAACAGAGGTCTGTCATTGTCCCACATAGGCCTATCAGTGTTTTTTGTCCATTTCGACGTATCATATTCACGAATTGACCGAAATTTTTAGAAATCAAATTATAACTGTAAGGTTTATAACCTGTTGGGTATTTACCTGGTGAAGGGGTCATCTGCTAGATAGACTGGGCGTAATGTCACTCGTGTTTAAAGCAGAATATTAGGATGTACATTCTCTTAGGGGGTAGGTTTATTTGCCCCCCCCCCCCCCCCTCAACATCGGTTCTTTAGACACACAAAATTTAGCATTTTAGAACAATCTTTCTCGCTATTCGGTTTGTGGTGAGATATCCCCAGTAGCTAAACCCCTGTATGTTGCATCCATCAAAATATACCCCCATTCCAGATAGTATAGAAAGAAAATACTGCACTGATGGACCTTGGTGGTATGCACCGATTGTCCGCTGTACCATTGTTTTTAATCACCACCCATCGTTCGATTTTCATGTAATTTCAACCAATATACGCTGGTATTTTCTATTTGCATGTGTTTCTGATTCATTCCGCAAACAGATTTCCAAAAAATTTCTACAGGTTATGCCCAGGAATTGTGTAAAACGCATTAGAATTCTGATATTGGGAAAAGTTGACCTACCGATACACATTGTTTTTTATTTAAACACGAGTCCCATTGCCCCCCTCCCTCTCCCCCCCCCCCCCCCCCCCCAGCAGAACCGGACATTGCCAGGCGACCTCTCAAACGGGTAAATAACCAATGACTTTAACTCAACAATATTCGGTGATTGTGATTCCTCAAACTGGACAAAATACACTGATAAGCCACTATTTGCACTGAGAGGCTGAGCCGTTAGGGCAGTGTGAACATGGAAGCTTCACATGTCTCATGCAGAGAGAGTCCTTTTAGAAAGCTAATGGTTCTTTCAGATTAATATTTTTTAGAAGTCCCACTCAAATCACATTTCTACAAAATATGAGGGCATAGTTTTTACATATAGAAAATAAAATTGGAATGGGGCTTCTAGAGATGTTAATGTGAGTGATTATCATCAACTTTTAAAGAGACTACATAAATAATAGAACTGTCCAAAATGACCAGAACCAAAGAGTGTTGGATTAACCGTTCCAAGATTGGACCTTGCTGAAATTTTTTCGAAAACCCTATGCCAATGTATTCTCTTATATATACGAGTCTCCCATAGGGAGCCTCACATATATAAGAGAATATATTGGCCTAACAATATTTTCCTTGACCTTGTAATCCAGTGCATACTCTTATATATGCGAGGCTCCCTATGAGAGACTCATATATATATATAAGAGAATGCACTGGCACAGGATCTTTAATGTTGCACCAGTGCAGTTCCAGTCATGAAAGCGTTAAGTGTAAAAATATAACTCTGAAAACAAGTATTTATGCTATCGGCTGATATATATATATATATACCTTGAAAGTATGAAAACTGTCATATACATAAAAACTACCCCACATATGTTAACTTTAATACTGATGTTGCTAAATATCTTGGGACAAAACCAGTAAAGCAAGGGTTGGAACTTGAACGGGAGAATATCTGACAATGGCATTTGGTCATTTTGGAACATTTCTAAACAACATGTTAGGCGAACTGGTGAAGCTGCTTCCATATAGTGAATCAGTCAGGCTTTTATACAAATAAAATGACAAGATGGTGTGTTTTCAAATAATATTAACCCTTTCTATTCTAAATGAATTCCCCATTCAGGAAAAATATGCAGATGACAAACATATGAATAGATAATACAAGTACAGAAGGAGTCCTATTTATATAAATTAGTGGAGTCAAAGTTCAGATAATAAAACGTTGAATTTATTATCTGAACATTTCCTAAGGTAACTACTTGTCAATGAGTATTTAGTAAAGAAAGGGTTAACAGGCATTATTATCATTCATGATGGCACAGATGACAATTCAGAAGTATGACTGATGAGAATAGGAAGAATGAATAGGCTCCAAGGATGGCAAAAATGGTAAGTATTCTCATGCAGACATACACATATTTGTTTTTGAAGAATGAGTTTATTCAGTAATAAGCAGCTGGTTTATTTAACATCCAGGAGCCAATGGATTTGAGATCGAAATCGAGATCGAATGATTAAAACCTCAATATTTAATAAAGTTTTAATTGAAGTAAATAATGGCACATTATACTGATAAATCTGAATGGGCATATCAGAAAAATGACATTATTTTTGGAAGGGTTGGTTGGTTGGCTGAGATTTTACACTGCTTTCACAGGGAAATTATGCCTCAAAGAAACCACTAACCACTACTAATCGAATGACAAGACTTGCCCAGATATATGTATCAGGATAATCGCTATTGCCTGAGACTTCAGTCCAAGTTCAATCCAGCTCCATCAGTGCTGGACAACATATGGCCTGATGTACATTAGTGACTGAGTCAATGTAGGCAGTGTTAGAGGGGAAACAGAGCATAATTTCGAGTGGGGTTAAAAGAGGTGCAAGAGAGGGAAACCCACTTTATACAACTGCAAACCTTGAAAATAAGGGAACATTAGATCCTCTAGGAAAACACTTTTTACAACAACAAAAATGTCAGAGAACAATGTACAAATGGATGAAAAGACAACTCAATAATAATTTCACCGACGTCTGTGCTGGCATGACAATGTGTGAATATGAAAATATCATAAGGCTGCAAAGTATAAAGACTAAAACTTCCGAACCTGGAACCATTTAGCATGGCGAAGAGCAGCCAGCGCGTCGAGGCACTTTTGCCTGTCCAAAACATCTGGTGGATCCTTAGTAACAGTCTGATTCTCTAAAAACAACCATGTCGAACAAATCAGGAATGGGTGTTTGAACATATGTCAACATCATCCTGCTGTGCTGAGCAACCAGGATCACTCCTTACTCCTGAATATGCACTAAGACTGGGCTGATGTCAGAGAAGCGTAAACGATAAAATGTTGCGCCTTTATGAAATAAATTCTTATGTCAGCTAGACCATTCACATTTGAGAAATTGCCGTTCAAGAAAAGCTAGAGTTCACGAAACAGTTCATACAGTTCCAACATTTCATAAACATCCCAGTGATATGACCCAAATAGCAATAATATTTATGATTAGTACATATACAGTAATGCCCTAAATGATTTTCAGCATTAAGTCGGAAATATGGCTTGTTGCCATTCACCGGAAAGCTCTCAGTGAGAGCTTTCCTATGAATGGCAATAGGCCATATTTCCGACAAAATCCTGAAAAGTTACCCATAATTCTGCTGTGGTTAAGGAGTCGATTATATAGGGCATTACTGTACTTGCATTATTTTGGACCCTGCACATGTGCCATTGAAAACTAATTTATGTTTCATTGTCAACAGCAATTTTTAGCTACAAACTTCCAAATGCTATATAGCTTTTAAACAGAGCATGAAAATTTTTTCCATAAGAAACGTTTTGTCAGGATGGACATACGATTTGATACATAATTTTGGACATAATGACGAACAGTAACGACAATAAAAGAACAGAAAATTACAATTCAAAGTAAAATTTTCAGCGAAATAGCGAAAGAATCGGTTAAAATTGTTGACCGAAGATATTTCTAAATATCCCCCCCCCCATCAATAGCATGCATGTTAAATGTAACTCCGAATCAGTCATGTCCTTTAAGTCCAAGTCTAACTACATATTCCGGAGAGAAGAGAAACCTGGTGGCTCAAGCAGTTGTTGGCAATGATCAAAAATCCTTCCATCTGTGAGTCCCTGAAGAAATCTAGAAAGCTTTGCAAAGATCATTGTCAATAATGAAAATTAAATTTCCAAAACAAATAAGAATGTTTCCACCTAGTTGATAATGTGGGGGACTGGCCGTGCCAATCTATACTTACCAGGCATCTTATAACAAAATTAGCTCAATCAAGTTGTAACCTATTTATAGCCTTATTTGAAATTATTAAGGCATTAAAAAATTAGTATACAGACCAAATATTTTGTTTATTGAAACTCTTGAGTAAATAATTACGCACGTTATTCATACAAATATCATTGAATTAATAATTCATACCACTACCAGGAATGATGGATTATGCTATTTTAGTAATAAGTATGAGCTGAATTAAAGTACAAAAACTAGTCTGGTTTGAATAGATCAAATAGTTCAAAAGTTAGCATCATATGTATCATTAGAATGCTTTATTTTAAAACTGGATGTCATGGGATAAAGTCTCTGTTCTGAAAGCAATTACTTGATCTTGACCCATCATCCAAACAGGTTGTTAAATAAATGGATTCTCCCGCCAAGTTATAAAAGTTTACATTGGAATGGTCTATTATTCTTAAGAGGGGTCTTCAGGTAATAAAAGCAGAAGACAGACGCAAATCTAATACAACTACATAATGAATCATATTCTTTAGTGGGAAATGTTCAGATAGTAAGTTCAACAAATATGTGTTTCCTGGAACTACTCGTCTTATGAGTATTTAGTATAGAAAGGTTTAATTGCAATCCTGATGCGAACTTTTCATACCAAAGAGGGATAACTCATGAATGGAAAATGCAAACAACATAACTGAACCCTCTTTTGTTCCTAATGTCAAACCTGCATGCCAAATTACATTGAGATCTGATAACCCGTGTTGTGATATACAGTAATGCTCGAAGTAATCGACTTCTTAACCACAGCAGAATTATGGGTAACTTTTCAGGATTTAGTCGGAAATATGGCTTGTTGCCATTCATCGGAAAGCACTCCCCGAGAGCTTTCCGATGAATGGCAACAAGCCATATTTCCGACTAAATCCTGAAAAGTTACCCATAATTCTGCTGTGGTTAAGTCGATTACTCAGAGCATTACTGTATAATGTCAATGAACCCTCATTTGAAAGGCCTCCTCGTGCCAAACCTGCATACCAAATTTCATTGAGATCTGATAACCCATGGTTGGGATATAGGAGCGGAGAGATAGACGGAAAAATGGATGCATGTAATCCAGTATACCCCCCCCCCCATCTTTTGGATGGGGGTATAAATTGTTCCTATAAACACAAGACTTTATAACATGGGGTTTAACCAGAATAAGCATTCAAGGAAGTAGATACTAATTTTGCCTCATTTTATATATTCAAACCGATGTGATTCATTACTAAAACACTTATCTCTACCCACACAATGATCAACCAGGAAAACTGAAAATTCCAAGTTACTGAATGACAAGAGGGCTTGCAATGCTTTATATAGAAATGAGATAAACTTAAAAGGTTAATGTAGCTAATAGCTAAATCTCAGAACAACAAGATGTATATCTTGGTATTCTGAATAGGAATGTACAGTAATGCCCAAAGTAATTGACCACTTAACCACAGCAGAATTATGGGTAATTTTTCAGGATTGAGAGCTTTCCGATGAATGGCAACAAGCCATATTTCCGACTAAATCCTGAAAAATTACCCATAATTCTGCTGTGGTTAAGTGGTCAATTACTTTGGACATTACTGTACGGCTGTTACTGGTTGAATCTTCCTGCAGCAATTTGAAAGATAATCATTGTTTGAATTGTCTCTAAATATCTGTTAAATTATGTTACAAGTTATAAAATTGGGAATTAAAACATTCTGACAATTGTGATTAAAAGCAACATTTATATGCTACGAATATGGTAGCTTCAACCTTTATGAACAGCAGACAAATTTGTTAAAAACGTGATGATCTTCAATCATTAAATTAAATTCAATCATTGACGATCAACAGACGCTGTTTTATGCAAAAAATCAGCGATTTATCGGGGTATAATTTTTCTCACACATCAACAATGCTTGTCATCAGATTAAATTTGATGGTGACATCTGAAAAAAGCTGGGGATGCGTCTAAGTCGATAGAGAATATAAATTCTTCATCTAAAATGAACATATCACAAAGCATATTGCAAAATTTTCGTCACTTAGCATACAAGCATTGTTGGAAGAAATAGTTCTTGAGACAGCTCATACCTTGCATTTCTTAAATGAAAAAATCCATGGCAGAGTGAGTTGTTAATGATGAATGACAAAAAGTTAAAGAGATCTCATTTAGCAGGGTTTCAGCTAGGGGTTGGGAGAACGGGACCCCTCTATCAACTGGGGGACAATGTCGGTCCATGCAACCAACCGCGAATATATAGTATTAGTACATCAGCCCATGATATAGTATCTGTAAATCAGCCCATATTATAAGCCTAAACACTGAGCTTCAATTGTAATATAAGCAGATATAAAGTCAAGATATAACAATTATGGTTTCATTGGCAATACATAAAATTTATACTGTATGTATATCCTCAATGTAGTAATTGTCAATGTGTGCATCCTTGGAGCAACTTATTGTTCCATGAAATGGTTCTCTAGTGGTCAGCGTTAGTTGGCAAATGCAAATACCTTTGTTTAATATCATTCCCTGTTGGTTCTATTTAGTGGGAGACAGACAAGCAATATAAGCATTAATCTTTGGAATGGGACGTGTATGGATATAGTATGTGTGGGAGGGGAAATTTTGGATTGGGGAAAGGGGTCCTAAAAGGGACCCACTGCCCCTCTAGCAAAAACCCTGCACTTAGTTCCCAGAAAGACTTACATGAACTTTCATTAAAATGGAATGTTCTGCATGAACCCACCCCAGAAATATTAAGCAAAATGCAAGGAAGAAAATCTCTCATTATTTCGAAGAACATTCAAGTAACAACCCCGATAGATTACTGTTACGGATACTTGACACAAGATGTTACCATATATTGTAATATAATATATGCTATCATCTTTGTGTTTAGGGAGCCATCATGTTTTACCTCCTGGTTCAAGGTCATTTGGATCTCTCATGATCGGGGACGTCAGGGTGACCGTGCATGTTGTTGTCGGTTCCTCCATGCCTGTAACTATCAAGCTAGCTTCCTCCACACACATCTTGACATCATATTTTGTGTCAGTGATTGTCTGAAAGGAATAACAAGGATGGCATATGTAACAAGAACATTGCTAGGGTGTGGTGAAATATACCCTTCAGCCATTTTGAATTGTACTACCGCAAAAAAAAGAATAAGAATATCTGATATACCCCTAATTTTAATGCCAAAATGTGGTCATTTCGTCAAATTCGATGTCGAAAAAGAGCTGTAACTCATGTGAAAATAATTGGACAGATCCAAAAATCGAACTTGGCATGTATTTTTAGCTGGGAAACACACATTCCAGCTTTGGTTAAGATCAAATAATGCAAACATGAGTTATCTGGAAACTATATATCGGAAACCGAAATGTTATGAAATCGGTCAAAAATGGCTGTAACTCATGTTAAAATAATTGGATGAAACCCCTATTCAAACTTGGCCTGGGATATAGTACAAATACATACAGTAAAATCTTGACTTGCCATCAAACTAAACAGACTTTTTCCTGGCCAAATGTTTTTCAGAGTGAGGGCAGCAGACGCGCCAATGCAACAGACACCCTCTCAAACTCCCCACCATGAACCCCCTTCAGCCAATAATACAGAATGCGTTTGGACCCCAGATTTTGACTTCCGAGACTTACGGACAGTTGTTGTGGTAGATTATCAGCCAGTCGCATCAGGGTTGACCTTGTGGGTTTGTCACAACAAAGTACCACCAGCTGTACATTCAGATCGTCGTGAAGCAGTAGACCTTTGGCTAATACACCAACTCTCATTACGCCCTTCAGCATTCTCGGTGCAGAATCCTTATCTCTGTGGAATATCACAATGAGAAATTTTATCAAGTCTGGAATTATCTCAATTTTTACAAAATAACAGGCACCAATCAACTGGTTTGTGTCGGTCATTAATAAAATTGGTGCCCATCAAACAAAAATTTCACAAGTATATGTTATGTGTTACCGGACAATTCAGGTGTCCAATAAAATAAAATTATTTGATAAAACTTTGTAAAAAATAAAGTAAATTTTCTCTATTTTGGTTCATACCACCTTCTCGCAAATAAACGACAGTTTATATATATAGTATATTTTTATGAATGTGCCAAATACTACTTTTAATAAGGCTGCTAGGCCACCCATCTCCAGAATAAGTTGGCTTTATTTAACCATTAGCTTTTATTAGATCTGAAAAAAATTTGCATCTGGAAACAATCTGAGAAAAAAAGCTTTCAACTGTCTGTCGTCAACACACCTAGTTTTATTTGATTAGGCACCAGAATAATCAGTAAATTCTAAGTTTATGAAACTTTTATAAAATTATAAAGAGCCAAGGTTTTTCTAATTAACAAGGTGGTGCATACAATTCGAAAGTCATTCCATTTCAAGTGATTTTTTATTTGAAGAAAGAACTCAATAGAGCAAAATATTTTGCCATTTCGAAAGCTTGAGGAACCAGGCACTTGCATTCGTTAAAACTCACAACTGCACTACCCAGCTAGCATTTTTGCCTGTGTATGGTAGATAACTGGTCAGGCGCACACAAACATGCATCGCTAAAAACCAAAAAATGACTATCAAAAGACCATAAACTTGGATATAAATGTACGGCGGACCTAGTTTTGCGAAATTGTTTCAGATACTTATTTTATGAACTCTCATACCAAAAATGTTTGAAATACGTTGATAGTTGTTTGAAATAACCCCAGGACAACTTTGTGCGGGTGCTAAACAGCAAAAAATGACAGTCAAAGGCCCGTAACACTGGTGAAAATGTCCAGCTGGGCCTAGTTTGTGAACTCGTTTCAGATATTGCACTTGTGAACTCATGTACCAAAATCTTTTAAATCTGTTGAAAGTTGTTCGAAATTAACCCAAACAACTTTTCTGGAAAACGGATGGATGGATGGAACCCATTCTTATATCCCATGCCAAAAGTTTTTCTGGCGGGGAATAATTAACTGCAACAAGAACATTTTATATGGTCTGGTGATTTTAACAGTCCATGTATGAAAGTTAAACAATGCCATGGCTAACGATCAAGAATTTTTGGAGGACCATAAAAACTAAAAGAAAGAAAAAAATATTCAAGCACTTTCAGGGTGTGTAAAGATGACATACTTCTGCTTTTCCTTCTCAGTCTTGATCTGAGTCATCTCTTCTGCAGTCTTGGTTGGAGCATCACTATAAGAAGAGGTAATTGAAAATCAGTACTGACAAAACCTGTTCCAAAATGACTGGAGCATTGCAAAAGGAAGTTGTAAACAATATCATTGATGATGAAATCTGTTAATTTGCATTGCTATCGGCTGAAAAAGGAATTCCATTCCCAATGTTTTGTGCAAAATTGAAACAAATTGCCGCACTTAGTGTTGCACTGTAGAAGTGTGCAGATAGCAAAAATTCATTGTTGAATGCCATGGACATAGTGATGAACCGAATTAGGAAAAAACCACCATTGGCCATTACCCAGTTGTTAAAATTTACTAGTTGGCCAAGATGAGTAGTCAAAGTTACTGATGTAAAGCGAATGATAAATTAATACTGCGTTATTATTTTAGCAATAATATGGTGGACATTTATTATCAAACAATGAAGACATTTATCCACTGTTAAATTTAAGATTTCCCACGAGGCTTCGCAGGCTCGAAGGCCAGCAAGCGCGACATACACAATTATAATGTAGACAAAATTACGTCATAATTATATGAAGCATTCAAAGACATTCTATCTGAGCATGCACAGTGACGATGTTGTCCACACTGCCAGGCCGGAATATATTTTAATTACATAAAAGGACAGCCATCGGCCTTTGATAAGAACTTGAAACTAAGTTGAAAGAGGCTACGTCGGTCAGCCTGCATGCTTCTTTTTTCGAATGGCTGGAATAATTTTGAGATAGTCATCTACTTTGCTACTGAATTGAAAGTTTGTTATTTTCACGATTCAAAATGCCACAGAAGCACGCTATAATCTGTCAGGCATTCGACCACATGGTCACCAATCTATTCCATATCGTGCATACGATGAAGTCTATTTTCGGTACACAATTTATTTGATATCAAAGTCACCCAATGTATGATTACGCTTTACTGTTTATCCACTGTATTAACCACCATGCAGCGATATTTAGATGTAAAAAGACTGACCATTTTTAACAAGTTACTATTACTTACTGTACAACACAATAAACAACAGTTCATTTGAACTCATTGATTTACCATTTTATCGCTTTACTGCATGGAAAAAAGATACATTAGGAATGCCATAATAACGGCAGGATATTTTTGCCGGATATCAGCCGATGCTGATTGCCGTTCCAGTTAATCTGTTCATCACTACTGATATAACAAGGACTATCTTGATTGTCAACAATTTTAAGCCAGACCCAACCCAATTCTGCCATGATAATGGACCAAGTTCCAACTGTCATATGTGTACAGACTTTATTTAGCCCGAGAAAAACATTCTGACCAAGGTAAATTTCTTGCTAATAAACAGGGCTGTTTATGATGAAACCTGTTCCAAAATTACTGGAGCACTCTTATAGAGGTAAATGAAAATGAAATCCAGAAATGATGAAACCTGTTCCCGTATGGAACACAAAGCTATGGATCCAAGAACACCTTAATTAATATCAGAGCAATACATCGAGACCAAGCTTATCTCCAGTTTCAACATTCACATGAAGGGTTATAGAGACAACTCCATTCTTTTTAGATAACCAGTCAATGGAAATGACAATACACACATCATTGAAACATGCCAAAATTGAATGTATCTCTTTCATCAAAGAGATACATATTTACACCTCTGGCAAAAATAGAAGACACAAATTTAAGACAGCAAAATTGCATTTTACATTGTATAAATGTAACAAAATTAACCTGGCTTTTACAGACACATTGTTTTGCTAGTAAGAGTTATTGCCACAATTCTATTAAGATAATCAATAATAGTTAATGTATTTATTATACTCACAGTCCAGCTAAATAATCAGAAACTAGTTTGAGTGCCTTTTCACAGGCAGATACCACATTCTGAACAGCTTGAAGCTGGAATCAAAATAATGATCATTTTATTAAACGGACATGACTTGTTCAAAGCCACAGTTATGGATATGTAATTTGGTGAGAGGTATCTCAAATCCTACCTACATGGAAGATTTTCAAACGAACTCGTGGAAATAGCGCTGAAAAAACTTATTTTGACTCATATTTTCCGTAAATTTGAGATCGTTTCGTCTGTGTTGTTTAAATTAAAAAAATCAGTGGTCACTTGAAAATTGCACATGCAGACCATGGATAGAAAACCTAGAGCAATCATCATTCTGCAGCTTCTGTGGTGCAACATAATTTTGATAATTAAAATGAAGAGAAAGCATTGAGTGAAGATAACAGTTTCCAGTTAACACAATATACATTATCGGGACAGTCGCAAATTATTCCATCCCCAATCTGAAACTTCAGTGAATACAAATGACGTAACAAGCTGCTTGGAGTCCGATAATCGTGTTCGAAGTGATATTTTTAATGCCTTCAATGCATATGTCTGGAACATATACTAGTAGTGCTTCTAGAAAGGTAATTCAGGTATTTATCAATCTATTTCAGTACCCGGAAAAATTAGAAAAAGAATAATATTAGGTATATTTTGGAGCGCAAATTGCCATGGCCCATGTGGCTTTGATATCTTTCACAATCAAATTAGCAGCTAAGGATACATAATAATCAATAAAAGGACGCCAGGTCACACATCTCCTGAATAAGGCAGCTTTATTTGACCTGTGGCTTTTTTAAGAAATAAAAAATCTGATTCTGGGAAAAATTAATGGCATAAAATTTGCTTCCAACCAAACATTGTTAACATATTTGATCAGATACCAGAATAATAATCGGCACATACAAGTTTTTCATCAAATTCTGTCAAATACTATTCAAGTTATTATCCAGACAACTAACATTTCGGACAGATATGCAGACAGATACACCGCTCATTTCTATAGACCCTACAAAAAATGGGGGGGGGGGGGGGGGGGGGGGGGGGGGGGGGAGGGCAACAGGCATCAGTGAATTTACACTAAAAGATTAAAAAAATTCATTTCACAACACACATATAGGGAATGTCCAATATTGTTCAACAAATTGCAGCACCCAATAAACCTAAATTTCGTTGATATTAGGGGTGCCACGATTAATCGTATAATCGATGAACCGTTGATAAAGCCGATAATCGATTACCATTTACATCGTCGATTAATCTAAGTTATTTATTTCGGACGTCAGAAAATGACATGTATTACTGAATATGGTATTTATTCTGCAGTTTAATCTACAACCGAGGGGTTAACATCCTTTGAACGTGTATCAAAGAGATTCCAATAGCATGCGTACTGACTAAATTTAATATATGTAGCAAACAGTCGGCAGTTCATTTGATGATGTGACATGGTTTCTCGTCGGGTCATGGCGACATCATTGTATATTTATACTTGAAAGGTGGCACTATGTAATGTGCCAACTATCACCGTGTTCAATGAACTGAATGCACTCGCCCTTGAATCTGATTGGACCAATGGGAAGGTGATTGACATTCTCTCCAAAAGCATTGAAGCAATATATATGGCATTTTAATCAGCGATGTACATGTAATTGCGAGTATACTTTGTTTTGCATAAGTATACTTAGAAGTTACTAGTAAAGGCTATCGCATATCGTGTGGTAAATGCTGAACGGAACTGACTATTATCAAATACTTGTTTTGAGTCCTGCATTGTGCGGGTGGGGTAACACCATTGTGATTCTTAACCACGCTTTGGTAGTTTTATGACACTTTTAGTTTCCGATTCGATTCCTTTTTTAGGAACCGCCGGCAGTCCATCGTAGATTCCTACTTTTATATTGTTTGTATAGGTGGCTACTCATAACACTGCAATTAATCGCTACGTTTGTTCTAATGAACTCACAAATATTATAACCATAACATCGCTGAGAACTGTGCTGGTATTCAATACATTATGCTCATTAGTATTAATAGTAATTATGACGCACTTTATTAACGTAAAAATTTCATCAGCAGATGCCTAAAACAACCAGTGACAGTGCAGTTAACTAGCACCCAGCCAATAGGCCATATTACGCTGCTATTATATAACTTCCGCTGATGTTATTTATTAATATAAGGTACGATTAATCGATTATAGTCGATTATTGACGACCGATTATCGATTATCAAAATCAATAATCGTGGCACCTCTAGTTGATATTACAGGTTGATTTTTTTTCACTTGAGAGGCTATAGATGCCTTAGGCCAAAATAAAAAACATCTGTGTTTCCGGTTTCCCGACCTACCTGCCGAAATTGGGCCTACCTGGATTTGTTTGTTTGTTATATTTTTTTTGTTCATGTAATTGACATGTAAAACACATATATATTACTAAATATATACTATATACTTTGTTTACATTAAGCAGCAATAAATTTAGATGAAATTTTCAAAAATAGTTTCCTTCTATTAAAATACATGTATTTGTGGTTGCAGATGAATCCCAATCTCAGGAATAAATCTGATCTGTTCTGTTCTAAGAGTCGCACAGCCAGGTGAAAATGTGAGGTCAACATGATGACACGGAAGTCGTCTAAGACTTTTTGCTAGCAACACCGATAGTATCAATGTTGTCATGTATAGTATTGCGCAATATCGTGCCATGGTGCCAGTTGTCCCTTCTTGAAACTCAGATCGCTCTGAACATTCTGGTGTATATTCTAGGTATATTGTCAAGAAACTTCAGCAACTGGATACAAAGGTATACATTGAGAATACCAACTTTTATCTTGTTTTTAGAATATGGTGCATTATAGATGGATTAAAAAAAAATATATATTCCTACCTACCTACCTGGATTTTTTTTGCTCAAGAAATCGGAAACAAACAAGTTTGTTTTTTTGCCTCATACATAACCGCTCAATTGTGAAAAAAAATCAACATGTAATATCAACGAAATATGTTCATTTGGTGCTGCAATTTTTTTTTTTTAAACTATATATTTTTTCTGACCCATTCTTGCAAATACAATAAAAACCATGGATAGAGAGACCATGATATATATAGGATTAGTGTCTGATTTATTACCTCAGCCTCTGTAGGGTAGATCTGTGCATGTTTGGCCATGATGTGCCTGTCATCAGAAGAATCAGGTTTCCTCAACATCTACAATTTAGAAAGAAATATTGCATAATAGTAGAGATCATAAGTACACGACACCCATGTCTGCACATATATCTGTGTTAAAAATCAAATCAATATATCAGCAAGAGTTACTCTTAATTCATCAAAATCAATTATAGTAATGCCATAAATAATTGACTCCTTAACCACAACAGAATTATGGGAAATTTTTCAAGATTTAGTCGGAAATATGGCTTGTTGCAATTCATCTGAAAGCTCTCACCGAGAGCTTTCCGATTAATGGCAACAAGCCATATTCATTATTGATAGTTCAACAACATTTCATCTTTTGAAACCATTTTTATGTCAACAAAACTGTTAGAGTGATTTGTCAACAAACAGAATATTTTTCAATGCTTGAATCTTTTTCAAATTTTAGTCAAGTTTTGATTATTAAACTTTGATATCTTATTATACTAATTGGACTTTTTATCGGTAATTAAACTGTAACAGTAATATATAATATACAAAACAGTTTTGATATCTCATTGTTGGAGAGTTTATTAATAATGAACGAGAGGCCGATCACGATTGGCAGATGTTAACCCATCCCTTGGCGATATAAATTTACTATGATCGGATAAATGAGTTTTGGTGTTGAATTATAGAGTATACTGTTTATGTACTATTATAGACAAATTTACATCACACAAATTACTGGAATTTATGGGTCACTGGCATTTATATAAGAGAATACACTCTTACAGGATCGGTAATGCTAAACCACCACAACCTAATTGTGTTAGTTTTTTCAAATTGGTTTAACTTAAAAAAAATTGTTTTTAATTATTTAAAAAAAAGATTGGGAACCTTTTTATCAAAGTGTATCATAATCATCAATATCTAAATGAAAACCAATGAAAGAGTCACTGACATTTTTTTTATTATTATTATTATAAAACATAAAAATAAAAAAAATAAAATTATTTTTTTCAAATTTGTTTTCGAAAAAGGGTCATAACTCCTTTAAATAAATTGGATCGAAACCATATTCAAACTCAAACTGTATTGTGGGCTGAGAAACTCATATACAAAATTTGGTTCCGATCAAATAGAAAATGTTAGAGTTATCGCATTATGCCTAAAGTGTACTTGCAGACAGTCCTTCGATTTTGAGGCGCGCAATTGCGCCTTGCGCGCCTTGGCGCGCGTGGATTTAAAAACCTGCGAGTTATTAAATGCGCACGCCGAAAATTTCAAATGCGCACCTCAGAATTTGCAACCAGTGAACGAGATTTTAACAAACAACACACCACTGGTCAAACGCCGATAAGACTATCCACCATGTATCTTTCTCAGCAGTGATGACGCTGATTACGAACCTGGTAACTACTAGTAGTAACATACATTGTGATCGCATTATTACTCGATGAATGAAAACAAACGGCCACCTTCTTGACAATGCGTCATTCAATCTGGGCACCTAATGATATTGACCAATGGGACAGTCGGAACACTGAAGAGGAATCAAGCGTCATCATTAAAAATAGGCAGCTAATAATATCGACCAATGAGGACTCGTGTTGCGTCACGTAATCGCCACAGTTAATAATATCGGCCAACGAATGAGCAGTATCACGAAATCGGAAACTTATTTATAATAACACGTGATCAGCAGATTCTCCCAGATTAAAAATAGAATTGGAAAATCCTCAGAATTCTGCATGCAAACAACTCATTCAGGCGACTTTGTTTCAAATTATTATCTGCGCATTTTTAAATCTAGTTTTTGCAAGGGACATGCAGTTTTTTTTGTGTGGAAAATTAATAAACGAAGCGGTCCTAATAATCTCGTACAGGGGGGATTTTTAGCTGAAAATAAATAATCGTACCCGTACGCTTATTTGGATCCGAGACTGGTGACGAAACCACGATACTATCAAAGCGAAAGAGGGTTGACTCGTCGGATTCCGGTGAAACTGATTGCGGTAACGATTAGGATTCCACTTCCGAGTTTGAAACTTTAAGCGAGTCTGATGGGCATGCGCTCTCAGACGCGGAAGTCGACTAATTACCGTGATCAGATTCATCGGGATTGCCGGATTGTTGATGCTATTATCATGTGGACTATTGTACAATATAAACATATGTTTTTTATTTCTGTTTCTGTTGCCACACTTAGAATAATACGTTGTGTATCATTATACTTGTGTTTGTCTTTATTCAGTAATCATTTCATCGATGTTAATTTGAATTGTGCTCCCTCAAAAAGGCGCGCGCAAATCCCAAAAGCTCAGAGCGATATACCGCGCACCTACGTTTTCCAAATTCGAAGGACTGCTTGCAGAGTACAAGAAAATATATCAAACCTGGTGTGCCCCTTTAATATTTCAATTCACATTTGTAATCAATTGAAATTAATGTCCAACAAATTTACTAAACACAATCACATTATTAATCTCCAATAGTAATGCTATTAAACAATGAAACCAGATTATGCCTTTAAGATGGAATTTAAATAACCATGCATATAAAATATATAGTAGAAACATTCCATCTATGCTATCCCCAGCATATGGCCAGAGATACTTTATAGAGTATAAAGTATATACAGAGATAGTATATGATATGGCCAACACATGCTAGTAGTTAATTATCTCAATGCAAGACAGAGAGACAATTCATGGCATT
The DNA here is from genome assembly GCA_032622095.1 of Siphonodentalium dalli. NCBI lineage: Eukaryota > Metazoa > Mollusca > Scaphopoda > Gadilida > Siphonodentaliidae > Siphonodentalium > Siphonodentalium dalli. The sequence continues at coordinate 101,871,197 of CP136063.1, forward strand.
GTAACTGGATACTAACTCTGTGTGAGAAGACAAATTCAAACCTGATTTATTAGATTCTATTTGGACAGTGCAACTGGGTATCTTTGATATATTTTAGCCATAAATAAAATAATCAAAAGACCATAACTCCATTAAAATATATCGGATCAAACCCATATTCGAACTCGACCTGTATTTTGAGTTGAGAAACTCACATACAAAATTTGGTTCCTATCAGTTGAAAAATTGTAGATTTATCGAAACATGCATGATTTCTATGTCAAAGGGCCATAACTCCATTAAAAAATATTGGATCAAACCCATATTTGAACTCGATATGTATTTTTGACTGAGCAACTCACATACTAAATTTGGTTATGGTCAGATGAATTTTTTTTTTAATTATGGCAGAATGCATGAATTCTAAGTTGAAAAAGGGCCATAACTCCCTAAAAAAAACTCGGATCAAACCCATATTCGAACTCGATCTGTATTTTGGGCTGAGAAACCCATATACAAAATTTGGTTTCGATCGGATAGAAAATGTTTGAGTTATCGCATTACTCGTAAAGTGTCTACGGACAGACGGACAGACAGACGGACAGACAGACGGACCAACGACGAGTGGTCAATCCGGGCAACGACACTATGTTTACCATACTATGGTATGGGTAAACATAAAAATGAGAATGAAGTCAATCTATTTTTTCATGCACTTGCTGATGATAGTTGTTTTACAGTCTTTTATGTTATTTCTCATGAACTACTTCGAAGACCTTGTGCCCCTTTAAAGATATGGGTATTGCTGTTAAAATAGGCCGATTAGTACAACCGCAAAACAGAAAAAATATTTTAAAAATATAAAAATCAAACATTTTGCATAAATTGAATGTTATTGTCATGCTAGTACTCTGATATGTAAACAAATGCCATGTTATGTAAACAAACATTAGGTAAAGAGTATGCGATAAGCAAAACCGGAGATCCCACTAAGGGAACTTTGTGTTATAAATACCACCAAGCTGATTACAATATAACTGTATAGAGCTAGCTAATCCTTGCCACTTAAGATTTTGGTGTTGAATGTGTCACCGTGAATCACCTAAAAAATGCCAAGGTTTTGAGTGTTTAGCTTATCGCTCACTATTTACGCACTGTATATAAACAAACTTGGTTCATGCAAAGTGTGCTTCGCGGATAATATCACATTCATACTATCATTATACTATACTATCAGTATATTCTTGAGGAAATTTTCCTAATTTGGTAACTGTTATTTCAAAATTATAACCTATAATTGTAGGCCATCTGTGTTGTGACCTACCATTTGACCCGGACGAGGTCCCGGCATTCTCTGCCAATCATAATAAGCCATTTCATTATATCGACGGTGTTCTTCTTCCATTCTGGAAAGAAATTAATATTAATGAATATTTGTTTGTCAGCCATTAGTTTTTAAAAAGAATGAATAAGATTTTATGCCTGGTGTCAAGTCTGAGTTTACTGTACCTGTTATTTGCAGAATGAGGTCCCCAGAGGGTGAATTTAGTGACCCTATCCCGTATAGCAGGCTAGCATCACTAAATTCACCCTCTAGGAACCTCATTCTGCTTAAGCCTCATCTTCTCTGGAAAGTTTCTTTATTATCAAATTTCTACAGAAACTTCTGTATTTTTTATAATTTGTAGATTCTATTTCTTTTTTAATTTAGTTTCTCTATATCCCCAAATTGGCAGACGACACATTGCATCATCGAGGTTCCCAATGGGTGTACATCACAATATTCACCATTTGGGAACCTCAATCTGAGTCATGTCTCCCATGCAGAATGGAATGAGGCTATGCGGGATAGTGTTACTAAATTCACCCTATGGGGACCTCATTCTGCAAATTACAGGCACACTAAACTCAGACTTGTCTTGTGTATTGCTATCTACAGTATTACAGTTCTAACAGTGTAATAGTGTTCAAAATCACGAATCGCTTCTTTTTGTCAGAAAACAATAAAATTTGGACTTGTTAAGGGTCATTTTGTATACAAATTTAAATAAAATCTTTTATTTGTGTGCTTTTTAACCCTTTCATGACTAAATGTTCGCTCACGAGAATTTAACTTGAGAAATATTCAGTTGAAATTATCATTCAAACATTTGCTGCTACAAATGACTCAATAGTTTTCTTCAGCACATAAAATCAGAACTCACCTGCGAATAAATTTCAAAATAACATTTCAAAGTAAACTTCAATAGCATAATTGGAGAAACTATTCAGTAACAAAAGTGTTAAAGTGACAATACCGTTAAGTTGATATCAATAGTCCGTTATAATGATCATGTTCTTGACTGATAGATTTTCATCAAGAACTGAGCAGCTTCAAAATAAGGTGCTGGACATTTGCAGAATGATTTCCCAGAGGATGAATTTAGTGATGCTACACTGCACAGCGGGCTAGCATCACTAAACTCACCCTCTGGGGACCTCATTCTGCTTGGGCCTCATCTTCTCTGAAAAGTAACTTTATTATCAAGTTATTTAGTATCTTCAGAAAATTCTTTTTAGTTTAGTTTCTCTATGTCCTCAATTTGACAGACAACACAATGCACAATCGGGGTCCCAAATGGGTTCATATCACCATCTTCACCATCTGGGAACTTAAATTTGTGTCTAGATCTCCCATAGCAGATGAGGCGATGCAGAATGAGGTCACCAGAGGATGAATATAGTGATTCTAGCCCACTGTGCGATAGCGTCACTTAATTCACCCTCTGGGGGCCTCATTCTGCAAATGACCAGTACCATATTGTGAGCCAGAGAACCGAGTATAACAAAATCATAAATATACAAGACCAAGTTTTTTTTCGGCACAGAATCTCTCTCAAATATGAGTTTCCAAAGATAATAAAAGGTTGCAGACCACCCCCCCCCCCCCCCCCCCCCATCTACCTCGAAAAAGGTGCATAACTGTAAAAAATCATCTGACTGACCAAATTCGAACAAGGTCGGTCTCCTCAAATGTGAACCACGTACCTAATATCAAGAAATTCTGTTATCAAAATATTGCTCAAGTTACCATTGGGACAACCCGAAAACAGCGATTTCTGAGTGGAAAAAGGGGCATAACTCCATAAATCATCCAACCATGTACCAGATATCAAGAAATTTTGTTGTATATTTTCTCAAGTTACCATCCGGACAACATGAAAATAGTGATTTCTAAATTGAAGAAGGGGCACAACTCCATCAAAATTCATCAGACCTTCTCATATGTGAAGTTGTGAACCACGTACCAAATATTAAGAAATTCTGTTTAACAACTGGACGGACACACACACACCGACAACCCGATGGACAACAATAGACCTCCAATTCTCTGAAATGTTCGGGGGACAACATTCAATAATTAGACACCAGAATAACAAGATGCAAAACTCTACCAAATTCATCAAACTGAAACCAAATTCGAACTTGAAAATTAATGAAATTTTACCTCATGTCTTGCCTCCATCGCTGCTCTTGTTGCTGCTTCCAGAATTCTTCCTTTTGTGTCTGTCGTCGTAACTTCTCCTCCTGAATCTTTCTCGCTCTCAAACTAGGCTTCACATCAACTTGCAGAGTGGGATCAACTTTTTTCTGCATGAGTATATTATTAAGACTGTTAAACTATAAATACATGTGTTGTCTAACAATTACATATGAAAACTGGATGAGGAAGGAAAGCTTGTCATTTTATTCCCCAAGAACTTTAGAAATGAATGAACTATCTAGAATTCTGTGGAATAAAATACAACAATTCTACAAACAATCATATGAATCTGATTCTAGTGCCATTTAGAGATTACGCCTTCAATAGAAACCTGTCCAAATGTTTACATGAGAATACAAGAGAAATCATAGAAAGCTCAGATAAATTTACAAATTATATTTGTTCATGATAATCTGATCGATGATCATGATGTTTAACCTTCAGGTCATCTCAGAACGAGAGGCCGATCATGATCGGCAGATGTTAACCAATCCCTTGGCGATAGTAAATTACTCTGATTGGAATCATAAATGAGAGTTTTGATGTTGAATTATAGAGTATACTGTTATGTACTATTATAGACAATGTACATAAGGCCTACAAAAAACGGAGCTGAAAAATATAGGTGCGGGCGAGCGGGATTTTTTTTTTTTTTTGTGGAAATCTCCCAAAAGTTCTCACTTTCCCAATGTATATATACATGTCAGGTGTGATTTGAATGCTGGAAGCTTCATTATGATATTGGAAGGAGATCAGCAAGACACAAGGCATAAAATAGAATAGCATAGTATTTATTTGTATTTAAAATCACAAAGTACAATAAAAAGTAAATATTCAATACCAATTCAATCAAAATAAAAGGTCGCAGACCACATGTCCCCTGACTCGAGTGGTAAACTTCATGATTGGATTTGTTTGTAGGATACTATTTGCAACAATGTTATACAGTATATAGATGTTGCAAACCACCGCAAAATTTCTTGGACAAAACAACCCGATGAACAAATGCATGCAAACATGAAAAAAATGATATTTTTGTATTAGCTATATAGATGTTGCAAATCACCAACATGTTAGGAACAATATCCCAGAGTTTCAAATCTCTACATTTAAAACTGTAGGAGGAGTTGATTACACCATGAAGGTACCCAATCTCATCCAAAAGGCAAAAATGTTCAAAATTTTCTAAGTCGAAAACCCCCCAAAAATATGGAAAAAATGATATTTTTGATTCGCTATATAGATGTTGCAAATCACCAACATGTTAGGAACAATATCCCAGAGTTTCAAATCTCTACATTTAAAACTGTAGGAGGAGTTGATTACACCATGAAGGTACCCAATCTCATCCAAAAGGCAAAAATGTTCCAAATTTTCTAAGTCGAAAACCCCCCCAAAAATATGGAAAAAATTATATTTTTGATTAGCTTTATAGATGTTGCAAATCACCAACATGTTAGGAACAATATCCCAGAGTTTCAAATCTCTACGTTTAAAACTGTAGGAGGAGTTGATTACACCATGAAGGTACCCAATCTCGGACGCACGGACGGACGGACGCACGGACGGACGAGGGTCATTTCTATAGTCCTCCGACGGAAACGTCGGGGGACAAATATCCTATACCAACATATGCTACCATTTTCACATTGTGTTTAAAATATCGCCAACAAAACACTCATTTTCAACGTTACACATTTCCTTTGAATCCATGGCAAGTCCAAACTACTGCATTTAACGACAACGTTGTCCGTAAAACCCGTATGGTGTTCTTGAAACACGTGTAAAAACTTCTAAGCATGTGAAACTACGGTAAATTTGTTTACCGCGTCCATGAGAGAACATTTTAGAAACTTTAGCCCTAACACACTGCTGCTAACCATGGTTTGTGACGCCATGACATAGGTGAATATTCCTGTTTTGATGGAAGATTTTAGTGATGAGCCGATTGTCAAATAGAGCTATGCGCCGATTCAGGTGCAGATTCCGATTATTGTAATAATTATACCAGAATATGTTATATGTGTTATATAATACTTAGAATTAGAAGCAAGCAACAACCGTAGTAATATGCCAGTACACAGTATATATACATAAGTATACGTTTGGGTAAGTATATAGGTAGGTATGAGCGGACTTGTGATCAAATACAGGCACATGTCCTGCAGAGGCTGTGGTACGGGGCCTCGGTGTATTTATTGTAATGTATTGTATCGACGATGCAATGCATTAACTTACCCATGTATTCTAGGCTACAACAAATAGTTTGAAAGTTTGATGTAGCCACGTGCATGACGACATATCCACGGCCCGTTTTTGATAACAATTCATCAAACGACATTTTTCTTTGACCCCAATTCAAAGACATCACATCAAAGGAAATGAGCCGACTGAACTAGTTGCAAGTTACACCATGTTCATGTCAATTTCGCAGACACGATTTGATTGTCGATTTCGGCATGGTCATCAAAATAATCATTGGTGGTGACCTATACGTGACGTCACACGAGGCTGACTGGATGGAATGACATTGTCTTCGACTATTTAAAGTTAATCATTAATGGAAAGTTGTGTTGGGTGAAAGACTTTGCAAAGATTAATTACAGATAGTAAAATTAATAAATAAATTTCTTTAATATCTGACTATTAATGCTTGTACAGTTTTTATTCCTGCGTCCTGACAACTGATACACATGTTATAATATGCTCAATTTAATTGAACAAACAGTGAAGTCAGCTGCGCAATTAAAAGTCACGTGACATGCACTTTCGGTTTCTACAGTTTATATCTGTTTTACGCTGTGTGTACTATATAGATAGATTTGTTGTGCTGCGTATGCATACATTTTGATTTTTGATAGTCTGACATACATAAATCAAAATGTCTACATGTTGACGAACAATAAAGTTACTTATCGGTGTACATGAGTCCCATGAGATGTAATTTGTGTACGCGCAATCACGGCGTCATCATCGTAGCCTGGCTCTAACCCAAAGTGTCACATGCTTCCCGGCGATCCCCACTGTAATATATTGTTCAAACATAGACCCAGGTACGGCCGGTGTATTGAAGAGGAGATGGCTGTATATCAAGTTTGTGTTTGGTAAATCACTTTCCCCATGTTTACTGGTCATTTATTCAACAAAACATCGTCATATCTATTGAAGAAAAACAAGCACCTGATTTCTATTTAGACAATCGGATATGCCGATGTTGAAACCCGAGTACCGATTGTCATCCGATGGGCCACAATCGGCCGATTCCGATTGTCGTTCCCGATTATCGGCTCATCACTAGAAGATTTAAACGAAAACAATGTATTTTTTATTTTCCGTGGGCGCCGCCATTTTACGAAATGCGTCCGGACGTCGAGTCATTAGAAACGGGGCCTATTATAAAGTGACAAACTGAGACAAACAGCGTCGGCAGCTATTTTCTTTTATTTTCGAAAAAAATAAATATATTTTGGTGCGGGAGGTTTTAATAGGTGCGGGCGGGTTAGGGGAAACAAAGGTATTTTTTTTTAGGCCTAACACAAATTATTGAAATTTATGGGTCACTCGCATTTATATAAGAGAATGCACTGGAACAGGATTTGTAATGCTGCACCACCACAGCCTTGGGTTAAATGTGAAAAGGTGACCTGGACATGGAATACTTGGTCAAGAGATTCCAATTTAAGTTTACAATGATAATGTATCAAATTCTACCAACAACCAGCAACAACAGCCATTTTTTTTTTTGTGAATATTTTTTCGAAAAAGGGCCATAACTCAGTTAAAAATAGTCGGATCAAACCCCATATTCAAACTCGATCTGTCTTTTGGGCTGAGAAATTCATATACAAAATTTGGTTCCGATCAGATAGAAAATGATTGAGTTATCACACCATGCGTAAAGTGTCTACGGACAGACAGACAGACAACGGATGGACAGACTAACGACGAGTGGTCAATCCGGACGTTGACACTATGTTTACCATACTATGGTATGGGTAAACATAAAAAGTTAATTCTAAGCAGCAGAGTCATTTTCAATTTCGGAAAAGAATCGGGGAGACTCTACCTTGTATTGAAGTCTGTGACGTCGCCCTTTCATATGCATCTCTTTAGCATTTGGATCATTGAATTTGCAGTCACAGAGCTTGCATTGGAAGCTAACAATCTTGCCTGTCTCATTCTTGACCTCCTCAATGTACTCATGTCCTATAAATGAATAACAATACCCTATCATTTATCATATGAACAAAAATACAAAATTGAAATTCAAAAATATCGCAATCCCCCTTCCAGTCATGTTCAAACTAGACAAAGGTTTCATCAAAGATACATTGCTTGACCAATCAATAGCTTCCTGCAAAATTAATTAATATTCAAACAAGCCACACAAGCAGTGTTTTAATTTCACCTAAAATATGGATAATTACGTCACGTGCCAAATAAGGATATCTATCAGACTGTCTCCCTTCATGTTTTTAATTTTCCAGTTATGTGTACTGTAGGGATCACAACAAGATATAAGTCCATTTTAATGTTTGTATGCAGATCCAGAAAGATATTTGGGAAGTTAGTATCATAATAATATGTGGAAATCTTCATGTGAATATCGTGAATTTAAAGACTTTGAATTTGATGACCTGAATATGGTTTGCATGAAATAGTCCACTTACCAACAGGAGTCACTTCTTTCTCACCAAGGATATTAAGTCCATCATCATCATCATCATCGTCATCATCTTTATCTGAAGAAAAAAAACACACACTAAACAAGAGGTTGCATGGGCGGTGCTGGCACAACCCCATGGTGGCAAATTCAAACATAGGCAAGTAGGAACCCAAACACTGAGGACCTCAGCATTTCTCTCCAAAAAAAACCCCAACATTTTCATATAAACAAAGATAAATAACCCTGGAACGGAAAACATAAACAAACAATTGAACAGTCAATTAATTTCCATTATAGTAGTGAGCATCCATACCAAATTTCATTGATATCCGTCAACAGGTGGTGGAGATAGGGAAAAACAAATTCCAAATAAACAAAATGAATAACACTAGAACGGAAAACCGGAAAAAAAAGAAATGATTGAACACTCAAATTCAATTGATTGCCCTCATGCTAGTGAACATCCATACAAAATTTCATTGAGATTCGTCAACCGGTGGTGGAGATATTAGCTCGGACAGACAAAAGACAAAAAAAAAACATTTCCCGATAAACAAAGATGAATAACTCTTAGAAAGGAAAATCTGAAGGAAAAAAAAACACTCCGTTGAATGCCCTCATAGTAGTGAGCATCTATACCAAATTTCATTCAGATCCGACGACCAGGTGTTTGAGACATAAGACCGGACGGATAACTGTCCAGATTGACAAACGGACGAGGTCAATCCAGTATACCCCCCCCCCCCCATTTTTTTTTTTTAGTTTTCTTTTAAATAACGTAATTTAATATTGAATCCAATGAGTCTAAAAGTCAGCTAATATAGTTTGTGTATTAAAAGTATAAAGTGTGTTATTTGAGATCATCCATCCACTTGTTGGTATATTTCCAGTATCTTTTTTGATTAGTTAACTGTGCCGCATATCAATCTTACATGACATAAACACTGGTGAATTCTTTGCATAACATAACAAACAATGCTATTTAATTATCAACAAGGTTTGTATACAATGTTAACCCTTTCTATACTAAATACTATTGTCAGGTAGTTCCCATAGGAAAGGTTCAGATAGTAAGTTCAAAGGTCGTTTGTTGAATTTAAAATCTAAACATTTCCCTCCAATAAATAGGACTCATCAGGCCAAACAAAATTAATGAATTGATTCTCAGGCAATTTTTTTTTCAAATGAATGAGGGAGGGCGGTTTTTATTTTTATTTTTTATTTCCAGCGGCCAGTTCAGACATACATCTGGGATCCCCAAAATCAAGACCAGAAGGCTCAATTAATTGTGGAATCATTATAATTGAAACTGCGAACCAATAAACAAAACAAAACAACAGACTAGTAGTGAAATAAAACTGGAAAAGTGTATAAAATAAAATATATGCATTGAAGTATCCTACTTCTAAAATAACATCGAGGTTGTTCCTCTTAAAGCTAAGCAAATGAAAGGACGGAAAATGGAATGATTATATTAAATATAGTGAGGTATTAAACTGATGTTTGCCATTCACACTGTTTAAATGCGTCTTGGGAAATTGCAGACATGCTCATTTTGCCTTGTTTCGTTTAGCTTTCAACTTCTCCTGTTTCTCACTAGAGAAGTTGCGCTTACGAGATAGCACTGTCTGAAATTTTTCAAGACACGTCTTACACTGTGGATGGCAACCATCAACCTTGTCCAAATCTTCCATTCCACCACATTTTATGCAGATGTCTGGGAAGGATTTACAGCTGAAATATGGAATTTCGATTTGGTCAGAGCATTTAAAGTTCTGTTGAACATACACCCTCACAAATCACGGAATTTGCCGGTGAAGAAACGGCACGACTCGTTTGTTTGTGAACTTAGAAATAACTGTAAATAATGCAACCTGCTTTAATGAATGACATTAGTTCGCTTTATTTAATCATGTTTTTTGCGTAAATACCGAGGCCTATCATCTCCCCAGCAGCGCACTGCCATAACTCGCCGTAGTTTGTTTCGAAGTGGTATTCCTGTCGTAATTATTACATTACCACGTGCTAAAAGCGTAAACCGGAAATAGCGAATTCCGGCACATCCGCAAACGGAGAACTCGCCACTTGAACGCGATTCGGTTGCGATTTGAATTATTTGATCGTTGGTTGTTTGGATTTAAAATAAAAAGAGTTAGGCGGCCCCTATTTTATGAGAGCGGCGGTGCCTGAGAATCAATTAATTAATTTTTTTTGGTCTTAGGCACTTTTATTATCTGTAGTCTGCTTATTTTTCATGCAAACCCCAACAAATAAATAATTTAACACTATTCTAATATAAACTTTTATAACTGAGTGGGAGAATCCATTTAGTATAGAAAGGATTAATTTGGGAAATGTTAACAAAGCCAAAACTCAACCAACGGTATGGATATAATAAATTTGTAAGAGACATTCAAGCTGTAAATACCCTCAGTGTCCATTCGTTCAGTCGGTTCTTGCTTGATTTCCTCAGTCTTATGTCCGGAAGTTGTAGACTTCAACTGTGTGCCACCTGAAATATAAACAAGAATCCCATCTGAGATGTGGGGTCGAGTTTTGGTAGTACACATCATACACAACACTATTGAGAAAATCAGATTACCAAATATTAACTGAAGTCAGTTGATTATCAGCTGACAATGATTGACTATCAATATCAACTCGATGTACATTGTTGAGCAAGTTTCATATACAGAATATAAAAAAAATCAGTTGATATCTGTTTCAAGTTATTGTGCTGTCACGATAAAAATTTGTAGATAATGAAGAAATTAAGGGCCGTAATTGGGTCCAAATTAGGCGGACTTGGCCAGTTATCAAAATTGATCAAGACATTGTTGAGCAAGTCTCATATACCGACCTTGCCAAACTATAGATAAGAGTTTTATTTTAATAACTCAACCAATAAAATTGCATTATACCCTTGGTTACCGAACACTCGCTCACGAGATTCGGAGAAGTGTACTTGGGGAATGTTCAATCTGTGTGGCCCAAAAAATAGAACGAATCTTCTACTTCTTTATTGTCAAATATTTGTTCAACCATTGGGCATGTAGCAGACCATGCTTAATTTCACGGCTAATGTACCTTTGTAGATTTCAATGGTATGACTGACTGACTGACCCTTGACAACTACAAACACATTGAGCTTCATGATAGGTTACCGTATATAGTGAATAGTGAATGTGATATCGGAGGTCAATGACATGTGGACAATTTTCTCGTGCTTTGTGCAACATACAAAACACAGACTTAAATGCATAACTGAATGCTATATAAACTTACTAATTGCAATCCAGCAGACTATGCTAACTTTTGAGATTTTCTCAGACAACAATATATAGTTGTTGCCCTTCTTCTTGGGAGACATTGAGATTTGTCACCCACACAAGAATGGAATGTCTCCAGAGGACTGACATTCCGTTCTCGAGCAAATTACAAATTCCTTGATATTCACACGATGTTGCACTGACTCATGACATTGCATGGGTGATTTCTTTCAATATTATAATTTCAGTAATTTCATATCATCTTAGGATGTCTGTTCCATATAAGATAATCAAGATGTTAGGATTTTGACAATTTTATTTACCATCATTTTGGTGGTTAATCATCAAACTCAGTCCATGCCATGTAACGTAAACCAATAAGCAAAAGTATGGTATAAACCCCTTCTGCAATTTGTCATATTCATAGACGGCATGTCATCTTGTATGCGGAATTCACATGTGATGTTAATTTCATTAAGATTAGTTCATACTGTGACACATGGAACTACGGATTAAAACTGAGATAAAATTAATTTTCTAATCACTCAATTCCAATGACTTGAGAAACCAGAGTTGAGAAAAGATAAATTGGAATAGGACAACTCACCAACAAATGTTATTTTTGGTGTCGGCAGAACCTTCTTTGTAACAACAGTTGTTGAAGTTTTGGTAACAGCAGTCGTGGTGGTTTTTGAGTTGCTTGATGCAGTTTTGGTGACAGTAGAGGCTGCAGTAGCAACCACTATAGGATCCGATGATGGAATTGGCTTACCAAGCTTGGTATGCAACTTCAGTACCTAAGACAAAAAGGAAAAGAGGCATGCATTAATGTTAAACTGAATCAAACATCAAATTCAAATAAAAGTCTGTTTGGCCACACTAATACTAATAATATTATCCCTTTCCAAATATTTAACATCACAGCTTTCATTGAATGAATCATGCAGATGGTAGAAATTTGTAACTTATCTAAAAGCAGTATGCAGTGTTGTAAACCATTAGCACGTCAGATGTGAATTACTGTACCAAGATCATTTAAATATATTTAGTTTTAGAAAATAAGCAGGCCACATATACACATTAAATTCATCCATGGGCAATAATAAAGGCACTTTTCAAGAACCCTTTGCACTTGAGAGATTCCAGGCCTGGAAAAAAATAAAAAATCATTTCAAGGTTTTCAAGCACATGTACAAGTATGTCTATAACTGTAAACCCAGTTCAATTTAACAGAATCAGTGAAAACTGAAAATGAAATCCTTCAAAAATCAAGTTATAAATTTCAGAAAAGGACCTATATATTTACCTTTTGATGTTTAGATCCTCGGATGTGGGCAGCATATGCATCAGTGCCAGTGCAAGTGACATCACAAAGCTCACATCTTAACTGGTTGTGGCCAGCACGGCCAGCAGGTGGAGCCTGATTCTCAGTTTTCAATGCAGCCTCCTTCTTCTTGTGCTTCTGTCCTTCCAAATGTTCCTTGTAAGTCTGGGAAGAAATGTGAATAAATAAGACTCAAGATATAAATTTTCCAATGCAGGGTTATTGAAAAAGGAATGATCCAAAATTGCATTTCATTATACAACTGTGAGGCATCCCACTAATCATGAAACATCCTGACACAAATAGCCTTAGTGTCTTTGTTAAACTTATCAGCAGAACATCAACACAACTGATAATTTAAAGATGGTATATCGCTTCCGGGCCACAATTACAACACAATTTTTATAAATCACGATTTTAAGACTATAAATATCTATCTTGTAAATGGGTGAATATCTGAAAACTGTACAATTTGGAGGATTGCATTGCTCGAAATTCATAGTTCAAATTCACATAAAAAAACATTTCCATGTTGAACCTGATGACTTACCGTGAATTAGGATTTGCTTCGGCATGCTGGAATTATATTGCCATTGCCATGGCAGCATGACTCACTCAAGGTAGGTAGTAAAACATGTCAGTCCTGTTACTAACAAACAACAATCAGCTTTCACCAAGTGCGGCCATTTCACCCAACTAAAATGTATTTATTGTTATTACCTTTTGTTACTTCCAGGAAATAATTAAGCTTGAATAAGCTCATCATAGTAAATATGTTTAAAATCCCTATATTCTGGGTGAATTCGCATATTTCTTGCATAAAAGTGCAAAACTGATTACTCTGTAGGCCATGAACTCAAGAGTTCCCAGTTGATCACATATGCATAAGTGTCTACACTTTGTATCAATCCCATTATAATAATAAATGTTTTCTTTGGGCGAGTATTTTTTTTTTTAAATGGAAATATGCGCTGGTAACAGGAGTGACATTGGTAACAGGAGTGACATTTTGGTTTTTACAATGTTGTTATAAGTTTTTTTTTTTTAAATGGCTTATATTGAATTCCTATCTTCTTGATCTACATGGACAAACACTGGCCAGAAAAAGGGGTGGTGGTAATAACTGTTTGTTGCACATATTTGTCACTCCTGTTACTGTCACTCCTGTTACCAAAAAAGTAACAGGAGTGAAAGTAACAGGAGTGACAGTAACAGGAGTGACATATATGGTAGTTTATAGAAAATTTCGAGAAATGTTCCAGGATTTGATAACTAATGACTTATGATTTGCACAAAAGACTCAATATAGTATATAAAACATATATTCCTGATAAATGGGAAATGATGGAAAGAAATGATATTGCGGTAACAGGAGTGACAAACAATTAACCTACTCTCTTCATTTGTTCAGCAATGTGCTCCGGTCTGCAGAAATTATTTCAAATCACCGCCTTTTGAACTTTTGTTGGGATTACCTATTTAATGAACTTCTCTCTGGTGGCAGGTTTCTCAAGGCTACTCTACACCCTAGTGTAATGCCTTGTTATACTCTTGGTAACAGGAGTGACACAAAAATTGGTAACAGGTGCTATGTGGTCTATATTTTAAAGTTTGAAAGAAGAAAGTCCATCTTCCAGCTATAGTTGTTATGTTCATGTTTCATGGACTCAAATAAGATTGAATATGTTGAATTTATCTTATATTTTGAGGGAAAAAATGATCTATATAGTGTTGAATGTTGAAAAGTAACATTCAGCAATTTCATGACATGGCACCAAGTTGGCTCTGTAAAAATCCAACAGCTCAAAATTGATCCAGGTTTTTGCCTGAAATTCATTATAAATATGATGTCACCTGGAAAAAATATTATTTGGTTTACTCCCGTTGCACACAATTCTGTAATTATAGGGCCAATGGTAGTAACATCAAATTGTAGTTTTCAGATATTCACCCAAATACAGATAAAACTGATTGGGAATATTATTTGTCTAACTTTAGGCATAAAAATGTGGATTATTTCAATTGTAAGATCATGGTGATATCTATACAAACTTTCTGCCCAGGAAGAGATAGATCATCTTTATTTCTCTGCATATATAAGAACCCTATAAATTCAAAATTGAACATTCTGACGCATAATTTTAGAACTGAATGGAAGGAACTATTCAGAAAGAATCCTTTCAGGAATCAAAGAGTTAAATGTCAAGCCGCAATATTGAGATGACCACTTACCTGCGGACCGGCACAGCTTATTTTGCACACATCACAGTAGTGTAACTGGGCTGGTTTTGGTGGGATCTTGGGCTTCAGTTTGGACATGAGTGTAGTACCAGTCTTCTTAGCACCCCATGTGGTGGCGGCTTTACCAGCCTGTTGCTGCTGATAATAATTGGAAGCAGCAGTATAAAGAGCTGCATCATAACCTGAAAATTAACAACATACCACATGTAGGTCCATGTTACTATCTGGGCAAGCCTGGATATACGAGTCCTGTCACGATCAATGACCGGCCAAAAATTACCAAATGACCGATGCATGTTTGTGTGCATTGTCATTATGACTGGTGCCAATTTAAATACCCTAGACAGGTAAAAATGATAGCTGGGTAGCGTATTTGCAAGTTTTAATGAATGCACCACATGGTTATGTAAACAAATCTCAACAAGTTTGGTGTTTCAGTATTCGATATTTGTTGGTTTTTACCAATTAATGGGGCTCATTATAATTAAAAGTCATATTCGGTTCGTCCATATAAATATATATATATACCGTAGTAGTTTATTAGCGAGAAAGTGGTATGAACAAAATTAGAGAAAATTTACTTAATTTTTTGTTACTTTTGATCGAATAATTATATTTTTTTAAATATACCTGAATTGTGCATAACATATAGCATATACATTTACTCATTTAAATTTATTTGAGCACATAATTATTGATGACCGGTACAAACCTATTGGTGTTTCTTATTTTGTCTGGCACCAAAATTCGAGTTTTCTTCAGGCTTGCATCTAGGCCTTTAAATTCTCCCAAATTCATGCAGGAAAAGGATGTGTCCAAATTATGAAACTGTTCCCAAATTAGTGCAGATGCTTGTGCTTGATTGCCCTCATAAGTAGTGAACATCCATACCAAATTTCATTGAGATTCGTCAACCGGTGGTGGGGATATCAGCTCAGACAGTTAAAAAAAAACATTTCCAGATAAACAATAATGGAAAATCCAGAAAAAACATTTGAATACTCCGTTGAATGCCCTCATAGTAGTGAACATCCATACCAAACGATTGAACACTGTTGAATTCCCTCATCATAGTAGTGAACATCCATACCAAATTTCATTTAGATCCGACAACTGGTGTTTGAGACGGACGGATAGAAAAAACAGACGGATGATGTCAATCCAGTATATTGTTATTTCCCCGAGCTATGTAATTTTTAGCGGCCTGGCAAATATTTGTCAAGCCGACGGTCTCGGACCAAATTTCGGATGAAGATGGATAACTCTAAAATCAAGTGGCTTTGGGCGTTAGATATTTGACAAACCGGCCAAATTTCGTTGAACAAAATGTTGATAAATAACATGTTTTGGGCAATTTTATAATAAAGTTGTTTGTGGTTGGCATTATTTTTTGGGTAATTAATAGATTCCGATAACTGAAGCGGCATTTCAAAAATTGTTGTTGGAATCTGATGATATGTGGACCATCGAATCGGATCGAGTACCTTTAGAGTTCAACCAAATCCATGAATTTCATACATACTAGAATATGATGATGTTGTTGCAGTGGAGACAAATGAGGATGGAGCATATGTTGTTGCAGCCGGTGTAGTGGTAGCCGCAGTATAAACGTATGTGCCACCAGTAGTTGGCACCTGCACTGCGGGTGTGGCTTTCTGCTGAACTTGTCTCTGGGTCTGGAATGTTGCAGCGGCAGCAGCTGCAGCAGCAGCTGTGTACGCCGGCTTTGCTGAAAATGCAGTAAAATAATATCAAAGATGCCACATTTGGCGCAATGACAAACAAGAGGTAAACATTGGAGATGCTATGATCGAATTGTGGCACAAGGCATAAACCAAATAAAGTCAAAACTGAATAACGTTTGTTCATGTTCGATTTTGAGATGCACAATACCGTAGCTCTTGTGCATGATGACATGCCTGGAATTGAAAAGTAGCATTTGTTTTGTGCAGAAATAACAGTCGTTAACTTCGTTCTCCCGACTAATTAATAGGTCAATAAAATTGAACTCTTATGATATCTGTAACTTTCAACGAAATATTATTATTTTGAGCCGATCAAACACTGTGTAACATGCACTTATTTTGTTGATCATATCAGTTATTTTTGTGCATATCTGCACCTCTCCATCACTGTTTGGCAACATTAAATGAGACTAGCAGACTAGTACTTCATGTTGAAATTGACATTATATGCTAAATCGTAACAGATTGTTGAGTGAACATTATTACTTATTGTAACTTTCTCTGCAAGATTCCCTTTCATGCTTGAGCTTGTATTATTAATTTACTTTGCAAAAGGGATACCTTCATCCGCGATCAAGTTCAAACTCGTTAAAAAGTTTAGGGTTGAATGCATTCCTTACTAGTATTAATGAATGTGGAGGATAAATATGGGGTTAAATTCTGAATAATCTCATCACTAGTTCTTTTACATTCAACTTCTTGTGAATCGGCACCTTTTCCTGCCAGAAGAGCGCAGTGACATGTGCGATTTATCACCATGTCGTCTATATATTTAGAACCCATTCTCACAGGTGGGCAGACGGACGCCAACCCATGGCAATAGCTCTAACTTCACTTCGTCAAGTTAAGCTCAAAAGACAACGTTGTCAAAATAGATATTACATCATCGCTCAATACGCGTAAAGCATGAGGTGATACAGATACCGAGTCACGATGAAACAGTCACCAGTCTGTATGCAACAGAGTAAGAGTAAACAGTAAGGATTACCAATTCGCCACAATGACTTATCAGTAACAATGCGATCCCACTTGGGAGTCGGCCAGGAAATATGATTTAGGTTCTCACCTGTTTGATACTGTGTATCTGGGACAGTGTATGCAGCTTGAGCAGCAGGCTGGTAGTATGCCGTTTTCTGGTCATATGTAGCAGTAGGCTGGAAGTGTCATTGAGATAACTATAAAATGTACTTCTGCCTTTAGATTAACTCTTTGATGTCGGAATAATCAGGGAGTAGTTCACTCTGGGAATGTTCAAGCAAATTTGGTCATTGTTTAAAGTGATTTGAAACACTTGGTTTGGGACTTACAGAAAATAAATTTGCTCAACGCAGGTATTTCAATAATTTTTTTAACAATTGCCAGAACACAACACCATTGTTTCATATAAATTAAATAAAGTTGCTCTTTGGACATGACTGGGACAAACAAGGCGATAGAAGCAAATGTTATTTTTGAGACTGCAGAATTTTTTTTGGGATTGGGTGTGATTCGAACCTCGGCCCATGGCGGGAGTGCGCCTTGCGATGTCTGACGTCAATACCACATGGCCACCGAAGCGACACCAAAACAAAAAGCTCAAATGGCTGTTGTATTCAGACGTCGCAATTAGGACACTAATCTATATACACATTTTAAGGTCTCTATTGTGTATATTTAGCAGATATGGCACAGTAGCATGTTGTATTTACATGCACGTCTCTGATACATGCGGAGCATTGCTCTTTGAACATGTCTGGGACTATTCAACACACAAGGTGCCTATTTTTAGAAGGAAATGTAATTTTTGACAGTGACACATTAAATTCAGGCTTGGGAACAAAGACAGTTGTTTACACAAGCCTGTCCACTTTTTGTTTCTGTTAAATTGAGCAAGGAGTTCAATCTGAATGTTTTTTTTTTGTAACGTCACTGGCTCCTCCCACATTTGATACAGTGACCTCATAACAAATCTTTATACCAAATATGGACCCATTTGGCCCAATGGAATTTGAGAAGTTGTTTTAAATATTACTGTGGTGGAAAGTGTTATGGTCCTACATGTAGCTTCGCAACTATTTGACCCGGTGACTTCATTTGAACAAATCTGAATGTGAGTCACCTAGGGAACATCCACACCAAATATGAACCCATTCGGTCTTATGGTTCTGGAGAAGAAGATGATTCTTAACGGATGGACAAATGGACAGACGGACGGATGAGGAGTGATGACTGACATTAACCAAAATGTCTTCAATTTAGTCAGGGACCAGGCTAGAGGTTTCAAATTGAGATAAGTTACTTCTCCCTGTTTGGGGCGATTCCATGAAAAGAGAAGTGGAAAAAATAAATTTGAAAACAAGACAGTCAATGACTGTGGGGTCGCTCACCAGATTGCAACGACTGATAAGACTGGGACTCTGGAGACCAAAACAGTCAGCACTTTTCATAATCACTTTAAAAGAAGTAGATTTAAACAGGATATATGGCTAGAGAGACTTCAAGTACAGCTATGCTCTCAGTAAGCGACCTGTTTAACGAGGTTATGGGCCGGTACCTACCGCGGTGTTACCACCAAAATACCGCGGTTATCATTCTGTACCGCGACGGAGGGCGGTTGACCCGCGGTATTGGTACGGTATTCTTACCGTTGATTACCGCATGTCACCGCGTTATTGGTGTTCGTTACCGCCGTACACCGCGGTATTTTTTTCGTAACCGCGTTCAAATTACCGCTAACGGCCCTCCACCGCGGAGAGAACGCGACTGAAACAAGGTGTCACACGGTAGGTAAATGTTTATGAACTTTTGTTTTCAATGAATACAGTAAGCTGCACGTAATTATATATGCGTAATGAATATAAATTAATAATAATGCAATCGGATTACATATGCACACATGTCAGGTTTACATGTAACAAATTAGAAATGTACACGTACATCACGTTTAATCACGTCGGCGGATTTTGAACTCAACTATAGTTGCTTACGGCGACTGGATTACGCAACACACCGTGGAGTAATAGTTTTGTTGTTAGCATGCAACTATCTTACATATCGTCAAATGATTTACGCACCCGATTCCTATATCGGTTTCCACTCATGCGGAATTTGTTGTTTTTTTTGTGTTTCCGAAATATAAATTTCTCATAAAATGGGAAAAGTAAATCCTCCAATTCTCTGAATTTGGTCGAAACCAGCGGGGACGGTGCGTTAGTAACACTTGAGTCCGATTTTAGTCTTAGGGGCCAGGGCGGCGATCATTGCAGAAATATTCATATTCGTTCAAATCTATAGTTTTGTTCATAACCCAAACACATTCGGCGCGTAAATAGTATATTATCGCCAAGACGTATGATTGTACGCATGCGTGAAACAGTAAAGCAATTTACAAACATTTGCGACTGAAGATTTCTTGTCGGTGGGAATAAAATGTATAACTTAGAAAGCGTG
The DNA here is from genome assembly GCA_032622095.1 of Siphonodentalium dalli. Lineage (NCBI taxonomy): Eukaryota > Metazoa > Mollusca > Scaphopoda > Gadilida > Siphonodentaliidae > Siphonodentalium > Siphonodentalium dalli. Next base: position 101,891,373 of record CP136063.1, read on the forward strand.
GCACATGTCATGTCAAAGTAAAGTTGTTATCATCACCAATGTGCGCGACAAAAGACAAACGCAAAACACCAAACACTGAAAGACACAACGTTGTCAAATCAGTCTGCTTTTGTTACGTGAACATTCATTCAGCTATCGAGTGCGTGTCGGGCGGCATCGTTTGATGTGAAATTGCAACTTTTGGCGAGGGCGTGCACTTGTAGTTCTCGGTGGGTCGCAGTATAAATTATAGCACATACCGGTATTCCTATATATCTAATCGTTATTCGGAAAAAAAACATGCATGGTGTTGGAAATTGAACTCTAAATACGTTTGTTTGGTTATATACAGTACTACAGAGGTTAACATTGTAACATAATTATTTCAAGTGATCGAATCCGGTGTGTTTTAGTCCTTGTTAGTTTATTCCCGATACGGTAGCAATAAAGAGCGTTTGTCTCACGTTTGTGCGACAAATATTTATAAATAGCTATTACGTGCACAACAATTTACAGATCGAATGAGACTTGTCTGTTTTTAAAGCCACGTGGTGCTTCGCACATAATATTATTCGCAATACCAAAATAGATCGATAAATATCTGAACTACCTTCTGCGAGCATTATGTAAGCCAAACGGACGCATTTGAAGTAATGGACATACAAGTGTCCAAAACACAAAACAGCCATTCGCGCGTCATGTGTGTAGTTTTACTATATAATAGTACCATCAACAAAACACATATTTATTTCACCCATTGAGCCCAGTTATAAAAAGACATGACGACATCTTAATTTAAGTTGCCCGTGACCTATATTAACAAAGTCTGCCAGCTGCAGTATGACATAATCAGTGACACGTGCTTTTGCGCAGAATGTGTTTTTTCCTGGATATACAGGAGTTCCATTTTGTGTCTTTTATACTAAGACGATAATTCCCGTCATACGAACAAATGGTGTTTGTGATTTGCAGTTAATGAATGTCAATAAAGTTAATAACGATATTCATTCTGGGGACTATTTAAATAGTGGTCGTTATCATTCAATTTAGGGATCACGTACATCTGAACATTGATATAAACTGTAGATACCGGATTTATCGAGCTGTCTAAAATGGCCGAAATCATTTGTTCCCTTCCCGATAACCAACACTGATTACAAATAGTGTCATTTATGGGAATTGTAGGCGATAAAACCAGACTAGAAATGTTGTAATTTTTTAATATTCACATTAATTGAAAAATGACTTTCTCAAAGTAACTTATACTTACCTTTTCTTAATCTGGAAGCCCGTTATAATGTGCATATTTCCCGATATTCGGCTTTCATCTGTTTCAATATTTTAATAATACACTTTACGGCCGTACACAACCATGGACGGAGATCGTGAGAACGGCAATCCTATTTTGGAAGATTAACGGTCAGCCATCGAATCCCATCATTAACCGCGTTCTAAAAACGGTACCGCTTGGCGGTAATGTCACCGCGTTTGTGCGGTGCATTACCGCATGTCACCGCGGTACCAACATCCGTTACCGTTTGAAGTGCGGTGGTACCGCAAACGTCGCGGTGGTACCGCGGTACCCGCGTGGTAGTTCAACCGCGAATCGGCGGTATGTCGCGGTATTGCACCGCGGTATGAACGCATGTACACCTCGTTAAAACAGGTCGCTTACTCTGAGCATAGCTGTATGTAGCTTGGTAAAAATCCACCTTGAAATTGCCAACTGTACACTACTGATCACCCCCCTCCTCCAGCTCAACAAGTCCCCTCCCGACCGGGATCCAGACTCCCAAGTCTTAGGTTGGAATTTCACAACCGACACCTCAAACTTTCTCAATTGTTGGAAATTTCCAATCTCACAAGCGCCTTTTTCTAAAACCATTTAAACATGTTTGAAGCCCAATTATCCATGGACCCAAAACACAATAAATGTATGTCAGACCAATCAGTCAGGTGGTTCCAAGGTAGATGTTTTAATGAATTTGGTATTTCGATGATTTTATTAGACACAAAAGTGTTAACTCCCCATAGCCTGCCATTTCTTGACAGGTTGACCTCATTTTAACAAATCTGAATCTCAATCACTAAAGGATCCTCCATACTATATGTAAGCTAAATAGTCCAAACTCTCTTGAGAAGACATTTTAAGAATTACTATAGAGACATATGGTTATGTCCCTGGTCCCACCCTATTTAACCTGGTGACTCCATCTGAATAAATTTGAATCCCAGACACCAAAGAACCCTTCATACATATCATAAATATCAGTCAAATAGAACTGATGGTCCTTGTGAAGGAAGCATATTAAGAGGGAAACTGTCCTTCGCTTGGCCCCTATTTGACCAGGTGACCCCATTAAAAAAATCTGAATTGCAGTCAAGGAAGAACATTCCATTCTATATAAGCCAACTAGTTCTTGCAAACATATTTGAAGAATTACTATGTAGTGAAATAGTTAAGTCTCTTGCTCTGCCCTTATTTGACTTTGTGATCCCATTTTCACAAATCTGATAAGGATAAAAATTAAGTTCCCCAGTTGAAGTTGGTGATATTCACCCATTGGGCACCTCATTTATGAATTTTATCTTCTGCAAATTAGGGGATATAGAAACTTCCTAGAAGGGAAATTTAACTAACAACAATGTAAATTTGATACTATAGATACTTCCCAGAAGATGAGGCCTAAGCAGAATGAGGTCGCCAGAGGGTGAATTTGGTGATGCTAGCCTGCTGTGCGGGATAGCATCACAAAAAGCGTGTCTGTTCCTACATTGTGCATGCCTGGCCTCAAGCAACACAATGTATTATACAACAAGCCTTGAAATAGTGTGATAGTGTGTCTGTCATTGGCAGAATGAGGTTCCCAGAGGGTGAATTTAGTGACGCTAAATTCACCCTCTTGGGACCTCATTCTGACAAGGCCCTCAACTGCTATGGAAGACCTAGAATAAAATTGAATTTCCCCAGTTGAAGTTGGTGATGTTCACCCATTGGGCACCTCAATCATGAATTTTATCTTCTGCAAATTAAGGGATACAGAAACTTCCTAGAAGGGAAATTTAACTAACAACAATGTAAATTTGATACTATATAGATACTTCCCAGAAGACGAGCCCTAAGCAGAATATTGGTTTAAGGTTCTCAGAGGGTGTATTTGGTTATGCTAGCCTGCTGTGTGGAGCAACATGAATTCACCCTCTGGGAACCTCATTCTACAAATGCCAGACACTCTTGGAGAAAATGAAATTAATCTGATTTTAATGACCACTGAGTGATAATGTAAACAACAAGGGTGCTTCATTGATAACACCATTAATTTCATTTAAATTATGAATGACACGAATACACTCCCTGGGGACTCTGCCTATAGCTACATAAATTGATCAAGGAGTTCCTGAATTTTTTATTATTTTTTGGGGAATTATGGCCATAACTCTGTTAAAATATATCAGATCAAACCCACATTTTAACTTGAATTGTATATAAGTGTCAAAAATTCATATACCAAATTTGGTGTTGATCAGATGAAAAATGTTTGAGTAATCCTGTCTTGGATGAATTCTATATCAAAACAAGAGTGGAAGGGGTTAAATAAACAATACCAAAATCCATACAGATGAAGAACATGCTAAGAAAAATCTAGGTAAGAAATATGAGACTGTGATGTGTCCTAAACAAAAATTAAAGGTCAAAATGTAAAAAAAATAAAATTTGTTTTTAGAAATGTCCCTGGCTCTGCCCCTATTTGCCCCAGTGACCCAATTTGAACAAATCTGATTCCCAGTCACCCAAGGTCCCTCAGTACCAAATATAAGCTAAATCGGCCCAATATTTTTTTAGAAGAAGTCATTGTAAGAATTACTATGAGTTATGGCCCTGGTTTCTCAACTAATTGACCGGGTGACCTCATTTGAACAAATCTGAACACCAGTCACCCAAGGACCCTCCATACCAAATAGTATCTAAATAAGCACAATGGTTATGGACAAGAAGTTGTTGTTAGAATTACTATGGAGGAATAGAGTTATGGCCCTGGTTTCGCAACTATTTGACCCAGTGACCTCATTTGAACAAATCTGAATGAGTCACCTAGGGAACATCCACACCAAATATGAACCAATTTGGTATGATGGTTTCAGAGAAGATATATTTTTTTTAAAGTTGACGGACGGACAGGCGGACGCACGGACGGACGACGGACGAGGAGTGATGACTATAGCTCCACCGGAGACTTCGTCTCAGGTGAGCTAACAAAACCTTTTCCCGAAATTTCTTGAAAATTTGGTGAAACCCATATTTCTGTGCCAATTTTTGGGCAAAGCTTCATTTTCCCTCTCCAACTTCACTACATGGTAACAGAGAAATTAAGGAAGATTTATGCCAATTTGAATTTTGTTACTGTCCATTTGTCAAATATGGGGGTACACAGAATGCTTTGTCCTGCACAGTCTTTGTAAACATACACTCAGATTCATACTGATAATGAGTCTATTGTATTCCCATCAACTTTTCATTTCTGTACAGTTGCGGGCTTCCCCCAAATTACATCACACCGCGCTAAATATAAATGTAATATTAGTCGTGATTGACAGGTGTAAACATGGTCACGTGCCAGTGCCGTCATGGCCGCTTCAACCCCTGTGAAGCCGATTCTCAGAATCGGAATTAATAGTTGCAGTGTTTGTGACTTTTCGTTCGGCGGTAGTTTTACCGACAATAAAGGTAAACAGCATCCAGGTTCCAAAATAAAATGTATTTTAAAGACAGATCTGCTTGAAATTATAAAAAATGTCAATGTATGTGGATTTCTTGGACTTAGAAAAAATTATTTTGGGATTGGCCAGGCGATTTGTCGCCCATGTTTTCAAAAAGTAACACAAATCAACGGACACGAATAAAAAATACATGAATGTCGGGACTATCTGATAAAACAACTAAAGTGCATGGACACAACAAAACGATCGATCAGTTCCCCGGTAGCACCACCACAGCCAAAACGAGCAAAGAGCAACAAAATTCCACCACCAACGCCACCGAAGCCCATCCGACCTTACACAGCAGCTCCAAAGTACATGTATGTACATGTACAGGTTGTACCCAAATTACAGTTACATGTAATCCAAATTCCGGTGATTCATGATTTAAAACTTTCGACCACTCGTCAACAATCCACTGTTTCAACAACAACAGACACCCTGAGATTCAGGAAGCTGATTAACTATTTCGAGGATCTAAATCCAGCAGATCATAACATGACGTCATGGATACTATTTTTAACAACCTTTAGCCACACCTTCGGAATTTCCACACCAAGAGCACATGACATATTAATAGTTTTTCATTGGGGCACACATTTCTTTAGAGTAAGTTTTGATTGGCGGTAATTATAGGGAATCCCGGGTTTGGGAAATGAAAACTGAACGAAAGGTCGTCAGACCCAGTATTTTTTTTATGTGGGCATGTAGTTTACTCCAGACTGTCCTGCACAACACTTTTGTAGACAAAATATTTATTGATGTTTTTATATCATATACATCTTTTAATAAAGACCAATTTATATTTTGTTAGTACATGTGGTAATAATCAATACTATTAGGGTGATTTTTCATTTTAAAGAAACTATCTTGCTCATATTTCCTTTTAAAAATTGTCCCGTACAACACTTTTTGGTGTTGTACTGAACGTGTCCCATACAACACCAAAATATTTTTGTCTCTGAATTGGTAGAATCTGATTTACATTGGCAAATGATGCCTGTAGGAGTTCTGTGGCATAAGAAATATAACAAAGTTGGTTTAGTTAAGTTTTAAAATATCAGAATTTCTAGATGTGCCTTGGCAGTTAAGTGGTTAATTGACATGATGTAGGGGCCTGCGAATCGATCCGATTCTATTAGAAATTGGCAACCATGATGCGAGATCCAATTCGATTTTGAATCATTTGCCTGATCCAATTTGGGATTTGATTTGCAGGGCCCTAACATGATGGTGCAGTGCAACAATGTAGCAATTATGACATTCCGTGAATGAACATTCCACAATGTATCGGAACAGTTTTTTTTATTCAATAGCTGTTCCAGAATCTGCTATGTTTAATTTTAATGTTTCAAGTTTAAGATGAAGAGTTTATCACAACTATATGTTTTTCCAAATTCCTATACCCGGTATGTACATGTATGCCTTGCTGTCATCTCTAGTTACCACTAGTAAAGTATAAATTTATACAGAATGACACAAGTGTGTTAATGGGTTTGTCGGTATCAGGGACCAGCCTAGACCAGATTTTCAGGGCGAAATGACTTCGCCCTACTATAAAAATAAGGCGAAGTGGCCGTTCTATAGGGCGAAGTGAGTCTACAAAATTTAAATAGATATGTAGACAGTACTACGACAGGAGTCGCTATAGAACGAAAATAGGAGAGATGTAGCCTAATATGTCAATTAATCTTATGAAACAATGGTTGAAATATGGAGTCTTTATGTTCATTTCACGACCCTAATAACTATTAATAATACCCAAACATAATTGTGAGAGGATAGCAGCATTTTATATCGTAATTGTGGGAGAATGACAGGATTTTATTTCATATTTTTCGGGTTTAAAAAATGCCAACAGTATTTATCAAACCGAAACGAAACGAAATCCTGAACACTTTTACTGCGCTCGACTATTAGTAATCCTGTTTGAAATTTTAATATGCTTCACAAATTAATTGTTTTAAAATTTCTTCCACCAAACTCCATATAGGGAGTGATGAACTGACACACTGTGAGAGCTGTGAGTTGTAATCTTCATTGTAAGGTGTGGTAATCACGGTAATCTAAAAATCACAACAACCAGATTAACAATTAATTTTCAGGGCGACTTGAACTTCGCCCTAATGCAAAAATAAGGCGAAGCGGACAGCGCTAGGGCGACTTCTTCGCCCACGTCGCCCTCTCGGCTGGTCCCTGGTCGGTATTGCACGAGTTCTAGCACAGGATAGAACGAGAGGCGATGGCACAAGTGCCGTATCAACAAACAATTTAACACGCATGACATTCTGTGTTTATTGCACTCAACCATCCTAGAACCGTGAAAAATAGACTTACAATGTTTATTGAGGCACACATAGGGCCGGTTTTGTCATGCCAATGCTTTTATTTTATAGTTCCGGTTTTGTGGTTGATGGGAATGTCATTTACGTTATCTGATGTCAACATGTGTAAGGAACGCATGTCCCATATGTTCCATACAGATTTGTAAATATGGAACAACAAGAAAACTGTAATTCTAGGAACAAGTGTGTATTAAATTGGGTTGATCCTTCGTATTTGTCATCACAGTATACGTGTACCATAGATTGAAGCTCGACTTGCATACTGAATCTCTGTAACAAACAAATTGTAGCAAGGCCAAAAATATTAATATCTTGGTTCAAGGGAAATATCCATTGGTGAATTTTTGTGGGCCTCATTGATTGTATTATTTTCATTGGTAAATATACATCCTATGAGCTCTAGATGACACTTCCTAAGATGAATGTTTTTCATTAGCAGCATGCTTCATAATGTTTTTGGCCTATTCTCGATGTTAGTGTATATGATCATACTGGCTCTGAGGTTGTCATCAGAAATAAAAAAAATTAATTCATCAGGTTCACTGATTTTCAAAAAAAATTGTCTGTGTATGAAAACATTAATTTTGTTAGCCTCTATATTCATATGAGGGCTGTGCAAACAATGAAACAACATTGTTATTTCACTCATGCATTTGAAACAAAACCAGGGAGATTGTTTTAATACTCTGACTTAAGATCCAACAAGCAGTCGCAGACGGCGGTATCCCCCGCCGAATTGTGCAGTTGGGGAAGTGCATTCTCAATAATGTTTAGGCCAAAGCGAAAAATAGGTGTGTTTCCACTCCCCCGCCCGCCCCACCTCAAAACCCCCCGACGAAACTCACTTTATTTATTTTCCAAATCCCTCCGAATCCCGAAAAATAAAATACGATGTATTTACTGTTTATTAATACTACACTATTTATATTGTTATATATAGACCTCTCACATAAACAAGCATACTAAAATTGTCTCCTTATTTGGTTATTAAATCGACCCACTGACAATAAAATTCCGTGTTGTGACCGATATAGCAACAGATTGTAAAAAAAAAAACATAACGCGCACGTGTTTTTTAGACACACTGTAAAATGAAGCTCCATGGCGGCATTAGGGTGATGAGTTTATGACCGCATTATTAATGTACGTCAACTAACGACATGGCCAAATATACCGGCAAAATAATGCTACACAATATTTACGCGAACGCAATCGCAAAGAATACATCTGTCCCAAAAACTTCCAACGGTGTCTGAAAAGAACGGACTGTAACAACCGGATGATATAGGCCTACGGAAGCCTACGGATGCCGGAGTGTATATTTACCGGAAGATCTAAAACAATTTTGCCAACATCCGGAAAATAGTGTCGAACATGTCGTCAATGTTGGCACTTAAGTTTTTCAAATGTATTCACATGTCGCAGGGGAGAAATAAAATAACACGAGTTCTCCACTGCAACAGCTTTTTTCAAGTTTTTCAAAATAATCACGACAAAGACCTTGACAACGACAATTTGTATTTTTGCATTCCGGTAAATTTGTCATCCGTAACACTACTTCGTACTCAACAGACTTTCAAATAATGAAAAAAATGTTACCTTATTCTCCGACTCGGAGACTATAAAAACCAACAACAACATTTGGCGTACAGTATCCCTTTAAAGTCAGAATTTTTATTTGGTTTCTTTACAGTTATCTGAAAGACAGCAAATAATCATAATGCGACTAATCTCGTCATTCGATTATTCATGTGGGTCCCCAATTGGTGTAGCGTCCATGACAACAAGAGAGGACCTGAGATGCAGCACCCCCGTCAAGTTGGCGTTCTACGGTGCTGCATTGGGACCAGTGGACACCTGTTGCCATTGTGGTGGAGTGGGTGGAGAAACCAAGTTGTCTCTAAAAGGACAATATCAAACTATTCTCCCCATATGTGGGGAGTGCACAAAATCAGGCCTGCATCCCGTATGCCTGAGGCCTTTGTCCAGAACCAGAAAATATTAAAAGAATCTCTTCGTGAAACAATTTTGTTTTATTTAAAAACTTCCAATTGCTGGGGATTCTACATATGTAAAATGACATATATTTATTAAAATCATATCATATGAATATATTAAGCAAAAACGCCCATGTGTACTAAATAAATCATGTGGAAAGTTATTCTACACTGTTGTAAATATTGAAACTAGTTGTTTTATTGAATATTAATGAACATATGTACAATTTGCACATGTAGATTAAATACAAGGCACTGAAATTCAGTGCATACATTGTTAGCCTTCACAATAAGTTCATAAATGACATAATTATTAGAAAGATAGCACAAATATGATATTTGAATTTCCCCGCGAATAAATAAAGTGAAAAAAAAAATAAAGTGGAAAGACCACCCCCCCGCCCCTGTTTTTTTTATGGATGGGAGTGGAAACACAACTATTATTCACTTTGGCCTTACGTCTCAGCAGACCTGTTTTTAAAGCCTAAAAATCTGTCAGGGAGATTCTGCTCCTTCAGTCAGGGAGATTTGGGTCTTGTCAGCGAGATTACAAATTACAGCCAAAAAGTTTCATTTTCACTATTTCTTCCTTTGAAAAATGGTGGGTAGTGATTTTAAAGTAGTTAAATGTAATTAATCTTCACTTTTGAAAGGATGAATTAATGTAAATGCACATTTCGATCAAATTTGAATGTATTTATTCAAATAAAAAATAATTGAATATTATATTTCATAATATCAATGCACAGTTGCTGGACATAAAGTCCCAAAATAAGGGTTTAATCGAGTTTATAAATCGGTATCCTAATATAATATACTGTGATCAATGTATGGCTAATGTTGAAACGAAGGTTGCAAACTTGGCAGTGTGCCAATGTTTCACCTTGTTGACTACGAGTGACCCAAGAAAATTCTTCGGCCCACGAATCCAGGTTATCCCTATACTTGGAGTCATATCTAGTGTTCAAACGATTAGTCGACAAATAATCGTCGACGTTGGTTTGTCGGAAAATCGACTCTAACTTCCACAGTCGACTATTCGGAATACAGTATATAATCACATCAGCTGGCCTTGACAATGCATGGTTTCACTAAATGTGGGTCAGAAAAGCAGCAAAGATAGCTAGTCTTATGTTCAAGAAGCTTTCCAAAGTCCGAACATATGTAATAATGTCGAGCTTGACTCATCCAATTTGCGATTCTTCGTTTGCTTCTATAGACAGTGTTAGTATCGACAAACACTTTTCTGTTTATATTATATCAATATTTCCGATTTTAAGAAAATCAAGAACCTGCACACATTACTGAAAACAGTATATAGACTAAGCATGATGTTATCATTTATTTTGGTTCAAATAGTCATGAATCGGCGACAATTAACTTGCTGAGAAAATTATTCTTTTTATATATAATATACTCCCTATACCGCGGACGCAAAAATTCGTAGTGCGCATTTCTAACCAACACGGGTAAAGAGGAAGGGGCTTCCACAAAAGTGTTCGTCGATACTAACTGAGTCTAACTCTCCGCTTGCTACGTACATGTACGCCTTATATACGGAAGTTATGGCAACTTACAAAGTAGACCTATGTACGCATCATCGTATATATAATCATTATAATGTGTGTCACACCGTGTGTGTTTTTTTTTGTTTTTTTTTATTTTGAGCCGACTCTGAGACTGAGTATCGTTTATTGTCTATACCCTGGCAGGGAAGTTCAAGTATTTATTTGATTTCATGATTAAACAGAAAATCCCTCAATTATTTTCTCAATTATTTATTCTCATTATCGTAGATTCGTAGGGAACTTATTTGCGATCGGAGGGTTTCTAGAGCACCGGTTCATTTGCAACAAAACCATGTGACGTGTCACGTGATTCAATTCTCCGATCACAGTAGAGTGTAAATATTGTGATGATGGCACGGAATTTGTAATTTTCTTTCACATGTGTTTCATTAGTATAAGAAGGTTGGTGATGTATTTGGCCGACTAGTCGACGTCGACTCGACTTTTGGGGTTCGACTAGTCGACTCCAGAATCGTTTGAACACTAGTCATATTGGCGTCGTTTTGATGGACTATCAACAACTTCGTTACTGTCATTTCGGCAGCATTTTTCCGAATTATCAACAACACCAGACATTTCTAAATTTAACAACAGAACTAGAATGATTCATTGTAGAAATAAACCCAATTCCAGAATATATAGCCTGCGCATTTATTTACTAACACCCGTGATTGGGTACTTATAGTAATTATTGATCCCCAAAGAAAACAAACTGCCATACATTCAATTAATTTCTTAGGGTTTTAAAAGAGTGCGAGTCATTAGTCGTGACAAAGAAGCAGTGTAATAAATGCCAGAGGCAAGCCATGGTGTCTACTTCGGTTATCAATGGAGCACACCTAATCTCGGCAAATCTCGTTCACATGTGGTTTCTATTGAAAACACTTCCGTGTTCTGAGAATTTTGACATTAAATTTGTTGTTGTTGTTGATTTGATTGAAATTGTGAGATTACAAGCTTAATCCTAGAGCACGGGAGATGAGGCCTCAAACCGGTAGTCTCCCGCAAGATCCGGGAGATTAAACAGGTCTGGTACTCAGTATGTGCTAAACAAGAGGTGGGATTTTGTCAAAAAGCTTGGCTTGCGAACTCATTTTAGGTACTGACATTTGTGGAAATTAGCCATGTGACATCGTCCATTTGCACCAAAAATAATAAACAAAGTCCAATAACTCTGCTGAAAATATCCGGCCGGACCTGGTTTGCGAACTCGTCATGTGTCATACTGGTCATGTGAACTCATATACCAAAAATCTTTGAAATATGTTGACATTTGTGGAAATGAGCCCTGTGACGTCGTCGATTTGCTATTTGGTAAATTTGACAAAAATAATAAACAAAGTCCATTAACTCCGGTAAAAATAACCGGCCGGACCTGGCTTGCGAACTCATTCTAGGTAATAGTCAAGTGAACTCATATACCACAGATCTTTGAAATCAGTTGACATAAATTTGTTCAAGTTGTGACTCTTACAAATCGGGACAGACGGACGGAACCCATTCCTATAACCCCCCGCAAATTTTCAATTTGGCAGGGGATAAAAATGAAAGAATTCAGGCAAATATCTCAGATTATGGTTCACATCAGCCTTCTCAGAATCTCATACAGGATGGTTTCACTAAACATAGTACTACACAATTACACATACATGTTGTTAAATTTTGAAAACTGACCTTCGAACACAATTTTGCAAAATAAATCATTTTGGTACGGTATTTGTGGAAACATCTAACAGCACAGGTCTATACAGTCACTGTTTAAAGCAACATTATTAACTGAGGCTCAAAGTTAACATTTTGAATGCATTAGTTATTGCATCAATTCCTCCATTTTAGGATTTTATGTCCAATGAAAAAAATCTCTGAGATGTCACGCCTTAACCTAAAAAGCGATAATGTCCCGTTCAACACCTGGATTTGTCCCGTTCAACACAGTTTTATAATTTCCCCAGATTGGCCCAACATAAAAATTGAAACAGTTTTATGTAGTCCTGTCAGAATGTCGTGAGGTTTTTACAATACCATTGAGATAGTTCAAAATGTAACTGGCGACAAATTTGACCCATTCAACATCTTTTCTGTGTCCCGTACAACACCTCAATATTATCAGTTGGTTCACAAAATTTAAACAATATAGACTCACTGTTTCTAGCCCATTTTTAAGATTAATTATTCTGCAGTTTGATATGCTTAGTCACATTAGATATACTTGTCAAATCTAAGATAATGTTATAAGGTAGCCAAAATGTCATGTCCCATAAAACACATCAGCATTCTGAAGTTATATCGAATTTTAGTGGTTAAGTACCTTATCAATTATGTGGTTGGATAAGCAGGTGAATTATTCAGACATCAAAGATGAAAGTCACTCCCAGATCTCAAGGAGTCAGTCTGCACAATGAAAATTATTTTCAAAATATGCCGTACAACACAAAAAAGAATCGCCCTTTGGTTATTAGGGAGAAGTAGACTGTTATCTTGGGAGAAGCAACAATGACTGAAGTTCAATTTACGCCCCAAACATCACCCTTCTTTGATCGATTAAACATGCAACACAAGAGCCCATTTATTAAACAGAACACCATTATAATCAGTAATTTATATACAATAAATATGCTGTTAGGACATATGCATACCAGAATATATGAGAGAGAAATCACTTCTCCCTAGGACAAAAATAGGGAGAAGTGGCACATTTTAGGGAGAAGATGTTTCCCAAGTCACCCTCTAGGCTGGTCCCTGGATTTAGTCAATTTTGGCTAATTTACAAATTGCAGATGCAGCCATCTTTAGAAGATTAGAAATTCTGAATTAGAACTAACAACATTGCATGAAATTCTATATTGGTTTCAACTGCTTTTTCTATGGCATTGCCTTTTATTGTAGCTTAAAAGCACTGTAAAGGAGGCGTAGAGAACGCCCCTCTTTTTAGGTCTTGGTGAAAGATACTTACTGTTACAGCAACCTGTGCTCTGGTGGTGTAAGCGTACTGTGGTGCAGCATGAGTCTGGTAGGAATCAGCATATGCTTGTCCTGCTCTAGGTGCAGCAGTTGCATAAGCAGTTTGTGGAGCGGCCGCAACATAAGCAGTTTGTGCCACAGGATAAGCTGCAGCTGGCTGTGCTGGAGAAGCTGCTGGGAACACGTAATGTGCCATTTATTCAGCTGAAAATGGATAAAAGATAAAGCCATTAAAGGTTAAGTTTTTGATACTTACTGATGCTGATAAGAAATTTGTTTACTTTGGTGACATTTGTATACACCATACACATATTCCCAAAATAAGTGTCCCTTTTAATGCAGTCCTCAGCCATTAACGCAGTCGTAACGTCAACGCAACACGTTCGTGGCATTGATAATGCATTGAGTGTATGTTAGGAGTCAGGACCGCGGACAAGTTTAATAGCCTATGGAGGTACTGAATGAACGTCCAACTTCCCAACTATTCAAGAGCGTATAGCTCTGTTTGAATAGTTGGGTCCACCAACTATATATTTATAAGAAAATATCAAGGCCTACTTTGTAGATATTATGTTTTATTTAGTAGTAATTTGTGTATGTTTAGATAACACTTAATAGGTCAATGGGACCAACAAGGCGCTACTACTGATTGATATAATCAGTAGTAGCGCCATTGGGTTTAGCTTGGTGTTTAGTCACACCGTTAAAACAAGAGATCGAATTGGCTTAATACTCTTGTGTGCCAAATAATAGTACAGGGCGTAATAATAGTACAGGGTGGAAAATGGGGACAAAATTAATAATAGTACAGGGCGGAATAATAGTACAGGGTGATAACGCAGGGATTTTCCCCTGAGTATTGTCAGTTTGTCACACTCGTACTGAGATTTCTAGTGCACTATTATCTCTATCATTTCATTCAAATAAATTTTTCATATTACAATAAATATGAATTTGGATATTTCATGTCATCTTCGTTTCAATGTCCAAGTATGATCCTGCAGTGAATGAATTGAACTATCATACACTAATTTCAGCATCAATCTGACATTATAATATACACCTTGTCCTGTGTCCAGTGTCTGGAATTTCTGCCAAAAATAAATATATCCAAATAACACCCCAACCAAGAAATAGTATAAATACTACTATGTAGTAAATTACTAGTTATAAATACTGAACCATATTTTTTGATCTATTTACATCACAGTTGTTGGAAACTTGTCAAAAAACCCGAAAAGAGATGTCACCACCACTACTTATTAATATGTCAATTATATTAACAAGTGCACCGCTGGGCGGAGGTAACGCCCCCGACTGTACAATCAGAGAGGATTTTACTTATTTTTGTGCAATTACTTATTAAATGGCACTTTGTAAAGTTATGCTATTCATGAGTATTTAGTACGAATGTTGTTCTATATTAGCTTCAAATTTGGTCTGGTGCCACAAAAATAGAAGGAAAACTGAATTTTCTATAAAATAAAATGAATTTTTTAAGTCGAAAAAGGGTCATAACTCTCACAAAAATTATCCGATTGAACCAAAATTTTTCATGACCTGTATTGCGATATTGGTAAGACACTAAAAAACGGGTTTTGCAAATAAACAATCCAAAATCAAGTTATCATCTGGAAACCAAAAAAAGTAGCAGAAACCTGAATTTTCTAAGTCCAAAAAGGGGCGTAACTCTGGAAAAAATGGGCTGACGAAACCACGGCTATGGGGAAATCTTGTCCCCCTGGCTGGTCTATTGGCATACCAAAGATCAACTGAATTGAATTAGCGAAACCAAAGTTATAAGTTGAAACATTCGTATGCCACAGAAAACTGAATTTTCCAAGTCCAAAAAGGGGCGTAACTCTGGAAAAAATGGGCGGACGAAACCGCAGTTATGGGGAAATCTTGTCCCCCGGCTGGTCTATTAGCATACCAAAGATCAACTTAATTGGGTTAGCGAAACCAAAGTTATGAGTTGAAACGTTCATACGGACGGAAGGACGGAGGGCTCCACTATATACCCCCAAATCTCCATCGGAGATCGGGGGCATAATAAGTAGTGGTGGTGACATCTCTTTTCGGGTTTTTTGACAAGTTTCCAACAACTGTGATTTACATGTAGGCCTACTAGTATGTGTTTGTTCCAGCAACTGTTTACTGATCAGGCCATTAAAAATATATCTATGTTATCAGGCACCCCCTCTCATCATTTCAAAACCGTGTGTAATATTACCATTGCAGAGTTGTGAGTTTTGGGGAAGTTTGGGACTCCATGCACACTGCCCAGTTTGTTATTTCTGCTCGCGACTGTACATATACAGCACGCGCGACAGTCTGCAGACCGTGAGAATTAAAGACACCGGGAAGAGAGTTGTTTTAAATTGTAAAATCACCAAAGCGGTAACTGGGTCATGGAGGCAACTTTTAACACGCTGTGCCTTTTTATTCGAATTAGAAAAAGTCATGCGTTACTAATTTGAATTCTGTGTCGTTTAAACACGGCTATCATTTCGTAATTCCAATGTTAAACACAAATTATTAACTGCACTGCACGGAGCCCCGAACCAGTGACGCCATGCTTTATATCATCACTAAATTGCGTCATTGGGACAGCCTTCATAATTGGCTACGGCAATCAGCATTGCCGAAGCAATTTGCTGAAGCAAACTGGGGCACGGCATACTGTTGCCGTAGCGGATTGCCGAAGCCAAACAATCTGAATTTAGAGGGCTGTTGGGATAACTGGTTAGCGACTGTTGCGAACCACGTGGTTCCCGTCAAACAAAAGTAGACTCGTCCGCCGTTTTGTCGGAACATGATGCAAGGGTCTTTCCACGTTTCCAAATAGTTACAACCGGCTGACTGTCCCGCGAATATACGGGTGACTTCACAGGAAGTGTAGCACAGAAAGTGCCAAATGCACTCAAAAATGAAGTTTCTTCAATCACTTTCGTTTTTATTTTGTAGCTGGAATACAGGGAACACATCTCCACAAAATTTATAGCATGGGAACCATTGTTTAAAAAGTTACATCATACCATAGATATGGCATTTAATACTATAACATCTTTAAATTAAAGATGAAAAAACATTCAGATGAGATCTCATTTACCACAATATGTCTCAAGCTGCAGAGGAGAGCTTCTAAAATATAACAGTTTTTACAGAATTGAAAATTTTATTCGGTTCCAAAGTTATTCCACTTTCAGTGTTTGGAAGTGATCATATTTTGTCAAAAGCTTTGCTGTTACTTATGACAAATTTGAATAAAGTGTTAAAAACAACCCAAAAACACTACTTTTGTGTGCCTTCTACAAATAAAAAATCCACAGAATTATAAAAAATACTTTAAAGTTTTTGAGAAATTTGATATGTGTTCCCAAGTGATATATATTGCACTGGTGATTACAGGTGTTTTTCCTCCGATATATGACCTCAATGCATTTTGTCAAAAATCGTTCAGGAAAGGACATTTTTTTAAACAATGATAAATCAATTTTTTTACATTACTAGTGTGTTACATACTAAACTTTCTGACAGTTATGTCTGTCATGCCATCTAATGCCATTATTAAAATTTACTTTCCTTGTTAAGGTGGCTGGTAATGAGAAAATTTCAGAAAAAGCCATGTTCAGGAAAGGACATTTTTTAACGGAATTTTTGTCATCACTAAGGCCTAACAAAATTATACGTTTGTTTCCGCTAACGGACTGAAAAAAAATTGGGTAGGTAGGTAGGCAAAACTTTTTTTTTTGTTAAATCTTTTTATTTTTTCAGGATGCAATTCACTGTGTCATATTTAAGGAAATTTTAGACATTACAGGCCATATTATTGCTAATTTGCTTAGCCCATAAAGATAAAACAAAAACACAAACTCAGGGAGATAAAACAAAGCTAAAATGGGACAATAACGTTCATTTTATAACATATCCGTAACGCAGGTTTCACTTCTGCATCAAACTCCCCACATTATTGTGGGCAGTTGCAGTGCATATTCCCGGGGCCGCAGATGCATAAGGGTGACCAGTGACTTCGTCCCACTGCATTCTCGTCCCATCAATTTTTGTCCCGAAAAGGTGACCTCGTCCCACTTGTCGGTGATCTCGTAAAATCCCATAAAATCCCACTGAACATGAATTTAAGGGAGATATGTGTCCAATTCCTTCATGCTACACTTCCCGTGAAATCACCCATTATACACATTTCATGAAGAAAAAAAACGATAAACTGATTAGTTTGCTGGGTTCTTCGTGGACAGATCCATTGATTTTTAATAATCGTATAGGTGCGAATAAGGATCGTACAGGGCGGATTTTTTATTGAAAATTAATAATCGTACATGTACGATTATTTGGCACACGAGAGTACTGAGCCAGATTTAGCTCTTAACAGATGTAAGCCAATTTTGCATCTTTGGCTTGGCCCGACCTGTCAACTCCAAACGACTAGTCTATTGGAACACAACAACAGCTGAATTCAGCAATTGTAGATGAGTTTTTCATTTCCCAGACATGATTAGCACTGGTATCGCTTTAATATTTCACTCGAGAAATTTATGCTTTCGTCAGGTCTGGCTCATGTGCAAATCTTACTATATAGTCAGATTTGCACTAGCACATAATGTGCAAATCGACCTATACAGTTTTGGTATGAAATTTTATATTTCTACCAGATACCAGTTTTTATTACCACTTCTTTTTAAATGGTTATTTCTCAATCTTTTGACAACAATTGTTGCCGGGGACAATCAGTGTCCAAAATAAGGTGATTTTATAATGTTTGAAGAAGATTTACAAAATTGTCTCAAAGTAATCATCAAAAATACATTTTCGGTTAAAAGAGTTATTCCTGCTGGAAAATATTGAATATACTCATATCAACCACAGAAGTTGGAATCACTGACTGTTATGCTATTTTTTGAGATTTTTTTGGAGTTCTAGGTATATAGTTGTCAAGAATGGCAACTCACTTTGTCGAGGAACCTCCACAACCATTCACTTCGACCCGTGAATTTTAACAACAAAAGCATAAATCTCAGGGTTTTCGGCATATATAGTTAGAAAAATCATTGATCTACAATCTTACCGCGAGCATAGCATCTATTCGTTGATTTATTCCAGGTTTTATCGCACGTTAACAATTTTTTTTCACCTGTTAGCTAGGTGGTACCGCCGAAGTTTGCCGGAACTCCTCGTGTGTCTTCGGAAAACCGCCAAATCGTCGAAGACGCAAATTTCAAAATGCGGAACCGTTTAAATGGACAGCGCGCAAAATTCGAACATTCAAATTTAAAATTAATTCGCGTGGGTGTGTCACGTGATATAATTGAGGTATAAGAATCACGGCGGCGTGTTCAATCCCCAGAACTAAATCAAATCAGTTTGTACTTGTTCAATACTTGATAACGAAGTCAAACGTTCATTTTACTTAAAAATCTGTTATATGCGATAATATATTATACATAATTATAAAATTATACATACATGATTGTGAATTACTTAGTTAAGAAATAAACACAAATTGTGGCCTATCCTGATGAACAATATGATCATAAAATGTGCGTTTCGGTAATAATTATAATGGTAGGCCTACCTAAGAGTGCAAGTTTTTCCAGTCCCACATTGACCAAGTATAACCAGGTTGTGCCCGCTCCTAGCCACATCTAAACAAATGCTTTGTTGTTCGTTCAACGCCATGATGCAAATGATGATCTCAATTGTGTCTGATTAGAGACAGGTAAATTCTCCGAATTGAGACGAGCCCATGTATGGACATGGGTATAATTTTTTTGGAGCATAGATAATAATGTCAGTTAATTCTCATCATTGCAATTGAGAAACATTGCGTCATACTCGGGGCAGCGAAACTAATTAATATTAACGATTATCATCGCACCCCATAATAAAATCCCATTGTCGACTATAGAAACATCTATAACTAGACGGCCTACGCCCCTACAAGAGATATTCATGACGCCGTCCACTTTCATTTTCACTTTCATGTGGTTATTAACTGCTCTGCAATTGGAGGTGCTGCGAAAACAAAGGGGGGGGGGGATCTATCGTACCAATGCAACACTATAGGATCGAGTGATTTGTTTGTTTTAGAAGTATCCATTTGACAAAATATAATCATGATATTTGCATTTTTCTGCTTTCTTTTCAGATGAACTGGTCCCCGATACTTTTAATAGACCGTGGGCTGATTGTTTTGACCGATAACAATGTTCCGGCTCCGAATACCAGTTTTCGTACTACCCGATTTGCCGAAGACAAATCGAGGAGTTCCGGCAAACTTCGGCAGTACCACCTAGCTAACAGGTGAAAAAAAATTGTTAACGTGCGATAAAACCTGGAATAAATCAACGAATAGATGCTATGCTCGCGGTAAGATTGTAGATCAATGATTTTTCTAACTATATACTAGTATGCCGAAAACCCTGAGATTTATGCTTTTGTTGTTAAAATTCACGGGTCGAAGTGAATGGTTGTGGAGGTTCCTCGACAAAGTGAGTTGCCATTCTTGACAACTATATACCTAGAACTCCAAAAAAATCTCAAAAAATAGCATAACAGTCAGTGATTCCAACTTCTGTGATATCAACATATGATATTGAAAATAATGAAATCAAAATTAGGTGACAGAAATACATGTAGCTATGATCTTTGTACTTATAAACTTTGATTATAAACTTATATAGCCCGATTTGCACATCATGTGCAAATCTGACTATATAGTCAGAACTGCACATGAGCCAGATGGGAGACCTGTTCGTTGTCTAGACATCGAGACTGAGCCAGACATCGAGTGAAAAATCAAAATGGCGAACGTAGGAAGTAATTTTATTGTGTTTGTAATTGTAACAAAATAACATGTTTGACCCTGCCATTAGAGTTTAATTTAAAAGACGATGAGGTACTCACTTGTATGCAACAGATCTGTATTGAGTTCTAAATAACTCGTTGCCTCCAATTCTCTTGTTCGCGTATGATATTAGATATCAGATAGTATTCTGTTCATCAAAAGAAATCGCCCGACAAAAACCGGCAATCAGGAAGCATGCGTGCGTCACGTGATTATCAGTCTCGCGATGAGAGTGCGCGTTGAACATATGGAGGAACGTTGTAACCACAAATCCATGAAAATTGGGATTTATAACATGAACTATGCAGAAATATTGGCAATTCACACGACAACGGACACGATACCATTCTGACAAAAATAGAATTTATATATTTCTCTCTCCTGTCAAAAATGATGAAATTTTCCTCGTTTTTAACCTAACTCCCAGAAAGTTCCTTTGTCCTACAAAAACAAACACCTGTTCAGTGATAATTAATCACCGACATGTGTTTACGCAGTGAAAACAGGAATATCACAAAGAAATATAAATCATATTAATTAAATTATATTAAATAGTGAGTAGAATAAAATAAATAGCAACTTAATAAAACTTAGAAAAACTATTTTATTTTATATACCGTATAAAAATCTACAAATACCCATCTTAAATAATTATATAAAGGGATAAAGATTTCCAATCAACTGCCACAGATCATAAATCAAATGGATAATAAAACACTGATTAAACTCATCAACAACTCCACTAAATTGGCACTAATCCACCCTAAATAAGAGGGACTTGCTGCATTTACCAGGGACTTGCTGCGTTTACCGGGGACTTGCTGCATATCCAGGGACTTGCTGCGTATAGTAGAACCCTTATGACCCCCCCCCCCTTCCGTCATTGCGACTGGGAAGTCGGTGGCCGAGAGGTAGCGTACTGGTGTCTCGTGCTATCGTACCGGGGATCGCAACATGGTCAGGGTATTCTGACAAAAATCAGAACTCGGTCAGATACCAAGTTTGTCAGGCTGAAAAGTCTCATTCGAGATCACTGAATAAAGATCCGAATGCAAAATGCCGACTTCCCCCCCCCCCCCATTACAACACTTGTCCAGGTGTGTTGTCGTGGGTGTAGTACGCTGTCCGATCGGGCGCGGACATTAATGGCTGACCCGTGTACACTCCTCGGTGTGTGCACGTTAAAGAACGCTACTGGAGTCACCATAGGGTTATACAGTTACTCGCCCTTGGTAGCACCTGGACCTCCACATAATCCTCAGCACATTGCATGAGGGCGATGGAGTATCAAGTAGATATATAGATAGATAGTTTTGTCCTTTCCTGACAGTCCAGGCCCTTTAAATGAAAAAATACTACAGTAGAAATACTATACTAAAAATACCATATATATATATAGTGAAATATACTACGGTATTTTGGACACCTGTATATTATAGTAAATATATACTTCTACAATAGTATTACCAGTTGCTAGTATAGCAAAATTTTGTCATTTGCTATTGTATTACTGCAGTAATACTTTATATAGGCCTAGTATAAAGTATAAAGTATTAACTACATTAATATTAATATTAATACATTAATATTTTATTACTACTGCATAAATAATTTAGTAAAACTACAGTATACATTACTATGGTAAAACTATAGTGATATTTATCGATTGCAGGTTTTAGAGGCCTAACATTTAAAGGGGCACTTTGATTATTGCGATATAACCAAGAAGCGGGCCCCGTTGGTTCAGAGTGCCCGGATGAAGATAATTAATCGAGTGTGCTTCTCGCAGTACGAGCTAGCTGCATGGCCTCCTAATAGCTATAGCCTGATACCGGAGTACGATGCGTATGTCTCTTTGGAAAGCAGACGAAATTCCTAAACGATGTACATCTGTTAGGAATTTCGTCGGCTTTTCAAAGAGACAGGCTATTTGGCCATGCGTTTGTCACAACAGACCTGTTTCTTGCGTGCATGCATAATTCGTGTTTTATTGATAGTAATGATGAAAAGAGTAATGGCTTGTATTAATCGAATAATATAAATGAAGTTAGTTTGCCGCATCGTAATCAGGATGGACTTTATTTTACCTGCAGCTACGGACTGTTCATTCTTGAAAGTGCAGCCTATACTCGTATAGTAAAACTCGAAATTATGCTTTCAAGATTCATATCAAGGCGACGTCCAGACGCGGGATGTTGGTCAGTTTCTGTGCCGAGGCTAGGGACGTACATTAGCGATGGCGGGGTTGTTGACGGGGTGTCACGCGTGCAAATATATACATGTAGTGACATTAGCACTAACCTTTACTAATAAAAATAAATTGAGTTCGTGTGTCTGTCCGGAAAAAGGCGACAAAACGACTTAACCCCTCTGAAAATGTGGACATAGGGTCATATCATACACGTAACCCGGGGATTAAGGGCGCTAATAATGTTTATGACTTTGGCTATATATAGGCGATCAAACGGAGTGGCAGATCGGCAGATTAAAAAAAAAATCGAAATGTTTTTGAATTTGGGAATAGATTTTTACAATTTGTTTTGCTTCATCCTATTTTATGGATGTTAGTGTTGAAGACTATTATAATATTTAAGGAAGGGGCAGTCCTGTCAACAAATTTGGTATTTTGAAAAAAAAATGATTTTGAAGCCATTTTCACCAAGCTTGGTGTTATTTCTTTAAAATGGGGAATTTGATCCTAAAAATAATATAATAAAACAAATTCCCGGACCCCTGTGTCTTATATATATGTACTTTTAGTATTATGACCAATTTGTGCCAGGGGCCAGTGGTAGTACTATTCATGTGTGTTTCCGAATACGTTGTTCGAATAAATAGGATTATCATTATTTGTGGCTGAGACATGAGAAGCTGCATAATTTGATAAATAAAACGCTATTTCAGAATGCATTTTAGCTCAAGCTGCTGAACATGAAAATTCAAGTTGAGATATTGCCAATTTTCCATGGGTTGGTATCCATCGCCAGTGGTTTCCGAACATAAGTACGTCCGTCGACAATTTCCATTGGCATAGGCTACAGGTTGTAACTTTGGTCGGATCATTATGAAATTAGGCATGACTGTTGGAATTGGTAACATATAGATTGGGAACGAGTCATTCTGTGGGCCAGTCGGCAAAAACATGCATCATATATCTCAAATTTCAATCTATATAGTATACGGGCTAGATTCCGCCATGCACCGAAAGCGTCAAAATGTGCGATATTAGCGCATGTTTCGGCGCGCCGAAAGCGACAAAACGTGCGCCGTAACGACGCACATTTTGTCGCTTTCGGCGCGTTACTAATGGCGCACTTTTTGTCGCTTTCTGCGCGTCGAAACATGCGTTAATATCGCACATTTTGTCGTTTTCGGTGGCGGCATCTAGCCCGTATACTATATATAGATTGAAATTTGAGATATATGTTTCCTAATGGTCCTAATAGTATTCCATACCAATGATATTCCAACCCGGGGATTAAGGGCGCTGATAATGTTTATAACTGTTGCTATATATAGGCGATCAAACGGACGGGCAGATTATTAAAAAATCGATCATTTTTTGGAATTTGGGAATGGATTTTTAAAACTTGTTTTGCTTTATCCCATTTTATGGATGTTAGTTTTAAAGACTATTATATACTATTTAAGGAAGGGGCAGTCCTGTCAACACATTTGGTATTTTGAAAAAATTGTGATTTTGAAGCCATTTTCACCAAGCTTGGTGTTATTTCTTTAAAGTGGGGAATGTGACCCTAAAAATAATATAATAACAAAAAATTCCGGACCCCCAGGGACCCCTGTGTCTGATATATATGTACTTTTAGTATTATGACCATTTTGTGCCAGGGACCGGTGGTTGTACTATTCATTTGTGTTTCCGAATACGTTGTTCGAATAAATAGGATTATCATTATTTATGACTGAGACATGAGAAGCTGCATAATTTGATATGTAAGACTCTATTTCAGCATGCATTTTAGCTCAAGCTGCTGAATATGAAAATTCAAGTTGAGATATTGCCAATTTGCCATGGTTTGGTATACCCATCGCCAATCACTGTGGTTTGCGAACATAAGTACGTCCGTCGACAATTGCCATTGGCATAGGCTACAGGTTGTAACTTTGGTCGGATCATTGTGAAATTTGCCATGACTGTTGACATTGGTAACATGTAGATTGGGAACGAGTCATTTTGTGGGCCAGTCGGCAAAAACATGCATCATATATCTCAAATTTCAATCTATATAGTATACGGTCTAGATTCCGCCATGCACCGTAACGACGCATGCACATTTGTCGCTTTCGGCGCGTTACTAATGGCACACTTTTTGTCGCTTTCGGCGCGCACCGAAAGCGCCATTAGGAAGTGGCCATAATAGTATTCCATACAATTGATATTCTAATGCAATTATTATGCTGATCGCCTCATCATTCTTTGTGTCTGGCGAATTACAATTCATGCTAATGGCAGACATTTGTATATGGCGCTATCACAACTATCATGACATTTGGAACTTATTCCCTTCCCTATATATATATTCCTTATTTTCAAAAATGTCGCTTTCGGCTGACTTGACGGCATGGGTGTGTGGCCCGCCCCAAATACCACATAGAAACACCCCGACCTCCACCCATCACCCCCCGCGGGTGGTACCACCCCGAGGGGTGAAAATTGGGTATGGACCATTTTCGAGAATGGTAAGGATTTCGACCGATTTAACGGAATGTGTGGGTGGCCTAGGGTCCGGCGAATCGGCGATTTTGTTCGAATCGAATCTCGAATCGAATCAGACACGCGGATTTCACATCGAATCGAATCTCGAATCGAATCTTACTCCCCGTGGTAAATCGACAAGAACTAGATTTATGTCGGCGATCCCGCTGCAGCGCGAGTGTCTCCCCATACCATCACCTGTGCGTGTTTGGCAGCTTGTCGTGTGGACCTGCGTCACAATAAAAAATGTTGAGAACGGCACATGAAAATATGACGAGATAAATCGTACTCTGTCGTACTTTTTTTTTCATCAGGGGCCAATTCTTTCTTCATCGTAAAGGTGGCTAGTGACAACTGTTTCTTTTTAGGGGCTCGCCCGCATCGCCGCTACTACTAGACGTGTTGCCGGTTAATTTTCGTTTTGAGTCTTTCTTTTCTTTTGCCCTTATGGTGGATTGCAGGATGACTGCGGCTAAGGTGTGCCCATAAGTGGGAGGTAGTGCCCGTTTTCTGAACTGATAGTACAGTTATGCACGATTTGCACCTGAATTTGTCAACGCTGCATTCAAAATAACTTTTAATTTCCGCCATTATAACTTTGGATAAATAAAAAGTAGGGAAGGGCACAAGAGATGGATCGATGATATGGATATTTCGCCGCCGCGACGACCCAAGAGCAATAATTTACTGAACGAAACAGGACCGCATCTCGTGCACCGACGGCGTTCGCAACGACATCTGCGTGCGTTTATTTTAGAGCTTTTGTAGGACACGCTGTTCAACAAGTTCGCACATAATGAGGTTAATATGGTGATTCGAACTACATTCGAATCACACGATCGATTTCGAATCGAATCGAATCAGTAAGACGATTTCGAATCGAATCGAATCTCGAAGCTTCGCCGGACCCTAGGGTGGCCCGCCCTAAATACCACATAAAAACACTCCTAGC
The DNA here is from genome assembly GCA_032622095.1 of Siphonodentalium dalli. Classification (NCBI taxonomy): domain Eukaryota; kingdom Metazoa; phylum Mollusca; class Scaphopoda; order Gadilida; family Siphonodentaliidae; genus Siphonodentalium; species Siphonodentalium dalli. Next base: position 101,917,515 of record CP136063.1, read on the forward strand.
CACCACGTATCACCCCCGGGTGGTAGGCCTACGTCCCAACCCAAAACATATAGTATATGGGAGGCCAAATTCACATTTAATAATGAATTGCCACATATTGTGCTTAAGCGCATTTACGCTTAAGCGTAATTAATTACGCTTAAGCGCAATCAATTGCGCTTAAGCGTAATTGTGACTACTATCTAACCTACCCATAAACTATTAGCATGACCTGGTGTATCACCTAGCAACACAAGATGAGCATTGGGCTAATTTTGACCTGTACTCAACAGTCAAACTGTGGGTATGTGTTCAACAAGGAGAATCCCCTAATTACATATTATCAGCATCCCTCTATCCAAAGAATTGATGTCGCCTTCCCGGAACTCTAGGAATGTTTTGTATGATGTTTTTAATGTATTTTTGCACAGATTTTAGCCTTTACTATGGTAATATCCTATACATGCATGCTGTGTCACTGCATGAGGGCTTTCTTACCTCATACAGTAATGCTCTATTTAATCGACTTCTTAACCACAGCAGAATTATGGGTAACTTTTCAGGATTTAGTCGGAAATATGGCTTGTTGCCATTCATCGAAAAGCTCTCGAGAGCTTTCCGATGAATGGCAACAAGCCATATTTCCGACTAAATCCTGAAAAGTTATCCATAATTCTGCTGTGGTTAAGGAGTCGATTAATTAGAGCATTAATGTATGGTTTACTTATTGACTTAAATCAGGGGGAAAAAACTCTATTTTCATATTATCAGCATCCCTGCAGCTGATCCCTGTCCAAAAAATGGTGTGTAATTACTGGAGCTTTGATGTCTCAGTCCTGAAGCTCTAGTTTTTCTTATTAAATCAGCAGCTCTTGCACAAATCTATAGTATTTCCATGATCATATAGTGTGAATGTGGTGTCACCGAGGGCTTGCTTCCCTCATATGGTGTGCCTGTATACTCGAAAATTTTAGAAAATCAATGTCGCCCCGACTAATACAGAAAGTAATGCTATTGCAAGTAGCCCCAACTAATATATACCGAAGATAATATAATGCTATCACGAATCGCTCCAACTAAAACAGAAGGTGAGACTATTGCGAGTCAGCCATTTTGATAAAGAAGTTGGGCTAGCTCCCTACCCATCCAAACCAATGAAACCAAGAAGTGACATGTCAATAGGAGTTAATGCTAAGTTATGGAGAAACCTATTTATTCACCAGGGGTGTTTTGTTACATATAACCATGAATTGCGCTTAAGCGCAAATAATTACGCTTAAGCGCAATGATTGCGCTTAAGCGCAATTGATTATTAAATGTGAATTTGGCCTCCCATAATAATACCTTACTAGAGACTGGGACTCATATAATATATAATAATATATTAGTCCCAGCTACATGTAGGTAGAAATGTGAACAGTAGACATCCTGAGATACAAACAATATATATTATTGATTGTTTGATTTTCCAACCAGTATTTAGTGGGGGAATGTGTTGTTTTTAGACCAACAGCAGTATATTCTTCTACTTTTGGTCCAAAGTTTGGTCGGAATGGCTATCGGTTGAACAATTTAGGTTTAGAGGGTGTCAGGTTGGACATTTCAGTTGGAAATGTTTGAGGTACCATTTGGAAAATTCAACTGGGGGGGGGGGGGGTGCAAAGTAGTATTTCAAGAACATTTGACTTTTGTCTGGTTCAAGGTACGTACATTTGAAAATGTCAAGGTGGACAAACCCAAGTTTCCCAACCACCCACCAATGGGGACCATCTAGATGTAGCCACCTCCCCGGTTATAAGGTATAAGACACATTGGCTACATGGATGCGACTAGAGATCTCCATTGTGGGGGGGGGGGGGTCTCCAACGATAACTTACTATTATTATCACAGCTCCCAGTTAGTGGCCAAGACATAAATGCTATTCTCTCCAGTCAATTATTTACCAGATCGACATACTTCTAAGTTAGGAATGAAATAGACAAGACAAGAGAAAAATGTAATCCTGTCCATTTTGGTCAATACATGTAGGGATTGTAGGCGATCACTACCATAAATATGGTAATATAATTTTTTGCCTCAAGGCGACATATCATATTTTTGAATGCCATGCTACATGTAATTAAATATGAAATGTTCCAGATACCATAAAATCTCTTACAGGTACCGGTACTTAATCCGATCAGAGGGTCCCCATATAATCACATTCCAACAACAACATTTTTTGAAATGACGCTTCAGTTTTCAGAATCTAATAATTGCCCAAAAATAATGAAAAGCACCATCAACTATAGTATAAAATTGCACAAAACCTGTTATTTATCAACATTTTGTTCAACGAAATTTTACCGGTTTGTCAAATATCTGACACAAAAAGCCACTTGATTTTAGAGTTATCCATCTTTGCCCGCAATTTGGTCAATGAAATTCTTCTCGATGACTTTCTATTTTGCCGGTTTGTCAAATATCTGACACAAAAAGCCACTTGATTTTAGAGTTATCCATCTTTGCCCGCAATTTGGTCAATGAAATTCTTCTCGTTGACTGTCTATTGGGCCACTTAAATTAAAATAATAGATTTATAACATCGATATCTGATCACTCTGAGCTGTGGTGGGTGGGTCCCTCGACTCGAATCAAATATTTTTTACCCCCGAAGTCAAGGAAATAGTAATTTGCGACCGTTAATTCGGATTGAGTACCTTTAAGATCTAACAGCAACCATATCTCAACCCCACTACAATCTGGGACTAATATATGTTATACATGTATTAGTCCCAGCTACAATCAGTGCACCTGATGAATAATTTTAACAGCATCTGAAAATGAAAGAAACATCCCACACCTTGTCTATGATATAATGAAAGCCATAATTGTAAATCAATCAGCTCTGCGTGTACCGGTATACATGTATATGTACACATATTGGACCCACATGAATTGCTATATTCTCCATGTTAATTTAAAACGAGCGCACCACTTTAACAAACTCATTATTGAGTATTATATCAATAGCGATGCGTTTGTTAAAGTGGCAAGGTCATTTTAAATTTATACTCCTTTTAACATCAGTAGGCCTACACAATCATTCGTTGCATAACTTTCATTAAATTTTCCTAGTACTGAATATAAACACTAAACAGTACTGGTACAATAACACTAGCAGTACTGGAACCGACCATACTGTACATGTAGGTGTCTGGCCTGTTTATTACCTTTTTAATTTGTTCTGATACATCAGGTACTTATAATAAATGATAGTTCATTCAGACAACATCCTCTAAGTTGCCTAATAATAGAGACAAACTAATAATAGTGATGGTGGGATTTTTTAGCTAAAATTAATAATAGTAACCACAGCAATTTCACTCTATGTCTCTTAGTGATCTGATCATGGGAAGTGTTCTCCAAATATAATAACAGTGTTGACACTATCATATTATTGACACTATTATTGCACATGAGAGTACCGTTACTAGTACATGTAGATGCTAATATGAGTAAGTCATTATCAAGTCTGGCTCTTCTTGAATTCAACTATCATAGTGATATTCAACTACATGTATTATATCTTAATTGTACTACCATACACAATGTATACTGGTACGGTATATACGTAAACTCCAGGTTTTCTCTATTTTTACTAAAACTTCATGGAATCATCTCACTTCGTAATGCACAACCACTTAAAATGTACATGTATATAACACTATAATTTTAACAGAGCAAATGAGAAGGCATCATATTCCAATATAAAAAGAATTCTACAGCTTATTACAGGAGACCTGTTTATTTCATAATGGCAGAAGTACATGTGCATGTACCGGTATGCCATTTGAATGACATTATAAATAACTTCTCACCAAGATGATTTCAAAATTCTAACTACTAGTACAAGTAAATCAGTTAAATAATCAAAAATGCCAGCACCGATATATATACTGTACTTAGTAGGTAGGTAGGTACCGTACATGAGATATTTTCACCACTTCATGATAGTTGAATATATACGGTACATGTACCGGTACAATGGAATTCAAGTTGTGTCAGACCTGTTGTTTGGCATAAACAATGTACCAGTAAGTGACTTTGGTGATCACTGTTAGTCATTGATTTTGATAACATAAGTTCATGATTTTTACAAAATAATTTTAATGAATCAAAACCATGTGCAGCCGCATGTGTAACATGTAACTGTCTTTGTCCATTACTCATTATCCAAGTCTGGTTTAGTCTTGATCTAATGATCAAAGGCGGAATGTTACTAGTATGTACCGGTAACTTATGATCATGATCCGGGAGTCTGGTGAATTATAATCCATTTCACAGCATTGTCCATGTCTGCATGTTTCATGACATGTTTGGTAAACATCCTCACTCGATTCACTGACACTGGTGAGTGGTGCCATTGCCATTCTGATTCTCCAATCTCCATATCATGTTCTACCCTTCACAAGTTCACACACATGTAGCTACTGTACTTCTAATCAGTCTAATGTACTATGCAGAATGATAGAATCTGAATTCTGAACATTCAATGACCTTTTACGGCGTCAGCGTTGACTGCATTTCAGCGTTGACTGCATTTCAGCATTGAAGAGCTGAGGAGTCCAGAATAGAACTATAATCATCATATTTTGCAATAATCATTACATTCACATTGTTTGCATTCTTCCATTGCCTTGGGTCAATCAGTGCTATTCACTTATTCGAGTCAATGTCCATGATAATAACAGTTGAATACGGCATAGCCTGACCTGCCACACTCAGTGACTCACACACAGTGTCTGTGACACAGTGTCTGTGACCAGTCCATGAACGTAGTGCGTATCCTTCTACGCTGGAAGCAGCAATCTGCGAAAGCAGTCATGTTGACCAACTTCACAAAGTGAAAGTCCAGTGTGCGATATTCGGATTGGTCCCGTCACTTCACATGATATTTTCTGATAATTAAGCGGTATTTCTAACATCCAAACGGGTTAAAACAGTCTATATCTAATCCGTTATGTACACGAAAGAATGAGATACACATTGTCTGCGAATAATGAACGAAACAAGCAGATATGACAGATGAAAAAACTATTTATTTTTAACACATAAAAATTCCACACCGGAAGTTCGGCTGCGCATTGCGAATGTGCAGGGGTGGCGAATACGGACTGTGAAATAACGTACTCTAACTCTGGGAACAATTTATCCCCAATTTCATGCACAAGAATGTTTAAAAATTATCATAACATATTCGACTTGTTTTTAATTTGTTTTCATGAAAAGGAATGATAAAAGGCACAATAACCATATCTAGAACGACAAATAAATCCAAATTAGCCATTTCCCCGTAAAATTTCGGTCAGGCAAGCGAGGTACAAAAATGTATAAATCTGAGTACGAAAGTCAGAGTGTTCCTCTATCGTATTGCAATAATCGCCAACCTATTATAATATAAAAAAGCTATGCAGGGGGATAACTCGGAAAAAAAATTATTGTTGCGGAAAAAGTCTCATTGTGAGACTTTAAGACAAAACAGTGGAGGTTATGGATGGCAAGTGGGATTTTAAGGTGTGAAACACTGCTTGACGACTTAAGCGACTTAGTTACAACAATAGTATTGCCCCATTTTGTTGATTTGATTATGACAACATGTACATAATAGTTTTGCACTGATTAACTATAATGAAACATGATTTTCTTCTCGCAAAAATAGGAGGGCCGCCGGAGGTCGGAAGATTTTTTCAGGCACGTATATAATGCTGATTGTTTTACTTTCGATCCTTTTTGGGGACCCACCCACCCCCGCGTCCAAATTTGTTTCCGTTTTCGGCAGTTTTTTCCGACCATTTTGGATACCCACCCCTTTTAACACTAAAACAGAGATTTTCGGGGGGGGGGGGTATTCACTGTAAACAGCTGTATATGAATTTCTGTGCATACTATATTAGTTATGGATGTTAACATTGACATGTAAATAGGAACGAGTCATTTTGGAGTCAATCAGCCAAAAAACATGGCTGCCAGCGGCCATCTTGGATGTCAAAATTCAATCCATTAGCATGGGCCACATGCTATACTCATATACTGTTTGTCTGATCATCATGAAATTTGTCATTTATGTTAATATTGACACATAGATGTGTTTTAAGCCAAACTCATTGCAAAAACAGTCAAAAAGACTTGCAGGAAAAATATTTTGGAGTTGGACTTGCAGGAAAAATATTTTGGAGTTGGTCACATCGATCACCCACCCACCCCGGCATACGTGCCGGAAAAATCCCCACCACCGGCAAAAAGAGACATAAAACACATCAGCTGCGTAAGATGGTACTGTGAAATAGAATTATCTCTAATTAACATATTATTACTATGGTAAAACTATAGTACTATTGAAATATTATTAAATTACTATATTGTTACTATAGTAATACTATGAGATTTTTTGGGATTTAGATACCCATCACGCGTTCGAATGTCCCATTATAATTAAGAACGGTATTTCTTAACAAGTTGCTTTGGTGCATGATCAGCATCTGACAGTTACAAATATAAAAGAGGGATTTGTTTATCTGACATTTTTTACTTTTTTCTTTTTCTATTGAAGAAAACATTTGCACTTAGGCCTACTTGTTTGATATTCCACATCATGCATGCAGAGGTTATAATGAAAATGTAAGTTCGCAATCATGCAAACAAGTTTAGATATCCATAACAAATACACAATTGAATGTATATGACTCTCTCTGGTACACTAGCTGCTAATTGCTTGTATTACTACTATAGTTACATAATTATAGTTCGTGGCATACTATGGTAATATTATGATATACGGTACCGTGGTACCGGGTACTATAGTAATACCGCTAAATATAAAGTTCCATTATGCAGGAGTATATGAATGTTGCATAGTATTTCATACTGTATGGTAATAGTACTAGGAGTACTATGATTGCTGCATATTATTTCATACAATACTCTAATGTAATATAGTACTATGATAGACCATGAGGCCGTACTGTAGTATTAGCACAACATACTGGTATACTATATATTTACAACAACATCTATAGTAAACGTCCCAGGAGTACTATGATTACTGCATATTATTTCATACTGTACTATATGGTATACCCGTACTATATATATATACATGGTGTGCACCCTATACTGGGGTTATGGCAATACATATGTTGTGTCTTTCAATATATCGACATATATCAAAGCTGGTTGTCTTATAGAGTAATTTATGAAGTTGAGTGCCTTCAATTACCACAATAGATATCATTGGGGAAATAATAAAATTACTATTCCTTCACAATTAACTGGAACCACCAAAAATGATGACTAAGGCGAAATTTCCATAACATACATCTCATATATATTTTGAAGACCTCTGTCTGTATGTATGTTTGTTTGTTTGTCTGTTTGTCTGTCTGTCATTAATACAAATCTACGATTCTCGACCGATCGGGACGAAACTTGGTACGTGTGTGTAGTTTGACCAGGCGGTGAACGTTGTCGTATTGGCGAGCCCGTGCGGCGCCCGCTTCGCGCATGCGCAGACGAGATCTCGGGAACGGGTGGAGCTATCGACTTGAAATTTGCTATGTGAATGTATCTTGCCCCGGATACGAATTTTATCGGGTCGCCGAGCCCGTGCGACGCCAGCTTCGCGCATGCGCAGACGAGATCTCGGAAACGGGTGGAGCTATCGACTTGAAATTTGCTATGTGAATCTATCTTGCCCCGGATACGAATTTTATCGGGTCGCCGAGCCCGTGCGACACCAGCTTCGCGCATGCGCAGACTAGATCTCGGAAACGGGTGGAGCTATCGACTTGAAATTTGGTTTTTGAATAGCCCGGACAACGTCGCCCGGACAACGTCGGGCTCATCGGCTAGTCTATTATATATTTTGAAAGATCTGTGTGTGTGTGTGTGTATCTGTCTGTGTGTAATCGATGAACTCAAAAACGACCGACCCGATTTCGATAAAACTTGGTACGTGGGGGTATTTTCGGCCGGGGGTTAACATAGGCATATTAATTTGTCCGTGCGACGTCACCTTGACCTTGAAATCGGGTCATTTCAAGGTCAAACGCCCGAATATCACGGGATTTCGATGAAACTTGGTATGTGGGGGTACTTTCTTATGGCGAGTCTCATAAGCATATTCATTTGCCCGTGCAACGTGACCTTGACCTTGACATCGGGTAACTTGAAGGTCAAATCGCCAATTTTGATGGGATTTCGACGAAATTTGATACGTGGGGTTACTTTTGTCCACTGATTGTTTTGGACGGGTCCAATCGTGACCCCGACCAGACCTTGACCTTCAAAATGATCAATTCAAGGTCAAATCGAGTAAAACCGGATGGATTTCGACTGGCACGTTTGTCGGATACTTTTGTCCGGGCAGTGTTTTTGGACTGGTCAAATCGTGACCCCACTTGACCTTGACCTTCAAAATGGACAATTCAAGGTCAAAGCCCGGACGAAGTCGGGTCACCTTCTAGTAAGATATAATTATGCGAAATTGGTAATCAGAAAAGAGTCATGATCTCAAGAAATAACCATAATTGTAAGCGAATCACATTGAAATATGATGATTTCTGCAACGTCTGTCAAACCAACGGCCTCCAGAAATTCACAATGATGCCTTCTGGGCCGAGCAGGGCTGGCGGTCTAGAAAATCCAGGAGGGCTATTAATAGCCTTCCTAGCTTTGCCTAAGAGGGCTATAGCCCTCCTCAACTTTTACAGTTTTTATATTTTACCTGAGTTAATGCTCAGGCCTGGCAGTTAATTGCAGGAGTGCTGAGAATAACTCTCTTGGGTTGACTTACAAGCGCTAATAGCCCACCTAGACTTCATCCCTTCTCTTGAATTCATGTTTAATCTGTGCGGTGGATATTTCTAGTGGCATTGAACACAGCCTGGTTCTTTGTTTCTGAGAACATACCAGAAGATGTCAGAGATTAGCAGAAAGTTTTTGTTATATGTCCTAAGAGGTTACAGTTTCACAAAGTGAATTTCATGTTGGCGAGTTTTACCTGCTTTGGGGGGGGGGGGCTGAAAATAGACCTCCTGGAGTAAATTTTGTGAGGGCTGTAGGTTACACTGGTGTAAATAAGGTTCCGAGTGACATCTAGCGGATGTATATAGGAGAGAATAAAATAGACACTGGGCCCTGATTGGTCAATAGCCTTACAAGTGTGCTTTTCACATAAAAAAATCATCACACTGTGTGACCTCTTCCCTATGATTTCCCATAGGTAAAATAACCATTGGCACAGGAATTAACCCTTTGTAGTGAAGTTTGAAATTTTTGGTGTGGTCTAAAATATGACTGTATTTTTTTATGCGGTTCTGACACTAGTTACGAAAACATAAGATTTAAAGGTGAATTCCCTGCTAGACAGACATGATTTTTTTGTGTAAAAAGTTTCCCAAAATGTCAATTTTTCAGATTTAAAGAAAATTTTGGACCCAACATTTATATTGCCAACACTATACGCTAAAACGTTAGCACTGAGGCCTATGGAAAACATTTACACCAGTGTAACCTGTAGGAGGGCCCTCCTCAGATTTCCAGGCCCATGGGAGAGGGTCGTTTCATCGGGGTCTATGTCATGCAATTGATATCTCTGACGATTGGTATCTCGGACGATTGCGACCTTGGATGATTGGGACCTTGAGTCAGGAGTCATTAAGACTGTATCTTATATATTAGGCACGTACGGTACATGGGTACCGTACGCAAACATACCAGTACGAAACTCAATCTTGGCGGGAAGTGCGAGTTATCGTTCTTATGTAAAAGTTACGTAATTTCGACGTAGATCATGGCTGAAGTCGACTTGGAAGATGGTGAAATACTGGATTCAGACGAAGAATTATCTGCAATTGAACAATCTAAGGTTGACGCCAACTTTAGTTAATTTACAACAGAAATCCTACCTGTTATCACATCATTAAATTATCACTATCAGCAATAATCGGGTCGTTCTTGGGCAGGTCTGGCAAATGTGAGAATACAGCTACAACTTACAATACAATACTGTCAATAGCTGTATTCAGCTAACCTAGCTGTATTCAGCTATATATTATACTCTCCAACCGGCTGTTTTTCGATAATAAACTAGAAGCGCTAATTTGCGCATCAAAATTAGGCTACCCTATTCTCCGGCCACCCTCAACCAAATCAAAATCGTCGCTTGTGTTCTGACAAAGTGTTGGCCTTTTCAGGTTTTTGTCGGCACGGCGATGGTGATTATGTGTGAAAACTTACTACGGCGGTCGATGTCGGTCATAACGGTTAATAACTCTCTTATGCAATGCGGAATACCTTGAAAAATACATTAAATACAATATTTATCACCGAAGATGGAACATCTTAATAATTCCCGGAAGTATCAATATGAATCATGATGCTGCTAAAACGCAGTTTGGTTGGTGCGTTAAAACAGGTAAAAAGGGGAACATCTCTAGCCAGAGTTTAACCGAGCGAGTTCCACTCACTGCTTGAGCTGATTCTCTCCAAAAATACGGAAACGCATAATTGTATGTCGAATCGCGAAAATACAAATACCAATGTTATGTTTAGTAAGTTTTCACACATTATATATTTTCCCGCCAAAACAGATTGAATAGTTCTGACTCGCCAACGACCAGGACTTCATGTTTGAAATACTTCAGAAATTATATAAGTTGCATTTTCATTTCAGTTGTCCCTATGTTGTGCCATACATTTGCAATATGCCGCACAATATTCTGTATATACAGTTATGAATAGTTACCAGTATCGCTCACAAACCGCTAGTGGTATGTAATTCTAAATGCTTGATATAGGTACACCATTCTAACGCCCCCTACCGGTTTAGCATCGGGAAGAAGTAAACGAGTGTTTGGGATGAATTTGATCTTTATTTTATAAGATAGTTAATGAATGCATTTGCAGAAAATAGTCCCCAGAATATTTACTGACATCGACCACCGTAGTAAGTTTTCACACAAAATCAGAATTGCCGTGTCGACAAAAGGCAACACTTTGTCAGAACACAAGCGACGATTTTGATTTGGTTGAGGGTGACCGGAGAATATGGTAGCCTAATTTTGATGCGCAAATTAGCGCTTCTAGTTTATTATCGAAAAACAGCCGGTTTGAGAGTATAATATATAGCTGAATATAGCTAGGTTAGCTGAATACAGCTATTGTAGCTGTATTCTCACATTTGCCAGACCTGTTGAGTGAAGAGAACGACGTCGCTCAACGTGCTCACTTCAAATTAAGCCTCAACTTGGCTCAAGTTTGGACCACCGGGGTGCAGGTCAAGTGATAGCCATAAACCATCGACGTATATTATATTAAATATAGATCGATGCCCAAACCAACTGATACTCAGCGAAAAAAATCAAGTGATACCTAATCTCGAGTCAAGTGTCGAAGTGATACCTTCATTTCTAGTCAACTGATAGTATCAGTGATACCTTCCTCAGTTCCTGAGACAAAATTTTAATGATACCTACTATTTTTAGTCGAGTTCGACTTATGGTTTGACGAGGGACGGTTGGCGGGCGGGCTGGCGGCGACGGGCAGACCGAAAGAATGCCTTATAACTTTGACATTTGTGAATGGATTCCAAAAAAAAAAATTTGGTATGTGTTGCTCCCAAATATTTACTGCCTGTAGAAAATGGGTCACGTCCGAACTTTTTGACAAGAGTTATCCATCTTTGATGATTTTTTCACCTGTTAGCGCGATAACTCAATCAAATATTAACTGATTACAACCATATTTGATATACGAGTCTCTTGACTTAATTGCAACAATATCTCGGATGAGTTCGAAAACCAGGTATGTCCGAATTTTTTCCCCGGAGTTATGGGCCTTAGTTTGTCTATTTTTTGCATTTTTTTCATCGTTAGCGCGATAACTGAATCAAATATTAGGCCATTCAGCAGAGATTCCTTGTTTCTCATCAGCGCCCGTCCCGATTTTATCGCCCGCCCCTATTTTTTTTGTATTTTATAAATGATCTATGTCGCACACACGCGATGACAAAACGCCGGTCAAACGGTAAGTAAAACGCACCGAGAACGTAACGCTTCCAATTAAGATCGATAATGGAGTGCGCCTCTACTGGAAATGTCGTTCCGGTGTTACGAAACAGATGTTGACGGGGAACACCGTGTGCCTAACGTAACTATCACAAGTAGAACGTACTCTGGGAACGCCTGATCGCAATTTCATGCATAATAAATTTTAAACATAACATCTTCGAAAAAAATTAGCCACTTTCCCATGGCAAGTGAGGTACACAAATTTATTATATCTGAGTACGAATGTCGGAGTGTTCCCACTATGGTCTTGCGATAATCGCCGACCTGAAACAGAGGTCAACAAGTAAATAACGTGCGCGCTTCAAAATTTTATAATAATTTAGACTACATACATGTATTGAACATGGTGTTCGCTGTTACGGAAATTTGTGAAGGTGTCCGTGTTATAAAAGCATGGTATGGCTCAATTGTTCCAGACAACACAACGCTCGCCCAACTGTTTGAGATGCGGAGGAGTGGGGAGCTCGATCTACCATGGTCCCGTGATCAGTTATTGGTATACAATATAACATAACATAACATCAAGATACACAGAACGAGTCGAATGACTCTTAGTTCCGGATTATATCAAAAGTTATTTTACTGCATGGCAATCCATCCCTTCTGTATCATATTCGTACCGTATTGGGCAGAAGTGATTGTCCAATAGAGTTTTGAATTCTGCTAGTGTTTGCGATTGTACGATATAATCAGGCAGGGCATTCCAGCTGGAAACAATTCGGTTGCAGAAGAAGAACATCCCGATATCCTTCGATGATCTCGAATATGCCAATTTCATAGTGTTACCTCGTGTTCGGGTGTACTCTGCTCGCTTGAACAGTTTACTCTCGTCCACGTTGTATAACTCATTCTGGTATTTGTATGTCTCTATCATATCACCTCTGAATCGGCGATATTTCAAAGAAATCATACCGAGGTTTATCATTCTGTCTCTATATTAACTTAATTTTCGAAATTTCGGCACCATTTTTGTTGCTCGCCTCTGCACCCGTTCAATGGTTATGCTTCTGTTCTTGTGATGAGGGTTCCAAGCCGTATTACAATATTCCAGTATTGGTCTCACCATAGACCTGTACAAGTAGCTAAATGTATCTGGTTCTAAACTGACGAAAGTTATCCTGATTATGCCCAGAGTTCTATATGCACGACTACAGTACACACACTGTTAATATGGCAATCAAACTTTAGTTGCGTATCAATAGTCACTCCCAGATCTTTTTCATACTCGCTCACTAGAATTGGTGGCCTTTCTGTAGAATCTGTCATGTTGTATTGATGCCGAGGGTTGTTGAATCCAAAGTGCAGCACGTGAATTTTTTGAGGAATTGAATTTAAGTTGTCAATTTGTTGACCATTGGCACACATCATCAATATTGTTTTGGATGTTACTTGTATTAGGGTTGCCTACGAGTTTAGTGTCGTCAGCAAATATATGGCATATCCCTTTAACACTATCTGGTAAGTCATTGATGAATATTATAAATAGAATAGGACCCAATACCGTGCCCTGTGGAACTCCACTTGTAACACTCATCCATTCTGAACACTCACTATTTACTTTAACACGCTGTATTCTATTACTTAGAAAGTCTCGAATCCATGTTATCAAACTGCCTTGTATACCATTTGCTCTCAGTTTGTGAATCAACCTCTCGTGTGGCACAGTATCAAACGCCTTTTGGAAGTCTAGGTATATCACATCTACCGGTTCGCTTCTGTTGAGTTCTGATGTAACGTGTGACAGATATTCCAACAGTTGTGTTTTACATGAACGTTTACTCCTGAAGCCGTGTTGACACTCAGTGAATAAGGAATACTGCTCCATGTGTACGGCGATAGCGTCACTGACAAACGATTCCATAATCTTACATAATATACAAGTGAGACTCACGGGTCGATAGTTACTTGGATCGGATTTTGAACCTTTCTTATATATACAGGAAACTGTTGCCTTTTTCCAAATCTATGGTAGTTTTCCTTCTTCGAATGATTTATTGAATAAAATGCAGAGCGGTTTACTGATCTCTGCTGCAGTTTCTTTCAAGATCCGAGGTAATATACCGTCCGGGTCATAACTTTTGAATGGGTTCAGGTTTCTCAGTTTCTTTTCTACAGCTGCCGGTGTAACTTGTATATCTACAATGTGTTTTCCGTTTGTTTTGTCATCCAAAATTGGAATGTTTGTCAGATTCTCTTTAGTGAACACGCTGGAGAAGAAATCATTTAATATATCCGCCTTTTCTTTGTCTTTTCGTGCCATCGTGTTATTCTTTTTGTTTTGAAAGTCCGCTATTCCTGTTTTGCTGCTGACATATCCCCAGAACTATTTCGGATTTTTTTTACACTCACGAGACAGTTTCCGCTCATAGTTCAGCTTCGCTTCTTTTATCATCCTGTTTGAATTCTCTCTAGAAAGTTTGTACTGGTGGTAAGTCTGTTCACCCCTCGCTTTCCTGTATCTCTTGTAATCTTTCCTTTTTTGTCTGATTGCACTAAGAACATCTTTTGTTGACCACTTGTTTTTCTGTTTCTTTATATTTTGTCGGGGTGGATTTTGGTATATGTTCCTCCATAAGTTCCCCTAGTTTTTTATAAAGTTTTTCCCAGCCAGTGCATACATCCATAGTAGTAAGAATATCCCATGGTTCATATTGAATTGACCGTCGAATAGCATCGTAGTTCCCTTTGTTAAACAAGTAACGATTCATCTGTGGTGATTTCTCTGCTTCGAAAATACATGGATCCAATTTTAATTCTAGCGTATCGTGGTCGCTATGTCCAAGTGGGCTGCGGTGAATTATCTCCTTAACGATATCTTGATAGTTGGTTATGCAAAGGTCGAGTAAATTAGATTTTTGCCCTTGCTTGTCTGTGTCGCGTTGGCTTAGTTACTAGTTGTACTAGGAAACCCTTTCATAAACATTCCAGAAGTTTTCGACCGCTATCACCTGGAGAATGTCCAGTGCTCCAATCAATTTCCGGCTCATTGAAGTCTCCGACAATTAGCAAATTTCTAGGGTTTTTAGTCGAGTTTTTTTTCCAAAACTCGACTTATAGTTTGATGAGGGGCGGCGGGCGGGCGGGCTAAAAAAAAAATTGGTGTGTGAGTACATATCCATGCACGTAAGCTGCAGACAAAAAATCGGGTTCGTCCGCACATTTATTACAGAGTTATGGCCCTTTGAATTTTCAGCTCGTTAGCGCGATAACTTCAACAAACGTTATCCGATTTGATTGAAATTTGGCATATAGTTGTCTCCCAAGAATATCTCGGATGAGTTCGAAAACCGGCCTCGTCCGATAAAATTTGATAGAGTTATGGCCCTTAATTAGTCATTTTTCATGAATTTTCAGCTCGTTAGCGCGATAACTTCAACAAACGTTATCCGATTTGATTGAAATTTGGTATATAGGTGTCTCCCAAGAATATCTCGGATGAGTTCGAAAACCGGCCTCGTCCGATAAAATTTGATAGAGTTATGGCCCTTAATTAGTCATTTTTCACGAATTTTCAGCTCGTTAGCGCGATAACTTCAACAAACGTTATCCGATTTGATTGAAATTTGGTATATATGTGTCTCCCAAGAATATCTCGGTCGAGTTCGAAAACCGGCCAGGTCCGATAAAATTTGATAGAGTTATGGCCCTTAATTAGTCATTTTTCATGAATTTTCAGCTCGTTAGCGCGATAACTTCAACAAACGTTATCCGATTTGATTGAAATTCTGATTATAGGTGTCTCCCAAGAATACCTCGGACGAGTTAGAAAACCGGCCCGGTCCGATAAAATTTGATAGAGTTATGGTCCTTCAGTAGTCATTTTGTAAGAGTTTTGAGTTCGTTAGCGCGATAACGTCATCCGATTCAACTAAAATTTGGTATATAAGTGTCTTCCAATAATATCCTGGACGAGTTCGAAAACCAGCCTGGCCCAATAAAATTTGATTGAGTTATGGCCCTTAATTAGTCATTTTTCGTGAATTTTTAGCTCGTTAGCGCGATAACTTCAACAAACGTCCTCCGATTTGTTTAAAATTTGGAATAGACATACTTGCCAAGAATATTTCGGACGAGTTCGAAAACCAGCCTGGCCCGATAAAATTTGATGGAGTTATGGCCCTTAATTAGTCATTTTTCGATTTTACCTATTAATTAGTCTACCGATACTGATGCACACCAATTGGCGGTAACCACCGGCGGTAAGCCACCGAAAACGAGACACAGCATCTCTGATGCCAGCTCTTGTTCTTCTTTATTTTCTTGAACAGTGTCGCCGTTTCTTTGTCATTTTCTTTCTCCGATCTAGGGCTCCTGTATATGCATCCAACTAATACGGTATCCTGTCCTACTCGCCACTCACACCACACAGATTCTTGGAATTCAGATACATTTAATGCTTCACTTGATTGTGCCGATAAAGAAGCGTGAATGTGCATAATAACGCCTCTTTTTGGATTTTTTCCGATAAACATGTCATAGCCTTTTATTTGCATCTCGCGTGGATTTATTGTTTCTTTATTATATATGCGCATGACATGGGGTAGGTGTTATATTTATTGTACACCATGTTTTAATATCAATAAATGACTCCATTTTAATATTGTCAGCCTAGCTCTTGTATTCATTTCTGTTTTAATATATCAACTAAATTGTAGATTTATTAAATTTGAACCACATACACCCATCACAATGACAAAAAATATGATTGTCTAAATTTACTCGGAGTATACCGCTACTCATCGTCTTAGAAGTTAGAATACAAAAAACAAAACGCCCTCCCGCCCCATTCTCAGAAAAAAGTCTGATGAGAAACAAGGAATCTGTTGAATGGCCTTAACTGATTCAAACCATATTTGATATATGAGTCTCTTGCAACAATATCTCGGACGAGTTCGAAAACCAGGTTTTTCCGAAATTTTTTCCCGGAGTTATGGGCCTTAGATTGTCTATTTTTAGCATTTTTTTCACCGCTAGCGCGATAACTCAATTAAATATTAACTGATTCAAACAATATTTGGTATATAAGTCTCTTGCAACAATATCTCGGACGAGTTCGAAAACCAGGTTTGTCCGAATTTTGTCCCTGGAGTTATGTGCCTTAGTTTGTCTATTTTTAGTCGAGTTTTTCAAAAACTCGACTTATGGTTTGACGAGGGACGGTTGGCGGGCGGCGGCGGCGGACCTAAAGAATGCCTTATAACTTTGACATTTGTGAATGGATTCAAAAAAATTTTGGTATGTGAGTTGCTCCCAATGACTATTTACTGCCTGTAGAAAATGGGTCACGTCCTAACTTTTTGACAAGAGTTATCCATCTTTGATGACTTTTTTGCAATTTTATCACCTGTTAGCGCAATAACTCAATCAAATATTAACTGATTACAACCATATTTGATATATGAGTCTCTTGCAACAATATCTCGGACGAGGTCGAACCCAGGTTTGTCCAAATGTTTTCCCTGTAGTTATGGGCCTTAGTTTGTCTATTTTTAGCATTTTTTTCACTGTTGGCGCGATAACTGAATAAAATATTAACTGATTCAAACCATATTTGATATATGAGTCTCTTGCAACAATATCTCGGACGAGTTCGAAAACCAGGTTTTTCCAAATTTTTCCCCTGGAGTTATGGACTTAGTTTGTCTATTTTTAGCATGTTTTTCACTGTTAGCGCGATAACTCGGACGAGTTTGAAAACCAGGTTTGTCCGACTTTTTGGGCCTTGTGTGGGCCTTATTGCCAAGTTATTGGCAGAAGTTTTTTTCGACTGCCAATAATCTCGACATAGCATCTTAGATGCATACCCCTTGTTTTTGTTAAAATAATAATTTCTCTTGTCAAAAGACTCAAATTGAAGTTTATGTATTGAGTGTCATATTGTCCTATCGCTAATTAGAAGTCAATCATAATATATCGTAATCATATATCATAATTTAATTATAGAAATTAACGCATTGCATCAAAATTAATATCTGTAAATATGACAATTAGATGCCGAAGCATACAGACACCAAGTGTAGGATTCCTTGCAATCTGTTAATCATCAGCGTTGGTGATCGCTCGTCCTGTGTAAAAAACAGACTGACCTAGGTCTGTGGCTATTTTGTGACCCATATTAAGCCAAGGTTGGGGAGGGGAATGAGGCCGCTGGATGACCGGCCTGTCGTAGTAGTGGAAACCCTGCCCAATAGACATCTGGGCAAACATGTGCACTGGGTCATCGGCAAAGTTCAATGTAATCGTTTTCAATGCAGTATGTACAGTAACAGTGAGCCTGGTCATTTGACAACTGTTTGACATACTAGATGGTATCATGGATTCATTGTTAGTTACATAAAGTTCATGAAATTAACAATTGTGTTTTACTGTCACCATTATTTGAATACCAATCTACTAAACAATGAACACAAACAAACATAAGATAAACAGGTAGTGCAATGGCTAACACCACGCCTGGTGCTAATTTATAACTATGGCTTGCTCTGTCTAGTTGTTAATCACACATGCTTTATTCAAGTGATATTTCCCTATTTGAGAACACTAAACAACTTTAAAGGGAGACTGTCTAATTTTCCAGTATTTGAGCAATTTGTTTAATATGAACATCAACAATATGCCATGTGTGAATGTTGATGGAACGGACATCACTTTGCAAGAAAATGTGTTTGTAGACCAAAATATATCAACTTTAACTTTGATTTCAATATGATTTTTGAATCACTCAATGATAAAAATTTACGGATGAAACAAAAAACGGGAATATGATCGGCAAAGAGATCATCGGAGTATTCTCATACTATTTCCAGACGAATGTTTCAAATGATATATTAGATTCATGTCACCACATCCAGGCATTAATAATTTTTAGCTCCATTTGACAAAGTCAAGTTTGAGCTATTGCCATGGGTTGCGTCCATCCGTCTGCCATCAACAATTTCCATTAGCACACCCTACAGGTCACATCTCTCATCCGATTGTTACCAAACTCCAACTGAATCTTCGGTGTCACCTCAAGATGGGAGCCATGGTTTTTTTTGCGAAATTTGTTTTAAAAAAACATGACCGCCAGCAGCCATTTTGGATGCACCTGCATGCTCTGCTGCCCGCAATTGTTTGGACAATTGTCTTGAAAATTTACAGGCATGTTTAGATTCATCTCTAGATGGGAGCTATCAAATTTCACATATGAAATTTACAAACTTTTCCACTCTGTATTTTATTATCCCTGTGGAAATAAAAAGTAGTGTGTTTATTCTAGTTTAATACTGTATTATCACTATGATGTAATTTGTTTCTCCAATCTTGACAGTCATGCTCCATTTTTTTCACTTCCACTGAATCACTGATGATTGATAGATTGTTTTGCAGCCAGAAGTAATTAACACCATATAAGGACCTTACATGTTGGAAATGTATCTGGAAATAAATGTTTGGATACCTGTATACTTATTTGGCAGTAGTATCAGAGAGTAGGATCCTCTTGAATAAATATTTTCATTAGCCATATAGGCAGCTGTGCATGCCATGAGGCATCTGGGCCGGCCTGAGATGCATAAGTTTGAATGTTACTCTTGGAATCCAAATTAACGTACCCCTTTGTTTATTATTTAAAAAAATATAATCACACCCCTATGGTGAATATTTTAGCCCCTACGTTTATTATACATATAGGAAGCTTGTCCACCATCTGCCCTCTTGTCGAGCCGTCCATAGACGCAACTTTGTCCAAGCTTTTATTCCTAAAATTTTTAGTAAATTTGTTTAAAGCTTGGCACAGATATTTAGTACCATGGGAACCTGTGCATCTGCTATTATGAGGGATGTCCGACTTATTTTGTGTTGTTATCACCCTCTTTCGACTTAGAAATTTGTTCAAGATTCATTATTTTGTCCGAGATTGTATTCCTACATTTTTCAGTCAATTATTTAAATCTTGGTACAGATACCTGTGCACTTGCAATTATGAGGTCCGTCAAACTTTTTTGTGGAGTTATCCCCCTTTATCGACTTAATTGTTTTTCGCAGCATGCAGAATTTTGTCTAAGCTTGTATTCCTACAATTTCCAGTTAATTTTTTTTAAACTTGTCATAGAGACCGATTGTACAATTATTTTTATTATTGTATATATGTTCACGTCATCTCTTCATATGTTTATACATGGTATTGATTAAAGCATTAAACTTAAAAAAAAATGAATTGTGTAATTTTATAATTCCCTATAAATATGGCTTCATCGAAAAGCTCTCGGTGAGAGCTTTTTGATGAATGGCAACAAGCCATATGTCCGACTAAATCCTGAAAAATTACCCATAATTCTGCTGTGGTTAAGGAGTCGATTATTTAGGGCATTACTGTACATTAAAAAGTGAAAACTATCTCTTCAATAAATTTATCCTCACTGTGTTACAGGTGATCAGTGTACAGAAGGACGTCTTGTCAAGTATTGTTTCTACAGTTGGAGCGGGTCGTAACCTATCTTGTGATATACACAACTACAGACAAAATCAGGCAAATGGAGCAGGATACAACTCAAGCTCGGACAATTCAGACGATAGTGAGGAAGAAGACATTGGTTTATGGAAAAAGAAAAGAGTTCGGTATTGTGAAAAACAAAGTCAGAGGCATTCAGATATGCAAATTGCCGAATCGCTTTCAGAAACACCTTTTTCTGAGGAAAACACTTTTGTAAATCCTAATCGTCTTCCGCAGAACAAAAAGGACCGTAAAATTAACAATATCTGGGGTTCTGTTATGGAGGAGCAAATTTTAACAAAAGACTTGAAGGGTGTTGGTGTCGAAAAGTCAGAAGCCATTATTCAGAATGAAAGGGATGTTGAAACGTATGATTACCTGAAAGCGCGTGAGGACACAAGACCAGATAACCCAGATGATAAGGATGAGGAAGACGTTGAAGGGACATTCAGTGGTGGCTTTGATCCTGAAGATGATTTGAGGGTTCGGAAAAATTTGAAGCGAAAGAAACCTGCCAAGAGCAGGATTGGAAAAAGGACTTTTGATGCCAACAAAGATCGAACACATCTCAAAGCCACAGAGGACGATTGTGAAGCCATAGTTGTTAGCTGTATTTGCACAGCTTTAGATGAACCAAAAACATCATTAATGAGTAAGTTGTTGATGAGACTAGTGGACAAGAATGAAATCAATTTTTTTTTAGATACCTGTTCTGAAATTCAGTAACTACCCTATATAAACTAAGCATTATGTTCCAACACTTGAATATGCCAATAAAACTGCTACTTGCAGAATGACGATTTACAATCTATATTTTTGAATAGGGGAAATAAACTTGACTTTTCGGGTGCTATGATGAGTTTGTGGACTGGATTCACTGTCAACATTACAGGTATAGCACATTAGTCAACATTTTTTGTCCCCCAAATTTGTTTTTTGGGGGACTATTAAAATAGCGGGTGTCCGTCCATCCATGCAGAAAGTTTCTGGATGAGAACTTGATTCTGGGCTATCGGATTGAAACCAAATTAAATTAGGTATATGAGTTTATGATAAATTTAGTTAGTGTGAGCGGATCTGAACCAAATTTGGTTATCAGCTCCAAATACAGGTCATTTTCGAATATGGGTTCGGTCCACCCATTTTTAGCTCAACTTACTTTTGTAAGTTTGAGCTATTGCCATGGCTTGGCGTCCGTGTGTTCGTGTGTGCGTGTGTCCGTCAACAATTTCCTTTGGCGCGGGCTACAGGTCGTACCTTTGGTCTGATCTTTATGAAATTTGTCATGAATGTTGACATGTAGATGGGAACGAGTCATTTTGGGGTCATTCGGCCAAAAAACATGGCCGCTGGTGGCCATTTTGGATTTCAAAATTCAATCCATTGGCACGGGCTACAGGTCATACTGTTCGTCTGATCATTATGAAATTTGTCATGGATGTTAATATTGACATGTAGATGGGAACGAGTCATTTTGGGGTCGTTCAGCCAAAAAACATGGCCACTGGCAGCCATCTTGGATTTTACTCTTTGCATGACTAAATCCTTTGGCGCAGGCTACAGGTCGTAGTTTTGATCAGAATTTCATGAAATTTGTCATGGATGTTAACAATGACATGTAGATGGGAACGAGTGATTTTGGGGTTGTTCGGCCAAAAAACATGGCCGCCAGCAGCCATCATGGATTTTACTCTTTGCATGACTAAATCCTTTGGTGCGGGCTACAGGTCGTACCTATGGTCTGATCTTTATGAATTTTGTCATGAATGTTGACATTGACATGTAGATGGGAACGAGTCATTTTGGGGTCATTCTGCCAAAAAACATGGCCGCTGGTGGCCATTTTGGATTTCAAAATTCAATCCATTGGCGCGGGCTACAGGTCGTGCTGTTCGTCTGATCATTATGAAATTTGTCATGGATGTTAATATTGACATGTAGATGGGAACGAGTGATTTTGGGGTCGTTCAGCCAAAAAACATGGCCGCCAGCAGCCATCTTGGATTTTACTCTTTGCATGACTAAATTCTTTGGCGCGGGCTACAGGTTGTAGCTTTGGTCAGAACTTCATGAAATTTGTCATGGATGTTAACAATGACATGTAGATGGGAACGAGTGATTTTGGGGTCATTCGGCCAAAAAACATGGCCGCCAGCAACCATCTTGGATTTTACTCTTTGCATGACTAAATCCTTTGGCACGGGTTACAGGTCGTACCTTTGGTCTGACCTTTATGAAATTTGTCATGAATATTGATATTGACATGTATATGGGAACGAGTAATTTTGGGGTCATACGGCCAAAAAACATGGCCGCTGGCAGCCATCTTGGATTTTACTCTTTGCATGACTAAATCCTTTGGTGCAGGCTACAGGTCGTAGTTTTGATCAGAACTTCATGAAATTTGTCATGGATTTTAACAATGACATGTAGATGGGAACGAGTGATTTTGGGGTTGTTCGGCCAAAAAACATGGCCGCCAGCAGCCATCATGGATTTTACTCTTTGCATTACTAAATCCTTTGGCGCGGGCTACAGGTCGTACCTATTGTCTGATCTTTATGAATTTTGTCATGAATGTTGACATTGACATGTAGATGGGAACGAGTCATTTTGGGGTCATTCGGCCAAAAAACATGGCTGCTGGTGGCCATTTTGGATTTCAAAATTCAATCCATTGGCGCGGGCTACAGGTCGTGCTGTTCGTCTGAACATCATGAAATTTGTCATGGATGTTAACAATGACATGTAGATGGGAACGAGTGATTTTGAGGTCGTTCAGCCAAAAAACATGGCCGCCAGCAGCCATCTTGGATTTTACTCTTTGCATGACTAAATTCTTTGGCGCAGGCTACAGGTTGCAGCTTTGGTCAGAACTTCATGAAATTTGTCATGGATGTTAACAATGACATGTAGATGGGAACGAGTGATTTTGGGGTTGTTCGGCCAAAAAACATGGCCACCAGCAGCCATCTTGGATTTTACTCTTTCAATGACTAAATCCTTTGGCGCGGGTTACAGGTCGTACCTTTAGTCTGACCTTTATGAAATTTGTCATGAATATTGATATTGACATGTATATGGGAACGAGTCATTTTGGGGTCATACGGCCAAAAAACATGGCCGCTGGCAGCCATCTTGGATTTCAAAATTCAATCCATTGGCACGGGCTACAGGTCGTACTGTTTGTCTGATCATCATGATATTTATCATGGATGTTAATATTAATATGTAGATGGGAACGAGTCATTTTGGGGTCGTTTGGCTAAAAAACATGTCCGCCAGCAGCCATATTGGATTTTACTCTTTGCATGAATAAATCCTTTGGTGTGGGCTACAGGTCGTAGCTTTGGTCGGAACTTCAAGAAATTTGTCATGTATGTTATCAATGACATGTAGATGGGAAACGAGTCATTTTGGGGTCGTTCAGCCGAAAAACATGGCCGCCAGCAGCCATCTTGGATTTTACTCTTTGCATGACTAAATCCATTGGCACAGGCTACAGGTCATATCTTTGATCAGATCATTATGAGATTTGTAAAGGCTGTAGATGGGAACAAGTCATTTTGGGGTAATTCGGAAAAAAACATGGCTGCCGTTGGCCATTTTAGAATTTACTCTTTGCATCAATAAATCCTTTGGCACACCATAATCACCACATCCCTGATCCGATCATTATGAAACCTGTTATAAATGTTGATATTGACATGTACATCTAGTCTTACTTAGACATTTCAATTAGCACTTTTCCTATTCCTCCATTTACTGTCGACCATTAAATTATTCCCCTACCTAAGTTGAGCTACAGTGTCATTGACACTTTCATTGCTGGAGTTATGGTCCTTGTCAACATAGAATTTGCCAATTATTTTGATTTCCGAATGATGACTTTAGTTTTTGTAATCTCATTGTTTTAAAATTGTACCCCGGTAATGTGGATCAATCACATGAAGATACAGGTCAAGTTCGAATTTGGGTTTGGTCCGCCCATTTTTTCCAGAGTTATGGTCCTTGTCGACTTAAAATTTGCCGATTATTTTGGTTTCCGGGTGATAACTTTACTTTTAGTTATCTGATTGTTTTTAAATTCAACTGAATCGCTTGATAATGAACCAAAGCCGGACGCTTTGGGTCGTATATAGGCTATATCTGATTTTGTGACGTCACCAATTATTAACTAATACGATGCTCCAATTTTAGAATTTTGGGAGCGCGAATGTCGAACAGTAGATTGGTGGGCCTAAAGTATTATTGTCGTAATCGGCTGTCAAGAGGCCATCACAAATCAGTCGATGTGCAACATTCTCCTATTTATATAAACGTCATAAAATCATTTATTTGTTTTTATTTATAAGGGAAAGTAGGTCCATAATGAATTTCTAACGGGTCTACTCCGGCACTACTGGATCAAATCATAAATAAACTAAAATCACCACAACTCAACACGATCTGCGTGTATCTCAAAGCTTTATGTTCCAACTGATGCAAAGCAGTTGATCAATACTGCATGGTTCTGTAGAGACTATACAGTGCGAAAGGAAATAAGATAAAATTTAATGTTGATTTGATTGTTATCATAAGTCTGCATACTTACATGCATCTGATAATCCATATATATCTCCTATTTTCTTGAATAGAATGAAAACACATACTTATGAACAAAGCAGAAGATACATTCAGTTCCACGCGAATTCGGTCAATGGTGAAAGTTACACGATGATGTTGTTTGTCGACTATCGTTGAAATTGACATCATAACATGTTATGATTGAAATGAACATCCTCCCCCAGCACGCCAAGTAATATAGGCCAAATGGTTAGTTTCAGTTCCATGCACTCTCGACAACATAAGTTATTGTGGTGGATTGACGGTAACATGGTGTGGGCGAAGCGACGAGGTTGAACATACGCTCCAAGCCGTCAATGTCACACCATGTTACCGTCAATCCACCACAATAACGTATATGTTCTGCCGACAGTCCTGGTCATTCTTAGAAATTTAACATTTATTCCGAACAATGATCACCAGAAAATGTCAAAATCTCCTATCGCTTTCGCCATAACGTTGTTCAACGTAAATGACGTCATGAAAAAAGCTGGCCAGCGAGAGACGATGAAACGGTTGTCTTGGTTTCCCTTATGTTGACGGCTCGAGACGTAAACATAGGATATGTTGCGCGGCTCTCTGACAAATCAACGACGCGGTTTCTTACTGGAGGCGGAACATATATAACTATTTATAATTACCCCACCAAACATAAGCCTTATGCATGTGAATATTATTTGGTGGGAATCTATAAAGTGAATTTGACAAGAATTGTTTTAAACGCTACATGCAGAAACCCCTATGTGATTGTTTTAGCTTTGGTTCGTTAATTACGCTTGCGTATGATAATTTTATTTGGTATGTGGTTCACATTTCAGGCCAAGTTTGAATTTGGTCATGGTCCGATGAATTTTGTCAGAGTTAAAAAAGGCTATACTTTCTAAAAAGACACCTTTTCGGGAGACAGGTGGTCAGCGACCTTATATTTAAAACTATCTCAATATTACTATTGTTAGCAAATACTATGGGGTGAAAATAATAGCAGAAGTTATTTACTAGTTACATGAATCATATTCTTCCCTGCTATTGGGTAAATATTGTGGCAATTGATGCAGTAATTAAATCAGCTCTTAACCCTTTACCCAACAGAAGGGCCCTGTGCCAATGCATTCTCTTATATATGCGAGTCGACCATAGGTCGCCTCGCATATATAAGAGAATGCATTGGCTTAACACATTAAAAATTATAAAATTGTTAAAGAATGTAAGAAAAAATGGTAAAAAGTGTTAAAAAACGATTTTTTTTTAGGCCAATGCATTCTCTTATATATGCGAGGCGACCTATGGTCGACTCGCATATATAAGAGAATGCATTGGCACAGGGCATAACTGTAACTATCACAATGTGGTCAAGGAGCCGGTTCCAATGATATCCATATGTGTATGGTTCTATTGAGACAGACCGAAGATATTTTAGGCTGTTATAGCTTTATTTGGCCGGTTGTGGCCGGTTTGTTGGGTAAAGGGTTAATGTGTTCTCGAATTCTATTTTTGTTTACTTCAACCATGACTTCACACTCGACCCTGTTAGTGCCTTGAGATGACACGAAGGCATGGATGTCCTTCGTGTTGGGCATGCTGTTAAAATAGTTACACCCGTTATAACTGCCGTAAACAGAAAGAATATTAAAATATAGACATTTTTGTTCTTATACCAATAATAAATATTGCGCAAATAGTATGTTATTGTCAAGTTCGTACTCTGTGTTATGTAATTAAAAGCCAGGTTCTGTAAAAAAATTTGACATAACAAAGCATATGAACTTGACAATATTATACTATTTACACGATATTTATGATCTTTCTATGTTTTTAAATTCTTTCTCTCTATGGCGGTTTGAATGGATGTGCTATTTAACAGCAATATACACTGCGAAGGCCATCTGTGCCTTTAATCATAGCATTGTTTAATATGTAACTTACATGTATTTCCTTCACTTTACAGCACGAGTTGTTGATGCAATTGGAAAGAAGAAAGCACTGGAATTACTATATATGACAGAAGATGTGGAGTCAGCCGGTGGGATGATGACAGTGGTAAGATTTTGAGACATCTATAAAAGCCATTTATTTAGTGTGTCTGAATTTGCAGAATGAGGTCCCCAGACGGTGAATTTATTGATGCTATCCTGCACAGTGGGCTAGCTTCACCAAATTCACCAAATGGGGACCTTGTTCTGCTCAGGCCTCAACTGCAATGGGAGACCTAGGATCAGATTGAAGTTCCTCAGTTGAAGTTGGTTACACGTTTTATCTTCTGCAAGACGAGCATCTATAACAAGCCTGAATATAGTGTGTCTGCCATTTGCAGAATGAAGTCCTCAGAGGGTAATTTAGTGACACTATCCCATAAATTGGGCTAGCATACCTAATTCACCCTCTGGGGACCTCATTCTGCTTAGGCCTCAACTGTTATAGGAGACCTAGGATCAGACAGTTGTTCTCCAGTTGAAGTTGGTGATGATCACCCATTAGTCACCTCGATTATGCATTTTATCTTCTGCAAATTAGGGGATATATAAACTCAACCGAAGGGAAATAGTAACTAAAAACAATGTTAATTTTAGATTATAGATACTTCCCAGAATATGAGCCCAAGCAGAATGAGGTCCCCAGAGGGTAAATTTGGTGATGCTAGCCTGCTGTGCTATATTGTACCCCAGACGCAGTACGATATACATACAATGTAGGTTTGTAATCAGATGTGATATTTAGAGACCAGTATACTAGGACATTTGGGTGCATGGATGACTGAAAAAATATTGAATATATGGTTGAATGATGGAATGAAGGGGCCCTCTGCATGGGGAAAATTTGTTAACTTTTTATTCTATTTTAGATTCAGTGCTGGGTGGAGGTACAGAGATTTGTGGTGGGGGTGGGCTTTTGTGTTCCAGCAATTACTATCATATATTTTCAAGAAAGAGTATTTGAATGTACTGTTGTATAATATAAATTACCAAGTTTGTGGTATTCATATTCAACCGCGCGAGGCATTGGCAATGTTTTTTTCGTGTACTAGGCGGGAAACAAAAGCCCATATACTCTGTCCATAAATAAGATACTAATTCGTAGTACTTAGTCAATCACTATAGGACAAATTACCGTCATATAGAACGGCCATGGAGCCATCAAAATGAAGCAATTAACTGGATTACGGAAAACATTTATCCATGTCAGGAATCAGAACTCTGAAAATGTGTGTGTCGTGAATTGGAACATTCCGAAAACAGAATCGGAACTTTGAAGGCATTATGTCAGGCTAAAATCGTGTGTTTTGATCAATTCTATTGTGTAAAGTAACGATGGGATGCTTGCAGATAAACATAAGCAATTTGTTCTTCAAAACATCTCTTTCGCTTCAAAATTCACATTTGTACACAATATTTTTCTTCTTTGTGTGTGGATTTGAGTGAGCACAGTTCTCTTGTAACTTGTAATTTGGTTCATCGTGCTATATACATGTATGGGACTACAAATAAGTATGCGAAGAGTAAAATACCAGGGAAACAAGTCATATCTTTTGAATATGTCATCACATAAGTTGCTCCCTCAAAAAAAAAAAAATTAGGAAAATCTACCAAATCTTTCACGGAATTGGATCTTCTACCGCTTGTAATGGGAATTTTGCTCGGGTGGAAAGAGTTTTCGAGAAACAGATACCACACAGTGGTATTCTGTCATTTTCCAGTCAAGTTTTTTTTTTAAACTTGGCACAGATGTCAATCAGCATGGGAACCTGCGCAACTGTGATTTTGAGTTCAGTTGGGGTCATTTTGGTGGAGTTATTGCCATTTTTCTACATAGAATCGTACATCCTGGGATGCATCTTTGTCCGAAATTGTATTCTTAGAATTTTGTTGATATTGTGCCAATTTGACGTTATGTTTCGACTATAAGACAATGCACAAGTATTTATAAAAAGAATAGGATCTGTCTGGCTGTCTGTGACTGCCAGTCTGATTTCAACCAAATATGGTGTGGTGACTCTGGGCACCCTGGCGGAGGTTATTACGGTGTTAGTTTTTCAAAATTTTTATTTTGAAAAAATATTAATTAATTAAATAACAAAAAAACAAATAAGCTGACTATTTTGATGTGTTTTGACTGGTCTGCGTCATCCAACATAATAACGGCTCTGGGCTTATATCAGAATCAAATAAGTCCAATATGAACCAATGTCATTATTTAGGTCCAATATGAACCTGTTTGCCTGAGGATATATTGAAGTAGCATAGAGTAGGATCTGTCTGTCTGTCTGCACACAAGGGCTACAACACACAGGGGCCACAGGCTCCCTAAAGTACAAAGGGGCGGCAGGCCCCTCCGAAGTTGAATAAAGGCTACCGAATGGAGCCTGTTTCTGCTAGTCTCATATATTTCTATAAAGCCTCTGCTCCAAATGAAGCCAATCTGTCGGTGGACTCTGTGGTCAAGCGGCCTATTATTTAGCAGGAGATACATGTACATTAGGGCTAGGCGATATTGGCCCAAAAAAATATCGCGATATTATGGTGACGATATCGCGATAAATGATATTATCGCGATATTATTTTGGTATATAACAATTGGTAAGTACAATGTATAATATATGCAATATTTCATGAATAAAGTGAATTTGAGTCAGCATTTTTTTAGCCGAGGAAAAGATATAGACATGTACAATTAGTTTGTGAAATTGATCTTTGTTGAAACGCTAGCAATGCCATGATCCGTATGGCACATGTCCACAAAATCATTTTACTCGCAATTTGCACACATTGACACAATCAGCTAGTGGGCTCAATATAAAATCTGACATGGTAATCTGTCTTCAAGCAACCGGTTACGGTTGACAGAGCAAGCTGCACCAACTTGAAAGGAGGTCATTATGCCAGTTGCATGCGCGCGACATACCAATCATCTCACAATGGAGCCAACTGATGCTATCACTTTGATGTTTCCAACGAAGCATATCCAACTTGACAAGCACATGCTCCGATATTTTAAAACTTTTTCGACTGCATGTTTCCGGGATGTTTGGGACTATTATACTTATCTAACTTCCCTGTTTGTTGGGACCATATGATGGGTTTCAACCTACGATGGAGAATATTACAATATTTTTATTTCAGATGATATTATTGGCGATATAAAAATTGAAACCGGCTATACCCGATATATCGTCATATCGCCCAGCACTAATGTACATACATGTAGGTGATGTAGACACTAATTTCATGATCGGTAAGGGAATGTGCCTGGGGGTTGAAGGGGGAAGGGACCCACTACAAACAGTCATTTGTAGTGATATTCAGCTACATGTAATAACTTCAATAGAGACTAAGGATGTTTAACCTTTACATGGCTGGAGCTTCCTGAATTTTGCGAAAACCCTGTTATGGGCTCCTCACATATATATCACATATGTAAGAGAATGCAATATTTACCTTTACCTTGTAAGCCAGTGCATTACCTTATACATATGGGAGACTCGCATATATAAGATAATGCACTGGCACAGGATGAATAATGCTGCTCCCACCGTGAAAGGATTAATGAACTTAATTGCTAAACCTCCCTACAAATTAATCAATGGAAATTAAAGTACTCATTAGTGAGTATTTATTTGGCAAAGTGTTACCATTAGTATCCCAATATTTGTTCTTCCTAGGCACTTGTGTTAGCTGCACATGTACAGATTTCTCCAGTTTTGTAATTTCAAAAAGCAGGAGAGGACAATGCAATGTTTAGGGTAACTTGGTAAGGTTACATTGTGTGATCCATAAAATGGAATTGACATGAAAGAAAACGAATTGCACTCACTCTATACAACTGTAGTGTTCAGATGTCACATAATATATAGGGTCATTTGTTATCTGTTTGCAATGTGCAAGCCTGCAAATAGTGTGTCTGTCATTTGCAGCATGAGGTTCCCAGAGGGTGAATTTAGTGATGTTCTCCCGCACAGCGTGCTAGCCTCACCAAATTCACCCTCTGGTAACCTCATTCTGCTTAGGCCTCAACTGCTATGGGAAACCTAAGCAGATTGAGTGTCCCCAGAGGGTGAATTTGGTGATGCTAGTCTGCTGATTGGGATAACATCACTAAATTCACCCTCTGGGGACCTCATTCTGCAAATGACAGACACACTATTTGCAGGCTTGGCAATGTGTTTCATATTTATGAACACATGGCTGTTGAATGTTTAAGACATGTTAACTAGTGTTTCACTGAATCATCTTCTTTAGGCTATAACTATTTTTCAGAATGGTGATCGGAGACGAACTGCTGGTGGTGTTTACTTACAGTTGCTCAAATCTGATGATCATATTACGAAAGACCAGATAAATGATGTATTCGCAGAAGAAAACAAAGCATGGAAGGAACAGTTGAGGGAGCGGAGGTACGCACCAGATATAGACAGATCTTAATTTATCATCAAATTTAACGCATAAAACCCTAATATTAAAAAAAAATTTAATTTAAGTTTTATGCGTTTAAATATTTTTAAATATTTACTTAAAGGGGTACTGTACCCCAATTTCAATAAATTCCCGGTGACAATAGCGATCTAATATCAATATTATATTTTAAAATAACTAATTTGAGTCGACGATGTCTACTGAAAACGTTCCGGTTAACAGGCTATCACAAAAGTAAAATTTAATTATTTAATATAAATTAATTTATGGCTGGAGTCATAAAATGGCGAATTATGCCAGTACGAGTTACCGTTCTTGAAATCGTATCTGTTACGTGTCTTTTATCGACGGCCGTTCGCGAACATTATTGAGTTGCAAACATAACATGTTACCTGCAAAAGAAAGGCCCGCTATAACCGATTCGGAAAAAAGGAGAAAGAAACAAGAGTCATAACGCATCAAGTATTTTTATAGGAAGTGAGATTGTTCGATGGAAGAGATTGGATGCATCAATTGAAGCTGTGATCAATGAACTTCCGGTTCTTCCTGCGACCTGAGTCTGCTCCGGTGAAGGTCAAAAACATGGCGCGTAGTTTGAAATCATAATATTTTTGTTTCCAAGATCAATATTTTCTTCGCTAAATTAGGTTTATACGAAACTCATATAACACGAACACAATCTAACTTGAAAGTTATTTCAATGGGAGTAAATAAAAAAATTGTCTATCCCTGTGTACAGTACCCCTTAACCCTTCCATGACTGGATCTTCTGGAAATTTTGGGATAACACTTACCGGAATATATGCATGTCTCCCATATGGAGTCTCTCATATACATGTATAAGTGCATTCTCTTATTTATCTCCAATAGGGAACCTCTCATATACATGTATAAGAAAATGCACTGGCTTACAAGGTCAATTTTTAAATATATTTATTAAATATTTAAATTTTAAACCCTAAAATTTCTTATAAAGTCCATATACTAAGTCCATATAAAATCCATATATTTAATATGTCCATATAAATGTAAAATTAATTCACATAGATCTATTAACTTATATTGATCCCCGTCACTAGACGAGAATGTCACACAAGCGAGTATTACTAAGTATAATTTGGGGCTTCAAACTGCTCTGTGGCTTTAACCTTTTTTGGTCACTGCAGTGTGAAATTTATGGTGGAAACATCGCGAAAACCTGAATCTTACTCCTTGCGATTATCATATTTATTCCTAGAACTTCTGACACCATTTGAATATTTGAGGTTCATTTGTTCAGATGGAGTAATTTTTGAGTGCCCAATTTTATTCTCGACTGACTGCTGTTTGTGCTGATGTAGGTCTGTACTCAGTATGAAAATATAGCACATGTCATTGCATTATATGTTTGTTTTCAGTCTGGGAATATAATGGTGAAGCAGTTAGAATATCATTGCATATTTTCGGGAGTGTTTAATTGACATGATTAGATCATTTGTATGAGTAAATCTCTTATAAAAACTAAAATCATTAACTTATGATAGAGATGTGTTTTTCAACTTTGGCAAGTCCTTACAGAACATAAGCCTATTTCTATCATGATAAACCGACAAATCCAAAGAATGATAATATATATTTACAATATTTACAATTCAGCCTAGTTCAGATGATGTTTTCTATGGAGTTGTATGGTAAATTTTCTTGAGATTTTCGGTAATGTTAGTGGAATGTGACATTCCTCCAGTTGGCATAGCGCCTGAATACTAACTTATCTGTTTCACACACCCAAACAAGTACATAATATGTTTTTAAAGTATGTATTGGAATGTTCTATTATTCATTTGAAGGCTATTAAGGAAATATGAGCCGACAACAGACAGACAAAATGATAATACAGGTGCAGAAGGATCCATATTCATTGGTAGGAAATGTTCTGATAATTGGCCATTTGTTGAATTTATTATCTGAACATTCCCTAAGGGAACTAATCATCAATGAGAATTTAGTAAAGAAAGGGATAACGCTTCAGCCTCTAGTGTTGAAACGATTTTTCGATTACTCGACGAATTGTTCAACTAAAGTCGACTCCAGAATCCCAAGTCGATTAGTTGCATTTTATTTATTAAACTGAGCATGCACTATGTTTTAAGGGAACAATGGTTCAATACAATATTCCAACAATGGCAAGGACAGTGTTTAAATTTAAAACAAAAGCCGCGCTATTTAGTAGAATTACTTACACAAACAACAGTTATGAAATCAACAATGTCGCTAATAAATAAACATCGATGGTCGATGGTAGGTCAAAGATAACTGTATCGGCAGCCATGCGTGGAATCCTATGATGTTCTTTCAATTTGTGTCACATCATGTCAATTTAATTAAATACAATAATTATACCAATATGTTTATTGCACATTCTCTGTCACTATTCACTATGTATGTAATTAATTCAGTATGAGTATGTACTAATGTGTCCGGATATGGTATGATGAAGTGTCATAATATAACTTAAATGAGAAACCTATACACAATGAAACCCATTGAAGTCAACTTAGCCAAGACACCCAGTATTAATTAGCTGGATGGATACAAATTTAGTAGCACCAGTTTCCGTCTTCCGATATTAACACCCACAAAAAATGGGAACTGCAGTTATGTCGCAGTGATTTTATAGTACTCATTAGCCACATATTAAATTGGAAGTTTTCCATGGGAATGGGGGTTGTCGATAAGTCGACTTCGACTCAATGTTTGACTGTCGATTAGTCAACTATGAAAAACCATAATCGTTTCAACACTATCGGCCTCGAAATACACATTGATGAGCAGTTCACTTTAGGTAAGTCCAGATAATAACTTCACCAAAAGCCTTATTATCTTACTGTTCCCTCCAATGACTGAACAGGAATCTTATGTCTTGTGCACTTGTATTATCAAAACACCCCTCCAAATGAATAATAGAACTTGTATTCATTTAGTAATAAAAGGGCTAACTGACAAAGCAAATTTATCTGCAGGCAAAGAAAGAAAAGAGAATGGAAGAAAAGGAATAAAGCTCAAAGGAAAGATAAGGAGATGGAATGTGAAGGAGAGTCCGATGATAGCGATAATGGCACAGTCAACCCTGTGGAGAGATCACCTGCAAGTGATTCTGAGAAAGAAGCTGAAGATCTCGTGGAGGACTCATTAGATATCGCAAACGTAGAGACAAATGATATCATAATAGAATAGAAAGAAGTATGTCTTTACTTCATGTTAATTATATCAAGCCATATTTATGTTTCATAAATTCATGAAGTCGGTGCTTACATCATAGCAATCCAGGCAAGCAGTTTTTACTTGTCTGTTTGTGTCACATGTGTCGGTCCTTGTCTTGCACTTTTCATCAATCGGACTTCAAAATGTTCGCGTGAGCCAAGTCAGTCTGATAAAACACCATCATAAAATGTGAATTCCAGTTTCGACAGCTGGATTAAAATAGTTCAGGACCTAATTCATGGAGATGAGGTTTCAGATGAACTCAATGGATGTTACTTTAGCGCAGCCAGATGGTCACCAGGGGCCGATTTACTGATACAGTATGTAAAGAGTGTGTGATAAGCAAAACACTCAAGACCATGGGAATTTTTCTGGCAGAGTGATTCAGGGTGATCCACTCAACACTGAAACACTTGAGTGGCAAGGATTATCGAGCGCTATGGAGTTATCAACATGGTGGTTGCATGCAGTTTATCAAAACCTTACTATATATATGAGCATTAATCATCATGACACACCATGGATTACTGGTATTCCCCATGCACCTTCTATATATGCAATGGAAATCGCATTGCATTGATCTACAATTTCCACAAATTGTTATTTTTGCTGTCAGTAAAAGTTTGAACATGTCAAGACAAGACAATTATTAATATTTAGTTGATAATCTTATAAAATAAATCAAAATATTCTAAGCAGTTGTCAGTGCTTTGCAGCGATTCTCAGCGATTCTATTGTGAGCCCTGGTCAAGCTCCAGGATTTCTGTTTATTCATATTAAACCACTCCACGCAAGTTCAACATGGATCACTGCAAAACACCCTGAACTGAATCCTGATGATCCGCAGTGGTCTCAGTTAAGTGTTTTGCTTATAGCCCACTCTTACATACTGTGATTCTGATGGTCATTCAATGACACTATGGAATATTTCATTTATTTAACCCTTCCTGAAATTTTGTGAAAACACTGTGCCAATGCATTCTCTTTTATGCGAGTCTCCCATAGGGAGCCTCACGTATATTAGAGAATGTATTGGCTTAACAATATTTACCTTGATCTGGAAAAGCCAGTGCATTCTCTTATATAGGCGAGGCTCCCTATGGGAGACTCGCGTATATAAGAGAATGCACTGACACAGGATCTTTACCAGCGCAGTTCCCATCATGATAGGGTTAACTGAAAACAAAATGTTGACGACAAACTAAAAATAATTGACTTGTAGATGCAAAACAGAATAAATATTTGATGTTGACATCGTATATTATTTTATTCAAATTGGCATTTGTATAGCATTACTGGATAGAGTGGGAGAACCCGGTTCATCACCGTTTCTATATTTATTGGGATTGATTGGCAAGTGAAATTATCAGTCTGTCTGACAAAATTTTTGGTTGCCAGATAAAACTTTGGTATATGTTCTTCGACCATCTCAAAGTTTGGTTTGTGGTTTAATCACAAGAAAACACAGGGTTAAGTTCAAATATGAGGTTTCCGACAATAATTGCTTGAGTTAGACTTAGAATATGCCAAATATTTCATTTCCAGATGATAAGTTTTAGTATCTGTATTTTGATCAACTCAAAAAATTATATGTGTTTTTATTGCAAAACTTTCACTGGTTTGTCCAACAAATTTTGCCTGAATTATAGCCCTTTCATTTCTTGATGATGACTTTAATATTTGATAGACTCAAAATTTGGTATGTGGTTCAATCACAAGCAAACATAGGTCAAGTTCAGTACGCCTTGTCACTGAGTCACGACCATAATGGATCCATCCAGCCCCTTTCTGCTTTTTTAGTGCTTCAGGTACAAAGCTCTGGAGTAGCATTCCATATATGGAATTCATGAATATTCAAAAGCTCCATATATGGAATGCTACTGCAGAACTTTGACTTGTAGCACTAAAAGAAAGGGGCTGGATGGATCCAATATGGCCTCGACTCAGTGATAAGGCATATTATGGGTTTTTTGCCTTTGCTGGACTTGAATTTGTTTCCAGGTGATAACTTTAGTATTTGTCTTCTCATAATAATTCACAATTCAAGGTTGATTTTTGATTAAAGATAATCAATCCAATCAGAGGGTCCCCATATCATCAAGATACAACAACAACATTTCTTCAAAATACGCTTTAGTTATCAGAATCGATTAATTGTAACAAAATAATGCTAACCACTGTCAACTATGGTATCAAATTACCCAAAACGTGTTATTTATCAACATTTTGTTCAACGAAATATGACCGTATTATCACTTGAGTATTTGGTTGTATTACCACTTGTTTTTAGAGTTTTCCAACTTCATCCACAATTTTGACCGAGACTATTCATTTGACGGTGTTTCTGGGCCACAAACAAATGAAATAACAAACTTCAAAAATCGATATCTGATCACTCTGAGCTTTGATGGGTAGGTTCCTTGACTCAAATCAAATATTTTTTACCCCCGAAGCCAAAGAAATAGTAATTTAGGGGTGTTTAATCGGATTGAGTACCTTTAAGTCTGTGCCCAAACACTTCAGTTTTTTTTCATGCAAATTGTATGAGCAAACAACAGGC
This sequence comes from Siphonodentalium dalli, assembly GCA_032622095.1. NCBI lineage: Eukaryota > Metazoa > Mollusca > Scaphopoda > Gadilida > Siphonodentaliidae > Siphonodentalium > Siphonodentalium dalli. Next base: position 101,954,887 of record CP136063.1, read on the forward strand.
TTAACCCTTTCATGACGAGAGCTGTGCTGGTGCAGCATTACAGTTCCTGTGCATTCCCTTATATATGTGAGTCTCCCATAGGGGGCCTCATATTTATAAGAGAATGCACTGGCTTACAAAGTAAAGGTAAATATTGTTAAGCCAATGCATTCTCTTTTATATGCAAAGCTCCCTATGGGCGACTCGCATATACAGTAATGCCCGGAGAGCTTTCCGATGAATGGCAACAAGCCATATTTCCGTCTAAATCCTGAAAAATTACCCATAATTCTGCTGTGGTTAAGTGGTCAATTACTTTGGGAAATACTGTATAAGAGAATGCATTGCCACAAAATTTACAAAGCTCCAGTCATGGAAGGGTTAAGCCATGCTCAAGTGGTGCACCTGTTTCAAGACTATCATGAGTTTAAATTTTCCCTTTCATTCTGGAAAACCAAAAGTATCTTTTTGAAAGAAGTGTGCATATTTGCTCTACCAGAACATTTACCTTGTATATTTAACATGTATATTTACCAGAAAATCAATCAATGTTTGCTCTAATTCTCTAGCTGCTCCTTAACCCATTCTTTACTAAATAGATTCTCCCATCACTTAAAAAAGTACTGGTACATATTGGAATGTTCTATTATTCATCTGGAGAATTGATCAGAAAATAAGAGCAGACGACATACAGTAATGCCCAAAGTAATTGACCACTTAACCACAGCAGAATTATGGGTAATTTTTCAGGACTTAGTCGGAAATATGGCTTGTTGCTGAGAGCTTTCCGATGAATGGCAACAAGCCATATTTCCGACTAAATCCTGAAAAATTACCCATAATTCTGCTGTGGTTAAGTGGTCAATTACTTTGGGCATTACTGTACAGACAAAATACTAATACAAGAGCAGAACAAGCCATATTTTTTGGTGGGAAATGTTCGGATAACAAGTTAAACAAATGACCTTAACCTATGGTTGTTTGTTGAACTTATTAGCGGAACATTTCCTTAGGAAGCTACTCGTCAATGAGTATTTAGTAAAGAAAGAGTTAATTGGCATGAGGAAAATAGCCAACTAAATATTAATACTACCATATTTATAATAAACACAAATATTATGTTTTGGATAAGTTCACCTACTTCTATTCTTGTCCAGTGGCATTGTACAGACAGACACATGTAGAATGCTAAAGTATTTGTAAAGTATTAAGATATTTCTAGCCAATGAATTGTTATGTTGATAAATTTGTTCAGTGCATCAATCATTATGAAGAAAAATATGTTGCCATTGTCTACATGGTTTTGTTTTATTATTCTTCCCCAAATGGGTCAATTAATTTTTTTTAATTTGTATAGCATTTTGCGGCACTGGGTAGATTTTGTATAGCATCCCCTAGTTTACAATGAAAAAACATCCATTGGTAGGGGACCCCTATCAATGGATGTTCTTTCATTGTAAATTGGTTAGCAGAAATTGGAAATTTCATCACAATTTATGACGTGAATCCAGTTAAATCGAGCCCTGTCTACAGATGTTTATGGCCTGTTTTATCTCCGTCAAATATATCTTGGACACTGAAACAAATGGTTATATATTCTTGTTTGCAAGATTCTAGAAGAAGTCGTTTTAAAAATCGGTACGCAATACCTCGAGTATGCGCACTTGTCAAATGCCAATTAATGGCGATTATATCTTGGACCAATCATGCGAGTCCTTTCGCTATAACAGCGATTGAAAGACAAGACCTCATTCATTTTAAATTCTTCTAGACGCAAGATAAGTCGCATTTTTTATCTGTTCATTTCTCATGAACATTTCTCTTTATGCTATTGCGAACGACAACACGCAGTTGCCTAATTTTGTGCACTACGCACGTGTTTTCCAATTTTCGCAATTTAGTTTTACAATTGTTCAACAATCTTTTATTCTACAATACTGTCTTATTAATGACAGTAGTCCGTGGGTGGATATTTTCATTAACAAATATTTCAATTTTGTTTTATTTACGAGAATCACTTCGAACAAATATCGTTTTTGTTTGCATAAAACAATACTCAATAGAAAAAACCGATGCTCTTTAGAGTCATTCGGGTTCTCGTCGGGATTTTTTAACACTGCACCGGATGCAATATCGTGTTGTCGTCTCCACTAAGCTCCAGTTTGGAGTTTGGTCCCTGACAAAATCCTATCCAAATGTATTAGAAGTAATAATTTACAATATTTTACAATAATTTTCCTCACGGATGCTAGATAAAATAGCCACAGTGTGGCTTGCCTCTTCTCTCTACATTGAACATAAGGCTCAATGCTTTTACAATGAAAACTTCGTAATGTTTTTTCCCTCCGACAGGTAGGGGTGCCACGATTAATCGTATAATCGATGAAATGTTGATACGGCCGATATTCGATGACCATTTTCGGCTGCGATTACTCTTGAGTTCTTTATTTCGGATGTCGAAAAGTACCGGACATATTTGGGTACCCTGTTTTACAGTTTAATATCCAACGGACATGTTAACGATCGTTGATCGTGCAAAGATATTGGTAACGCATTGTGCTCATTACTAATTACCGGCTTTCCTTCCCACGAGTCAGTAACGATTGCTCTTGCAATTTTCTATTCAAGGGTATTCACCATTTGCACTTGTCCACCTGGTCACCATCAATATTAAAATATGTGAAGATATATTTAGCACATTTCCCATCTCCGTTAATTTATGGGCATGTGAAATTGTCAGTGGACTTGGGTATATCACACAATGACCTTTGATTTGAGATAACCCCAACTTACAATTATATTACCGGTGCAATTACACCCTTCTAATCAACGAAACTATATTTTTTGTCATGGGAAGGACAGTCTCGGTAGTTTCTGATACAAATTATGCACATGTGAATATTATGCACTACTTCCTCTGTCCTTGCTATTAGATACGCTTCATAGATTCTAATCTAGTATTGACTATCGATTATCAAGTTCAATGATCGTGGCACCTCTGCTGACGTGGCACCTTCTCTTGCATCCTCCATTAACTTGGAGACTCCGCTGGAGTTGGTTGGTGGACATGCCTCCTCCCTCAGGGTCGCGGTGTCCATAGCCCCCGCAGAGAAGGGCAGCGATGGTGGTCCAAGTGCAGCTGCCCTTGGTCCTGCCTCCAATTCCGCCGGGTTCGCACCATCGCTGCACCAGCCGGCCACTTGCTACAGCTACCACATCAGTGGTCCGTTTAGCTGGCAAGCCCCGGTGCCCTCGGCACATTGCCTGCCTACGCAGTTCAATGTGTCAACTGCCACTGCTGCTCCAGGGGATTTGACCGCACGGGTTCTGACCTGTCCTCCATTCGTCAACATCTTTTCCGGCATCCTTCCCTCCCGGTTTTGGGGTGGGTATGTATCCCTATTATTCACCTGTGTTCTTTCCTCCACCAGTGTGGCCTTGCTTTGTACAGTTTCTGGCCTCTTTTGGGCTCCTAGGCCAGAACTTAGACTTAGTTTCCTTTCCGAGGCTCCGGAATTTCTTGCCTCATCAAACCAGGTGACCTGGTCGGGATACTTGCCCCTTTCCCCCCATCTCCGGGACGAACGGTGCTGTTCAGAGACGAGGACGTGCTGTCGCAACATCTCCTGGATTTGGCAGCGTTTGATGCGTGTCCGAGTTTGCCATGCCCATCCGAGAGTGCCTTCCCTGAGGGTCATTTCGGATGGGTCAGTCCTTCGGTCTTAGGATAACAATTGCGCACAATTTTGCATGCATTACCAGCACGATACTAACAGCACAGAAAAAGGAAGAACAAACAGCGCCATTCTCTTGCTTCCTCCATTCACATGGAGCCTCCGCTGGAGTCGGTTGCGGGACATGCCTCCTCCTTATTGGTCGCGGCCATCCGCAGAGAAGTACGCCTGTCTTCCACAACCGAAGGACTGCATGGGGCCCACATATCAAGAACAAAAACCAACGTGTGACGATTTTCCTCGGCCAATTCGATACAGCCTGCGTAGCAGGCTCAGGGTCTGTTAGTGGTCATGCCTCCTATTTGTAGTCGCGGCTTCCACAACCTTCGCAGAGACGGTCAACAATGGATTTTCCTCTGCCAACTCGGTACAGTCTGCGCTGCAGGCTCGGAGTCTGTTGGTGGTCATGCCTCCTCTATTTGTAGTCGCGGCTTCCACAACCTTCGCATAGACAGGAAACAATGAATTTTCCTCTGTCCACTCGATACAGCCTGCGCTGCCGGCTCGGAATCTGTTGGTGGTCATGCCTCCTCTATTTGTAGTCGCGGCTTCCACAACCTTCTCAGAGATGGGCAACAATGAATTTTCCTCCGTCAACTCGGTACAGCCTGCGCTGCAGGCTCGGAATCTGTTGGTGGTCATGCCTCCTCTATTTGTCGCGGCTTCCACAACCTTCGCTGCGACAAGCAGCGATGGAGGTTCTGCAGCATCTACCGCTGGTTCTGTCTCAGTCCATCCAGGTTCATGCTGTCACGGCACATAGCGGTTTTTCCGAACCCTTTCTTGCTTTGGCTACCTCATTGTGCCTCGTCGCCGACAAGTGGCATTCATTCGACTGACTGTTTTGTACACTATTACCTTCGTTCTTTGTACTTTGAGGTTTCCTCTGTCAGTCTGCTTTCTGCCATATCGCATTGCTCTGGCTATGTGCCGCATTCAGGAACTGCTCCTGAATAAGTTTCTTTCGCCTCCATTCTCACCTCCGTTCTTATCCCGTCGGGATATTCCAGGTGTTGTTGAGACCTGTCTTTATAGTTTTGGGCCTTCTAATCTGTTCGATTTTTATTCAACAATTAGGCCGCTTTTATGAGACAAACCTAGACGTATTATGGACTTGATTGTGTGTGTGAACCTGATAAGTTAGTATGCGGGTGCTATATCTCACAGGGGAAATTGGCGCTCTACTCACTTAGCCGAACATATCATGAATATCGACCGTTCAGCTCCATAGACATTATCGTCTGAACTACGCTCATTTTCAATTTTACTTCTAGATTTGGGATGTATCTTTCAGTGACCACCTAACACCATAGGATTTCATCATATAGCGTATCGGCATTTCATTGGTGTCTAGGCGGCATGTATGTAGTCCATTTGTAATCGTATTTGTCACAGCACCGACTTTGAACCAAGAATATTTTCCAATTCTATGTTATCACTCGGGCCGAGTGTTTAACATCACTTGGCAGCCGTGATTCTAATTCTAATCTGATTTAGCGATTACCGATTCTCACCTTTGCGACATTTCACAATTATTGCCGCATGCCCATCGGTGCTTGAGCATACCAGTTGGCGGGTTATCACAGTTTTTGTAACTTTCTGCTAACCTACGGTATGGGTTCCCTATATCACCACCTGACGAACGATATTAAACTAAGTTCCACATTTATTTTGAAACCATGCAGGCCGGTTCATTGCATCACAGATTGGCCGTATGATAGACGGTGTTCCATTCGCGGTATTAGTTCCTCTCCTTGGTTGCCCGTACACTTCAATTTCCAGTTCCTTGACTTGGTGTACCAGAGGCAGGCAATCTTTCCATCTTGGTCCCCTCCCTTATGTGTATGTTGTTTCTTTCCAGGGACATGATTTCCAGTGCTCAACTCAGTCATGTTTTCCTGGTGTATCCCTGGTCCCCCCATTGGTCTGGGCCCAACGGTTTCTCATATCTCCCCTGGGTCTCTCGGTCGGGCTCAAAATACTGTCAGGTCCGTCATACCGCACTGAGCATTGCCTCATTTTGTGAGATCCATTCTGAGTATTGATTCAACTTTTCTGGGGGGGGGGGTGTCATAACCGTGTTTTCCCCTCGGTGCCCCTTTTGCATGTATTATGGGCCAGTCAACATCCTCTGGATGTCGTGCTAGTGCTGATTCATCCTCTAAGGGGGGGGGGGGGTATCCTGGACACCTTCATCCTGTGATCATTACTAGTAGGGCACATGAAGTACGTGGTGTTTCCTTTTAGGAGGCTCAGTTGTTTTTGAGTTTATCTGAACTATTACATATGGGACACAATGATCTATTTTTTGGCACATGTCTACCAAGAAATCTTTTTGGTACAGGATGCAGGTCTTTTCTGCTTCAGCAGATGGGTTTCATGGACATAGTCGGATTATCTGCCTCGTGGCCTCCTCCTCTTCAAGAATTCTAATTATAACCATTAGTTTCAGTGTCCAAGATATATTTGACGGAGATATAATATTTTTTTACCCAAAATATGTATCTCCTATAATAAATATCTTGGACACTGAACACAGCAAGGGCCCTCCCAGTTGGGATCAACATTCCCGCCCGCGCACTCGGTCAAACGCATCAAACACACAGGAGGAAGAAATTAAAATGAATGAGGTCTTGTCTTTCAATCGCTGTTATAGCGAAAGGACTCGCATGATTGGTCCAAGATATAATCGCCATTAATTGGCATTTGACAAGTGCACGTACTCGAGGTATTGCGTACCGATTTTTTAAACGACTTCTTCTAGAATCTTGCAAACAAGAATATATAACCATTAGTTTCAGTGTCCAAGATATTTATTATAGGAGATACATATTTTGGGTAAAAAAATATTATTTTCAGTTATATTTTTATTCCCCATCTATTATTGTTATATACTGGTATGCCTGTTACTGAAGCTGATGGGATCAGGACGGCTTGTTAAAATTTGGCAAGGACCAGTCTATAATTTGACCTTCACCTACAGTAATGCCCTAATTAATCGACATCTTAACCACAGCAGAATTATGGGTAACTTTTCAGGATTTAGTCGGAAATATGGCGTGTTGCCATTCATCGGAAAGCTCTCCCCGAGACTAAATCCTGAAAAGTTACCCATAATTCTGCTGTGGTTAAGGAGTCGATTACTTAGGGCATTACTGTATAACACTCTTAGTTTGTATGACTGAGTATTTATTCTAATAAGATACTAAAATAAAATGTCTCAAAAATGACAAAGTGATGTTGACAATAAACTATTTATTAAAATTAGAAAATCAATGTGATTTATAATAAAATTACAGGCAACATTTGTATAATATGTACAATTTTATATCAAAGAACAACAGATTTATACTTATGTAGATGAGGTACAGTAATGCCCTAAATAATCGACTCCTTCACCACAGCAGAATTATGGGTAACTTTTCAGGATTTAGTCGGAAATATGGCTTGTTGCCATTCATCGGAAAGCTCTGACTAAATCCTGAAAAATTATGGCTTGTTGCCATTCATCGAGAGCTTTCTGATGAATGGCAACAAGCCATATTTCAGACTAAATCCTGAAAAGTTACCCATAATTCTGCTGCAGTTAAGGAGTCGATTATTTAGAGCATTACTGTAATTGAGGTTCATATAACTTGCTGAGACATTATTATCTTTTGGTCAACCAAAATTAATTAGTTGTTTCTCAAGCAATCCTTCACTGATTTTGAAAGCCTCATTGATCTTTTTATTGTAAGAGATATGTGCCAAACGAAAAAAGAGGTTGCACCGGCAGTGCTGCCATTCCCCCCACAGTGGCAAATTCAAACATGGGGCAGGTAGGAACAAAAATACTGAGGACATCTGCAATTATGTACTCCATAAGATCAGTCATTTAAATAATGGTTAAAAAATGTCAGCAGAAGGATAAACCTGATTTTTGCATTAATTTCATACAGTGTGACAAGTGACTTGTACACCAACATTTATTAAAATCTTTTCATTTTTGAGTTATCAATCCAGACGGAAAAAAACCAGAGAAAATTGACAAACGAAGGGTGTAACTCAGGCAAAAAAGGTAAAACAAGGTCATTGAGCACTCTTGAAAACAGTCATGATGGCAGACATTCATACCAAATTTCATTCAGATCCAATAACCCAAGGCTGAGATCTCCATGGAGGGAAAAAAACCCATGATTTCCAGATAATCAATGAATAACTCCAGAGTGGAAAACATGAACGTCATTGGCCCCTCTTTTGGAAGCAGATATTGGGATAGCGAGATGCTAGTAAAACTTGGGACTATGGGCGCATATGCCACACTTGGCGTTGCACTTGTTATTTTTTGGGGTTATAAGGAGAAAATCAACATAAAACTCTATAGAATAATAATTTTGGCTCCCATGTAAGCATATTCAAGCCACGACCATCCCAAGCCTTGAAATAGTGTGTCTGTCATTTGCAGAATGAGGTCCCCAGAGGGTGAATTTAGTGATGCTACCCCGCATTGTGGGCTAGCATCACCAAATTCACCCTCTGGGGACCTTATTCTGCTTACACCTCTGCAGAATGAGGTTCCCAGAGGGTGAATTTGGTGATGCTAGCCCGCTATGCGGGGTAGCATCACTAAATTCACCCTCTGGGGACCTCATTCTGCAAATGACAGACACTTGGACCATCCTGATACTTGAGAATAAAAAATAAAAACCTCCCTCCCGCGCTGATACAAAAAATAACATGCTTGAGAAACAATTAACTTTGGATGGCCTTATCTATGTCAAATTGAGACATGAGCCATAATAGAGGTATTGCTAAATAGATCACTCTCAAATTTTTTTGGATACACTAAAGAGCACCCAAGTGGCTTAATATTTCACTCTACTTTGATATGAGTCGACCATGTTCAGCTAGCAAGAATCCATCAGAGACTGGCGAAAAAAGTGGTCGAACAAGACTGTCCAGGATCGTAGGACTGAGATTCAATGCAAAAAGCCTTGATAACCAAATTTTTTTGTTTGTCTCCGATGGTTATAGGAAAGACACATTCACTATCGCTGGCTGTACATTGCCAATGCGATAAAACAAAATAAAGGGAATTGTTTCAGGAATACGAGCGTTCTACCACTAAATTTTGTCTTATTGAATTTCTGGCTGCCTTTTTGGAGACATATGAAAATTATCCATTCAATGAGACCTTGCCTCATATTTAGTTACTTCAGTACCATGACAAATTTTGTTAGAGATCTGTGTGTGAAAGCATAATATGCTGATTGGTGTCATGCAGAATATCAATGTGTCCCTATATGTTTATGTCTGCATCAACCATATCTATGAGTTTTTTGCTGTATTGGTTGAGGTCACTTGGCATTTTATAGCTTTCTCCCAGGAGGAAGTCACAGCTGACCCACAGTCCTGACTTGCATCTGTACTTGCCATCTTTCATTTGAAGCAAGTCTCCTACAACAATCGCCGATTCTCCTGGAAACAGTCTTTCCTGTCGTGGTGTAGCTTTTAGTACTCTTGCATAGGAAAATTCAAATGGAGGCATAGACTTTTCTTTCCTTAGACGGGCTTCCTAGAAATTAAAAAAAGAGTTTGTTACCTCATAATAGGAATCATCAGCATCTTTACAATGTGAACAATTTGCACAATATTCCAGCTGAATGATATTGTTCATTTCAAATAATCACAGTATTTTCCAGTGGGTATTCATAATATTTATTCAATACCGGTACATGTATTATCTTTGGTCTGTTGGAGATGCTTTGGTTCCATCAAGTTCATCTTGAACTCAAAAACACAAGCATGTACCTATATCTCCAGCTAAATGGCTTCCAATTCAGTAAATACTTTCTTCAATAATGTTAGCTGTTTTCTCTGTCCAGCTGTTTGAAATTATATACATGTATCTTCCATGCAGATAGAATTTTAACCCTTTCTTTACTAAATACTCATTGATGAATAGTTGCCCTAGGAACATAATTTCAACAAATGAACAAAACGACCCTAGGTTGTTTTTAGCTCACCTGAGACAAAGTCTCCGGTGGAGCTATAGTCATCACTCCTCGTCCGTCCATCCATCCGTCCGTCCGTCCATCCGTCAACAATTCTTTGAACATCTTCTTCTGAAGTTCCATTGGACCGAATTGGTTCATATTTGGTGTGGATGTTCCCTAGGTGACTGTCATTCAGATTTGTTCAAATGAGGTCAGTGTGTCAAATAGTTGCGAAACCAGGGCCATAACTATATTCCTCCTTGGTAATTGTTATAACGACTTCTTGTCTAGAACCATTATGCCGGTTTAGTTTATATTTGGTATGGGGGGGTCATTGAATGACTGGGGTTCAGATTTGTTCAAATGGGGTCACTGGGTCAAATAGGGGTGGAGTCAGGGACATAATTCCAAAAAAAAATAATAAAAAATTCAGGAACTCCTTGATCAATTTAACATACAAAAAAAAATATCACCCTCCCCCCACACCCCCACATGACCCAGAACCCAACCCTGCCCCCAACCAACAGCATTCCACCCTATCTCCTCTCCTAACTCACAGGATCTCTCCCACCGGCAGATTAAGTCAATTGTATTAGCTACAGACAGAGAGAGAGTTAATATAAATACACACAGTCATCAATTGAGATGTTTATCAGGCTGACAGGTGTGAACTAATGCTTAGCTAGCACTCATGCCAGTGTTTGTTATTAAAATAAAATCAAAACAAATTATTGCTCTCTAACCTGAATTTAGTGTGTCTGGCATTTGCAGAATGAGGTCCCCAGAGGGTGAATTTAGTGATGCTACCCTGCACAGCAGTCTAGCATCACCAAATACTCGAGCCTTAGGCCTCATCTTCTGGGAAGTATATAGGCACTTAAATTGACATTTTTACTTACTTTCCCTTCTGTTTAGTTTCTATATCCCCTAATTTGTGAATATAAAATGCATAATTGAGGTGCCCAATGGGTGCACATCACCAACTTTAACTGGAGAATCTTTATATGTTTATAAACATTCCTTGCAGATCTGCTAGAATTCATTAATTCCCTATCTATCATGTATTGTTCATATCAGGACTAATGTCATTTGCAGAATGAGGCTCCCAGAGGGTGAATTTAGTGATGCTATCCCACACAGCGGACTAGGAGACCTCATTCTCCTTAGGCCTCATCTTCTGGGAAGTGTCTATAGTATCAAATTAACATTGTTGTTAGTTATATTTCCCTTCTAGGAAGTTTCTATATCCCCTAATTTGCAGAAGATAAAATTCATAATTGAGGTGCTCAATGGGTGAACATCACCAACTTCAACTGGGGAACTTCAATCTTATTCTAGGTCTTCCATAGCAGTTGAGGGCCTTATCAGAATGAGGTCCCCAGAGGGTGAATTTAGCGATGCTAGCCCGCTGTGCAGGATAGCGTCACTAAATTCACCCTCTGGGGACCTCATTCTGCAAATTACAGACACACTATCACACTATTTCAAGGCTTGATTGTATAATACATTGTGTTGCTTGAGGCCAGGCTAGCATCACAAAATTCACCCACTGGAGACCTCATTCTGCTTAGACCTCATCTTCTGGGAAGTGTCTATAGTATCAAATTTACATTGTTGTTAGTTAAATTTCCCTCTAGGAAGTTTCTATATCCCCTAATTTGCAGAAGATAAAATTCATAAATGAGGTGCCCAATGGGTGAATATCACCAACTTCAACTGGGGAACTTAAATCTTATCCTTATCAGATTTGTGAAAATGGGATCGCAAAGTCAAATAAGGGCAGAGCCACAGACTTAACTATTTCACTACATAGTAATTCTTAAAATATGTTTGCAATAACTAGTTGGCTTATATAGAATGGAATGTTCTTCCTTTTCAGATTTTTTTAATGGGGTCACCTGGTCAAAGCGAAGGACAGTTTCCCTCTTAATATGCTTCCTTCTCAAGGACCATCAGGTCTATTTTACTGATATTTATGATATGTATGAAGGGTTCTTTGGTGTCTGGGATTCAAATTTATTCAGATGTGGTCACCAGGTTAAATAGGGTGGGACCTTAAAATGTCTTCTCAAGAGAGTTTTGACTATTTAGCTTACATATAGTATTGAGGAATCAGGAGGATCCTTTAGTGACTGAGATTCAGATTTGTTAAAATGAGGTCAACCTGTCAAGAAATGGCAGGCTATGGGGAGTTAACACTTTTGTGTCTAATAAAATCATTGAAATACCAAATTCATTAAAACATCTACCTTGGAACCACCTGACTGATTGGTCTGACATACATGTATTGTGTTTTGGGTCCATGGATAATTGGGCTTCAAACATGTCTAAATTGTTTTAGAAATGAAAGTGTCAATGACACTGTAGCTCAACTTGGAAAGAGAATAATTTAATGTATTACAGTCAATGGAGCGATTAGAAATGTGGAAAGTTGATTGTCTAATACTAGTTTATAGACATGAAGAGAAAAGTAAAATCCAAGATGGCTGCTGGTGGCCATGTTTTCGGCTGAATGACCCAAAAATGAGTCGTTCCCATCTACATGTCATTGTTAACATCCATGACAAATTTTATGACGATCAGACTAAAGGTACGACCTGTAGCCCATGCTAAAGAATTTAGTCATACAAAGTAGAGGTGCCACGATTATTGATTTTGATAATCGATAATCGGTCGTCAATAATCGACTATAATCGATTAATCGTACCTAATATTAATAACATCAGTGGAAGTATACCGTAATATGGCCTATTGCATGGGTGCTCGTTAACTCAATAACTGCACTGTCGCTGGTCATTTGAGACATTGGCTGATGTAATTTTTACGTTAATAAAGTGCATCATAAACCACTGTTAATGACTAATGAGCATAATGTATTGAATACCAGCACAGTTCTCAGCGATGTTATGGTTATAATATTTGTGAGTTCATTAGAACGAACGTAGCGATTAATTTAAGTTTTAGGAATAGCCAAATACATAAGCAAACAATACAAAAGTAGGAATGAACAATGGACCGCCGGTTGTTCCTACGGTAAATAAAGGAATCAAATGTTATGGAAACTATAAATTTCATCAAACTTCCAGAGCGTGGTTATAACAATCACAAACGTGTGCCCCCCTGCAAATTGCATGACTCAATTTTAAGTATTTGATAACAGTCTGTTTCATTCAGCATTCACCACACGATATGCAATAGCCTTTACTAGTAACTTATAAGTATACATTTCTACTTATAATATCCAAACAAAGTACACTTGCAATGCAATTGGGGAGAACATCACTGATTAAAATGCCATATATACATGTACATGTATATTGTTCCCTGGTTTTAGAGAGAATGTCAATCAACTTCCCATTGGTCCAATCAGATTCAAGGGCGAGTGCATTCAGTTCATTGAACACTGTGACAGTCGGCACATTTCAAAGACATATTGCCACCTTTCAAGTATATTAAAATATACAACGATGTCGCAATGTGTTCAAATCTGCAGTGCGGCCAATTGTAGAATATACAACGATCCGACGAGAAACCATGTCGCATCATCAAATGAACTGCCAACTGTTTGCAACATATATCAGTAGTACTCATGTTATTGGAATCTCTTTGCTATGCGATCAAAGGATGTTAACACCTCGGTTGTAGATAGAACTGTGTGAAATGGTAATCGATTATCGGCTTTATCAACGGTTCATCGATTATACGATTAATCGTGGCACCCCTAATACAAAGAGTAAAATCCAAGATGGCTGCTGGCGGCCATGTTTTTTGGCCGAATGACCCCAAAATGACTCGTTCTCATCTACATGTCATTATTAACATTCATGACAAATTTTATGATGATCAGACTAAAGGTACGACATGTAGCCCGTGCTAAAGAATTTAGTCATACAAAGAGTAAAATCAAAGATGGCTGCTTGCGGCCATGTTTTCGGCCGAATGACCCCAAAATGACCCGTTCCTATCTACATGTCATCGTTAACATCCATGACAAATTTTATGATGATCAGACTAAAGGTACGACCTGTAGCCCGTGCTAAAGGATTTAGTCATACAAAGAGTAAAATCCAATATGGCTGCTGGTGGCCATGTTTTTTGGCCGAATGACCCCAAGATGACTCGTTCCCATCTACATGTCATTATTAACATTCATGAAAAATTTCATGATGATCAGATAAACAGTACGACCTGTGGCCCGTGCTAATGGATTGAATTTTGAAATCAAAGATGGCCACTGGCGGCGATGTTTTTTGTCCGAATGACCCCAAAATGACTCGTTCCCATCTACATTCCAATTTCAAAAGCCATGACAAATTTTATGATGATCAGACTAAAGGTACGACCTGTAGCCTGTGCTAAAGGATTTAGTCATACAAAGAGTAAAATTCAAGACGGCTGCTGGCGGCCATGTTTTTTGGCCGAATGACCCCAAAATGACTCGTTCCAATCTACATGTCATTGTTAACATCCATGACAAATTTTATGATGATCAGACTAAAGGTACGACCTGTAGCCCGTGCTAAAGGATTTAGTCATACAAAGAGTAAAATCCAAGATGGCTGCTGGCGGCCATGTTTTTGGGCCGAATGACCCCAAAATTACTCGTTCCCATCTACATGTCAATATTAAAATCCATGACAAATTTCATGATGATCAGACGAACAATGCGACCTGTGGCCCGTGCTAATGGATTGAATTTTGAAAACAAAGATGGCCACTGGCGGCCATGTTTTTTGTCCGAATGACCCCAAAATGACTCGTTCCCATCTACATTCCAATTTCAACAGCCATGACAAATTTCATGATGATCAGACTAAAGGTACGACCTGTAGCCCGTGCTACAGGATTTAGTCATACAAAGAGTAAAATCCAAGATGGCTGCTGGCGGCCATGTTTTTTGCCCGAATAACCCAAAAATGACTCGTTCCCATATACATGTCCTTGTTAACATCCATGACAAATGTTATGATAATCTGACCAAAGGTACGACCTGTAGCCCGTGCCAAAGGATTTAGTCATGCAAAGAGTAAAATCCAAGATGGCTGCTGGCGGCCATGTTTTTTGTCCGAATGACCCCAAAATTACTCGTTCCCATCTACATGTCAATATTCAGGCTATGGTCTTACAATCTCGTCCAAATACGGATACGATAGGCGAGAATCGCATGCGTTTTGATATGTCGATGCCGTCTGGAGAGTTTGGCGGGACCAGCATCCCGTCTCGATTTGCTCAGTCTACCCTTGATGCTATAAAGTGGTAGCCGCGGGCGCTTATATATAGAGTTGTTTTTATGAGCCATCAGGCCCCCGCGGCAGCGGTCGCTGGCGCGACCTGACTGCCTCGATATCAATTTGAAAAAGGTCTTAGACAGTGCCGTCCGCCTCCCCCAAGCCCACCCACCCTAAAAGTGATTTTTCCTATAGTGTTTTTGAAACGTGTCTCTTTGTGGTGTCATTCTTTTGGTATGATTTTTTACTAAATAACGGGTATGTTAGAGTTACATTTCTTTGAATTTTACAATCGAAACATATTCGCATGCGATGCTGAGTCACGCGGGACACGGCAAACTAAATCGCGCGCAAATTGGCTTGCGATTTTTCAGCATCCCACCCCATTTGGCATGCGATAGCGTTTGTACTAGGTGCAATATTAACATCCATGACAAATTTCATGACGATCAGACGAACAGTACGGCCTGTAGCCCATGCTAATGGATTGAATTTTGAAATCTAAGATGACCCCAAAATTAATCATTCCGGTACAAATGTTGATGTCAACAGCTATGACAAATTTCATAATGATCCGATCAAAGGTACGACCTGTAGCCTGTATTGTTGACGCCTTACGCACACACGCACACACGGACGACAAAGCCATGGCAATAGCTCAAACTTTACAAAGTAAAGTTGAGCTAAAAAGGCACTTGTGAGATTGGAAATTTCCAACAATTGAGAAAGTTTGAGGTGTCGGTTGTGAAATTCCAACCTAAGACTTGGAAGTCTGGAGCCCGGTCAGGAGGGGACTTGTTGAGCTGGAGGAGGGGGGGGGGGGGGTGATCAGTAGTGTACAGTTGGCAATTTCAAGGTGGATTTTTACCAATCTACATACTTGAAGTCTCTCTAGCCACATATCCTGTTTAAATCTACTTCTTTTAAAGTTATTATGAAAAGTGCTGACTGTTTTGGTCTCCAGAGTCCCAGTCTTATCAGTCTTTGCAGTCTGGTGAGCAACCCCACAGTCATTGACTGTTGTGTTTGAACATTTCCAACCAAGAGATAAGAATTCTTTTGCACATATATTATCTTTTTATATGTCTGTTGTCTGACCATTTTCCGTGAATAACCCTACCAATATATAAGGCCTAAAAATATATTGATGTTTCCGGTAACCCGCCTGCCAACCTCTGCCGCTACTAATGTTATTGACCAGTGAAAAGAACATTAATAAAACACAAACAATGAAACAAATTATCACTTTTATCAATCTCGGTAGTAAAACTGTGCTGATCAGTCGCCGATCTGCATTATTTACATGGGAAGTTGGTGTTTTAAGAGGGCGGCGCCCTTGGGTATTGGGTCCAGTTCAACCAACGGTTCATGTCACATTCGTTTTTTATTATAAGGCTTCATTATCCCTTCCAATACCCACAATATTGTGCTCATTGTGTCCTGTTATATCATTTGTGGTGACAGGGGCATATATAGTCCAAGTCTTCTTGTACTAAAACCAGCTAAGATATTGGGATGGCGATGCTGGTGTTTAAACACCAGCATCGCCATCTTAATATCTTAGCTGGTTTTAGTACAAGAAGACTTGGACTAGGGCATATATTAAGATATTAACAATGAATATATTCCATATATGGATGTTAAAAAAATAAAATCTGCCTGCCCTACTTTTTTTTCACTCTATTACCAGGGGGGGGGGGGTCATCCACTTTTTTCCATACACTAGGCCGGGGTGGGTGGGTGGTTCAGCTGCGAAAAAGTCACTTTTTTCCTGAGTGGTCGCAATTTTTTCCTCTTACAACATTTCTTCAATATAAATGCCTCAAAGTGTTCAGCATCATTGTTAAGGTGTGTATGACACTTAGGGCAGTGCTTAGGGGGGAGGTTAGTGTGGATATGGGCATGATGCTTCTCAGAAATCCAGATTACGAACCAACTCTCAGGAATTCGCCTTTTACATCCGATCACATTGCCATGTACCAATGCTACTGGTTCCAGATGAAAATGGACAGTTATGTAGCACATGAATAAACTTTAATATAAATAAAATGAAAAAAGCTATTCATTTATCTCATTAATATTTACTCATTATACCTGATCAGACCAGATTACTCAGTGAAAATTGTATCGGAACTTGGCATGGGACTGTAGACTGCAACAACGCATATCACTGAGATAATAATCTTGAGATGGTGGGACCCAGATAAAAGATTGGGCGAGCATACATAGACCTTGAATGTGTAGATATGGAGAAGGCTGCTAAGTGGAATAAACAAAATCAGAACATATGAGTGAAAAGAAGGGAAAGAAAATATAATATAACTTAATATAATATGCAAGTCTAAAAATAATGTGCTGGTCATCAGCAAAATGATCGAAGTCTGCAGAGGGCGAATTTGGCGATACTACCCGGCATAGCATCAACAAATTCAACCTCTAATGACCTCATTCTATTTTGGTCTCGACCAACCATGGAGAACTAGCTACATATGAGGGTCACATATGGTGAATTTGGTAATGGTATAGCCCACTCTGCTGGGTAGCATCACAAAACTCACCCTCCTTGGAGCTTATTCTGCAGACTGCATATGACCGTCTTATTTTCAAGTTTCTATTTACACGCAGTACATGTATTTGTATGAATGCTTGACCTGGGTCTGGCCTTAGCACAGTACCTAGCCCAAGAACTCAGCTCATGGAAATGAAAATTAGTTTTGTGATACATAGTGGATTTCAGCTGAATACCTGTATTGTTGGAGAGTTAATTGCCAGGTGGTGTTGCCCTAATAATTTTTTCAAAAATCATAATTGACATAAATTCATGTGATACTATGGGACACATCTAAAGTTACACTTTCTGTGATGAAAAGAACATACACTAATTTGTTTACATGTATAATGAGCATTATGAGCTACCTTAGACAATATTTGGGGAAGAATCAATCAATAATTTACTGATCAGCACATGTATTCTGTGTGTTATTTTGGGTTTTTCCAGGTATTTTTTTAGAACCTGTTTCGTGTTGTTACAAAAGTTGGAATGACTTAGAAGAACCAGAAATGGAAATAGGGTAACTGTAATACTGACCATCAAGCTTAAATGGTGTGATATTACAGATTTGGAGGTAAAAAGGGGGTGGGTACCCCGCATGAAATTGGAAAAAATATTTTTTCCTTCAAATAGGGGGGTGGGTGGCGGGTACCCAAGAGCCGGAAAAAAGTTTTTTCAGCCTAATGTCATGTCATTTTTTTCCGACCCCCCCCCTGTCTATTACCGGAAATATCACTATTTTTTTTTAGGCCTGATAGACAATTCCAATACATGTGTATACTTTTATAACTTGGCCGGAGAATCCATTCAGTAAAGAAATGGTTAAAGACATCATAGGAAAAATGCAACATGGACAAAGCATCATCTCAGATTTATCTTTTAGAAATTTAGAGGGCAATTGTGCGCCAGTTGCTTGCCTGATATTCTACAATGGTGTTTATAGATTGTTTTTAACTTTGTGTGCACCCAGGGACGTGGAAACAGGGTGGGGTTCGGGGATGACTGACTCATCTCCCTCCCCCAGACTTTGACCAAACTTTAAACGGTTGGAAATATAGACTGAATATTGGTTCAAATTGTTCTGATAGTTTGATATTCCAACAAATATTTAGATTGATATTTGTTGCTTTGGACAAAAAGTTATTATGGTGGGGAGGGTTGCAAATGGAATTTTCCATATTTTGAAATTTCAGTCTGATTCAAGAGGGTGCATTTGAACATTCCAAGTCCCCCCTCCATGAAGATCCTCTGGCCACATCATTCTATGCACAAAGACATCCGAGTCAACTGAGCAAGCTTGATAGTTTGTTTGCCTGTTTATATGAACAGTGCCATTGTCAGAAATATAAGTTCAGTTGCATTAATTGAACTGTCTCGGTTGCACATGCTGGATACAAGAATATTTAAACAGCCTTTTAGCAAGATCATGACCAATGGATTATACCTACCTTTAGACCAAAACAAAACTCTCTGATTATTGTGGAGATGTGTCGCCAGTAAATTGGATGGAACTGGACACGCTTCAGAGTTATTTCCTTCGTGGACGAACAAACAGCAATGAAGTCACACCATGTCATTCCACACACTGCCATCTGACCCTGAATTTGTGCCATGTACGCCCGAGGAATGCCTTTGATAATGTTGTCACCAGTTTTGTTGTACATTTTATAAATGGGTGCCTTGATTTCTACTAAACCTTGAGATTTGTCTGTGAATTTATCGACAACAATTATATCTGGCGATGCCCCAATTAGTCCGTTCCAAGAATTATCTTTGGGCGTCCAGAATCCAGAGTCCCTTATCTTGTTCTGAGTCAGTAGCTGATATGCCTCTGATATTGGTTTCTCCATCATAATTCCATGTTTGAGATGTGGATTATCTTCCTCAGGGTCACTGTTGTGAACACAAGCTGTGAGAAAATCAAACGGTCTGCCAGCTCCCACTCCAATAGCATCACCAAATCTTGATGACGTCAGTAGGCACTTGCTCCTTAATGTGTACCATTCCTCACTTCTTTGTTCAACAATAGACTCCATTGTATCGTCAAACACAGTTTTATGTCTGGAATTAGATCATGCCATGAATCTCTATACTCTAACTACGTCTGTAGAGATAATAGAGTTTATGTTTCTTTATACATGTAGGTACTCAATCCAATCAGATTCCAACAACAACTTTTTAGAAATGCCGCTTCAGTTATCAGAATCGATTAATTGCCCAAAAGTAATGATAACCACTGTCGACTATAGCATAAAATTGCCCGAAACATGTTATTTATCAGATGTTGTTCGACGAAATGTGGCCTTGTTATAAACAGAAAGCCTATTGATTTTAGAGTTATCCATCTTCATCCTTAATTTGGTCCGAGACAGTCGGCTCGTCAACTATTTACTGGGCCACTATTAATTCTCGATGATGAAAATTAATAGATTTCAAAAATTGATATCTAATAACTCTGAGATTTGATAGGTGGGTTGCTCGACTCGAATCAAATATTCCCCCCCCCCCCCCCGAATCCAAATAAACAGTAATTGAGAGGCCCTTAATCAGATTATGCATCTTTAACCAGTACAAAACCTGGGAACTTCCTGATGTCTTGTCAGGGACCTTTAGAACATTTACAAAAAGTAAGGCAGGACCTGCCAGGCAGGTAATATATTTATTAGTTAATACCTTTATTTTGATAATATATTTCACAGTAGGTGAAGTTCACAGCTC
Organism: Siphonodentalium dalli; assembly: GCA_032622095.1. Lineage (NCBI taxonomy): Eukaryota > Metazoa > Mollusca > Scaphopoda > Gadilida > Siphonodentaliidae > Siphonodentalium > Siphonodentalium dalli. The sequence continues at coordinate 101,975,072 of CP136063.1, forward strand.
GAAACTACATAATTTAGCAACTATTGTGATCTGATTTTGCGATAAACAGTCAATGGATTACACTGGCATGCTGTGCATATTTTATGATTTTAAGCAGCACAAGGCAAAATCAGCTCACATTGATCGCTTAAATCATGTTTGTCTAGATGGGACTGCCACCTACTGTGACATGCAGTATTAAGAAACAGGTATTATCATAGAAATATATACTACCTGCGTTATTATTTCAATAGTATCAAGTTCACCATCACATCATCAAAAAGTTCCCAAATTTTGTACTGGTGGAATATGATCTCTACGGGCGAAGCCAGAGTAGAGATTCATGGCATGATCTAATCCAAAATATGAAATTACAGTAATGCCCTAAATAATCGACTCTTTAACCACAGCAGAATTATGGGTAATTTTTCAGAATTTAGTCGGAAATATGGCTTGTTGCCATTCATCGGAAAGCTCTCACTGAGCCATATTTCCGACTAAATCCTGAAAAATCATCCATAATTCTGCTGTGGTTAAGGAGTCGATTATTTAGGGCATTACTGTAGCTATAGTTGCCATGGTGTTTGTTCTTGACCTGCTTCCTTTAGTTTGGCTGTCACATCGATCATCTGATTAATTGAATGATGACTGAAAAGGAGACAAGGTAGTAAGTGTTACAGCGACTCATACCATACTATAATGTAAAAAACATTAAAGGTACTCAATCCGATTTGATGGTCCCCAATATCATCAGATTCCAACAATAACAAAAAATTTTGAAATGCTGCTTCAGTTGTAAGAATCGATTAATTGCCCAAAAATAATGCTAACCACAGAGCGAATCATACCATGCTATAATGTTCAGACATTAAACTTAGTAATTGATTGCTTTTATCACTTCCCAGGGATCAAAATTGGTCGATAGATATATGACTAAATTGACATATTATGCAGAAATGATAGTATAATACTGTGGACTTTCTCATTCTCATAGAAGTTGAACAACTCATTGGCCACAACAAAATTCTGAGCACTGTTCATTATACCTGGGGACATGAATTTCCGAATATATAACCAAGCTGATAATTTTCAGCCCACTTGTAGTTAGGGTGTTAACAATGCAGAAGTTCACATTGCAATGTACATCGCAATGTGTATGCTTCGATGAGCTGTGCACCATGATGCACAATTGCTAGTTGTCACTGTATCTATGAATTAATTCAGCCTCGTTGTAGGGATCAAGTTGCTCATTGCCCAAATGGTAACCAAAAGGTAATCGTACCATTTATATATGTGGCGATAATCCATTTAACCCGAGCGGCCGGAAAACCGGCCGCAGGGTGAACATCCAAATACCCCAGCAGCCGGTACCGGCCGCTGAACCGTCCAGTATACCAACCGCCACGTGGGTATTGTTTACAAACATCGTCGCGGTCAACTGGTTCTCCAATAATTATGGTTTTGTTTGTGTCTTGTTCCTATTGCATTTAAGCACACAACATAATTAATTATGAAACCTAAAATATTTTCGGTAGAGGAGGCGGTCCGGAAAATTTTGGAATCGGACGCGGAAGATTTAGATGATGATGACAACGACAGTTGTGAGTTAGAATGGGAGAATGAAAGCACAGTGACACTGGGAGAGATTCAGACGTCAGTCGCTCCTGCAGCGGGTGGCGTTGTTTCAAGTACCGATATCAATCGCAACTTCTCGGATTATCGTTCTTGGGAAAATCACCGAGGTTTGCCGACTGGCACCGATATGACAAGCGGTCACTGCATGGGGCACTTGATGTGTTGTGGAAATGGGCGGAGCTTATGTCGAGGTAGGGGCGTGGCATGGGGGCGTGGCTTTATACCTGCAATTAGTCACTGTGATCATAATGTCCATACCTGGAAAAGGGACACAAATTCGTTTGTTGAACGGACCTTTACACCGAAAGAGAAGCTGGGACCAAAGAATGTACCAACTTCAATAAGCATGGACAGTACACCCCAAGGTTGATTACTTAAATTTATTTTGGGATGATGCGCACTCTGACAGTTGATTGTCGATGAGACCAACCGAAATGTTCGTCACGTGATTTCGGAAAAAACCTAACATGCTCCTATGAAAATGTCTAAAATGGAGCATAATACAATTAAATGCTCAGGGCAATGGTGTCATTAGATCATTTGGGGTATTTGCTTAGCAACCATTGCTACCCTTAAACAAAAGTTAGATTCACTCATCTGACCAGATATATATCAAATTTCACAATGAGGCATTGGCTGCACCGAAAACGCCGTTTCTTAGGGCTGAAATACGTCGATATAAGCTATAATTGAATTTTACTTTCAATTTTTCTGGTAGTTGCATGGCAACCGTTGCCAGGGAATGGTCATGTGGCAATGTACCCCGATCTTAAAATACTCAGTGATCCATAGGGAACATACATGTAAAGTTTCAGACCTGCAACACCATTTAAACGTAACCAACACATTGTGCCTAAACAGTCTACAATAAATCAAAAATAACACTGGGAGCCCAGGGTCATGGTGTCGATCGTTGTGGAGAACCAGGGTTCAAAGGGTTAAAGAACTGTCCATTAATGAAAGCGCCGCCTATTCAAGGCAAATAAAATTAAGTTTTGTGCCCTTTTGTATGGGAAGCCAAATTGACATTTAATAAATAAAGGAGCTTAAGCGCAATAAGGAATCCCTTATTGCACTTAAGCGCAATAATTAAGGGAAGATCTAATTGCGCTTAATTTCCTTATTGCGATCTTCCATTATTGCGCTTCCTTATTGCGCTTAAGCTCAATTATTTATTAAATGTCAATTTGGCTTCCCATACCCGGTACATTTGAGGGATTAAACCAAAAATTTGGAGAAGATAGGTCATGAATGTATAATAAATAGACTATATATTATATTGTAAAATTTCATTATTAAGTTAGAATTTGGATTTAACCCAATATGGCAGCTAGATCATGGCATGGAGACATGACACATGCATGTCATATCGGAATAAGTTTATTGAGCAGTTAGTGGTGCAGGTAATGAAAGTAACTCTATATATCTATACATGTAATTAATTTCCCCTCCCCCTTGAATCCTTTAAGCACCACCCCACGATTAATTTTAAGTGGTTCATTTTTAATACAAATAGCCTACACAATTCCAAACTAAGCACCAATACAGTTATTTCAACTTCCACTGTTGCTGAAATCACAGTAACATGAAGATAATAAGACCATATCAACACTGCTTTTACATTGTGTTATCGATGTCACCTCCCACACCCCACCCCGTTAATCACATGAACCGACCCTGATAAAGATAAGAACTTGCGCCGGATCTACCACGTGATGTTTTGACACGTGATTTTATTTTAGTAAAATGTTGACATCGCCAGAATGAGCGACAATGAAACTGGCGAACAAACTACTGAAGTAGAAGAGACTATTCACGCTAAATTTTTTGATGGCAAGGTTGAGTATCTTTCTGCGTGATCTCGTCGGAATAAAAAACGCAGTTCTTGAGTAAAAAACACGGAAACCTTTTGGGGGAAATTGTTCGCTTCCGGGTTCTGTGGTGGTGAAATCTACACTACGGGGAAATTACCTGGTGCACCATGTCCGGTTAAATCTTAACGAGAGTTTTATGTCTTATGTTCTAACTCGCCGGGCTCGACCGAACATAAATTATTTATGGAATAACGACAAAGACTTTAATGCAAATCGGGATGAGTAGATATAGACTACAAAATCCGAAGTAGAGTGAAGCTTGTTCCAGATGACAAGCTTCTTTAGTCGATACGAAATCAGCCGTGCGAAGACGGTTCTACTATACGCAGCAAGTCCCTGGATATGCAGCAAGTCCCCGGTAAACGCAGCAAGTCCCTGGTAAATGCAGCAAGTCCCTCACACCTAGGGTGGATTACGGCGGATTAGTCATGCGTGTTTACACAACGATATGTTTAATCAGTGGAGGTGCTGATTACAAAGGGCTTCAATCAAAGGGCTTTAATTTGATCGTAATACTGATAGATTATTGAAGGGAATTGGACTGAATTGTGGGACTGAATCATTGAATGATAAAATTAAGAGTTGGATTTTTTTAGATGTTTTTGTTGGTAAATGCAAACAAGTAACATGAGAATAGTAGAATAGCAACAAAAGAAAAATAGAGCACAGTTTTTATAAATATACATATACATGTAGCAGTGAGCTGAAAGAAAAGTTTATTAGAATAAATTGTATATATATGTGGCCAGTAAGGAAGGGAAAAAACCAAGATATTGAGGCATTCGTTTGGGAAGATTTTTATTGAATAAAAAAATATTTGGATACATGTATCTGCTGTTGTTTGGTTGAAGATGTTGGTAGTGCAATCTCGTAGGTTGTAAGTAGAAGACGTTCGGACTGAACTGCTGCTTCAATCGCTGGCATGTCATTCCTACTGGATGACTCGTGCAGCCTGGAAAATAGGGAAACATATTGTGAATATTTTACAATAATGTCAATGAAACATCAGTGAAATAAACGCTCTTTATTTAAATCATAGCAGGAATAGACTAACAAATAAACGCTAATTACTAACATATAGTTATGCTTTTATAATAATGTCAATATTATATTTTGAAATAAACGCTCTTTATTTAAATCATAGCCTCACGCGGCAGGAATAGACTAACAAATAAACGCTAATTACTATAAATAACATAGTTAATGCTTTTATAATAATGTCAAATATTATTAGGTGTAAAATGTTCACACATTAGTGATGTAAACGCTCTTTATTTATACCATATAAGGAATTGCCTAACTAGCAAATATTACTAACCTATTTAATGCTTTTAACACATCATATATGCACCGTTGCTGTCGAAAGAACACGATTTACAGTAAAACGTGATGTAACTGTGTTTACACAGTGAAAACAGGAATATCACAAAGAAATATAAAGCATATTAATTAAATTATATTAAATAGTGAGTAGAATAAAAGAAATAGCAACTTAATAAAACTTAGAAAAACTTTTATTTCATATATAAAAATCTACAAATACCCATCTTAAATAATTATAAAGGGATAAAGATTTCCAATCAACTCTAATCAACTGCCACAGATCATAAATCAAATGGATAATAAAACACTGATTAAACTCATCAACAACTCCACTAATCCACCCTAATTTAGAGGGACTTGCTGCATTTACCAGGGACTTGCTGCGTTTACCGGGGACTTGCTGCATATCCAGGGACTTGCTGCGTATAGTAGGACCCGTGCGAAAAGACTCACACGCGCTGAGCGCAGTGAGTGACCACTCTGGCATACATGGACTTGATCCAAGTAAACCAAAACAAACTGGACTGTGTCATTAACTCTTACACTGCCATACACTCCTAATCGAACTTCAATAAATATATTTCTTGAGCTTGTCATTGCAATGTTGAAATATAAATTGTTTTCAATTCATCATCTTCTTGAACAATTCATCATCTTCTTGAACAATTCAACTGCTAATATAGCCAAATAGTCTACATTATAGTCTATTAATATTCTTCAACCTTGGTTTAATGGCTTGTACTACAAGTTGTAGTCCCAAGTCTGCGCCTTTGTAATTTGTAAACCAGCTAGGATATTGGGATAACCATACATGTTTGATGCTATCCCAATATCCTAGCTGGTTTACATAGGAGCAGACTTGGACTAGATGGCTTGCAGTAATTTCTTATTAGTAGTTAAAGGTACACAATGCAATTTGATGGTCCCCATATCATTAAATTCCAACAACAATAACATTTCTTGAAATGCAGCTTCACTTTATATCAGCACAGGAGCTTGGAACTTATCAATAACTACCTTAATTAGGCTAATTAGCAATTGTTTTCTTATCATAAGGCTGGGCCAAAAAATTGCTAATTAGCCTAATTAAGCGGTTTAATATTGATCAAGTTCCAAGCTCATGTGATGTAAGAATTGCTTAATTTCCAAAGAAATATACTATAACAATAACATGATTTTTGAGGGCGTTATGGTTTATTAACGGCCCGGCTGGAATGATTAACAGCCCAAGGGCCTATTAGCGGCCCGAGACGAAGTCGAGGGACGCTAATAGGCCCGAGGGCTGTTAATCATTTCAGAGGGCCGTTAATAAACCATAATGCCCGATGAAATCATGTTATTACTATTATTACCACAGATTTGGACATTTGACCCATTTGAGGATTCAGTGGAAAAATGAAGTAGATTAAGAGAGAAATATTTTCAAGAACATTTAAATTTAATATCATTTGACTTGTCAGCCGACACGGAGTCCCGAAAATAGGAGAGGGGAAAACCAGCATTGAAGACGAGTAACAAACAATGAGAGGTTGACAGCTAAAATTATTAATGCATACGTACGCTCGGTACAATAATTCAATCATATAGTGTGAATTCCAATCATAAAACCACCATAGTGTCGGGAAAATCTGATACATCTTCCCATAATTTTCTTGAAATAAACACGCCAGAACGGAAGTTGAAGGGACGTAACTCGCGCGATAATAAACGCGATCATGTTTGCGGGCGGCGGGCCGATAATGAACTAGGCTTCTCGTTATCGGCCCGCGGCCCGCTGTTTTGGTAACAATACGCTATTTGGAACGCCCCGAAAAACATTATCAATGGCCTAGAGAACGCCCTATAAAGTGGTAATAATATATTATAACCACTTCCACTACAGTATAAAATTGCCCAAAAAGTGTTATATATCAACATTTTGTTCAATGCATTTCTAAAATATGTTTACATCTTCAGTTGTTGCTTGAGATCATTATCAGCTTTATATAACCCTTTTCATGATGTGAGCCACGCTGGGGCAGCATTGAAGATCATGTGCCAGTGCATTCTCTTATATATCTGAGTCTCCCATAGCCTGTAGCCTCGCATATATAAGAGAATTTGAGAATGCCATGCCGCCAAATATTTGAGGTGGTGAAAAATAACAGATTTCTAAACTTGAAATCTGATAACTCTGGGCTTTGATGGGTGGGTTCCTCGACTCAAATCTAATATTTTTTACCCCCCCCCCCCCCATCCTAAAGCTGAAGAAATATTATTTTAGGTAGGGTGTTAAACCGGATTATGTATCTTTACGCTGTATAATTGTGCTGTCCGTGTATATTGTATATAGTTATAACTGGCCTATTTATGTAAATTTCTGCCAAAGCCTGGACATGTCTCCTGTATGAGACAAAATTTACATAAACTCAAGTGATATATGCTCATTTATGACTGACAGGGAGAGGTAGGGTTTTTGGAATGTCAGTTGTATTCTGTGGATGCATATAGTTGTATTCATAGAATATATAATAGAAAAGCTGATTTACAACAATCACATGTATTTACTATAACACATAGCTCTAGAATATGTATATACATCTTCAGTTGTTGCTCCTTATGAGTTTCATATAAGCTTTTTCATGATGTGAGTTGTGCTGGTGAAGCATTAAAGATTCTGTGCCAGTGCATTCTCTTATTTAAGCAAATCTCCCATAGGGAGCCTCGCAAGCCTTGAAATAGTGTGTCTGTCATTTGCAGAATGAGGTCCCCAGAGGGTGAATTTAGTGATGCTAGTGATGCTACCCCGCATAGCGGGCTAGCATCACCAAATTCACCCTCTGGGGACCTCATTCTGCTTACAACTCAGCAGAATGAGGTTCCCAGAGGGTGAATTTGGTGATGCTAGCCCGCTATGTGGGGTAGCATCACTAAATTCACCCTCTGGGGACCTCATTCTGCAAATGACAGGCACACTATTTCAAGGCTTGGAGCCTCGCATTTATAAGAGAAATGTGAGAATACACTGGCTTGCAAGGTCAAGCAAGGTAAATATTGTTAGGCCAATGTATCTCTCTAAGGGGGATTTGCTTATATAAGTGAATGCATTTACCACAGGGTTTACCACAGGGTTTTCATAAAATTTCAGGCTGCTCCTGTCATTGATGTATTAACCCTTTCAGTGCCAGGGGCCGATCTCTCATCGATCCTAATTTACGGTCTGTAAAATCGGCTCTAAAATTATTATTTTTTATATTTTTTTGGGTTTAATTTTTTTTGGGTATGCTTAAGCATGCTATAGCGAATTTAAAAACAAACTGGATAAAGCCTTATATAGGGGCATGTTACAACTCAAAACTATCACCAAGTATTCATAGTAATAATTTTGATGCTCATAAAAAACGTAAGATTCCCTGGCACTATAAACCTACAAAATAAGTCTGTTAAAGAATATAAGAAAAAATTATTAAAATTGTAAAAAATAATAACAAATGATGAAAAATTGTTAGGCCAATGGATTCTCTTATATATGCGAGGCGACCTATGGTCGACTCGCATATATAAGAGAATGCATTGGCACAGGGTATATGGGTTGATACACAAATCGGACCTGGCACTGAAAGGGTTAAAACACAGTTACAATAAGTGAGTCTTAAGTGTCAATGCACATTTTGCCAAAATTTCCTGGTATTTCAAAATGGATTTTCTCAAAATCTGTTAGGAATTTCTTTGTGATATTTGGTACAAGCAATTATTGTGACACAACATTTAACCCTTTAATGACGGGAGCTGCGCTGGTGCAGCATTAAAGACCCTGTGCCAGAGTATTCTCTTATATATGTGATTCTCCCATAGGGAGCCTTGCATATACATGTATAAGAGAATGCACTGGCTTACAAGGTCAAGGTAAATATTGTTAGGCCAATGCATTCTTTTATATATGTGAGGCACCCTATGGGCGACTCGCATATATAAGAGAATGCATTGGCACAGGGTTTTCACAAAATTTCAGGAAGCTCCAGCCATGAAAGGGTTAAGAACCATCGACCAATTGGATATTATAAACTCATTTACTTTACTTTTATGGCATGACAAATAACAGGTTTTGGGCAATTTTATTCTTTTGTTGACTGTGGTTAGCATTATTTTTGGGCAATTACTTGATTCTGATAACTGAAGCGGCATTTCAAAAAAGTTGTTGGTATTGGAATTTGATGATATGGGGACCATCAAATTGGATTGAGTATCTTTAACAATTATTTTCATTAAGAAAGGCAACTACCCATATGTATTTTTTGTGTTTGAGGATTATGTCTGTTGATCAATGAACAATTGGGCTGAGATGAGATGAGTCATGGGTTCATAACCAAGTTAAAGCTGATCACCATATCTCTTAACACTGTGGCCTAATTCCTGTTGATTTCTCCCTGCTTGAGTGGACCACACTACATATCAACATTTGTTTTTATTGGGTTGGAATATATGTGACTACTTTATTCTTCATTATAATATTTGGGGGTATGATACTATTTTATGCAAATAAAAATCGAACTCAACATTATGATACAAATAATGTCTCCTCTCATAGACCCAAAACAATAAGCTATTTGGTGATTTGATTTGTGTGTGAACTTATTAATTATTCTAGCAGTTCTTGGTATCGAAATGGGCAAAAAAAATAATAATATTTTTTCAACCTCTGAAATGTACTAAAATCCATTGTTTTTGTTGTCTGTTAATAATTGCTCAGATTGCTCATTATACAATGAAGATGATGATATGTGAAATTCAAGATTTTTTGACAGATAGATCCAGAGAAATTCTTTGTTGAAAATCTCTTGCCATTTTTGGCTGGATTTATGCAAAACGTGCATCTCCCCCTTAAGAGATTTCTTGAAAACACAAACAGTGTCTGGTCTCCGAAGAGAAAGTGGACTGTTATGTATTTGTATTCCAGGTCATCCTGGCATATAAGTATACCCCCGTAACGAGTCATGGGGGCAGTATATAGGAATCAGCTTGTCTGTCCATCCATTTACATGTAGCTGTCCTTTCATGGATGCAACATTGTCCGAGGTTGTATTCCTACTTTTTTCAGTAATTTTTTTAAAACTTGTCACAATTTTTCTCATCATGCAGAATTTTGAACGAGGGTCCGGGTACATAAAACAAAAAGTTAATATGGCTTCCCTTAATTAGCCCAATTACTTCTTAACCCTTTACCCAACAGAAGGGCCCTGTGCCAATGCATTCTCTTATATATGCGAGTCGACCATAGGTCGCCTCGCATATATAAGAGAATGCATTCTCTTATATGCATTCTCTTATATATGCGAGTCGACCATAGAAGGGCCCTGTGCCAATGCATTCTCTTATATATGCGAGTCGACCATAGGTCGCCTCGCATATATAAGAGAATGCATTGGCTTAACACATTAAAAATTATAAAATTGTTAAAGAATGTAAGAAAAAATGGTAAAAAGTGTTAAATTTTTTTTTTTTTAGGCCAATGCATTCTCTTATATATGCGAGGCGACCTATGGTCGACTCGCATATATAAGAGAATGCATTGGCACAGGGCATAACTGTAACTATCACAATGTGGTCAAGGAGCCGGTTCCAATGATATCCATATTTGTATGGTTCTATTGAGACAGACCGAAGATATTTTAGGCTGTTGAAGCTTTATTTGGCCGGTTTTGGCCGGTTTGTTGGGTATTTAAAAGGGTTATGGCGTATCCGTGGTCCCACTGGAACAGACCCACCTCTATGTTGTGTTACCCCTTTGGAGAGTATCTGTAACATCATATTATTCATATACATGATGTCATGAGTAAATTTAACGTCAATGTCATAGCAATAATTATTAACAAGTTCGGGTCAAAAGGGTCCAATAATTCATTTTAATTTATGTGCATTTTTTGTTGACGTGTGTTATCATAATCGATTGCAATTATACATTTGGGACATTATATAAATCAAAATAACTCCTATACAAATCATTTATAAATCAGATGATTTATTGAAGTTATGTCTACATAATATAACACTTCTTGAAAAGACATATATGTCGTTCTACTCCTCAACCGATAGACAACATATATGTCGTTTTACTCGCCAAAGGGTTAATTATACCCCCCTTTAAAAAAAAAAAGGGGGGTATACTGTTTTGCACCTGCCCGACATCTGTGCATCCATCCATGGATCCATCCGATGACTGTTCATGTCATAACTTGAACAGTAGTGCTCAGGTCTCAAATGGATGTTCACTACTATGAGGACATTCAATAGAGCATTCCATTGTTTTGTTTGGATTTTCCATTCTAGAGTTATTCAACTTTGTTTATCTGGAAATGTTGGCTTTTTGGTCCATCTGATGTCTGTTCATGTCATAGTTTCAACAGTTGTGCTTGGATCTCAATGAAATTTGGTATGGATGTTCAATACTATGAAGATATTCAATTGAGGTTTCCATAGTTTTGTACAGATTTTCCATTCTAGAGTTATTCATCGTTGTTTATCTGGAAATGTTGGCTTTTTGGTCCGTCCAATGTTTGTTCAGGTCATAACATGAAAAGTAGTCCTCAGATCTCAATGAAATTTGGGGTTCAATCGTTTTGTTTGGGATTTCCATTCTAGACTCTAGAGTTATTCATCTTTGTTTATCTGGAAATGTTGGCTTTTTGGTCTGTCCAATGTTTGTTCAGGTCATAACATGAACAGTTGTCCTCAGATCTCAATGAAATTTGGTGTGGATGTTCATCAATATGTTAAATCGTTGGTTGAGGTTTTCTCGTTCTATAGTTATTCATCTTTGTTTATATGAAAATGCTGATTTTTGGGTCCATCTGTCTGAGTATATCAGTCATAGGTTATAGATATGCCCACATCAGGCGGTATGCACCAAACGACAGTCCATCTCTTGTTTATCTGAGATTCTCAGCATAGAGTTGTATCCTATTACTTCCCATGCACATATACATGTATAGTGTTTATAACAAATTCATCATCTGGGGACCTAATTATGCATGGTCTCATTTGCTATGGGAGACCTACAGTAATGCCCTAAATAATCGACTTATGAGAATTATGGGTAATTTTTCAGGATTTACATGTAGTTGGAAATATGGCTTGTTGCCATTCATCGGAAAGTGATAGCTTTCCGATGAATGGCAACAAGCCATATTTCCGATTAAATCCTGAAAAATTACCCATAATTCTGCTGTGGTTAAGGAGTCGATTATTTAGGGCATTACTGTAGACTCAGATTTAAGTCCCAGGTGGTGAAGATTGTGATGCACACCAGTTGGGTACCTCGATTATGCAATGTCAAATTGGGGATATATATAGAGAAACTAAACTAAACAGAAAAAGAGTCTTTGTGGAGAAGTTTCTAAAGAAACTAAAAAACTTAATTTAATTCTAAAGATAAATTCCAGAGATGAGGCCTAAGAGGGTGAATTTAATGAGGCTAGCCCACTGTGCATGGTAGTGTCACTAAATTTACCCTCTGTGGACCTCATTCTGCAAATGTCCGACACCATATTCTCAGGCCTGCATGCCCCACCAGCCTCTGCATGCCCCACCAGCCTCTGCATGCCCCACCAGCCTCTGCATGCCCCACCAGCCTTGCGTCCATTCAATTTATCTCAGCTTCTCAGGATAGAGTTGTATCCTACATTTTTCTCACACATACAATAATTTACTAAATAATCAACTCCATATCTACAGAAGAATTATGTGTAACATTTCATTTCAGGATTTCGTAGGAAATATGGCTTGTTGCCATTCATCGAAAAGCTCTCAGTGAGAGCTTTCCGATGAATGGCAACAAGCCATATTTCGACTAAATCCTGAAAAGTTACCCATAATTCTGCTGTGGTTAATGAGTCGATTATTTGGGACATTACTGTATGTTATTTATAAAATTATTTTCAGCTTTCATTGTTGGGGCTTGATGTTACCAAGATACCAGAAGGTCTTATAGAACAGTATTCCAATGATGTCCGCCAACTAGATCTTAGCTTTAATAGGATTAGGTAACCAGTTTATACTTTAAAAATTTCCAATTTGTAAATAATTTTCATTGATGTACATGAAGCAGCTATCTTTTTGTGTTTATATAATTAACATATAAATCTGTTAGGTAAAGATATTTTATTATTTTAATATTGTCTCAGCTACTTATTTAAATGTATTAAATTCACAAGCCTGCTAGGTGTGCCTCAAAGAAGTAATATCACTTTTACCATTTTTCACTCATGATACTATAGCACCTCTATTTAGAATGTACAATATATATGTCGTGAATTGTTAAATTTGTTTGTAATCTGCTATGCACAATTGAGTAGTATTGACTATTAATCTACTATAAGATCAATAACAACCCAATTAAATCTGTTAAAGGTACTCAATCCGATTTGATGGTCCCTGTATCATCAGATTCCAACAACATGCAACAACATTTCTTCAAAAGACGCTTTAGTTATCATAATCGATCAATTACCAAAAAATTATGCTGACCACTGTCAACTGTTGTATAAAATTGCCCAAAAAGTGTTATATATCAACATTTTGTTCAACACAATTTGGTATCGAGAGTCTCGAGAGTACATCGGTCGGCATTTGTCTAATATTTGCCAGACCGCCAAATATTTGAGGCGGAGAAAATAAAAGATTTCAAAGCTCGAAATCTGATCACTCTGGGATTTGGTGGGTGGATTCCTCGACTCAAATCTAATATTTTTTTACCCCCGAATCTGAAGAAACAGTAATTTAGGGGCGTTAGACGGATTATGCATCTTTAAACTGCCGTCCACATGTTTCAATCTTTGTAATTCTTTTTTTGTTGTAGATCTGTTGAAGGATTGGAAAAATTCTCCAACTTGGAAGAACTCGTCTTGGACAATAATGAGATAGATGATTCAATAGAATTTCCCAATCTTAATCAACTACACACTCTGACACTGAACAAGAATCATGTATCCTTTATCATCTGATCTTGGTACAGATAATATATGGGTTTGAAATGAACAGAAAAAAATAGTTGATCTTACATTCTTCCAGTAGAGCATCCTCAGTACTAAAATGTCAGTTTCAAACACTGAACTGAGTGTACAGTATGTCTTTTAGGTGGGCAAATTCATTATTTGTTCAACAATAACAACAACAACAGAGTTGATCAATTTTTACATGTACTTATTCATGACAGTTGGTTTATAGACTTTTAAAATATAAAATTATGTTGTTGTGCCTTCAAAATGACTTTCTTGAAAATATTGTTTTTGAAAGTGGTGCCTGGTAAAAGATAGAGCATCTTTAACTACCTTCTATTCCAATGCATGGTACATGTGTATGATTTTTAGGTATTGTTTGAAAACTTCAAATTGTGAAGATAGCAGTATTATAATTGTCAGTGGAAAGAGAGTTCAAAAATCATTCATATAATTCATTCATTCTTGTCCATAGAAAATCAATATGATATAACCATTAAATTCATGAAAAACCATGAAAAGGGGCCGGGGGGAAATATTTTCCCAGACCCCTGTGTGAAATTCCCTCTGTATCTGAAGTGAAATACATGTACTACTAGTATATGTTTTAGCTTAAAATATACTAATTAAGCTAAATTACATGATAGAAGAATATTTCAGAGAACATGCCGAGCAAGATGACATAAGTTTTCCTATTAGCTTGAACAGATAACAGATCTGGACAACCTCCTGGCTAATATAAAAAAGAACCTACCTAAACTCACATACTTGAGTTTGCTTGGAAATATAGCATGTCCTAATCAGTTATCATGCTACGAACGAGACGAAGAGGACTACCAAAGATATAGGTAAATTATTAGGCATCGGTGGTTGTTTATATACCCCTTTTTAGCTCACCTAAGACGAAGTCTCCGTTGGAGCTATAGTCATCACTCCTCGTCCGTCCGTCCGTCTGTCAAGAATCATCTTCTCCTCCCGACCCGTAAGACGTAACGGGTTCATATTTGGTGTGGATGTTCCCTAGGTGAATCACATTCAGATTTGTTCAAATGAGGTCATCAGGTCAATTAGTTGAGAAAGCAGGGCCACAACTCTATTCCTCCATAGTAATTCTTATAACGACTTCTTTTCCAGAACTCTAAGGCCCAATGGGTTCAAATTTGGTATGAAGGATCCTTGGTTGACTGGGGTTCAAATTTGTTCAAATGAGGTCACTGGGTCAAATGTGGGTGGGGCCAGGGACATAATTAAACAAACAAAAAAATTCAGATTAAACTCTTTAACCAAAAAAGAAAAGAATAGAAAAGAAATGATATATTAAAAAATAAAAGAATATTTAAAAAAAACTGTGGAATTGTTTTTTTATTAAAATATTTAAAAAAAAAAATTTAAAATTGTATTTAACTCCATGGTCAATTATATATATATTGTTTAACATTTTTTGAAAATTGAAAAACTAATGCCATTACATTTCTGAAGGTTGTGCCCCCTGACCCTTCACTCAAGTGCACTGCTTCTGCCACCCTGGCCTGGTCCCAAAAATAAAATTTACTCAAATTCTTGACAGAATCATTAATAAGAAGCATTTACTTTGGCTGTAACTGTATATATGCTGGGTATGCCTACACAATCATGTCAAATGAAATCTTGACATTGTTATTAACATTCCTTGCAGATCTGCTAGAAGTCCTTAATTCCCAATCTATCATGTATTGTTCAAATCAGGACAAATAGCATGTCTGTCATTTGCAGAATGAGGTCCCCAGAGGGTGAATATTAGTGATGCTATCCCGCACAGTGGACTAGCATCACCAAATTCACCCTCTGGAGACCTCATTCTGCTTAGGCCTCATCTTCTGGGAAGTATCTATAGTATCAAATTTACATTATTGTTAGTTAAATTTCCCTTCTAGGAAGTTTCTATATCCCCTAATTTGCAGAAGATAAAATTCATAATTGAGGTGCCCAATGGGTGAACATCAACAACTTCAACTGGGGAACTTCAATCTTATTCTAGGTCTTCCATAGCAGTTGAGGGCCTTATCAGAATGAGGTCCCCAGAGGGTGAATTTAGTGATGCTAGCCCGCTGTGCGGGATAGCGTCACTAAATTCACCCTCTGGGGACCTCATTCTGCAAATGACAGACACACTATCACACTATTTCAAGGCTTGATTGTATAATACATTGTGTTGCTTGAGGCCAGGCATGCACAATGTAGGAACAGACATGCTTTTTGTGATGCTATCCCGCACAGTGGGCTAGCATCACCAAATTCACCCCCGGAGACCTCATTCTGCTTAGGCCTCATCTTCTGGGAAGTATCTATAGTATCAAATTTACATTGTTGTTAGTTAAATTTCCCTTCTAGGAAGTTTCTATATCCCCTAATTTGCAGAAGATAAATAGACAGAACACAACGCGCATCTTAATCGAGAATCTTTTATCGAATGAGTTGCGGATGGCGCAAGGATATATTTCGCGAGAGCGCAGCTCGAGCGAAATATAACTTTGCGCCGTCCGCAACGAGTTCGATAAAAGATTTGAGATTATGATGCAAGTTGTGTTCTGTATGTATTCTACACCATTCAGTCAGAAAAGTTCAATACATGAATGTCACCTCCATTGTTACTATAGCCACCTCTATTGTGATTTCAGTCTGACAAATAGCCAGTATACTTATGGGGGGAATCACCGGAAGCGGATGATCGACGTAATGTACGTCATCTTTCTTGGCGATAACTTCAACAAGAATAGTTCCGGCTTGTATTCCACTAGAGGTATACACTACTATGTATTCAATGGCTGGGATTCCGTTGAATACATGTGCCTCACGTCAATGGGTGTGGAATAAAATTCATAATTGAGGTGCCCAATGGGTGAATATCACCAACTTCAACTGGGGAACTTCAATCTTATCCTTATCAGATTTGTGAAAATGGGATCACAAAGTCAAATAAGGGCAGAGCCAGAGACTTAACTATTTCACTACATAGTAATTCTTAAAATATGTTTGCAAGAACTAGTTGGCTTATATAGCATGGAATGTTCTTCCTTGACTGCAATTCAGATTTTTTTTAATGGGGTTACCTGGTCAAATAGGGGCCAAGCGAAGGACAGTTTCCCTCTTAATATGCTTCCTTCACAAGGACCATCAGGTCTATTTTACTGATATTTATGATATGTATGAAGGGTTCTTTGGTGTCTGGGATTCAAATTTATTCAGATGGGGTTACCAGGGACATAACTATATGTCTCTATAGTAATTCTTAAAATGTCTTCTCAAAAGAGGTTGGACTATTTAGCTTACATATAGTATGGAGGAATCAGGAGGATCCTTTAGTGACTGAGATTCAGATTTGTTAAAATGAGGTCAACCTGTCAAGAAATGGCGGGCTATGGGGAGTTAACAATTTTGTGTCTAATAAAATCATTGAAATACCAAATTCATTAAAACATCTACCTTGGAACCACCTGACTGATTAGTCTGACATACATGTATTGTGTTTTGGGTCCATGGATAATTGGGCTTCAAACATGTCTAAATGGTTTTAGAAAAAGGCACTTGTGAGATTGGAAATTTCCAACAATTGAGAAAGTTTGAGGTGTTGGTTGTGAAATTCCAACCTAAGACTTGGGAGTCTGGAGCCCGATCGGGAGGGAACTTGTTGAGCTGGAGGAGGGGGGTGATCAGTAGTGTACAGTTGGTAATTTCAAGGTGGATTTTCACCAATCTACATACTTGAAGTCTCTCTAGCCACATATCCTGTTTAAATCTACTTCTTTTAAAGTGATTATGAATAGTGCTGACTGTTGTGGTCTCCAGAGTCCCAGTCTTATCAGTCTTTGCAGTCTGGTACGTGACCCCACAGTCATTGACTGTCTTGTTATTTTCCTGCTTAACCCATTCTTTACTAAATGGATTCTCCCACCCAAGTTATAAAAGTATATATTGGAATGGTCTATTATTCATTTGGAGGGGTGTTCAGGACAAATGAGTGAGCTGACGACAGGCATGCAGACAAAAAGATAATATAAGTGCAGATGGTTTCATATTCATTGGTGGGAAATGTTGAGATAACAAGTTTAACATTAAATGGCCTATTAACTATAAATTTCCTTAATTGGTGGTGAGAAATAATAGATTTAAAAATTCAATATCTGATCACTATGAGCTTTGATGGGTGGGTTGCTCGACTCGAATGAAATATTTTTTACCCCCCCCCCCCTAAATAAATCAGTGGAGTTCTATTTTGCTCAGTGGAGGTTATTTAGATGGCATTCAACCCCCCATTACAGTTACATACATTTATTGGAATTTCAAATGTTAGTATTGATAAACTGTCCTAATTTGCCTCGAAAATAGTGAATCCGAGAGGTTGGAAGATTGCTAGAATCTCTCTTATGCATGGAATCTTTAAAAAAAATTCTAGAGGGAGTACCCCCATGTCAATGGAAGGGGATAGCTAGTATGACACAAGAATCTAGACATTTTGCAAATTAAAATTAAATCTTATTGTAATTATATAATTAATGATTAAATTACTGGTTTTTAACTTCAAGGTTTGAGTCCATGATATTGTTCTGAAAATGTGAAATGTTTAAAGTGAAACAAATCTTCTTGTAAACAAAAACATATTTCAGTATGTTGTACAATGAGTAAGCTGGGAAAGTAGAAACAAATTATCAGATCACTGAGCATGCATACAAGCCTTGAAATAGGGTGTCTGTCATTTGCAGAATGAGGTCCCCAGAGGGTGAATTTAGTGATTCTACCCCGCATAGCGGGCTAGCATCACCAAATTTACCCTCTGGGGACCTCATTCTGCTTACACCTCATCAGAATGAGGTTCTCAGAGGGTGAATTTGGTGATGCTAGCCCGCTATGCGGGGTAGCATCACTAAATTCTCCCTCTGGGGACCTCATTCTGCAAATGACAGACACCCTATTTCAAGGCTTGCATGCATACAGAAAATAGAAATATGACTAAATTTACCAACCTGAATAGCACAAGATATTCATAACGCCCCAGATACACTCTCAGGGCATTGGATTTTCAAAAATCTCCCCTGAACTCCCCCTCTTTCCCACTCCAACCTCTGGCCTGCAGCCATCGGGATATTCCTATGGCATATCATGCTAAAACCTTAGTGTGCCAAAACTTAAAACTTGGGCCATTCCCAGTAGGTAGTTCTGAAATCGAGCAGGTCAAAATAGTATAGAAATGTTTTTAATATAAATTGGTGGGGGGTTTCCAGTTTTGAGCATCCAACTGTAGCCATACCCCATCCCTAATATTGAATGTTTTTAATTCTTCCCATAATATTATTGAATTAATGACATACAAAGTATCTAAATATATGTCAATTTCACCAAAACAAACTAAATATAATGTTTGGTCATAGGAAATTAATCAAGCTCTATGAATGCAGAAGCATATGTTAGGAAATTTTGTTGGAATTGTGTACTATTTTTCTGTTAGTGTTTTCATGGAAAATATTTGTTAGATTTCTTATAAATTTCACCCCTCCCCATGTAGGCTAATGATCAACACTCAGCCTTTTGTTTTTATATCTGTATATTATGAATTGATGTTGTAATTTATAGTTTTAATATAATCAATTACTACATTTTCAAGCCATCTTTTATTTACAGGTACTTCGTTCTGGACAAGTTGCCTAGCCTTCGATTTTTGGATTCATCAGAGGTGAAGTCTTTCGAATATGAAGAAGCAAAACGGGTTGGAGAGTTCATGAAGGTCATTCGCCCTGATGGAAACCAGGAGGAAGGCGAGGTAGGTGATGTTGCTATGAAAAAAGTCTTTTGAGTATTGTATTTATAGAGGATCTACAACTCGCCCCAGTTTATAGCGGAATTTACAATATTAGGTCTGGACTGAGCTTTGCCGAGATTTGTCAATTCCGCTATAAACTGGGGACGAGTTGTAGATTCTATTTATACATGATCCAAAACTTCGACAAAACATACATATGAATCAACAAATGTGACGCAAAACTAAAATTGTTGTCATTAAGGCATGCGATGATGTGAAAATGAAGTTTCACGTAATTATATACGTTGTTTGCCCATGTAAAGAAATAGTCCCAGATAAATAACGAATCTTTGGTGTATTTAGTGGCGTATAATTAATGACATAACTTTTCAAACTGATCATTCATTATAGTTTGTTGGAAAAATATTGGAAGCCATTGTATTTTGAGACATAGCGTGCAGAATGTATAAACAGACGACAAACCGGTTGTCAAAGGTCACCTGGCACTATTTCCTGTTATAACAGAAAGTTTAATATCACAATTTATTTGAATGGGTTTATTGAATGGAATAAGGGTAGGATCATGTAATAAATATATTTTCTAATTTAATTCCTATTTAATCTGAGCACCTGAAAGCATGTCAAATAAATATCTGCAGGTTGTAAAAGGTGTTATATTCAAACTGCCATGACCTATTGACCATACCTATATGGCTCCCTCCAGACTTGTAATATATATTATCAAGGTTGTCTTTGGGTTTATCGTCATTTTAGATGCTAGGCCATATCACGGCATTATCAGTATTACAGATTGAGGAAAGACAGATTGCGTATCCACTTGATGGCAAAGATTCAATAAAAATTGGACAGGACCGCCAATTTCGAAACAAATCAGACAAATTATTTTGAATCACATGAAATCAAATCGATTCGCAGGGGACTAGGCCATATTTAAAAAAAATATCTGTGGGAAGCCAATACAATATGTTGAGGAGGGAAGTTTTTATTTAGCGTAGGTAGAGTCAGGTGTAACAAATAAATTTTAAATGTCGGCCCCAGTAATACATGCAGTTGAACCAAGGTCATATATTTTAGCCATAATATATGATGTATTTATAGGCACAAGACACAAATCCAGTTACATCAGAGCCTACTGGATATTCACCATTACCAGAGCAGTCTAAAGCAGATGATCATATTGGTAAGAGTGAAAGCTCTGCTTCATATTATTACTAGTACTATTTTTATTTCTTTTAAAAGTTGTCCCTCTATTAGAGGGAATATAAGTCTGAATTGACCGTAACAACGATGGTCACCATACAAACATATGTGTTACAAACATATTATTATTATTACTACCCAGTTATTATTCAAAAACTCATTCTATAATATACTTAAGTTTCAATGCGCTTTACAATATTGATCAAGAGCATAAAATATAAAAGTTCATACAAGTGATTCAAAAACAATATACACTAAGATATGTGGTTTAAAAAATAAAACACTGAGACTATAAAAAATATATTAGATTTCTCAAAATAAAAATAAGATGCATGGTGCTCGGTATAAAACAATTACTCCAATTTAACCCTTTCATGACGGGAGTTGCACTGGCAGCATTAAAGATCCTGTGCCAGTGCATTCTCTTCTATAGGTGAGTCTCCCAGAGTCTCACATATATACGAGAATGCACTGGCTTACAAGGTCAAGGTAAATATTGTTAGGCCAATGTATCTCCCTAAGGGGGACTCACATATCAAGTCCGTAGCTAGCCACTAGCAAAGACAGTTTGTCATATATTATAAGGGCATTGGACACTAGTTGTGAAGCGACGAGAGGGGGTGTCCCCTATCCCATTGAGGGGGTCCGGGGTTTCTCCCCCGGGGAAAATTTTGGAAAAATACGATGCAAATGGCGTACTTTAGATCCGCCCTGAAACAAAAAAGTTGAGCTTTGATTTTTCCAAGTTTTCTCTCACAGGCCTGAATCTGAACGGTATCTATATAGCCTAGCTGTTCTAAATGAACCAATTGTCTTGTGCATGGGGGAGTAACATAATCCACTGGGCCTGACCATGGATCGAACCAGTATCAGACAAGTTTGTGACCTGAACCTGAAAATTTCTAAAGTCCTAACATCTATAGTAGTCTATCTGCAGGGAATATCACCTCCCCCGATTTGTTTTTCTTAAGTTATTTATAAGTTTTTAACTGACCATATGGGAGGGACACTGGGCCGACCATGGATCGGCCCTGTGTGAGAAAATTTTTAAATCTGAACATACAAATTACAAAATCCTAGTATCTATTGAATAGCCTCAATGTTTCCAAATGTTAGAAACTTTAAACCTGACAAACCCTATATAAAGTTGGAAAATTTCCAATTGATGGTCATTTCAGTCAAAAATTTGGACCAAAAGTAGGAAAATATGTAAATGATGGTCTAAAACAAAATATTCCCCACCAATAGATTGTTGGAAAATCGATCTACGAAATCGATTTTAACCTATTGTTTCGTGTGACATTTCCAACTATTGTTATGTCGGGCATGATATTTCGAACATTTTGACCAAGGTTGATGGACATAGCTTAATTGGCACTCTGTAGTATTTTCGTGTACTTCCTCTGCCCCGGCTATGTGCTTTACACGACACCCTTTCGCTGTATGTATGGTCTTTATATCCAGTGATTCCGGCAGGCTACTTTTAGTTGGTTATGTTGATGAACCACACGCAGGTCGAACTCCGGAGCCTTAAGCTGCTTTCACATACCTGCGGCTGATACAGTTTAAACGCATCCGATTTCAAAACGTTGCGGTTAACTGCGTTCATGCACCGCAACCCCAGTGATATATATGTATGGTTTGAAACGTTGTGCCTATATAATCCGATAGCCGCATGCATCAGCAGCATGTCAGTGAAAGCAGCTTTATAGTTTATACCCACATGTGTTGGCGGTCTATATGTGTTGAATTTGTGTGCACCAGTCTCTATTCAAACTAAGCCTGCATGTATTATATGACTATATCTATATACGTACATACGTCGTTTGTTCGAAGGGAGGTCCCGCTCAGCAAAATTTTGCCGTTTGGTCAACTGCTGCACATGACACGTTCACCCGAACAGCGAACGACAATTACCACCACCGGGCACATGCAGACAGAAGGGCCGTTCGTTCGAAGGGTACGAACCCCCTTGGCTACGGGCTTGCATATATAAGAGAATGCATTGGCACAGGGTTTTCATAAAATTTCAGGAAGCGAGTCTTAAGTGTCAGACACACGTTTTGCCAAAATGTCCTGGTATTTCAAGATTTTCTCAAAATCTGTTCGGAATTTCTTTGTGAAATTTGGTACAAGCCATAATTGTGACACAATATTTAACCCTTTACTGATGGGAGCTGCACTGTGCAGCATTAAAGACCCTGTGCCAGTGCATTCTCTTATATATGCGAGTCTCGTATATATACCAGAATGCACTGGCTTACAAGGTCAAGGTAAATACTGTTAGGCCAATGTGTTCTTTTATATATGCGAGGCGGCCTATAAGAGTTTCAATGTGAGTCTTTCTCGAAAATCTCTTGAATCCACAAATAGTGTCTGGTCTCCGAATACCAAGTGGGAGGGAATTCCAAATATCAGTCAGACGCTTCTTGTTGAAAACAAAGTAAACTTCATCATATATTGAATTTTCCTATTCAGTTTAGTGGTTAGAAATCTATGATCACACCCATTCTTGAGGGTGTCACCCCACTACCCCCCTGAATCCTGAATACCAGTTAACAGAGATGGGTGGAGCCTGCCTACCAGTTAAGAAAATATGGTATACAGTAATGCTCTAATTAATCGACCTCTTAACCACAGCAGAATTATGGGTAACTTTTCAGGATTTAGTCAGAAATATGGCTTGTTGCCATTCATCGGAAAGCTCTCACTGAGTACTTTCCAATGAATGACAAGAAGCCATATTTCCAACTAAATCCTGAAAAGTTACCCATATTTCTGCTGTGGTCAAGGAGTCGATTATTTAGGGCATTACTGTAATAAGGTATTAGACTACATTACATAAAAATATGTCATTTCGGCTGGGAAATAATCAACATTTGTGTAGTTTATTGCTATCAAAGCTGCGTACCAGCCTTTCTGTTGAATAGTGGTTAAATTGGGCATATGAATCCCAAGTACCAGTTAACAGGTGGGTATGAATCCCACGTACCTTCTTAAATGACTGAAATCCGCATGCCAAAAGAGGGGGAGGGTGGGGGTGTCACCCTCATTCTTCATTAAAGTTGTACAGTAATGCCCTAAATGATCGACTCCTTAACCGCAGCAGAATTATGGGTAATTTTTCAGGATGTAGTCGGAAATATGGCTTGTTGCCATTCATCAGAAAGCTCTCAGTGAGAAATAACTATGGACAGAATATGATTATCAAAGGACTTGGTGAAGATTTGTTCACAAACTTTTTGTTTCTTCCTTCGTATTTGTATAATGTACATATATACATTTAATTAATTTATGCAAATACAGATTATAAATGCCGAAATTGACTAGTAAATTTTATGGATCAATCCTTTTTTATTTAAAAATCTCTCATTTATTTTTGCAGGTACATATGGGAAGGTGAAGTATGTTTACTATGGACGGCATTCGGAAGGAAACAGATTCATAAAGAACAATGACCTTTAACTTTAAAGTTATATAGTCTGCTCCAAAGAGATTCATCCTCAGTGAATCAAATTTATACGAGATAGACACAATGGTGATCAAAATGTCTCATCGAGTCATGTGTATGGGAGGCCAAACTTTATTTAATTCATTTTTCTGGAAGTCGATTCAACAAAATGTGACTAAGCTCAGATATCAATCCTATCTCACACTGCTGCCCTATGGAAGCCATTTTGGACTGTAAGATAAGTTTATATGGCATGGTATGGAGGGGTTTAGCGATCACATGGGTAAATATTTACGCTAAAGCACAATTAAATTGCGCTGAAGCGCAATTGGATTATTCTTCTGTGCAACACAATTAATTGCACTTCAGCACAATAGATGAAGCTTCAATGCAATTCAATTGCGCAATCAGTGCAATTATTTATACATATGAATTTGGCCTCCCATACAAGTTTTCTTTTATTGTCACATAGAGATCGTAGGTTTCTTGGACTGCCATGTCAAATATATATTACAGAACGATTTGCTATTGGATACACTGTCTTGTGAGGTGAAGTGGAAGTAACAAGTTATCTACCATTCACTACTTCCGTTGCCAACATAAAGACTGCTTGATACACTGCTTGCTAAACAATTTTTACAGTACCGTATGTTCATTAGGTCAACATAATTATATTTATTAGGTTTATATATAATACTAGCTGGTGGACCCGACTTCGTCCGGGCTGTTTCCCCTCTGCTTTTCCGCGATTTGACATTGAATTGTCTATTTTGA
The DNA here is from genome assembly GCA_032622095.1 of Siphonodentalium dalli. Classification (NCBI taxonomy): domain Eukaryota; kingdom Metazoa; phylum Mollusca; class Scaphopoda; order Gadilida; family Siphonodentaliidae; genus Siphonodentalium; species Siphonodentalium dalli. The sequence continues at coordinate 102,000,074 of CP136063.1, forward strand.
AGGTCATGGTGAGGTCGGGGTCACGATTTGACCCGTCCAAAACACTCAGTGGACAAAAGTAACCCCATGTATCAAATTTCGTCGAAATCCCATCAAAATTCGCGATTTGACCTTGAATTGACCCGATTTCAAGGTCAATATCACGTCGCACGCGCACAGGCAAATGAACATGCTTATGAGACTCCCCATACGAAAGTATCCCTAGACACTAATTTTCATCGAAATCCCGTGATATTCGGGTGTTTGACCTTGAAATGACCCGATTTCAAGGTCACGTCGCACGGGCAAATTATTAGGTTTATGCCACTCCCCGGCCGAAAGTATCCCCACATACCAAGTTTCATCGAAATCCCGTGATATTCGGACGTTTGACCTTGAAATAACCCGATGTCAAGGTCACATCGCACGAACAAATTAATATGCCTATGCCAGTTCCCGGCCGAAAGTACCCCCACATACCAAGTTTCATCGAAATCGGGTCGGCCGTTTTCGAGTTCATCGCGATCACACAGACACACACACACACACACACAGATCTTCCAAAATATATAATAGATAATGGACTAGCCGATGAGCCCGACGTTGTCCGGGCTATTCAAAAACCAAATTTCAAGTTGACAGCTCTACCCAGCCCGACGTTGTCCGGGCTATTCAAAAACCAAATTTCAAGTCGATAGCTCTACCTGTTTCCGAGATCTGGTCTGCGCATGCGCGAAGCTGGTGTCGCACGGGCTCGGCGACCCGATAAAAGTTGTATTCGGGGCAAGATACATTCACATACCAAATTTCAAGTCGATAGCTCCACCCGTTTCCGAGATCTCGTCTGCGCATGCGCGAAGCTGGCGTCGCACGGGCTCGGCGACCCAATAAAATTCGTATCCGGGGCAAGATACATTCACATACCAAATTTCAAGTCGATAGCTCCACCCGTTTCCGAGATCTCGTCTGCGCATGCGCGAAGCGGGCGCCGCACGGGCTCCGCGACCCGATAAAATTCGTATCCGGGGCAAGATACATTCACATAGCAAATTTCAAGTCGATAGCTCCACCCGTTTCCGAGATCTCGTCTGCGCATGCGCGAAGCGGGCCCGCACGGGCTCGCCAATACGACAACGACGACCGCCTGGTCAAACTACACACACGTACCAAGTTTCGTCCCGATCGATCGAGAATCGTAGATTTGTATAAATGACAGACAGACAGACATACAAACATACAGAGGTCTTCAAAATATATATGAGACTAGCCGATGAGCCCGACGTTGTCCGGGCTATTAAAAAACAAATTTCAAGTCGATAGCTCCACCCGTTTCCGAGATATGGTCTGCGCATGCGTGAAGCTGGCGTCGCACGGGGTCGGCGACCCGATAAAATTCGTATCCGGGGCAAGATACATTCACATAGCAAATTTCAAGTCGATAGCTCCACCTGTTTCCGAGATCTTGTCTGCGCGATTTTTTGTTTTTCATGAATTAATTCATGGTACCCGTCCCTCAAAGACTGACCCGATGAAAAATTCCCCTGTTCCTAGGACATATATGACACAACAACCCATTCTGCCTTTTTAATCGAGATAATTGCATTCCGCGTTTCGTTTTGCATCCGTATTTTACGCATGGGTAGCCGTTTAGCAGCTTCGATTGTAATAAAGAGCGTTAATCCTTAACACCTCCGAATATGGTCAATATAAAGATCGTTGATGCCTTAACCCCGGAAGTGGCTTTTGCGGTGATTTTGATGATTGGGAGTGGAGAATGGGTGCTCTGGGCTTCTCCAAAATGCGACGTCGACGATTCCCGTGGGATTTTACCTTTGGATAGGAAGTTTGGTCTCGATCGGTCAACCCGTTTTCGATTCTATAAAGGACATACAGACAGACAGAGGTCTTCAAAATATATATGAGACTAGCCAATGAGCCCGACGTTGTCCGGGCTATTCAAAACCAAATTTCAAGTCGATAGCTCTACCCGTTTCCGAGATCTGGTCTGCGCATGCGCGAAGCTTGCGTTGCACGGGCTCGGCGACCCGATAAAATTCGTCACACGGGCTCGGCGACCCGATAAAGTTCGTATCCGGGGCAAGATACATTCACATACCAAATTTCAAGTCGATAGCTCCACCCGTTTGCGAGATCTCGTCTGCGCATGCGCGAAGCTGGCGTCGCACGGGCTCGGCGACCCGATAAAATTCGTATTCGGGGCAAGATACATTCACATAGCAAATTTCAAGTCGATAGCTCCACCCGTTTCTGAGATCTCGTCTGCGCATGCGCGAAGCGGGCGCCGCACGGGGTCGCCAATACGACAACGTCCACCGCCTGGTCAAACTACACACACGTACCAAGTTTTGTCCCGATCGGTCGAGAATCGTATATTTGTATCAATGACACACAGACAGACAGACATACAGACAGACAGAGGTCTTCAAAATATATATGAGACTAGCCGATGAGCCCGACGTTGTCCGGGCTATTCAAAAACCAAATTTCAAGTCGATAGCTCTACCCAGCCCGAAATTTCAAGTCGATAGCTCTACCCGTTTCCGAGATCTGGTCTGCGCATGCGCGAAGCTGGCGTCGCATGGGCTCGGCGACCCGATAAAATTCGTATCCGGGGCAAGATACATTCACATAGCAAATTTCAAGTCGATAGCTCCACCCGTTTCCGAGATCTCGTCTGCGCATGCGCGAAGCTGGTGTCGCACGGGCTCGGCGACCCGATAAAATTCGTATCCGGGGCAAGATACATTCACATAGCAAATTTCAAGTCGATAGCTCCACCCGTTTCCGAGATCTCGTCTGCGCATGCGCGAAGCGGGCGCCGCACGGGCTCGCCAATACGACAACGTTCACCGCCTGGTCAAACTACACACACGTACCAAGTTTCGTCCCGATCGGTCGAGAATCGTAGATTTGTATTAATGACAGACAGACAGACAGACAAACAAACAAACAAACAAACATACATACAGACAGAGGTCTTCAAAATATATATGAGATAGTACTACTTTCATAACAGAATTATATATGCAAATTATGCAGGTTTATAAAACTAGGGACAAAATAAACCAGCATAGTTGACATTAGTATAATTCAGAAAGTGTTTTCATCTCCATTTCATATTTATATAATTGAAACAAAGTGTGAAAAACATGAAACATTTTATTTTATTTTAAAACCTAAGTAAACTGTTAGAACAAGGATCAATTAAAATAAGTATCAAAGAAGTGGCAACTGTCACAATGACACACGGCGAGACTTACAAAGCCGATGCACTATCACAGGAATTGTGGCAATGCACAGGACATGTGGGAATAGAGTTTAATGGTTGATTTTCAATCTTAAAGTAATTTTTACGAATATTAATCCAAATCGACAACACAAACACACCGTCATTCTGATATATTAATTAAATGCAATGACTCTCGATGGCAAAATCATTTGTGTTTGTTTATCGCAAATAGTTGCTTCCGGAATCCAGATGTAAATATTTACAATTGAGCATAGTTCAGATGATGTTTTGTATGGAGTGCTATGGTTGATTTCTTTGAAATTTTTGGCGATGTTAGTAGAATGCTATATACCCCAGGATGGCACAACACCTGAGTACTATATAATTTATCAGTTTCACACACCAGAACAAGTCCATATTATGTCTATAAAAATTCATGATTAAAGATTTGTTCAATTTTTAAAACATGATTCTGATGGAATTTCTATTTCTGAATGTCATAATATACCGTATAGTTCTGACAGAAAATAAGAGAGCTCCATCTCCCTGGTACTTTCGATATTGGGTCATTGCCAGTTGAAGTGAACCGCCATATGATCATCGCATGTTACTTGATCTCTATTGATAATGGTTATTCTCTTAGACAGGCATATATTAAATTTCACATAATTAGCCCCTAAACCCTGCCTCATATGTTTTAGTAAGACACACATGTATTATCGGCATGCATAGTGACATTAGAGCTTAGAGCAATGATGTCGATGACAAAGCCAGAACTTTATTTTTATGTTAATTAGAATATAATTATGTTATTCGATTTGTGTTGGGTTATTAATGTTGACTGTTAGATAACCATGGGTGACAAGGGTGGTTAAACAATTTTGTCAACATGAAAAGACACATTTTTCTTGAAGGTCTCATTACTTCGGCTGTGATAAGGAAATCAATATTAATTTGTTTTATTGTTTTTAACCCCAGCCGTTGTTTTTTCCCCTTGCTAAAATGTCATTATGTGATAAAATGGATCTCAAATTCTTCACAATTCTATATAAAATGTATTAACCTTGTCCACTAAATTTGATTCAAGTCTCGCTAAAGTTCAGCTCGAATCGAATTTAGTGTACTCGGTTAATAATATCATATAGAATTGCAACTCATTAGAGATCCTCTAAATATCATTTATTGTTTATTGCCACCATGCTCATTTAGTAATCAGCTCTGGAAGACACTGTAAAATCATTTGTCTGCTATATTATTAATAGCAGTATATAAGTAATGGCAGCTCCCTGCATAAAATATTTAAGAAATGAATGTAGTTGGAGTTGTGTTTTATTGAAGGGTATAGCACTGTGGCCGTTAGTCTCATTGTGCACTCCAAAAGGCCACAGCGACATAACCCTCAAACAAACACACTCAAACTACATTCATTTCCTATATTTTACCTTCTTTTTTTATATTAATTTCTATAAACTCAGCGGCATTTTTTTTCTGAAATTTGTCAGCAGTTTGGATATTACACCATGCAGCACTAAGTTTTTCGAATATTCTACTCGTGAATTATTGATTGATTAGTCTATGGCCGCACACTTAGAAAACACGCCCAGCTTTTAGTCATTTCGGTCAACAAGATATGTGATGGTGTTATGGTGTGATTTATTGTGATATGAAACGCATGACCCAATTTGCAATTTCTAATCACAGAACAGGATTTAGTGTAACACACTCAGGCCATGTAAATATTTAGCTATGAATTATACAGTAATGCCCTAAGTAATCGACTCTTTAACTACAGCAGAATTATGGGTAACTTTTCAGGATTTAGTCGGAAATATGGCTTGTTGCCATTCATCGGAAAGCTCTCCCCGAGATCAAGCAATATTTCCGACTAAATCCTGAAAAGTTACCCATAATTCTGCTGTAGTTAAAGGGGTACTGTACCCCAATTTCAATAAATTCCCGGTGACAATAGCGATCTAATATGAATATTATATTATAAAATAACTCATTTGAGTCGACGATGTCTACTGAAAACGTTCCGGTTAACAGGCTATCGTAAAAGTAAAATTGAATTATTTAATATAAATTCATTTATGGCTGGAGTCATAAAATGGAGAATTATGCCATTACTAGTTACCGTTCTTGAAATCGCATATGTTGCGTGTCTTTTATCGACGGCCGTTCGCGAACATTATTGAGTTGCAAACAAAACATGTTACCTGCAAAAGAAGGCCCATTATAACCGATTCGGAAAAAAAGGAGAAAGAAACAAGAGTCATAAAGCGTCAAGTATTTTATACGGAGTGAGATTGTTGGATGGACGAGATTGAATGCATCAATCGAAGCTGTGAGCAATGAACTTCCGGTTCTTCCTGCGACTTGCGTCTTCTCCGGTGAAGGTCAAAAACATGGCGCGTAGTTTGAAATCGTAATATTTTTGTTTCCAAGATCAATATTTTCTTCGCTAAATTAGGTTTATACGAAACTCATATAACACGAACACAATCTAACTTGAAAGTTATTTCAATGGGAGTAAATAAAAAAATCGCCTATCTTTGTGTACAGTACCCCTTTAAAGAGTCGATTACTTAGGGCATTACTGTAGCATTTCTATACAAAATCTGTAGTGCTTATATGATCTAAACAGATATCATGGGGTAAATTCTTAATTGTCTCTGATTTATGTATTCATATATTCTAGATATAATAATTATGTTTTTATTTAGCTTGTTTTCATACATCAATAAAATTAAATTTGAAATGTTTTTTAGAATATTTTGTCTCTCTGTCATGAAATTACAGTAGTGGAAGGAAATCAGAATTCAATTGATGATCTGCATGAAGTCCGAACTTATACAAGTGTAGCATTAAGGCTGTCAATATTCAGTTTCCAAAATAAAGTGATTTTATTGGGTTTTAAGAAGACTTCATAAACTAGACCAAAGTTATCATTAAAAGTCCATTTTCGGTAAAAAAAAAATTAGCTCATGCTGAAAACTGTTCGATATATTGATATCAACATATTAAAATAAGAAATTAGGTGACAGAAAATAATGATGATCATGTTGTAATAAAATTTGATGATAAACTGATAAAGCTCGATTTGCACATTATGTGCAAATTGGACTACAGTAATGCTCAAATTAATTGACCACTTAACCACAGCAGAATTATGGGTAATTTTTCAGGATTTATTCGGAAATATGGCTTGTTGTAGTTCATCGGAAAGCTCTCGGCGAGAGCTTTCCAATAAATGCAACAAGCCATATTACCCACAATTCTGCTGTGGTTAAGTGGTCAATTACTTTGGGCATTACTGTATATTGTCAGAGTTGCACCTGTTGAAGGTGTAGCAGAAACCCATGAGCAATTCACCTTTTAAAAGTTACTTGGTTTACTATTAATTTTAAATTGAAATAATTTTCTATTCTCGGTTTTACTTTTTCAAATCTTTCAAAACTGACACCTTTAAAATTCAGTCCTGGGCAGGGACCAGATTCAGTTTCAAGGTGATTAATTGTTCAGAAGGACACAAAATTCACAAATTTCCAAGTCAAACAAGGACCGTAATGCTGGTAAAATAATGGACGAAGCCCATAGTATGTGGGTATCCATTTCCCCCAGCCTGTGTTATCACCATGGCAAAGGACAACACAATGCGATAATTAATACCAGAGTTACAAGGTGATATGTTCAGACGGACACAAAATTCACAAATATCCAAGTCAAACAACGGCCGTAACTCTGATAAAAATTAATGGACAAAATCCGTAGTATATGGGTATCCTTTCAACAGCCTGTGCTATCACCATGACAAAGGAAAACGAAATCCAATAATTAACACTCGAGTTACAAGATGAAAATTTCTATGTCAAGCAAGGGCCATAACTCTAGTAAAAAAGAATGAATGAAACCCGTAGTATATTGGTAACCTTTCACCCAACCTGTGCTATCCCGAGTTACAAGGTGATATGTTCAGACAGATGGACGGAGCCCTAGACTACATGTATATGCCCCGAAGGTCGGGGGCATAATAAATATGAATCCGGAAATGCTTCTAATAAAAACAGATCAGCCATGAAACTTCAGGCGATCTCAGATAGAGTTCTCCCTCTCGCTACACTTCAAACATTTCCACGAAGCTCATGGAAATGTTCGGAGTGTAGCGAATGGGAGAACTCTATCTTGTTAGCACTTTCCACCAAGGCAAAATATCAGATATTTTGCTCGGCAGCCCCAGGAATAAACCACTTTTTACCATTATCTCATATATATTTTGAAGACCTCTGTCTGTCTGTCTGTTTGTTTGTCTGTCATTAATACAAATCTACGATTCTCGACCGATCGGGACGAAACTTGGTACGTGTGTGTAGTTTGACCAGGCGGTCGTCGTTGTCGTATTGGCGAGCCCGTGCGGCGCCCGCTTCGCGCATGCGCAGACGAGATCTCGGAAACGGGTGGAGCTATCGACTTGAAATTTGCTATGTGAATGTATCTTGCCCCGGATACGAATTTTATCGGGTCGCCGAGCCCGTGCGATGCCAGCTTCGCGTATGCGCAGACGAGATCTCGGAAACGGGTGGAGCTATCGACTTGAAATTTGGTATGTGAATGTATCTTGCCCCGGATACGAATTTTATCGGGTCGCCGAGCCCGTGCGACGCCAGCTTCGCGCATGCGCAGACCAGATCTCGGAAACGGGTGGAGCTATCGACTTGAAATTTGGTATGTGAATGTATCTTGCCCCGGATACAAATTTTATCGGGTCGCCGAGCCCGTGCGACGCCAGCTTCGCGCATGCGCAGACCAGATCTCGGAAACGGGTGGAGCTATCGACTTGAAATTTGTTTTTTGAATAGCCCGGACAACGTCGGGCTCATCGGCTAGTCTCATATATATTTTGAAGACCTCTGTCTGTATGTTTGTTTGTATATACATGTTTGTTTGTCATTTATACAAATCTACGATTCTCGACCGATCGGGACGTTGTCGTATTGGCGAGCCCGTGCGGCGCCCGCTTCGCGCATGCGCAGACGAGATCTCGGAAACGGATGGAGCTATCGACTTGAAATTTGCTATGTGAATGTATCTTGCCCCGGATACAAATTTTATCGGGTCGCCGAGCCCGTGCGACGCCAGCTTCGCACATGCGCAGACGAGATCTCGGAAACGGGTGGAGCTATCGACTTGAAATTTGCTATGTGAATGTATCTTGCCCCGGATACGAATTTTATCGGGTCGCCGAGCCCGTGCGGCGCCCGCTTCGCGCATGCGCAGACGAGATCTCGGAAACGGGTGGAGCTATCGACTTGAAATTTGCTATGTGAATGTATCTTGCCCCGGATACGAATTTTATCGGGTCGCCGAGACCGTGCGACGCCAGCTTCGCGCATGCGCAGACCAGATCTCGGAAACGGGTGGAGCTATCGACTTGACATTTGGTTTTGGTTTTTGAATAGCCCGGACAACGTCGGGCTCATCGGCTAGTCTATTATATATTTTGGAAGATCTGTTTGTGTGTGTGTGTGTCTGTGTGATCGCGATGGACTCGAAAACGGCGGAGCCGATTTCGATGAAACTTGGTATGTGGGGGTATTTTCGGCCGGGGGGTGGCATGGGCCTATTAATTTTCAGATCCGAGGTCAACTTTTCACGTGCCGAGGTCAAAATCTGTTTTTACGCTGTGTTACGGGACTTTCATTTGAGTTCGGTGCTTACAAATCGATTCGAAACAGCGCGAATAATAAAATGCCAGTCATAATAATGACACTGTGAGAATCTTTCGTGTTTCCTCTTTCCAACGATATATAATGCGTATGTATCCGTTTTAGTTATCTGCCTCAATTATCAAGAAGAAGTGGTACTATCTTCCATCAGGATAAAAACAATGCGTAACTTCTATGACGTCGTTAGATGTCATAACGTTAGATCACGTTAACGCTTAACCGGCCAATGCATTTGACTGTTTCAGACATCTTGGCGATATCTCGGGCACCGATGGTAATTTATCTTTACGTTGAAACTTGATAATTAATGAGCGTGTGTATATGAGGCGCGTTTATATACTTGAGTGGAAATCAAATCGGGTTAAATTGGCAGATTTTTACGGACGAAATTTTATGCATAGGGTATCTCGGTATCCGCTGGGCCGATTTCCCGGTATCCGCTGGGCCGATTTCCATCATTTTTGGGGTGTTGGTGTTTGACCCCACCTGACCTTGACCTTCAAAATGGTCAATTCAAGGTCAAAGCCCGGACGAAGTCGGGTCACCTTCTAGTCTATTATATATTTTGGAACTTCTGTCCGTATGTATTTGTATGTGTGTGTGTGCATTATAGACTCAAAAACTGCTTGACCGATCTGACTCAAATTTTGTATGTATGCCTACTCTTATCCCAGGAACAATATGGGTGGGTCCAATTTCATGTGTGACGATGTCCTTGCTCATGTAGTCGTGTTTCTGGACCTCGACCGATCCGACTCAAATTTGGTATTTCGGCCTACTTTGATCCCGGGAACAATATGAGCAGGTCCAATTTCACATGCGACCGTCTTCTTGACCTCGCTCATTTAGGCATGTTTCAGTCTGCCCGGACGAAGTCAGTCACATCAGCTAGTAGATACATATAATAATCACACCTCAACCTTCAGTGGCATGTATTACTTTTGTTCACCACTTCTCATTGGCCATACAGATGGGAGGCGTGGGCCATATATGAATTAGCCCTTTTGGGTAAAATAACAGACTTTCTTACCATATTGTGCCACCAGCCCACCCACCCTCAGTGACTCATTCTGAATACATTTTGGCGACATTGAATCAAAAGTGGCATCTACTGATCATGCCCATTATTTCGTCAAATCCAAGCTTTTAAAGGTACTCAATCTGATTTGATGGTCCCCATATGATCAGATTCCACAACAATTTTTGAAATGCCGCTTCAGTTATCAGAATCGATTAGTTGCCCAAAATGTGTTATTTATAAACATGTTATTCAACGAAATTTGGTCTTATTATCAACCCAAAGCCACTTGATTTTAGAGTTATCCATCTTCATCCGCGAGACCGTCGGCTCATCGACTTTTCACAAGGCCACTAATAAGTCTCGATGGTGAAAAATAATAGATTTCAAAAATTTATATCTGATAATTATCCCCCCCCCCCCCCACAATCCAAATAAATAGTAATTGAGGGGCGTTTATGCATCTTTAAAGTTCACTATTTAAAAAAAAACAATTTTGATTCTCGATTCTGTCAACAAACTAGGATGGTACTTTAACCCTATATATGTAAAAAGATGTTGGTCGGTTTTCAGAGAAAAGTGGGCAGTCAGGGGGCCACTATCATATGCGGAGAAGTGACAATTAAATTACAAAAAAATTAAGTTGCATCGAGAAGATATATCCCATATCTCGCTATGCTGGTTCCAGGCTTAGGATGTCAACCATCATTGGGATTCATGAATTGTGAAGGGAGAAATGTATGACTGATATATATTTATTGATGTATCTATTGTATAAAAGGAAGAATGAGTATAAGTGATAAATGATACAACATAGCAAAAACAAAATTCAAAACTCTCCTTAATATTATAAGAAACTTATATTTAACACAACAATGAAACCATTAAATCCATATCGTCTCTGGGACAATGTGGATCCTTTGCAGGTTTTGGTCACAAATGCAAACCTCAGCAGCATATGTATACATGTTACAACTTTAATGGAGTGTGCGTGTTGAGAATTTCTTACAGTAATGCCCTAAATAATCGACTCCTTAACCACAGCAGAATTATGGGTAATTTTTCTCTGTGAGAGCTTTCCGATGAATGGCAACAAGCCATATTTCCGACTAAATCCTGAAAAATTACCCATAATTCTGCTGTGGTTAAGGAGTTGATTACTTAGGGCATTACTGTATGCTGAAATTTCACAGGACAGGCAATTGAACATATATTGTTCCATTTGTTTAATGACACTTCCAAAGAAACAACTGAGGCTTGTCATTAGAATGTTAAGCAAAAAGATATATCTAGGTTTTGGAGATTGGTATTCAGGGCAAAGCTAAATTGATGTTGTAATTTTTCACTTTAACCCTTTACCCAACAGAAGGGCCCTGTGCCAATGCATTCTCTTATATATGCGAGTCGACCATAGGTCGCCTCGCATATATAACAGAATGCATTGGCTTAATACATTAAAAATTATAAAATTGTTAAAGAATGTAAGAAAAAAATGGTAAAAAGTGTTAAAAAAGATTTTTTTTAGGCCAATGCATTCTCTTATATATGCGAGGCGACCTATGGTCGACTCGCATATATAAGAGAATGCATTGGCACAGGGCATAACTGTAACTATCACAATGTGGTCAAGGAGCCGGTTCCAATGATATCCATATTTGTATGGTTCTATTGAGACAGACCGAAGATATTTTAGGCTGTTGAAGCTTTATTTGGCCGGTTTGTTGGGTAAAGGGTTCAAGACACGGGCGGCGTTGACGGTGGGTATGCTGTTAAAATATTCAGCTCTGTCAAAAACCGCCATAAACAGAAAGAATAGTAAAATATAGACAAGACATTGTTCTTATACCAATCAGAAATATGGCATAAACAGTATGTTATTGTCAAATGTTTTTCCTTTGTTATGTAAACAAAAGCATAAAAACGTTACAGAACCTGGCTTTTAATTAGATCCGGATATGGTAAACATAAAGACCGTTATTTGTTACTGTTTTCCTGATATGGAAATAATAAAGAGTGTTTATATCATTTGTGTGTGATTAACCAATAGAATTGTGCTGTATTATGTAAACAGAAGCAAAACTTCTGTAACATGAGAAGGTTCTTGTTTACGTACACCATACTACGTCTTGACGACAATATACTATTTACGTGCCGATTATGTTCGGCAATGAACAAAACTATATATATTTTAAAATTCCTTCTGTTGATGGCGATTTGAACAAATATGAATATTTCTGCAACAAATGCCGCCCGTGCCTTTAATGACTAATTGGTTACAAGAACTGAAATAATACAGCTTGTCCAGTCAAGTAATTTTCTTGTTACAACATGTATAAATGAAGGCAACCTATCCATGGTTCATCTGCAGTCACTGTTGCTAACTACGATAAAGCTTATTGATATCATGGATACTGAACCAGAAACAGGATAGCTGCTTTTGTATTTGGGGTAGACAGGTAAATCATAAAATAAATTTTCTTAACTATGCAGTTTTATGAAAAGCAATTAATTATTGACATGTACAATTAGATCCATATATATACAACCAGCAATCCTTTTCCATGAGACAACTACCTTAATTCTGATTTTCCAATAACAGTTTTTAATAAGATCCCATGACAAAAACTGAGGTTAACCCTTTCTATACTAAATACTCATTGACGAATAGGAAATGTTCAGAAGGTTGTTTGTTTGACTTATTATCTGAACAAGTCCCTCCTATGTATCCGTCTGCATTTCTATTATCTTTTCCCCTGTCTGTTATCTATAGTAATGGATTGTTGCCATTCATCGGAAAGCTCGATCTTTCCGATGAATGGCAACAAGCCATATTTCCGACTAAATCCTGAAAAGTAACCCATAATTCTGCTGTGGATAAGGAGTCAATTATTTAGGGCATTACAGTATATAAGAGAATGCATTGCAAAGGAATTTGCAAAATTTCAGTAAACTCCAGTCATAGAAGGGTTATTTATTAGTCCAACTTAAACTTAAATTTTGTTTTATCTCTACAAATCTTCTTTGAGTCATTTATCAGCAGAACCCTGCCGCTACAGATAACCGACCAATTCTCCTTGATTAAAGTACACAAGAATAGTCCATCAAATGGACATAGTTAAATGAGACTCATAATTCAATTTGTTTTCATTTTCAAGATCCGAGACCGCATCACTCACTCAAAAACTTCCGACATAATAATTGATTGCTGTAAAAAAAAGACTTACAAATACATGTAAATGCAACGCAAAATATAAAAATGCAACATAAACTGGAACTGTTCCAGTGTTCCAACAGAACAACAACACAAAACATAAATTACATACTTCTGGGCTCATTCCGGGAACAACTATGACAGATAATTAAAAACAAGAGGTACGCATCATCGGAGATGATGAGGTCAAGAAATGGTACTAGAAAAACGTGTCCCTTGAGTAGAAGCCACAACTCTTGATTGTTTAAAAATAGGATTTTGTTTGTTGGAGATATCGAGCTTTAATACCAAATACAGAGCGAAATGGTCACCTGTATAACAATCTAAAAAGCTTAAAATTCAGAAAGGAATCATTTTCGAACACATCTAAAATATTAGTAGAGGCCATGAAAAAAATCGGATAATGTTTTCTGGGGTTGTCATACTTACTTCGCGAAAAGGACACACAGAAAATCTAAGAGATTTAAAATCTGAAATAAAATTGTGGTATATTTTTGGACCCAAGTCCAACACGCAAATAGGATATTAAATGTTTATAGTAATCTTTATGGTGCTCGTTCATCTTAACCAGTGCTGAATGTGAATATGTAAACAGACCTCAATTTTTGACAATTTATATGCTGCTTGATGATGCAATTTTGGTGATGAGTAGGCATCCTCCAGCAGTTTCTCTAAATAAAAATAGTTTGAATTTTGTTATCAATCTTACAGGAGATATAATACATGTAAAAGCCATAATAACAATATGAATCTGGTTGATTGATAACTGCCTGAAAAAGATGAAATCATTCTTATATTTCCTCATAAATATGTACAAAATGATAATGATCATATTATTAGTCAAATAAATGAGGCCTATAATGTTGAATTTAACCCTCTCTCTATACCAAATACTCATTGACGAGTAGTTCCTGTAGGAAATGTTCAGATATTAAGTTCATCAGACTTGAACTTATTATCTGAACATTTCCCACCAAAGAATATGAATCCTTCTGGTCTTGGATTATCTGTTTTTCTTTCTGTCATCTGCTTTTATTATCTGAACACCCATCCAAATGAATAATCAACTGATCCAATGTATAATTTTATAACCGAGTGTGAGAATCTATTTAGAAAAGAAAGGGTTAATTTTATGCCTTGCATCTGTTTGATTCTTTCACATCCCACCCCCACAAGATCAAATAGGCATAGATATATATAAGCAATTTCCCATTTCTCAGGACAAACAATTTTGAAAAGCATGCATGCGTATATTTTCTTATTTATGTTTGGAGCACAAGTCAACTAGGCATAGCAACGGGTCTAATTTCAGTTGCCATTATTACCCGAACAGATGTCTGTAAAAAGTTAGTTGATAGATTCTATGTGTTTTATTTGGTAAAAAATTGCCCAATCATGTTAGACTCTCTCATTTTTACTGAGACTAGTCGCTATCCATGAATTGTTTAACAATATTTGAACATAGTTAACAATTACGGTACATTAATGAATTGGATATCTCAAATGGGAAAAGTGTTTTGTTTTATAGCAAATCTGCATTAGTTTGTACCAGTATAAAAACTTAAAGTGTAATTAGTTCGTACTGATTAAAATTTTCCCTGACAGATTCAACGTGAATAAAAAGGTTGCATGTGCAGGAGTTTGGGACCATGCGTGTGCCCCTGAGAAATAAGAAATTAACTTGCGTGGCCTCTACATGGTTTTTATAATATACAATAATGCCCTAAATAATCGACTCCTTAACCACAGCAGAATTATGGGTAATTTTGCAGGATTTAGTCTGAAATATGGCTTGTTGCCATTCATCGGAAAGCTCTCTTTGTTACATTGGTTTCCATTTCAAACAATTTATTTGTGATGACATCATATGGCTGTAGTGACAGCGGGTTGGTTGTCTGTATCGGCTGGATGGAAACAAGCCATTTTTCCGACTAAATCCTGAAAAGTTACCCATAATTCTGCTGAGGTTAAGGAGTCGATTATTTAGGGCATTACTGTATGCACCAGAAAGGCTTAACAGTGATAGAAATTAACCTTAAATATTCCATGGGATGAATGTATTCTACAGCATGGAACAAAAAATTGTTTGTTACCTTTCAGCCGATACAGACAACCAACCCACTGTCACTACAGCCATATGACGTCGTCACAAATAAATTGTTTGAAATGGAAACCAATGTAACAAAATGATTATTGGAATACAGTTTCGGAGATGTGTAATTAAATAAAAATATGCACATTGACATTATTCAAGAGCAATAAAAGCCATAATATGTTGGCAGTGCTTGTGAACGCAATTTTTTGTTTGACAGTAAATGGCCAAAACTGAAAATTGTTTGGGATAAACTGCCCAAACTAGTGCCCTGGCCCAATACCTGCAATATAGCTAGCTCTTAACGGTACTGTATTCCATCAATAAATGCAGAAAGTTTCATATCTACACATGTCACATAAAATTTCAATCTGCCATATGAATGACTGTATGATTTTCCAATGAATGAGTTATGAACATGACAGAGACTAGTTTATCGTGAATGCCTTGTGGTTCGGACTCCAAGTGGCTTCGGTTTATTAATTTTCTTGCTTTCCTCAACAGATTCTCTTTTCGGTTTCGAGGCTGCCTTTTTAGTTGGTCTTCCTCTTGATTTAGCTGTTTTTTTAGATTTGGATGGCATACGTTTGTTTTTCTCAGCTTTCTCCTCCACTGGTTTTTCAAAATGAGGCTTTCTAACTGTTGGCTTTGATCTGTCCTTTGGTGGTTTACGTGGTGATGGACTCTCTGCGTCATAAAATTCCCAAGAACTACTGATTCTACCAGTTCTGCCAGATTTTGTAGCTCTTGGTACATATAACTCCTTGAAATCTTCATCGTCTTTGCTCATTATGAAGGAAATCTTCTTCTCTTCCACAAATATGTCTTCTTGCCCTGCTAACACATATGGAGATGGTAGAAATGACTTCATCAACTGGAAAGACCCAGTTGCACCAATGCCAGAAACTTGCCTGTAAAAAACAATATAATTTCACCAATATAAGAAATTCAGAAACTTTTTATATTTCAATATTATATTTACATTGACATTATAAAACAAAATACCTTGCATATTTCAAGTAAATGAAAGTTTCAATGACACTGTAGCTCAAGTAGAAGCTCCCATCTAGAGGTGATCCTAAACATGGCTGTAAATTTTCAAAACAATTTTCCTATGAAAGGTCGCCGACCACATGTACCCCAAAAAGGTGGCTTTTTAGTAAGGATGGCTTTTTTAACTGTCCAAATTCATCGGACCATGACCAAATTTAAACTTGGCCTTTGTCTTCTGAAATTTGAACCATGTACCAAATATCAAGATATTCAGTTGAATTTAAAAACAATCAGATAACTAAAAGTAAAGTTATCACCCGGAAACCAAAATAAGCGGCAACTTTTTAAGTTGACAAGGAACATAACTCTTGCAGAAATGAGCAAACCAAACCCAAATTCGAACTTATTAACCTGTATTATGAGCTGATAACCTGACATACCAAATTTGATTCAGATCTGATCACACAAACTAAAGTTATCATCCGGAAGCCTCAAAATGACAAAATTCTAAGTCGAAAGGGGCCATAACTTTGGCAAAAATGGGTGGACCAAACCTATATTCGAACTTGACCTGTGTTTTGAGCTGATAAAGTCACATACCAAATTTAGTTTCGATCCAAAAGCCCGAAATAAAGTTCTCATCAGGAAACTTTCCATACAGACGGATGAACAGCTCGACAGACAGATGGATACAGGCTATTTTAGTAGTCCCAAAAAAAATTTCGGGGGACAATAAATGCGGGCTGCAAGATGTGCCGATGTTTTCAAATTTGAAATCCAAGCAGGCAGCCATGCTTTTTAAAGAATTTTGATTATTTAACATACTCTTTTAGAACTGAATGAGAAAAATGAGTAATCAAAGCGTTATATAGGCATGGTTTATTAATAACGAGGGCCGTGACTCTGTTTGAATGAATAGACAAACCCAGAAGTAGTGGGCATCTTTTCCCTCAAACTGGGCTTTAACCACACCAAAGCACAACTAAATCCGAAAATCCACACCGAGTTAAAAGTTGAAATGTTGGTACAGAACTAAATTCACAAATTTCCAAGTCTAACAAGGGCCGTAACTCTGGTAAGAATGAACGGACAAAACTGGTAGTATTTGGGTATACTCCCCTCAACCACATGTATTACGTGCAATGCCCAGGAACGGTCTGTCGTCTAGCCCTCAGAACGCCCCAGGAAGGACGGCAATTTCCATCATAGTTTACAACAAAAATATTGCATTGTATAAAATAGATGTAAATTATTAACTTTTATGTTTTTATGGGGTTTTGTGCTAGATATTGTACCATTTAAACGATATTTCATGATATTAAAGATCATAATAACACGAAAACTGGAATGTGGAACATGAAGAGTGTTGACCATTCAATTAAGTTTTGATGGGGAAGACAGAGAGGTTTCATAATAAGCTAGTTACCTGATCACTCCTTTATTTGCCGCCTTTATTAATGCCGACTTGAATCTTTTTGGATGTCGCTCAACATCAAACTTCTCATGATATTCCTGGATGTAGCCTTTGATTGAAACAGCTGACGCTATCTTCGGATCGCAGCAGCCGATGATAGCCTGGCATACTCTGTCTTCATAGTCCTCACCTAAAACATCAATCCAAAGTCAGGTAATTTTTAAAGGGACTCAAGGGCTTCGACGGTGGGTTCATACGAAATAACTTAAGAGTCTGTAAAACTACTATCGTCAAGTACAGTAATGCCCTAAATAATCGACCCCTTAACCACAGCAGAATAAAAGGCCGCTCGGCCACAGTGTCCCCCGAACTGGTGGCTTCATTTGGAGCGGAGGCTTTGTAGAAGTATACTATATGGATAAGACACTTGTGCATTGTCTCATTACTGACATGCATACAAATAAACAAATCTTAAAAAAACTCTTTAAAGTCAAAATATAACCTCAAATTGGCACAAAATGAAGAAAATTACAAGAAAAATTGAATTTTCTAAGTCAAAAAGCCCATAAATCTGAGAAAAATAATCGGATCAAACTCAAATTCGAACTTGACCTGTATCTTGATATGACTGATCCACATAAAAACGGTATTTGCAATTAAAGGATCCAAACTTGAGATATCATCCGGAAACCGCAAAAAGTGAGAAATTTTCTAAGTAAAACAAGTCGAAAAAGGGCCACAACTCTCGCAAAAATGGGCAGAGCATACCCATATTCGAACTTGACCTGTACATAGGGCTGATAAACTCACATACCAAATTTGGTTCAGATATGATCACACAAACTGAATTTATCATCCGGAAACCAGAAAATTACAAGATTCTAAGTAAAAAAGGGCCATAACTCTCGCAAAAATGGGCGGAGCAAACCCATATTCGAACTTGACCTGTATTTTGGTCTGATAAACTCACCTATGAAATTTTCTTTTGATCTAATAACCGAAACTAAAGTTATCATCCGGAAACCATTTCCGGACGGACGGACGGCACGACGGACGGACACCGGATATTTTAATAGTCCCCCGAAATGTTTTTTTGGGGGGACAATTATGGGTAACTTTTCAGGATTTAGTCGGAAATATAGCTTGTTGCCATTCATCGGAAAGTGCTCAGTGTGAGCTTTCCGATGATGGCAACAAGCCATATTTCCGACTAAATCCTGAAAAGTTACCGATAATTCTGCTGTGGTTAAGGGGTCGATTACTTAGGGCATTACTGTACATGAAAATAATAGATTTACTTTGTTCTTATTTTCATTATTAAAGATGCATAATCTGAATTAACGCTCTCAAATTACTATTTCTTTGGTTTCGGGGGTAAACAAAATTTGATTTGAGTCGAGGAACCCACCCATCAAAGCTCAGAATGGTCAGATATCGATTTTTGAAATTTTTTATTTCTTTATTTCTCGATATGTGCACTTATTTGTGGCCCAGGAAAAAGTCGTCATACTGATGGTCTCGGACAAAATTGTGGATGAAGATGGATAGCTATAAAAACGAGAGGCCGATCACGATCGGCAGATGTTTAACCCATACCTTGGCGATAGCGACTAGCCATAACTGATAATATGTCAAAGATATGATCACAGGAATTAATCCATATATCAGTACCCAACTTGAAATCATAAGCTCAAATAATTTGTCTTAAGAAAGGGTTAAAGTATTTGGGTTGGGGAGGAGTAGTTTTAAATCTCATAACTCTGTCCCTATTCACACAAGGACCTCTCACTGTGAGATCCAATGGTTTAGTGATTTCGGAGGACATGTTTAGGAGTTTAAGTTAACTCATTGGAAGCAAAAGTGATAAATCCCTATCTTTGCCACTTTTGACATGCCAGACATTCAAAATTTATTATTCACTTCTAAAGAGAAATTATAATTGTTGACAAGCCAGACTGCTTAGAACGACATATATGTAGGGGATTCCATCTCGTATTTAAATGGTACTTTAATTACCCCCCCCCCCCTTCCCCCATTCTCCCCAGTTATTTGTTTATCAAACATGGACAGATATAAGATCAGATCTGACCTGTGTATTAAATAAGATTAAGTGTTTCATAACAGGGGTGTATGGTTTTCAAAAATATATGTAGTTTATACAATTCAAAAGTATTATCTATATAATGTTATACAGACATAATATGATGGGGATGCTGGCCCCTATGACCACTAAATCGTTCATATAAAAGAAAGTAAGTTAGCCCTCATTTGAATGGTTTCACACATTACAATGTTTTACAAGTAGCTTGTGCACTCAGTAAAAGCCACAACCTTCTATGTTAATCTTCTAAGTGCTCTGTGGCCCCTAAAACAAGTCATCACTTACAATAGTCATGTATATTTATCTGCCTGTTTCCCATTGCATAGATAAATCATATTGGCTATCAGCTGTTGTTTTAATTTCAAATTGAAAGCACGTGTCTGAAGGGTTAATATATTTGTCAAAAATCAATTAATCAGTCAATACCAAAATTGATAGAAGTGAATAGTGTGCAAAGATACCCAATATATATTAAGAGATATGAGGAAGAGTCCATGTACATTATAGCATGTGTCTATGGAAACCTTGGAAAGGGTTAATTATTTTTGAAGCAAATTAATGGAATTTAGAAGACACTTATATAGGTGAGGGGGCCCTTATCTCACCCTGTAATGAAATTTCAAGAATAGGAAAAACACCAGTCTTGTGCTGCCATTAATCAATTTGACAGTTAGAATAAACAAACAGCCAGCCACCAGTGTTGTTTATCTTGCTTGACCCACCAGAGCTCTGTATCATATGTCATCACTCATTTCATAACAGATTTCACTTGGAATGACAACATCTATAAAAATCCTCTCATATACTCTGGATGTTGGATGATCACATGGTAATTTATTGATATCATTATATTACATGAAACTATTGCAATAAAATCTTCATATTTTAAAAACAGGATATCACACCTAATTAATCGTATAAAACTAAAATAAATGAAAGTGTAAATTTTTTTTTTTTATTGTTATTAAAGTTCAAACAAAATTTAATATTTGTATATGCTAAATTTAGCAAGGCGCTAAATCTAAAAAAAATGAATTTAAACAAAAAATAATTTTCTTCTTGAAAAAGGGTCATAACTCCTTTAAAATTAATCGGATCAAACCCATATTCGGACTCGATCTGTATTTTTGTTTGTTTGTTTGATTTATGGCAGAATGCGTGAATTCTAAGTCGAAAAAGGGCCATAACTCGGTAACAAAAACTCGGATCAAACCCAAATTCGAACTCGATCTGTATTTTGGGCTGAGAAACCCATATACAAAATTTGGTTTCGATCGGATAGAAAATGTTTGAGTTATCGCATTACTCGTAAAGTGTCTACGGACAGACAGACAGACAGACGGACGAACGACGAGTGGTCAATCCGGGCAACGACACTATGTTTACCATACTATGGTATGGGTAAACATAACAACTGGTATTAATACGGTCAAATTTCGTGACACTCAAGTGATAATACGGCCATATTTCGTTGATCAATAGGTTTAGGTAGGAGTTTGTGAATTTATTGAGTCTGATATTTCAGAATGAGGTCCCCATAGTGTGAATTTAGTGATGTTATCAAGCACAACAGGCTAGCATCACCAAATTCACCCTCTGGGGACCTCATTCTCATTCTTCTGGGAAGTGTCTATAGTCTCTAATTAACATTATTTTTAGTTACTTTTTACCTTCTGGTGAGTCTCTATATCCTCTAATTTACAGAACTTCGACTGGGGAACTTCAATATTATCCTAGGTCTCCCACAGCAGTGAGGCCCAAGCAGAATGAGGTCCACAGAGGGTGAATTTGGTGATGTTAGCCTGTCATGCGTGATAGCATCACTAAATTCATCCTCTGGGGACCTCATTCTGCAAATGTCAGACACACTAAATTCAGGCTTGTTTGTGATAATATTTGAAGCATACTCACTTGGTTCAGGATTAAACTCATTCACTAGGAGACGGTATGACCCATTTGAAGTATGTCCTGAAACAAGCTGAAACAGATGATCATCGACCCCCTTTTCTAATGCCTTCTTTAATCTGAAATACAAATATTTCATTATCTTCATCAGTTTTATTTTATTTGCACTTCTCTATGCAATGGAATTTGGAATTTGGTTAGGCAGGTAGATTAGTATGTTTTTTACTTTATTTTTATTTTCAATGACAACTTTATCTTACTTAGAATCTGAGGCCGTTTTATATGTCGGGCTAGACACGTGTCGCGCCAGCCTAATTAGTGCGAAAATGACTAAGTTCAACTGGAGCATGGCATATAAAACCAACTGGCTCGTCAGAATTTCTCTCTCATGGGCCGATGTGTTATACATCTCTGGTTCGATGCTATTTGTGAATAAATATATTGCCCATGTTTTTAAACAAATTTTGGAAGAATTGTACAGCTTCCATCTAGAGGTAACACCAAAGAACCATTGATGAGGGATGAGGGAATTAGCACATAGGGTGTGCCAAAGAATTTAAAGAGTAAAATCCAAGATGGCCACTGGAGACCATCTTTTTTTAACGAAATTCAAAAAATATCATTGGCTCCCACCTAGAGGTCACCCTGAAGATCCTTATGAAGTTTGGTGATGATCAGATGAGGGATGTGGCCAGTAGGTTGTGCCGAAGGATTTAGTCATGCAAAGAGTAAAATCCAAGATGGCCACTGGTAGCTATGTTTTTCAACAAATTTCGAAAAAAAAAAAATTATGACTCCCATCTAGAGGTCACCCTGAAGATGCATATAAAGTTTAGTGCTGATCGGACGAGGGATGTGGTCTGTAGGGTGTGCCAAAGGGTTTAGTTATGCAAAAAGTAAAATACAAGATGGATGCCGGACCATTGCCGGTGGCCATGTTTTTAAATGAAAAATGTTCAAATTTGATAGCTCTCATCTTGAGGTGATCCTAATCATGCCTGTAAATTTCCAAAACATTTCTTAGATATATGCGGGCTGCAGGGTGTGCCGATGGATTCACATTTGAAATCCAATATGGCTGCTGCCGTCCATGTTTTTTAATGAATTTCAGAAATAATTGATGGCTCCCATCTAGAGGTCATCCTGAAGATCCATGTGAAGCTTGGTGATGATCGGATGAGGCCTGTAGGGTGTGCCGAAGGATTTAGTGATGCAAAGAGTAAAATCCAAGATGGCTGCTGGCGGCCATGTTTTTTAACGAATTTCGGAAAAAAACTGATGGCTCCAATCTAGTTTGGTGATGATCGGATGAGGGATGCGGCTTATAGGGTGAACCTAGGGAAATTGTTGATAGACGATCAGACAGACAGACGACGGTACCAAACCACTGCAATAGCTCAAGCTTTACAAAGTCAAGTTGAGCTAAAAATTTACTGGAAAATGACAAAATACAGGCTTGGACAAAAGATGCTTCACAGGATGTAAGATTCTATGTCGAAAAATGGTAATAACTCCTGATAACTCCACCAAAATGAGTCCGACTGAACAAAAAACCGCAGGTTCCCATGCTGGTTGATATATGTGTCAAATTAAAAAAAAAATTGACCAGAATACAGACTCAGACAAAGTTCAGGATGCACGCACGCACATACGAGGGTCAATACTATATTCCTCCAATGCATTGTCGGGGGACAATAAAACTATATAAATATGAGATATGAATGCAGTTTGGGTGTTTTTTATTGAGGGGTTTCTCGCTGTGGCCATTAGGAGAAAATTTAGTGCGAACCACAAACAATGTACCCAAAGGCCACTGCACTATACCCTTCAATAATAGTCAAACTAGATTAATTTCTTAAGTAACTCTCATTATAATGGTGATATAAAGATAACTCACTTTTCTTCGCTGACACTCGGGTAGAACTTCTCAATGTAACCACGAATCTTCTGGATAGATGCTTCCTTGGGCTCACAGCCATATGTTATTGCCAGGGGAAAAGCATTCTCTATTGTCTTTGGATTACAGTGAGCATTTCCACCTTTTACATATGCGCTATCCTCGAACCATTCTGAAGGAACAAAAATCTCATAATGAGCAAAATGAACATGTAATTGTTTCTTAAGGATAAATTTTTTTAGATACAAGAACGAGAGGCCGATCATGATCAGCAGATGTTTAACCCATACCTTGGCAATAGCGATTAGCTATTTTTATAAATCCTTACACCAACCTTTTCATGAGTGCAAAAGTTTCAACAATTCACACTTTATATAGTGATCGTGTGAAAAATATTTAGTTATCACATTGTGTCAACAGGATTGGTGGAGGATGTTAATATTTTTAAGCAAATAAACCAAATGACCCTCACTATGCATGTTAGGGGTGTGTTATCATAAACTATGCCAAGAACTATAACCATAATAAATGGAAATATTTGAGATATCAAATCAGATAGTATGGGGTTAATCTTACCCAAACTAATGAACTGGTAAACACAAAATAGTCTATAAAAAAGCACGTCATTTGATTTAGAAACCCATATAATAAGTCAGTCTCAAGAATACCAGCACATTTCCTCTAATGATGAATATTCAATTGGTGATTTATTGAAACCCTTACTGAACCTGGTTCAAAGTGAAAGGGATAATATTATATTATAAAGGACCATAACTGTTAAAATATATCGGATCAAACCCATATTCGAACTCTATCTGTATTTAGGGGTGAGAAATTCATACACCAAATTTGGTGTTGATCAGATGAAAAATGTTTGAGTCATAGCAGCTTGCATGACTTCTAAGTAAACATAAGAGTGAAAAGGGTTAATTAAACAATACCAAAAACCATACAGATGAAGAACATGCTAAGAATAACCTAGGTAAGAAATATGAGGCAGATCAGAAGAAATATGTTCAACTTATTGCATTGGATAGCATGTGTGTGAAGGCTTAATTATTTTCTAAAACAATCAATACCAAAAACTATACAGGTGAGGTGTGTGTCATCATAAACCTACATATCAAATATGAACACAATCAGACAAAAAATACTTTGATTACAGCATCGGATAGCTCATGCCTATGTGTGGATGCAAAGTGTTAATAATTTCTAAACTGATCAACCGATCGATACAAAAAACTATACAGGTGAGGAGTGTGTCATCATAAACATGCACATAAAATTTGAACATGATCCGATAAAAAATATTCAAGTAATCGAATCGGATAACAAGTGTCTACAGACAGACGGACAGACGACGGATGGTTGATCCGGACATCAGGATTATGTGTACCATACTATGGTATGGGTACACATAAAAACAAATCACAGAGAACATGATAAAACAGACAAAACATGTTCATATATTCATTATTTATTCCACACCCAATGATGTGAGGCAAATGTATTCAATGAAATTACAGCCACCATTGAATACATATTATATACCTCTAGTGGAATACAAGCCAAACTATTCTTGTTGACTATGGGAGACTCGCATATATAAGAGAATGCACTGGCACATTATCTTTAAGGCTGCAGAAGTGCAGCTCCCTTCGTGAAAGGGTTAACCCTGGGTTCGCGCTGTCACTTGCCAAATTTGCCAATGGCAAAAATAAATCACATTTGGGAAAAAATATTTTCATTTGGCAAACGTTTTGGTAAGTCACTTTTGAATTCCTCAAGACCGTATGACAAATATTGGTCAATCAATACCATTCATTTCAGAAAACTCTTTACAATATAATTATATTAGTGCATGGTGTTTAATATGGTTTAGGAAAAGTTAACACCTCTATTAAGATGCAGTTAATCTGATAGCTATTAGTATCGATGGGTGGAGGGTTTACCGCCATTTAGTGTGGTGGTGTTTACATAGCTAATCCTCTTGTGGTGTGCCCTTCTGATGAAGCAACCCTGCTATCATTTTATTGTTAGGTGATTGGTTTATTGTTGTATGATAAACCACAATAGAGATGCGAGTATAACTATTAACTAACTGCTTTCCTATCGATATCAAAAGTCGTTCAAACCCCGAGCGCCGAAACATACATGTAAGACTTAATGTTATAGAAAATGGTACTATCAGGGATAGCTTTTGGCAAATTCTAAAAGAATTTGGCAAAAAATATTTTCATTTGGCAAAAGAAAATTTCGGCCCAGCGCGGACCCTGTTAACCCATCAGCCCAATTTTAAACAAACCAATCGGCTTTAATCACACCCATATGTAAACAAAGTATCAAAGGCCTACTTTTCTTTTTATCTCCCTTCTTTTTGGACCTTTTCTTCTTTTTCTTCTCATCATCCTCTTCATTTTCTTTAGATTCTTCACCATCTCCATCTACATTTTCTTTTTCTTTCTTCTCATTTTCTTTTTCTTTCTTCTTCTTTCTCTTCTTTTTTGGAGGAGCATCCTCATTTTCGCCTTCGTTCTCTGCCTTCTCAGTAGTCGAGTCATTCTCCCCTGCATCGCCCTGCAAAAATCGATGTTTGTTATACCAGGATTTCCGCTATACCGGCAGGGGGTCCCCTTGACGGCCCCGTTCCCCTTGCCAAGTTTTCCCCTCCTGCCATACCCCAGGACATACTGCATGTCTATAAAGGTATAAAGATGTTTAAAACTTCTGAATTTTGTTGGAATAGTACTAAGGAATTTTAAAAGGTGAATTTATTTTATATCTTGTGAGTGTACAAACTCCAAACGCGTTGTTATACAGAAAATTGAAACAGGAAGTGATTGGAACTGACATCGCTAGAAGCTATGCCTTTGAGGCTGGTTAGTTACGTTGCGGTTAGTACCCGGTTATGTTATGCAAAAGAGCAGTATTTTAATCGTACCTGTCATGTTTTATACCGAAAAATATACTGTTCACTTTGTAATAGAGCGAGAGAGAAATGTGGGAGTAGCCGCATCGGGCATCAAGGCATCTTACCACTGCCCACAAACAATACTCATCGGCCAGATATGTAATCAGCCTTCTATATTTACACTGCAGCTGCTAAAATATATTCCGATTACGTTATGCATCCAAAATATCTGCTGGGTCTTCCACAGTGAGTCTTTTAACATTAACGAGCACGTTTAACTCGGGATCCAAATTACTGGTGTTCTGTACTTCGTAAATTAATTTATATCTAATAAATTTAATAGTTTTACAGTTACAGGTACATGTATAAGGTTTGATAGCTTGGCACTTGTGCAGAAATGGAACAAAACAATCTGCCATTTCTACTTTCACACGATTCTATTGGCCGATATAACGAAAGTAGTTCAACCAGTGCTAAAACAGGCTACTTTTACCTGGATTTTTCCCCTTGACGGCTACCGGCCCCATTCCCCTACCCCCTAGCGTAAACCCTGGTTATACAGAATAAGATGGGGTGTCATTGAAACATTTCTGTTATTTTAAGTTAATTCGCAATCAACAATTTCAATTATTGAAAATTCAATAACAAATATCATCTACCTATTCAACAAGAACATCGCCAGGGCGTGACAAAACATGCCAATGGTTATTCCAACAAAGGGCCATAACCCAGGAGAAAATTGGCGGGCAGAACCCAAATTTGAACTTAACCTGTGTTTTGGGTTAGTAAACTCACATACCAAATTTCATTCCATTCAGTTCAGACATTAAAGGTATCATCTGGAAACGAACATTGAGTACAAATTCCAACAAAAAGAGCCATAACTCTGGTGAAAATTGCAGGCAGAACCTGATTTCGAACTTGACCTGTTTTATGCTAGTATACCCAAATTCCAAATTTCATGACAATCAGTTGAGTATATCTAAAGTTATCATCCAGAAACCAAAAACAAACAGACAAATGAATGGATGCAGAACAATAACAAAATATGTCCTGTTTTTTTTTTCTTCAAAAAAGGTCATAAAGGTCATAAATTTATTTGAAATAATTTTGTTCATGATTTGAGCATTAACACCTGAGACAAAAGGATAAAATAACAGCGTACATTTTCTGTGACTTCTGCTTTCTTTCTTTTCTTCTCCTTCTTTATCTTCTCTTTCTCATCTTCAACTTCCGGAGCACCAGGTAGCCTATAATACCCGCAAAGACCGACTCCCTTTGCCTGAAATAGTTTGTGGTGGTATTAAACTTTTAATGATTCAGTCAAATGTGACAAAAAGCCAATTAGTCACAAAGGTGGGTTTTTGGGAAACTGTTTTTTTAGGATAACAATTAAAATTGACTGCTGGCAAAATTATGAGACCATTAGGGCAGAATGTCGATTCAAACATGAACTGTATATTTTGTCAACACACATAGGGTACATTTATTGGATTCAAAATATTAGACCAGAGTCATAAAAATTAAGTTTTCATCTGGAAATAAAATCAGAAAAATCTAAGTATAGAATAAGGATTGCAAACTGCTCAGTTGACATGAACTTACGCTATCAACAAATGCCAAATACGACCAATTTTACATGTATTTACGTCATTGTCATCATTGCGATTGACTCCAGGACTCTTTATTGGAATCAATTGATTAGAAACATAAATATATTTGTCTGACCACAGGAGCCTGGAATTTGGTCAAAAACCCTCTTTTATTGGTCACGGAAGGAACGAAACAAAAAATTGTTGCCACCCATTTTGAACTCAACTGTATTCCTACAAAAAATATATTTTCACTAAAAACTGTTGGTACCTCTTACACCCTAGATGTCAATCTACAACATTCCATAGGTATATTTTTCCAGTTCTTCGAAAATCTCACGGTATTTCGGTAATTTATTGTAAATTCACCAACGAACACAAATCTGCGACACCTACATCGCCTGTTCTAGAATCTGAATGACAAATGGCACAAAACCATTTTTCCGGAATAACAAAGTCGGAACGAAATAAATCGAAACCTAAATTTAAAGCCCGCGAAATTCAAAAATATTTGAAAGTGCGTGCGGTTTTCGAACTTAGGCGCCAGAAAACTTAAATCAGTTTATGTTTGCGTCATACTATGCGCGTTTTTGAAGATCTAATCCTGATGTTTTGTGTATTTTCCTGAAAATTTATGTATTTTTCTGTGTCTGCTGTTATCATCTCATGAAAATGACGACTACCCAAGAAGATATTCTTCATTTGACTGAATGGTAATTAGTACAAATATTTTAAATATAATTTATTTCTATTTATGCCACGAACACGTGGTATTGTTTTTTTCTTCTTGTTTTATGTTCGTTATATACCGGTAGGCCTATGTACTACTTGACTTTGTAATGCTACTGGTTGCAATGATTGGTCATAAGGGGACCATAACTCTCTAGCTCTCTCTCTCATAGGAGCCTGTGTCGCGCTCCGTTGTATAGGCCTAAAATATCCATCATATAATAGTGATAGTAATTAACCCACTGATTACTGGTCGAAAATCACGAAGTAGAAGAAAAAGAAGATATATAGACTCACGGAGAGGCCTGGTATATATGCCTTTGTGCGTTTTGGTGCAGATTCGTTGCCAGAATATCTGAATTATTTCCACATAAAATGCTGTTTTTTTACTAGTTCTGACGAACAAATATATGTCTTAGTTGATGAGAGAAGACATTTTTCTTGAGTTAGGTAACGATATTGGCCATGCATATATAGAACGAGTGTTTAGTTTCGCGAAATTCAAAATTGTCAATGTAGGAAACAAAAACTCGCCATTAATATGCCAAATACAGTAACAAAATGTAATAAGATTCTTTAATGTAAGAGCACAAAATTATCCTGCGTATTCTTTACGGTATACGTTTTATTTGTGCGTTTGCAAGTTGTAATTCAAACTGGTTTACCGAATAAGTGGTTTATAAATTTGAGTTAGTGATAACTCGCTAACATAAATTTTATTTAATAAGCAACTATAAGTATTGTCAATTGTGCCGGTACCAGGATCTATAAATAGTATACGTCACTAGTGATTCGTGTGTCGTAACGAATCAGCACCAAAACTCTCAAAGAATGGCTTTATGCATATGATTATATAGCCTGTGTTCATGAATTGGAAATTCAATTTTTAAATTCAAGACAGCTAGCCACCATCGGCATTGTTTTTCTCAAAATCAAAAATACCAAAAAAATATTAAAAACATTACTTAATGTAACTTTCGCTGATGGGTTCATTGTCACAAGGCTCCGATCACATTCGTAGCCCGCTTTTTTAATCGATCACAAATGTAGCCAGCTTTTCTATGGCGATCACATTTGTAGACAGCTTTTCATATTCAGGCGAGCCTCAATGAACACGATCAGGTTAATCTAATTTTTCTGAGTTGATGGATGAACAACAACTTGAATTTAGTTTTGATATTAGTTCATCTAATAACCTGATGTTTCTGATCAATGTCGTTGGAATGCTCGAATTATATTCCAATATAAGTTGATAAACGAAGTCAGTTTTGGAGCAAGACGTCGACATTTTAGTCACGAACGTGATGACGTCATATTTCGGGCAATATAAACCACGAATTAGAAAAGCTGGCTACGAATGTGATCGCCGGTGAAAAAAGCTGGCTACATTTGTGATCCATTTAAAAAGCTGGCTACGAATGTGACCGGAGCCTTGTGACAATGACCCCATCGGCGTAACTTTCATGGTCGATGAAACGAGTGGCTGAAATCCTGACGGCGGCCATGTTTCTATGACTAATTTTATGACGATCGCACCAATGCTACAGTCTCTAGCAATGATTCGTTCTCATTTTGATACCAATGTCATGACCCATGAACAATTTCACGATGATCGGTGCATCGACATAGGCCCTAGGCAGTGTTATTGATTTAATTATATATGCAGTGTTATCGCTGAAATCCGACGGCGGCCATGTTTCTTTGAGAATTCACACCAAAATGACTCGTTCCCATCTACATGTCAATGTCAACCTAAATCCAAGATGGCTGCTGGCGGCCATGTTTTTCATGCAAATGAGCCCAAAATGACTCGGTGTCGTCTATATATCAATTTCATGATCGATGAAAAATTTCGTGATGATAGGTGCATCGACACAGGCTCTAGGCAGTGTTATTGATTCAGATTTATCTAGTATTATCACTGAAATCGAAGATGGCCGATGGCGGCCATGTTTCTTGGAGGATTCACACCAAAATGACTTGTTCCCATCAACATGTCAATGTCAACCTCCATGACAAATTTAATGATGATCAGATAAACACTGCTTCTTCTAGCCCATGCTAAAGGATGCAATTTTGAAATCCAAGATGGCTGCCAGCGGCCATGTTTTTATGCAAATGAGCCCAAAATGATTCGTTCCCATCTAGACGCCAATGTCATCATCCATCAAAAAGTTCATGATGATCAATGCATCGGTACGGTCATGTAATAAACATGTAATCAGCAGCTATCTTTGAAATTATAAACGGTACTTTTATGCTATCCGTCTCCGGATCATAGTTTTAAAGTTTCCGCATATTTCGGTACTACCGGTAGTTCCGCTACTTCAATTCGTAAACAGGTGATGGAGCGGCGGCACATTTGTGTTCTTGGTGAATTTACAATAAATTACCATAATACAGTGAGATTTTCGAAAAACTGGAAAAATATACCTATGGAATGTTGTAGATTGACATCTAGGGTGTAAGAGGTACCAACAGTTTTAAGAGAAAATATATTTTTTGTAGGAATACAATTGAGTTCAAAATGGGTGGCAACAATTTTTTGTTTTGTTCCTTCCGTGACCTGCGGTCCCGGGTGGTGGTTCCGCCAATATAAGAGGGTTTTTGACCAAATTCCAGGCTCCTGTGGTCTGACATTGTAAAGAGAGTATAAATAACTGATGCCTCTTGTCCAGTTAATTGTACTCAATCTGATCAGACGCTCCTAAATTACTATTTCTTTGCCTTCGGGGTAAAAAATATTTGATTCAAGTCAAGGAACCCACCTATCAAAGCTCAGAGTTATTAGATATCGATGTTTGAAATTTGCTGTTTCTATTGTTTGTGGACCAGATCTTTTCCAGGATTTTCGAGTTATCCATCTTACAACCGCAATTTGTCTGTTTGAGCACCAAGTCCTGGAAATGATCTGGTCCACAAACAATAGAAACAGCAAATTTCAAACATATCTAATCACTCTGAGCTTTGATGGGTGGGTTCCTCGACTCAAATCAAATATTTTTTACCCCCGAAGCCAAAGAAATAGTAATTTAGGAGCGTCTGATCGGATTGAGTACCTTTAAGAAGGTGCACCAATCTTTAATTTTCAAAAAATCTAAATTTCAAACTATCAATTTGAAGGAAAAAATCATTATCCCTTGTAACCACACTATGCTATAGTACTATAACAACAACTCTTTACTTTTACAATCTGAGAGATATTTTCCAATTAAGTAAAAAGAGGTTTAAAAAAAACCCAGATTTTCTTAAGGTAGGTCGATAAAGAGTTTGACAGGAAATATTTGCAAAATCCACACTGAATTATCTAGACTATGAACCCAACTAGGGTATGTGCTCAGTCTACGATCTGACAGCATGGCATGAAAATAAATCAAACATTTTTCATTGCATATTTAATTTTTTTGGTACTAGCCTTTTGCAAATCTATTTTTTTTTAGGAAAAACTACATAATGTCTTATAAGATACAGTAATGCCCTAAATAATTGACTCCTTAACCACAGCAGAATTATGGGTAATTTTTCAGGATTTAGTCGGAAATATGGATAGTTGCCATTCATCAGAAAGCTCTCACTGAGAGCTTTCCGATGAATGGCAACAAGCCATATTGCCGACTAAATCCTGAAAAATTCGTCTGCCAGATTATTGAAAACATGGTTGAATATTTATGTTGTTTTAGTCCTTCAAAAGATAAAAAAATAGTTCTGCCAAAAAACTGAAATATGCAATGAAAAATGTTTGATATAATTCTCGCAGACAGTCTTGATTTCAGATGGTAGACTGAGCGCATACCCTAGTTGTATTCATAGTCTAGATATTGCAGTGTTTGTTTTTAAATATTTCCTGCTAAACTCTCTATCGATCTACCTAAAAAAATCTTTCTTTTTTTTTAACCCACTTTTTTTTACATAATTTGAACATATCTCTCATATTGTGAAGGTGAACAGGTGTTTTTATAGTACTATAGCATATATTGACTACAGAGGATAATTAATTGCCTCTTCAAATTGATAGTTTGAAATTGAGATTCGTATAATCAGGATTCTTAGAAACGAACAGTCTAGCTCTCAACAGTTCAAGTGCAGTTACACTTGCCACCAAGGATATGGTTTCAATGTTGCATTTCAGGCGTGACCACCATCCTGGGTATTTCTGGTTGGGTCAGATATCCCAGGTTTTGGGTGAATAATTTTGGTCTATTTACAATATTTTCGGAGAATTTTGTTTTAACGAAAACTGTGTCTATCTTATTAGAAAATGAATAAATTACTCATTTTGTTTGTGGATTGTGAATGACAAATTCACTATCCATGGTCCCCCAATTTCAATAAACTGATCTTTGGGAGGTATAGTATGGTAATCATGTAAACGCATTTCATCTCTATCTAATATCCAATGTTAAATTAATGGACAACGAAATCATGAATGCTCTTTTTACTTTGTTGCGACCAACCAAGGGTGAAAATATTTTTTTGTTTTTAAAAGAACGATAAAACTGGTGCTTTAGAAAGTCTAAATCTAACCATAAAAATCTCCATTGAATGGGGTCATAGGTTCGACCTCATTATTTTCCGTTAAAAAAGATCATGATTGATTCTCAAAATTATTTTTGAGTTAGGTTGTCGGGCTGCCTCTGGTTCAGGTGGTCCTATTCCAGCTGCATCTAGGACAAGGAATCGGAAATAGCCTGAAGGTTTCTGCATGTTTTTTGAGAAAGAATGGCAATTTGCAAGATGAACAATGATATAACATACCAATTCAACATGTCCAAAGCAAAGGCCTCTTTCCAAAGCTTGCTTGAGGCGAGTTGGCACCAAGTCCACTCTGACAGCCGGATAGTGGGAAATGATGTACATCTTCAAATGTCTGAATGAAACACCTTTGGACTTATTTATATTAAGGAAAACAAAAGCACTTGATAAGTTCAACCCTCAATTTGAAAATGATCTTTAAGTATTCTAACATCTTTTAACCAGAGTCAAATTCATGAATGCTACAATGGGTATATGGTAGCATCGTGAATATTCATAAAATTCATAAGTGTTGAAACTATTAATCAACTATTCAATGTAGACCAGAATTGTTGCCAAAATCAGCTACAAAAATGCCAGTCGACTAATCACATTTTTTGCCTAGGATAACACTATAATTACAAGAGGTACGCTGTTGCGTGGCATTTGCCCCCGACCGTAGCAATTCGGATTAAGCATGGACGAAACTGCAGATATCCGAGGAGGTATATATGACCATTCCAAAAGAAGATCGTACTAGAAATTCCGGAATCCCAAAAACAAGCGATCAGGAAACCCAAAAACAAGAGAAAATTTTGTAAGTTGAAAAAAGGGCCATAACTCTGGCAAAAATCATCAGATCATACCCAAATTCGCATTTGACATGTATTTCCATATACATGTAACTGATCCGCAAAAATACGGGATTTGCAATCATACCACCAAAGCTCACGCTATCATCTGGAAACCAAAAAAAACAAGAGAAAAATTGAATTTTCTAAGTAAAAAAAGGGCAATAACTCTGGTGAAAATGGGTGGACGAAACTCGCGCTATGCATGTAGCTGTTCCCCCATGCTGCTCTATGATCATACCAAATATCAGCTAATACTGCCCAGCGGTTGCTGAACAATAATGCAAAATGTTTGTATGGACGGACAAAATTGAAATTTTCTAAGTTGAAAAAAGGGCCATAACTCTGGCAAAAATAATCAGATCATACCCAAATTCGCACTTGACATGTATTTTCATATAACTGGTCCACAAAAATACGGGATTTGCAATCGTACCACCAAAGCTCACGCTATCATCTGGAAACCCAAAAATTGAATTTTCTAAGTAAAAAAAGGGACATAACTCTGGTGAAAATGGGTGGACGAAACCCGCGCTATGCATGTAGCTGTTCCCCCATGCTGCTCTATCACCATACCAAATATCAGCTAAATCTGCCGAGCGGTTGCTGAACAATAATGCAAAATGTTTGTACGGACGGACAAAATTGAATTTTCTAAGTCAAAAAAGGGCCATAACTCTGGACGGACAGACGTACGACTCGACAGACGCAGACATCGACTATATACCCGCCGACTTCAAGTCGGGGGCATAATAACTGATTATATTTGTGACCCCATGCATTATATGGACAGAATTAGAATCGTCCATGTGAAAGCATGGAGAATTTGATTTCGGCAGATACAATATTTTAGAAGCCACAGATGATGTGTAGAGCATGCCGCTATGTAGTATATCATACCGTGAATCTCTACACTGGTTATGCCCACAGAGGTCACATTCTTCCACCTGTTCATAAACGACAACTTTTTGAAGTTCTCGCTGGAAACTTTATACATGTACCATTAACATCAAAATAATAATACAGCTATAAAATATATTTTAATACCTGTGCCTTAATAATGTGATTCACAGTAGGTGAAAGTCCCATCCCAAGATTACATGATGTAAGTGGCATGTGCGAGACTACATTTTTTTTCACGACAACAAGGGGAAACATTTTATGCTCATGACATAATCATTCCGAAATCAAATCAGGATCAGCCCAGAGGAAAATGACAAAAATTATAACACAAGTGGTAACCAGTGTGTAAAGTAAAATTCAAGGATACAGTATTGCCACAACCTTCTATAGCCTCTGAAACAATCTCCCGCATGGACTTTGAAGTTCCAGTTGAACCAGTGTATGTATGTGGCTTCGCCGGTCCAGATTTACTCAGCTTGATTTTCTTGAAGTATGGTGACAATTCTTTTACGGCATATGTTTTCCCAAACTTCTGGTGAATGATCTGTACAAAAGATAGAAAATATGTGGATGGTAACAAATCCAAATTCGTTACCTCCAAGACAGTTACACCTATCCCTCTGAACCTGTTGATTCGATTAGAATTAATAAATGAAGTACAGTAATGCCCTAAATAATCGGCTCCTTAACCACAGCAGAATTATGGGTAACTTTTCATGATTTAGTCGGAAATATGGCTTGTTGCCATTCATCGGAAAGCTTTCAGTGAGAGCTTTCCGATGAATGGCAACAAGCCATATTTCCGACAAAATCCTGAAAAGTTACCCATAATTCTGCTGTGGTTAAGGAGTCGATTATTTAGGGCATTAATGTAAATAATCATGTCGCCCGAAACAAGGTGGCTTTTTGAGACATTTGCTTTTAATTTTTTTAAGTGATATGAAACACTCCGGTAGGGTGATCAAATTGAAATGGAGAATAATCTTGCTCACAGTAGTTATTTTTACAAATATTATTCCAAATTTACAACACACACTGTCATTCTTATATATGAATTAAATGCAATGACTCTCGATGGCAAAATCATTTGCGTTAGTTTATTGCTGATAGTTTCCTGAATCAAGATGTAAATATTTACAATTGAGGGTTGTTAACACGATGTTTTCTATGTAGTGTTATGGAGTGTCCATGACAAAATTTGTAATTAACCTGTGCTTTCTGATCTGTAAACCATTTACCAAATATGAAGAATAAACATTGTTCAAGTCATCATCCAAATAATTAATTATTTCTGACCATTTTTGAACTTGACCTGTGTTTTCTTAAATATGAACAGCATATCAAATATCAAGATATTCTGGTGCATATTGCCCAAGTTATCATCTGGACAACCCAACAATTAAGATTCTAAATATTTTTATAAAACCATTTAGACATGTTTGAAGCCCAATTATCCATGGACCCAAAACATACTAAATATCAATAAAATAGACCTGATGGTCCTTGTGAAGGAAGCATATTAAGAGGGAAACTGTCCTTCGCTTGGCCCCTATTTTTCCAGTTTACCCCATTAAAAAAATATGTATTGCAGTCAAACAAGAACATTCCATGCTAAATAAGCCAACTAGTTCTTGGCTCTTCCAAACATATTTTAAGAATTACTATGTTGTGAAATAGTTATGTCTCTAGAATGTCCTTATTCGACTTTGTGATGCCATTTTCACAAATCTGTCACCCAAGGTAATTTCATACCAAATATAAGCAAAATAGGCCATTTCATTCTTGCATAGAAGACTTAACATGAATTACTATGGAGAGAAAGAGTAATGTACCTACTTGACCTGGTGACCCTGATTAAACAAATCTGAATCACACATCACCAAAGGAGCCTCAATATTAAATGTGAGCTAAATAGAGCTGGTGGTTCTTTCAAAGAACACTTTTCAAGTTTGCCAAATATGTTCTGGTGAAGTGGTGGAGAGTTAAATGTCCTGTTGAAAGATTTGAACAATACATATGATATATTGATGTTGTAATTGGGAATTAATTACCTCTAGCAGATCTCCAGGAAATGTTTATAAAAATGTCAGATTTCACTTGCAATTTTTAATATTTTTTGGAGTTATGTCCCTGGCCCTGCCCACATTGACCCCATTTGAA
The DNA here is from genome assembly GCA_032622095.1 of Siphonodentalium dalli. NCBI lineage: Eukaryota > Metazoa > Mollusca > Scaphopoda > Gadilida > Siphonodentaliidae > Siphonodentalium > Siphonodentalium dalli. Next base: position 102,037,315 of record CP136063.1, read on the forward strand.
CAAATCTGAATGTGAGTCACCTCGGCAATATCCACACCAAATATGAACCCATACGGTCTTATGGTTCCAGAGAAGTTTAAAGAATTGTTGACAGACGGACAGACGATGAATGATGACTATAGCTACACCGGAGACTTCGTCTGAGGTGAGCCAAATACTACTGAAATTATAGAATGACTCCCCCCCCCCCTTTGGATCCCAGAATGCAACAGAATTCAAACTTTTTTAATGGAAGGGGAAGAACTCCATCTTTAATATATTGAGTTATTCCCCCTGCATTGAAAATAATATTGCTTTTTACTGCAATCTAGATGACAAAACTCTTTGGCAACTCAATAAAAACAACATGTCCACAGTTTATTATACTGGACAAGTTGATAATACAATGTTTTGGAGCTTCGTCTTTCAAATGGTATATAATATGGCATATATTTTATATAATGTAATCTGGGGGTTAAAAAATTAAGTAGTTTATTATTTTATATTCATTTTTGTCTAAATAATTAATTTTGAGAAAACAAATTACATCTCATTGAACAAATCTGCTAATTCCACCCTCTCAACCCATGGGGACATCCCTGCAAGAATAGGACATCTGTGATTTATTTGGATGCTTGTCTACATTTGCCTAACAATATTTCCTTAACCTTGAAAGCCAGTGCATTCTCTTAGGTGAGGCTACCTATGGGACACTCACATATATAAGACAATGCACTGGCATGATACTAGTACCTTGTTATAAAATAATAAATATTGGACAAATATTAAAACTAGAAGCTCCTTTCTCTTGATTCATGGTCTATTATTTTATATTCATTTTATTTTTATAGTATATGTAATTGGTTTTGGAAAAAAATTACATCTCAATGAACAAATCTGAAAAATTTGCCCCCTCCCCAAACATATGTGGGGACATCCCTGCGAGAATAGGACATGTGTGATTTATTTGGATGTCTGACTATATTGGCCTAACAATATTTCCTTGATCTTGAACCCCAGTGTATTCTCTTATATATAGGAGAATACACTGGTGCAGGGTCTTTATTGCTGTACCAGCATAGCTCTGGTAATGAAATGGTTAATACTAATAATAAAGGTGTAAACTGTCAAACAGTTAGAGTTGTATTTGAGATTGCTGTAAACACATATGATTAAATTTCATCCACACACCTATTTCTCTCTTAGCCAGGATAAATGTGGATATTGAGATAAAAGTTAATTACTTTATAATGACTGGACACACAGCTGTGAGAACTGTGAGAAGTAAGGCTGGCCAGTTCCTGGCATGTCATATAACTACAGTGTAAGGCTTTTAATGGGGTGAACCTTGCAGGGATCTGGTGTGGGATGGCAGGGACATGCAGTGGTGGTGGTGGTGGTGGTGGTGGGGGGGGGGGGGGCAAGGATGTAAAACAAGGATTTAAATAATTTTTTTATTTTGAAGAGTTATATCCCTGGGACCTGGCTCTGCCCCTATTTTACCCAGTGACCCCATTTGAACAAATCTGAACCCCAGTCACCCAAGGACTCTCCATACCAAATATAAGCTAAATCGGTCAAATGGTTCAAAAGAAGAAGTCATTCTAAGCATTACTATGGAGGAATAGAGTTATGGCCCTGGTTTCTCAAATAATCAACCTGGTGACCTCATTTTAACAAATCTGAATGTGAGTCAACTAGGGAACATCCACACCAAATATGAATCCATTCGGCCTTATAGTTCAGTAAAAGAAGTTGTTCTAAGAATTACTATGGAGGAATAGAGTTATGGCCCTGCTTTCACAACTATTTCACCCAGTGACCTCATTTGAACAAATCTGAATGTGATTCACCTAGGGAACATCCACACCAAATATGAACCTGCTACATCTTACGGTTCTGGAGGAGAAGATGATTCTTGACGGACGGACGGACGGCTAGACAGATGGTACGACGGACGAGGAGTGATGACTATAGCTCCACCGGAGACTTCGTCTCAGGTGAGCTAAAAAGTATACATTGGAATGGTTTATTATTCATCTGGAGGGGTTCAGGAAAAAATTAGAAGACAACAGACGTTTGTTGAACTTATTATTTGATCATTTCCCAAGGGAAGTACTCACCAATGGCAATGAGTTTTTGGTAAAGAAATGGTTAATGTAACAGCTCATTCGAGAAATCTGTAGTCTTGTTCATGAAAATATTGGGGCCAATCAGATTATAATGATACTATTCAAATTTTTTCACAAAACACATTGAAAATATAGGGGCAATTGGAAGTGTAAATAACTTTGAGACATACCCTGTCCAGAACACCAATATCTGCCACTTGGGTGTCACCTTCCGCTTGGCAGAACTCACAAAACAACTGATACAACTTATTCATGTTAAGACGGCAATCCTCATGTTTCTCTATGTGCTCGACAACCCTGGAAAACATTTTAGTTATAAATTCGGTAAAAAGGGTACACATGAGGCCTACAAGTAGCTTGAATGTCAGATGTTGGTGAAAATTAGTATTATGCCAAAAGTGAAAATGGCTACATGTAGCTGCATTACGTTGATCGTTTAGATCAATGTAGTTAAGTAACCTCAACCTAAGCCTCTACTTTGATGATCAGCTGGGAATTCTGGATGTCTCCGACAATGGTAGTTTTAGAAAACATTCAGTTTCTTTATTTATGCCAGATAGTGTAGATCGCTCAATAAAGCTAGTAACTGGGCCTTCTACAATTGTAGACTGTAAAGAGTATACTATACAAAAAATTTAGGTTAAGCACACAAATAATACCTAAATGTACCTATTGCTTAAAAAAAACCTTCGTCCGCTTTGACCCTATTTCACATTTTATTGTGAATTTGAAAGTTTTAAGTCTATTTTACCGGACAGCCTATTTCTAGAACTGTAGGCCTATAGGATATTAAATAACACATTTCAAATTTGGGGCATGCGGGGGGTAAATATCTGGCAATTATTTTATACCACAAAGAAATAGGACATTCTTTCAAGCTCCTATAAGTGTAAATTACTCGATGATGACCGGAATTGAATGATAACACCTTTATGAAAGGAGCTCGAAAGACATGATCTAATTCTTTGTGGTATAAAATAATTGCCAGATTTTACCCCGGCATGCCCCAACTTTGAAATGTATTATTTATCCTATAGGCCTACAATTCAAGAAATAGGCTATATGGTACACTAGACTTTCAACTTTCAAATTCGCAATAAAATGTGTAGTACCTGTACATGCATATAATGCATATTATTTCAATTCCCTGTCATCTTATAACTTGATCAAGACTCATACGGCTATACATATACATGTAAATTACTTGCAAGACTCTGAAATTCTAGAGCTATCTCTACAGAGCAACGCATGAATGAAGCAACTGAGCATCAGGGATGGGTCCAAAACATTGCAAAGTAATAATGCATTACCATTACCACTACTTGACATTTTTTGCATTACCATTACCATTACATGGAAAACTCAATGTAATTGAACGGGCATCGGCAGTGAACATGTGAAATGACGTTGGTTATGTTTGAAAACTGAATTTTATTTGTGGGAAAGGGAGTGACAAGTCCGATAAAACAGCATAATGTGTATGATATGACTTCAATCATGGCCTTACTTCATCTTACAACTGGATTATTCCAAATAAAGACAAAATGTTTATGAAAGAGTTGATTGTTTCTTTACACACTTTGTTTACCAGCCTGTTGATGATTGGGGGTTAAAAATTGGGAGTGGCATTATTTTGTTGAAATCATAATAATAAATAACCAAAAAAAAGTTTTAACAACAATTTTTTTCCAATCGATTGGTCCATTAGCGGAAACATAGGTCTTATCAAAGTCCTAACCAGCCTAACAAAAAATTATCAACATCAAATTACTGAAGTTCAAATTAATTGTTTTCTGTTCAAATAGACCTACCAGTCAACTAATCGCTGTTCTGATACAGGAATTGTCCGTTTTCTCTTCTCTATTATGATTTCTGATCCAAGTCCTTTCAGTAATCCTTTTGATTTCTTCTCCGTATCATCCTTTTTTGATGGTGTAATTGGTTCTGGCTCTGGGTCAGCCACTGCAGCTTCATCTGACTTGGCTCTTTCTGATTCTCTCTCCTTCTCAGCAAGGTACTCGGCAGTCTTCTTTTTTAATTTTATAGACGGCATGATTCACACCTAAAACAAATATCGGGTAGTTTAGACACTAGAGTATTGGCAAATATCAGTACATGTAGATAGATATGTATATGTAATTGATTCAATCATTCCATTAACCCAGGGACCAGCCGAGGAGGCGACGTGGGCGAAGAAGTCTCCCTATTCTTGCTCACTTCGCCCTAATTTTGCAGCCAGGCGAAGTTTAAGTCGCCCTGACATTTCGGAAGTTGACCAACGAAAATCGGCAATATATTCACCCTAATTTACTGCCAACATTGATTGAACCCAGCTATCCATTGACACTGTCGTAGATAACACCATAGTTACTATTAACATCTGTATTAATCCGATTTGGGAGCACATTCACACCTGAGTGTTGATTGCAGACAGCTGTGAATACATTGTCAGGTGTGCAGTGACTTGTGATTTTGAGATTATCACACCTGAAGATTACAACTCTACACCCTACATCAAATCATCACCCCTTTGTTAATTTATGTAAAGGCCAGAATAGCTTTGAAAACAAATTCATTTTTTGCAACATAGTAATCTGTACCCATGTTAGGGACCTTTAACGAGTGAGAATGTTCAAGATTTTTTTTTTTTTTTTATAGCATTTTTTTGTATTCATAAGTATTTTGTAATTTTTATTTCTTTTTGTATTCATATAAAGCGGTTGTAAAAATTCCGTTCTTCCAAAATTGTTACATTAAATGCTACCATTCTCTCACAATTATTCATAGTTATTAGTGTGCTGATTTGGACATAAAATTTCCACATTTGAGCCATTGTTTCATCATTTTAATTTAAATATTACATATCTCCTATTTTCTTTACATTGGCGACTACAGTGCCGACCGATTTCAATTTTGCCAATGCATTTCGCCATGAAAAACGCCCACTTCGCCCTGAAAATCACGCCTAGGTCCCTGTACACACGTTATTACATAAGCTTGATAATTTGCCATGTAATAGATTTAATGAAAAAGAAAACTCCCATCAGCTCATTCTGATGTGGGCACCATAAAAAAAAACATTATACTGATATATGCAGAGCAGTGATTGTCGCATTTTTAAGTTTTCCGAGGAGACGGCTCTAAATTAAATGTCTTACTTTAATTTGTTCTGCACATGGCTGCACATGGGGCTAATTCAAAATCACCAATGCAGTTCAAATGCTGTGAAGAGCACTTCTGATATCTCTTATAGTTGATCGTTTACAATTTCGAGACGTCTTGTCAGTCAATTAAAAAAATTTCCAGTCCGTCGATAATTTAATGATGTTGTTCTTGGACTCGCAAAAGTTTGTTACCGGTATGTTTTTATTTTGCTTTCGAACATCAAATATGGTTCCATATATCTTTAATATCATATGTCATGAATAAATGTTCGATCCACATTCACTTGTTAATTTAAGAAAGTAACACCTCTTAGCACAACTCATTGAATTTTGATCACCAAAGAGACCCATCATGCAGCTGGTACTTAGTTAATTAACACTTAGGCACGGCTCATGCCTTTGTGTTACAGCCAACGAAGAACAAGCACGGCGGCTGCAATGTTTCAAGTTCTCGGTATCCATAATAACTACATTTGTCATTTAAAAGGACAAATATGGTATAACACTTAAGATTGATATATCTACTATATATTTTTAGACTTCCGTATATATATATATATGTTCGCTATAGACTCGAGAACTGCTGGGCTGATAGAACCCAAACTTGCTGTGTAAGGGTAAAAAGCCACAGGCAGTACACTCGGACCATTCGCGAGCCCGTGTGACCACTCCTTCACCCTTCAACTGCCACCATAATGGGGATTGATGGGTTAATCGCGTGATAATTAATGACTGTTTGTATATGAGGCATCGCTATTAAAGAGCGTTTATCTACTTTAGTGAAAATTGGCCGTCTCGGAAACTGGGGATATCGAGACGAAATTTCGTACTTAGGGGTTCCAAGGGACGGGGGAGATTTTCGTCAGGTCAGTTTGTCCGACCGAGGTGACCTTGACCTTGAAACAGGTACCCACAAATGACCTTGGGCGATATCTCGGTCGTCAGCGGTGACATCGATGTGAAATTTGTTATGTATGGTCAACTCGGGACGGGGAATATTTTTGTCGGTCCGACGTGACCTTGACACGTGTGCCCGCAAATGACCTTGGGAGATATTTCGGGCATCAGCACGCTGTCGGCGTGCCTGTACGGGGTTACCTTGAAAAACAATGAAAAACAAAAAACAATGAAAGTGTCAATGACACTGTAGCTCAACTTGGAAAGGGAATAATTTAATGTGTTACTGTCTAATACTAGTTTATCAACATGAAGAGATATATATATACATGTATATAAAAGTAAAATCTAAGATGGTTGCTGGCAGCTATGTTTTCCAACAATTCAAAAACATTTGGTAGCTTTAGTCATGCAAAGAGTAGAATCCAAGATGGCCACTGGCAGCCATGTTTTAATGCCGAATAACCCCAAAATGACTCGTTCCCATCTACATGTCAATGTCAAAAGTCAAGACAAATTTCATAATGATCCGACCAAAGGTACGACCTGTAGCCCGTGCCAAAGGATTTAGTCATGCAAAGAGTAAAATCCATAATGGCTGCTGGCGGCCATGTTTTTGGCCGAATGACCCCAAAATTACTTGTTCCCATCTACATGTCAATATTAACATCCATGACAAATTTCATGATGATCAGATGAACAGTACGACCCAAAATGACTCGTTCCCATCTATATTCCAATTTCAACAGCCATGACAAATTTTATGATGATCAGACTAAAGGTACGACCTGTAGCCTGTGCTAAAGAATTTAGTCATACAAAGAGTAAAATCCAAGATGGCTGCTGGCGGCCATGTTTTTTGGCCGAATGACCCCAAAATTACTTGTTCCCATCTACATGTCAATATTAACATCCATGACAAATTTCATGATGATCAGATGAAGAGTACGACCTGTGGCCCGTGCTAATGGATTAAATTTTGAAATCAAAGATGGCCACTGGCGGCCATGTTTTTTGTCCGAATGACCCCAAAATGACTCGTTCCCATCTACATTCCAATTTCAACAGCCATGACAAATTTCATGATGATCAGACTAAAAGTACGACCTGTAGCCCGTGCTAAAGGATTTAGTCATACAAAGAGTAAAATCCAAGATGGCCACTGGCGGTCATGTTTTTTGGCCGAATGACCCAAAAATGACTCGTTCCCATCTACATGTCATTGTTAACTTCCATGACAAATATCATGACAAAAAGACGAACAGTACGGCCTGGAGCCCGTGCTAATGGATTGAATTTTGAAATCCAAGATGGCTGCTGGCGGCCATGTTTTTTTCCAAATGACCCCAAAATGACTCGTTCCCATCTACATCATGTCAACATCCATGACAAATTTCATAATAATCGGACCAAAGGTACGAACTGTAGCCCGTGCTAAAGGAAATTGTTGACGAATCACGCACACACATACACACGCAGGACGGATACCAAGCCATGGCAATAGCTCAAACTTTACAAAGTAAAGTTGAGCTAAAAATTAATGGATCAAACAAAGCATTGGGACCAATCCCACCAGTGGCAGGCTAATCTGCTAGTACACTATAATTGAACATTATTATGACTTAATTATTAATTTTAGACTTGTTCTCAGTAAATAGTATCACCCCATTATAAAGTCGAAAAAATAATGTGGGGAATAAATTTCTTAGTTATTATGTGTTCCTTAATAATGTAATTCACTGTAGGTGAAGGTCCCAACTGGAAATTTCACGATTTAAGTCAGGCCTAATTTGTGAGGGATTTTGCTTTGTGTCACTTACAATTATTGAATTTAATTCAATATTTATTGCGATATCAGCTCCCAAAAGTCATGGAAAAGCATGCAATATCTAGTGCTGAAACGGATATCCAGTTGACAACCGGCTAACATATTCAGGTCCTTAATCGGCATAGACTGATAACAGTAGCTTTTAAACACGGGTACTTTATCAATTTTGCTACAAACGTTATCACTCAGAGGGGTATACATTCGAAATTACGCGTATTAAAAGTCAAAATCAAGTCTTCCATGAATGGCAGATTACATAGTCTGGCATTGGCGGCTAAACATCAAAGATGCATGACGTCATCTTTGATGTTCCGATGTCCGGTAAAACATGTGCACTGACGCTAGTGTTGAAACGATTAGTGGTTTTAAGGAATCAACTAGTCGCCAGAGGGAATCGACTACTAGTCGACTAGTCGGACCTCTTCCGAAATTTACCGTTTTGTTCCCATATACGTACATAATTTGCCGTTTGTTTTGAGTAACCAACTTTGCATTTTCGAACGCAAAGCAAGACGTGATTTAACACTATTTGCCGTCATTATTTGGCTTAATATCACTGAAGGTTAATAGGTTATTAATTTGTCCCAGGTATATGATGTATTATGATAATCAAATTACCACCCAGTTGATGTATGTATCTAAACCATGGTGACAAACACCTCATCGATCAAGGACATCAAGGAAGCGCCACGGATTACGGGGCAGGAGTGCGTGCAACAACCGGAACCGGTGCATTATTCTATATGCTTTGTGTAAAAATGTTCCTTTAAAATTGATATGGTATGGACTTCACAAACGTGCGTACATTAAGAAATGCAAGATATTTTGAGACACATACTTTATTATCTCCGACAGAGTCAAACAAAAGTTACAAAATAAATGTTATAACAGCTGTAACAGCAGGAAATTGGGAAAATATCACACAATTTGACAAATAAACTTTAAAGGCATACTGAGCTAGTGCTTCAGTAAACAGGTGTTACAGAATTTATTTAATAAATTCTGTTAAATAAATTATGTAACACCTGTTTACTGAAGCACTATACAAGTTATCACTCAGATCAATTGCGTCACGCCGAAATAGACATGATCGCGATAGGCTCCGATTCTAGGAAGTTGATTATCAAAGACGGCCGTCTTTGATAATCAACTTCAAAGAATAAGCCGCTGCCGCCGCGACGACAGATACATTGAGTTGAGGTCACCGGGTTTCGCGCTCGTGCATGACTACCGAGTACTGAAAGCAGCAATCACCGCACCAAAGGGACAACAAAGAAGGCTTTAACATGTTAATTGTGATTGTGTATTTCGATAGCCTAACTGTTTAAATTGTTTGGTAATTCGGCAACGGCAGCTACAGCACTGCTTTCGCGATGGCATAATGGTGGTGGGTGTGTCCCGACTAGTCGACTAGCAGATTTCGGGATCGACTAATTTACTAATCGCGTCGATTTCGACTAGTCGATTAATCGTTTCAACACTAACTGACGCCACTGGGTCATCGGCAAAGATCAATACAATCGTTTTCACTGCAGTATACGGCGTGGTCGTTTGACATCTACTCTCCGACTGACTACTTGTAGATAGTATCATGGATACCCAAGAAATGAGTAAATCAGATGTCTGGGCACATTTCAAAGAGAAATTGGCAGAATGCAAACTCTGAGAACCAACCCTATTTACATACGCTCGGTCTATACTTCTAACATTACTGAGTTTGAGTAATCTCAGTCGATGAACTTCAAATGAACTCGAATCAAAATTGTGTTCCCCTGCAGTCGGACTTATTTGCATCCTAATGACCAAATCTCAGCATTTGATTGTCTTCTAACAGAAAACACTGTTTTCAGCCGTTTTTTTAATTTTCATTTGTTAACTACATAAAGTTCACAAACTTCATAATTGTGTTTATCGGTCGTCAGTCATCCTATCCATCTCAAATCGCCAAAGAACACCCAGCGGTTAGAATACCTGAGTCACATGACTTAATAATCGGCCAGTCCTGCAATCGCTATAATGGCAATAAAAAACTGTCGATATTTGCATGTACGAACATGTATATAGGTCACACAATATTCTTCCCAAAATGAGAACGATAACAAGTCAGGTAGCAGTCGCAACTGCAGTACAAACAGGTCAAGCATGACATGTCTATTTATAAACACTGCAAGTTTTAGTTCACTGTGTCATCTGCCAAGTTGTCAACACGTGGCTTTGTGACGTTCGTGTTTGGTGATTTACTCTTGGGCTCCAAATAAAAGTGCAGGCCCAAATAATAGTGCAGGGGGGAAATTACATTGAAAGTTAATAAAAGTGCAGACCCAAATAATAGTGCAGGGGAGACTCTGAGCAAAACATCAACATGCCTGGTTAAACAAATTATTTTTTATAGTACCGGTAGGTAGGCTTGCCGCGATTTTGGATTTTCAAAATTGATTAATCGGTGGCTATAATCGACGATTAATCGATTTTTCTACCCATGAAATTAAATATCAAATAGAGATTTAATTTGTAGTAAATAGATGCCAAAAAGAGACTATTAAGAGGTGCGTCTGGTTACTCTGGTAAGTGTAAGTATAACTCCCGCACGTCGGAAATGAAGGGCATTAGTTCTGATAATTTGCTCCCATATAAATTCAAATGCCTCTATTAACCAATAAAAACAAAATAATTACTCGTAGTTTATGAACTTTATGTAAGCACTTAGCAGATTCAGAAATCATTTTGATTAAACAAATAGAACGAAAAAAATCGGAAAAATACTCCCAACTCTCGTCGGGCCACGTGAGACTGTTCGCGAATTTGGGATCGTGCATTAGTTGAATTTGTAGTTCGGGATCGTGCCTTAATTCAAAGTCGGGTATCTCTCAAAAGCGGAATAGCACGTGACCGCTGAACATCTGCTATCACGCATGCCGCGGAGTATACACATGCGTCGGCACATTAAAAGAAAAACCGCCGTGACGTGAAACCAAGACGGAACTAGATTATTCTGTCGGCCTGACCTCAAAAGACGCCGCAACTGAAAGTTACATGGTCACAAATGTTTGAGTGGGTGGGTTTCTGGGTTAGATTAGTGCTGTAAATACGGTGCAAAATATTGCCTCTTAAGTTGAGATAAGTTCTTTGCAAATACGCTGTATGCCAGCGTTATTGTGTTGTTGTATAATATATGCATTGTTATTTGAACTAAAAAAGTCGATTAATCGGCACCACTGACGATTGTTCGATTATTCCCAAAATCGCGGCAAGCCTACCGGTAGGTCAAGTATAGGAATCAACATAGTACATGTATGTGTCATGTGGTGTTTTATTCACTATTAATTAAATGTCCATATGTATACCATATACTTGAATATGTACATGCATAAAGTTATAAGCTCATCATTTTGATATCAGAATCATATAGAAATCTTGACTTTGTCAAGTTTGTGCTCTTTTCAATTTTCATAGCCTCAAAATTAATAAACATGCAGACCCAAATAAGCACTGTGCATGGGGGAAATTTGCCACGAAAATAATAAACGTGCATGCATGTTTATTTGGAGCCCAAGAGTACATTCGTTTAATACAAGTTCTGTCTGTGTAAACATTACGCGAGCTTGCCATACAGTTAATAAATCAAATTATGCTGATATATTGGTACAAATTATAGTATATATAATCAGTATAAAGTCATAAGTTGAAAATAGCGGATAACGGTTATGATCCGGTTACACGTTGCGGTTAACCGGCTACAAAAATAGGTCAACCGTTTCAGCACTAGCAATATCGAGTTGGGATCTTCACCTACAGCAAAGTACATTATGGAACAGATAAGGCCAAAACAAATTGAATGTGTGTTTCCCGTAACACGACCGACCGTCTTCAAAACCCCCCAACCCAAGTTCATTTTATTGGTTTTAAATAACAAAAATAAATCTATAAACCGACCGACTGCACTGTTAACCAAACTGTGTATGCGTGGTTCCATTTTATCTGATTCGCCTCGCGAGATAAATGATATCTTTGATATATTTATATATTTTTCCACATCGTCACTCTTCAAACGGAAAGTCAAATTACGACCGGACGCTATACCGGAAGATCACGAGTTATCGTTCTTCTGACCGGAAGCACGTGTTTGTGTTGATATGGAGTATTTATAACATGGATGTTCTCCAAGGTTGATTCAAACCGAAATTTGAACGCGGGAACAAGTTCTTTTCAACGATAGCGGTCGCACATGGGTCGATTCCCATGTGCATAATTCACGACTGCTGTGGCAAAAAAACCAGCGTTTTAAAGATAAGAGAAATCTGTTTTAAATATATGTTTCCCCTCAATATATCAGTTTTATCACCAATTTGTTGGTTGCTCTGGGTCATCATTGTATGGTGTTTGATGATGGTTAGGCATGGCTCACACGAGACAATAAAAAAATAAAATGAAAAAATAAAATAAAATGAAAAGCCTACAGCCCGCCCCTATTTTTTTTTGGGCTCGTTACGGGAAACACGCATTCAAATTCAATTTGTTTTGACCTAATAACTAAGAAATATATTCCCCATGTTATTTTTCGACTTTATAAGGTTCCCTGTCAAAACTTCAAATAGTTCCAAGGTTTTGTACTGGTGGAATATGGTCTCTACAGGCATTAGCCATAGTAGTAGTAATTCATGGCATGATCTAGTAGATATCCTAGAAATAGAAGCCATGAGACTGAATCACTGATGAGTGCAAAAAACTATAATTTGTATATTAAAACAGTAAAACCAGTTGTTGGAAATGTGTGTCAAAACCCCTTTAAAAATAAATATATACCTCTATGTATAGCAGAGAGGTGTAAATATTTATTTTTTTCGGTTTTTTTGTCACAAATTTCCAACAACTGTGAGTAAAACGATGTCCATGCTGTGTTTTATTTTGTTCCCATTGTGAGCCCCAGGGTCCCAAAGCTGCACGAAAAACATCAACCGAATTCAAAGATAACCTTTCACAAAATCGAACGCATACACTTTAGATATTGTTAATGCATTCTTTAAACGGTATTATTAAGATTGTGCCTGAATCATATTGACAGTCTGACAAGGTTGCAAATATGCAAGTAAATCACTTTTTTTTCAAAACAAACATACCGAATCTGGAAATGCGGTCAGAGATTTATAAACAACGCTACCGCGCATCAACTACACAACTATTGATGACGTCAAGGAACACCGGTACCCATAATAAGGTCAAGGTAACTTTCGGGGGCATCGGAAAACAGAAGGCCAACTGTGCAGTGATACTGGACATATTTACTCAGAATGGCCAGTGTACTAAGCATGCTCAATACGCTGATGTGTTCATTGCCTATATACTAATGTAATGCCGATATTCGCCATCGTGTACATGTATATTATGTTTTATGTCGGTTCCAAGGGTGGTGTCATTAAAAAAAAATACAGACACGAAGCTATTTTTTTTTTGCCACTTTCGGAACCCGCCACCCCAGTTTTATTTTACTATTTACCTTTATTTATATTCAATATAATTTTTTACTCATCATTTATAAATAGATGGATAATTTTTTAATGGCTGGATGCATAACACGTAGACATGTGAGCATGAGCACATATTTAAAAGAGCAACACAGAGTGTGATATTCATATGGTATAGCTATAAAGACATAGGCCTAAATATAACAGAAATGCAGCTTCACAGTTCTGCAGAGGGACAAGATAGTGAATTAACCCAGCTTTGTAATAAATACTAAATAAATACTCATACCCGTGCTATCCCACTCTCCTCACTCAACAAGGATGTCATGTTGCTTAAGAGGTACTATAGTAAGATAATGTTCAGGAGATACGTACGACAATGAAAGATTGAGATGGAGTATTTTAAGACACTCGAGCCCCTTTTTCGAAGTATTTTCGCAAATACCTGCATAATAAAAGCATATTTCGCCATACAATGTATCAGATATGTTTTTTAAAAGCATAAGAACTATTGCATGCTCTGAACGAAATTGGTGTGTAATGTAGGCTTAAGGATGCATTATCCGAATTAACGCTCCTAAATTACTATTTCTTTGGCTTCGGGGGTAAAAAAAATATTTGATTCGAGTCGAGGAACCCACCATTCAAAGCTCAGAGTGATCAGATATCGATTTTTGAAGTTTGTTATTTCTCGAGATGTGAAATTGTTTGTGGACCAGAAACACGTCGTCAAACGGGCGGTCTCGGACAAAATTGCGGATGAAGATGGATAACTCTAAAAACAAGTGGTAATACGGCCAAATTTCGTGAATACTCAAGTGATAAAACGGCCATATTTTGTTGAACAAAATGTTGACAAATAACAAGTTTTTGGGAAATTTGATACCATAGTTGACAGTGATTATTATTATTTTGTCACAAATAATCGATTCTGATAACTATTTAAAAGCTGTTTTGAAGAAATGTTGTTGTTGTTGTTGTATCTTAATGATATGGGGACCCTCTGATCTGATTGAGTACCTTTAATAAAAATACATATATATAAATTAATATTAAACCTACCGTACATTACAAACTTACATTACTGCTATACATGTACATAGTGCTACGTATACTATATACAGTACTACCATGATGGTTATCATGGGGTGCATATAAAGTAAAGGGGATGGCAGAAGGCTAGCTAGTATATATATATATATATATATATATATAGTCTGAACATTGGCGGATACAAGATCCGGAGCCGGACTATATATGCACGATTCGAAAAACCTGAGTATATATAGTATGAGTCGACACTTCTGATAACAGATAATTTCAATCAAATATCCATATTTGGTATATTATGAAATAAAACATAAATCATACAAAATCAAAAATAATAGTTAAAACCACATGGCGGTTTGCGCACCAAAATACGCATAATTTTATTCGCTTTTGAATTTTTCTCAGTATCGAAATCGGTCGATAAATACCCGAAATACCTTTCTACGAGCAGTATGTAACCCAAAAAGACGCATTGAAGTAATGAAAAATACAACTGTGAATACGGTGTTTGGGTCCCAAACACTCGCACGACATGGAACAGAAAAGGGCGTTCCGTGGTAGTCTATATTCCTGATATGGTAGCAATAATAAAGAGCGTTCGTCTGACGTCTGGCGAAATGTTGAAATGGCTGAAAAATGGCTGTGACTTTGGCAAGTGTTTTCAGAGCATATGAAGCCATTTTATCAATAGTTCATTTATTTCCTGATGTTTGGTAAAGCACTAATGTAATGTAGGTTTAAAACAAATTTATATATACAACTAATAGCAAACCTGAATACGCGTTGTTCGGTAGGTTGGGTGCTGGTAAAACTATTGAATCCTTGGGGAATTAAACATATACTTTTATTTCACAATAACCGAAATTCCAGCTGGATGAGAGATGTATACATCAATTTGGTGACAGAGTCATCCATCATAAACAAGATAGTTAAAACGCCTAGATTCTGGAACATATATAAATATAGAGCTTCTCGAATGTACATAGATCCTATATGAAATCGGGTGCATATAAACGAAACATACATCAGGTTCACAAGTGTAGCTGCATATATATAATAAACTGCTTCGAACGAATACCGAAACCACGATGATGCTCTAACGTAATTTTCTGTATGTATAATTTTGAAATAAAAAACGCCGAATACTTGACACTTCATATCATACCACATCATATATTTAGTTCTGGTGTTTACGTATTTTACAATTACAATTGATTAATATGTTCACTTGTTAAATAGCCAAAATTAGCGTCTTATCTGATAACCAAAAATTGCAACTTGACGCGATAATTAAGTGACGTGTTATAAATTAGACGCCATGCAAAGATTTTATCAGTATACTGTGACCACTGAATTGTTAATTACTATAAAATATAGATTGATTTTTCATATTAATTGAGATATTAATCTTATTGAATAACAAAGAGCAAAGGCAAAAATAAAAATAAAAATTTATATATAAAAATTAATACCAAATAAGTATAGGCCTACAGTGATTGTGGACAGCGTGGTGCATTACGATTTATAATCTCCTATATTTTGAGAAGTAATTGTTGACTGTTCTAGAGTTTGGCTTGATACATGTATAGTGGAACTCACTAATTGAATCGGGGCTACCGTCCCTATGGTGGGACCAGGATAATATTACCATTGATGTTGTAAATATGAATAATATTGTCCAACAAACACTGAAGGACGAATACATACTGCAATGGAAAATTAATATGGAACAATCAAGTAAATGTACCACATACCAAAAATTGAAAACAATATTTGGCCTTGAAGACTATCTGAAAATTGTGAATCGCAAGGATGCAATTATCCTTACTAGATTTCGAATGTCCAATCACATGTGGACTTCGCATTGAAACTGCATGGATCATGGACTGATACCAATCGGAAAGATAGAGTATGCACGAGATGTAATATAGGGTTACTTGGAGATGAATATCATTGTATTTTACAATGCTCTTCGCTTGATTATCTGAGAAAAAAGTATATTCCCAAATTCTTTCGAAATTATCCGAATTTAGTTAATTTTACTAATTTTAACTCCAAAAACAATAATATATTGATTAAACTCTCAAAATTTATACAAAACGCAAGAGTTAATCACGAATAATGCATGATATATATCTGCACTCAGTCACGATATCTCCAACAGTTTCGAGGAGATAGCGCGATTTAGTGATGCATGTCATCAAACAACATTGTGATGCCCTATAATATAAATATTGAATAGCTCTCGCCCCCTCCCCTCACACTGAAAAACCATTTCCACTGTTGCACACCATGTATTGAATTGTAATATTATGTATTATCTTCTCATAATATCATGTAACATGATTTACTTGAGAAATAAACATTTGAAATTGGTGCATGCCGCGGGCCATGACTCCATTATAGGCCCAATATTGTTTTTGAAGCCAAACCAAGCTACATATGTATACTATATACATTGTACATGACCCTACATGCTATATAGTTTAATGCATGCCCCCATCTCGCTCGGTCCCATGCATGTGCACATGGGAGTTGAGGTCGGCGAGTGTTAATTTCGGCGTTTTTGCGTACATTCACAGCAAATTCGACAACAGCGTGTGGGTTAATTTATTCACTTCCGCTACAGCTATAGCGACTTGTCCGATCGTCCATGGGTGCAGAGGGGTATTCGCTGCATGATATGATGTCCATTCCCGTGGTAAGGCAGCCAGGGGAGGTGCGGTCGGTGCGTTTTTGGATTTTGCGTACTTGACGGAACATGCACGGGTGTAAGCTATAGGGGTTAACAGTGCCGCTTCGACTCAAACTATCGGCTTAGGTATTGGAACTTTGGTACTTACATGTCTCTTCTGCACGATCATGTATGCCCCACCTCGCTCGGTCCCCTGGTGGCGCGGTGCGATCGGCGGGCGTTATTTTCGGCGTTTTTATATGTAAACATTCATAATAGCGAATTCGACAGCAGCGTATGGGTTAATATATTCACTTCCGCGGCTTGCCCGATCGCCCATGGATGCGAGGGGTATTCGCTGATGATATGATGTCCCTTTCAATGTCAGGCAGCTATAGGGTCGGGGCGGTCGGTGCCTTTTTGGATTTTGCGTAACTGACGGAACCGGCCGCAAGTTAGGCTGAATATGTCACTCTCATCGGTTTTCTGTGCGTTACACAGATTCCTAAATTTGTGATAAAGTTACCCAGGTTGGAGATAATTGTGATAAAGTTACCCAGGTTAAGCAAATCTCACAATATCAACTCGATTTAAAAGTGAAAGAGGGAAATATTGTTCAGTTTTGGCAAGTAATAGGCCTTATTAAGCAACAATTAAGACATATTAGTACTGTTGTTCGTCATTTTGTTCGCAAAAATGAATAATTTGTTGCTAAACATGAAATGTTATTAACCTGGGTAACTTTATCACACTCCTCTCCAACCTGTGTAACTTTATCATAATTTCAGGAACCTGTGTAACTTTATCACAGAAAACCGGTGAGAATGACCTATTCAGCGCAAGTTAGGGGTTAATAGTGACGTTTCCGATCAAGATATCGACTTACGATATATAGTGCATGCCCCATCTCGTTCGGCCGGACCCCGTGCCCATCTCGTCCGGACCCCGTGCCCATGGGAGGATGGGTGGGATAGAAAATTCGGAAACAATAACTAACCCACCCATACCCTCATGCAGAAAACACACTAAGTAACCCAGTCTGGCCTCGGCTGCGCCCTCCGATCGCAATATATACACAACCAGGTCAACGGGTTCTGACACTCACACATGAGTGAAAGTCGGGCATTACACCACCGAGAGTTGATGAGCCTCGACAGACCTTACGTCAACTGGGTGCCATTGCACCATCTTCCTAGCGTTGAGCCCGTATAGAACAAGCCCGGAATACAACATACTATAGGGCCACTGGAGTCCATACAAGCACCAACCAAGACACTAGATTACAATAATTCACCACTCTAAATGATATCAATAACGATAATTCTCAGAAAAGACATTTCTAGAAGCATTTCCGCGGGAAAGTGTCAAACCAACTTTTTTACCATAATTCGAAGGTGCCGAACACGAATATATTAGACTGCCTGTCGCCCGATTGGATGAACATATGGTTCAATAAACGGCTTTTAAAATCTTCGTGTTTTCTTCGCTGGAGGGTTGTTGATACGGCGCACCATACAACGTCATATAACTGGCCTTGAACTTACTCAAACTTATATACTCCCCGCGGAACGTTCAAAGCCGCGTTGTATCATGATACTATCATCACAGTAATAATTCTGAAACATTAACATCATATTAATCAGGTACCTACGGTAAGACATTGCTGTTTTGTATATTTATCGACGATTCTCGTAATAATTCTCTTATAGTCCGGAAGCCAATAGGGGTACCCTTGCACCCCCCCCCCCGGGACTTAACTTCACCCCACACATTTTGTTCATTATTATGTCCTTCAACTTTTAAGCAAATGGATGTTAACAAGAACAAAATATGGCCGTGTAGACTCCAGACACGATGGCGTCCATCCTGGCCGCCGTTTTTCAGATCAGACCCTAAGTCAGTTTTATGCAAATAATAGCGGAAAATCTATTAAAATGTATACAAATGTATATATTTTCGTGAAGCTAAGACATAATGACATTTTTTTGACGCAAAATTGAAGCTCACCCTCCAAGATGGCCGCCAAAATGGCCGCCGGAAGTTGAAAATATGACGTTTTTTAACACATATCTTCTAGATCAGTTCATGTTGTTTGGAACTGGTTGAGTAATATAAATTTATTTTGTGTTTTGTATATTAACTGATCATTGGAGCGGCGTGTATGAGTACGGTATACAGTGAGTTGCTGAATTGTCGTGTGTGAGGTGTATATGCAAGTATGGAATGTATAAGTGGTCGTGTGCGTGGGTATTGGTATATATGGAAGGGCTCACCATTGGTTAGGTGTATATGTATACCTGGATTGACCCTATGGTCATGGGTATGGCGAATAGGTATACATGTAGTGGCTGTATGGTCCAATGTGAGATGAATATGTATACACTGAGTGAATGTATGATCGTGAATGTGGTGAATATGAATACATAGAGTGACTATATGGTCATGTGTCAGGTGTAGGACTATACCTGGTGTTCATGCATGGTGAATCGTGGTTGTATCGTCATTTGTGGTATGTGCGGGTATAACCAGGTATGGCTGTATGGTCAGGTGTACGAGTATAAAGTGGTGACTATATTGTCATTTGTGTTGTGTTTGTTTACATGTGGAGTGACTGAGGTAATGGGTGGGTTGTACATGTGTACATTGTGTGGCAATCGCTTTCCACAATAACTCAAGGATATGTTAATCAACAGAGAGATCATGTCAGAGAGTTCTCCATCTTGATGGTGCTTATGTACATGTGTGGAAACGTTAAACGTGGAAAGCGATAACCACCCATTATCACACAGTCATTCCATATATACATAAACACCACAGACATAACAATATAGTGACCAACTGTATAAACGTACACCTGACCCATGACCACGGTGACCATACAGCCATGAGTCACAGTGGAGGCACACCGGGTATACTCCTAAACATGATCCATAACCATATAGTCACTCCGTGTATACCCATGCATTCACCTCACCATTGGCCATACGGTAATCTCCTGTATACCTATTCTCCACACACATGGTCAAATAGACATTCAATATATACATCAACACCACAACAATGACCATAGAGTCACTCCAGGTATACATATGCACCTCACCAATGGCCACATAGCCACTCGCTTCATACACATACCCTCACCCATGCCACCTGGTATACTCCTTCACCTGACCTATGACCATATATTCACCCCGTGTGTACCTATTCAATACATTCATACATGCTCATGGTCAATCCTTGTATACATATTCACCTCACTATTGGCCACGTCACTCCCCGTATCCATATATGTCACACCATAGCCGAATAGCGACACAAAGATATACTAATACACCCCAGCCATGTCAGAAAAGTCACTCCATGTATGCATATGCACCTCATCCATGGCCATATAGTCACTCGCTATATACACATACCCCTCGCCCATGACCATATAGAAACACGTGTGTATACCCGTATAACCTACACATGGCCATACCGCCACGAGTCACCAAGCAGGAACACCAGGTATACTCATACACATGGCACGTGACAATTTAGTAACTCCCTGTATATATATATATATATATATATATATATATTCATTAAATTTATGATCATAGAGTCACTCCTTGTATACCTACATGTACTCATCTCACCATTTACCATACAGTCACTACATGTATACCTATTCGACACACATAGTCATATAACCACTCGATATATACATATGCAGCCCACCCTAGACCATAGAGTCACTCCAGGTATACATATACACCTCACCAACGGCCATTCAGCCCTTCCAGATATACAAAAAACCTCCACATACGACCACTCATACCTTCCATACTTTCAAATACACATCACACATGACAATTCAGCAACTCTCACTGCATAATCATACACGCCATTCATGATCATACAGCTAATCCCCATACACCCACCAATGATAATACATCCACGAGATATATAAATATCTACCACAATGACACTCCCTATATACCCACACGCTCGATAATGTCCACCCAGCTTACTCCAGGTATGCATATACACTTCAATCATGACCGTACAGTCATTCCATGTATACATATACACATTACCCGTAACCATAAAATAACTCCCTATTTATCCACACACCCCATACATGATCATACAGACAACATATGTACATCCCACCCACGACCTTACAGTCACTCCATATATAGATAATCAACACATAGATGACCATGTAGCTATATCCATACACCACATCAATGTTCATATAGGCACATCGGGTGCACCCGTACTGGATAGACACAACCATACAGTTACTCCATTCATACCGATTCACCTCACACATGCCCATGACCTCTCCCTGTATACCTATGCATCTTACCATAGACAACCCACACATAACCATATAGTCACTCCTCGTATACCTATTCACATCATTCATGACATACAATAAATCCCTGTATACCTATTCACCTCACATATGATCATATAGTAACTCACTGACTACCATCTTGGCATCCACCCTGTATCCAGTTGATAGTTTTTGTTATCATAATGGAACAGAATAGCCACAGATTATGGTTCATCTCGGTTCTGTCTCAAAGTTCTGCCCATTTCCTTTCAATAATATGGCCAGAATCACAAAAGAGGTTCTCGGCAAAATTCTATACTTTAAAATGAATTTGTCATGCCCCAACTGGGACAACCAGTATATAACATATAGTTGTCAGTTAGTTAACTAACACATATAATAACCAAGTGAGTCACAATTTACTACCTTTTCGGATAACACAGAGAATAATGTTCGGGATATATGTAAAAAAAACTTTTTATAAATTTGGTTGCCATTTTGGAAGTCATCTTGAGCAATTTGGTCTATAAATACCGTAGTGTGACACATTTAAGATAGACCAAAACAATAAACACATTTGAATCCAAAGACAGTTACATTTTTGAAAAAATGGTCCATACCTGAAAAGTTAATTTTTGCCGATAATTATGTCAAGTTTTTGAGAGAAAAGTCCAATATTTTTGGTGATGTCAGTGGTGACAATAGTAACAATTAACCATGGTGCATCAGACATGTTAGTATTCAATGTATAGGTGGCAGAATAGCCAATTTTATACATCAACCACAACTTGTTAGCGATTACAGGACACGTTGGGGCAATATTTACCATTTTCCATATTTTGGCGGCCATTTTGGTTCCAATGAGTTGGAATATGCATAGGTAATGATATGCCTCACTTAGATTACAAAGTTCTGTTCATTTCGTGTTGAAATATGACTAGAATCCCAATTGTGATTTTTTTGTGAAAGTTTATACCGCGTTCTAAAAAATCGAATTTTTGAGGGAAGGGGCTAGGACACCAATAATTGCATATTTAATTGCTCCAATGATCAGTTAATATACAAAACACAAAATAAAGTCACTTTACTCAACCAGTTCCAAACAGCATGAACAGAACTTTCAACCGGGTGTGATTTCATGAAGAGCGTTTATTTATTAAATAACATACTTGTCCATATATGTATAACAGATGATGATATAGTTTTGACAGAAAGGTCACGAGGGGTGATTCAAATAACAAAGTATTCCCATGTTCATGAGATTATATGTATAACGAGTGTGAAATATGTCTCGATATTGACTTACTGTATTTTCGCAGCAATAACAACAGTATGAGACTTTAAGTTGATTTTATGGGTGAAATTTGGGTCACAGGCAGCGACAGGCACCCTCATTGGATTCAGCATACTTGAATTATGATAGAAAACTTAGTTTCATGCTTTTCCCCAAAAATGCCTCTAGGGTTCTAGTATTCCACACATGTAGCTTTTCCGACCAGACTACGATACATAGACACAACTCACAAAATAAACAAGAAAACCATAGTCAGAAATGGTAACGCCACCAAGATCATATTATTAGCCATACATAGAAATTATAATAATATGATATAAACTAGCTTTCAAATCCCATGTGGGAAATTTGGATACTTCCATATATCAAGTTTTCCCCGTTTCTCGTGTTATACATTACATTCTTTTTATTACACTAGCTGGTGGGCCCGACTTCGTCCGGGCTGTTTCCCATCTGATTTCCGGCGATAGGCACGATTTGACCTTGAATTGACTATTTTGAAAGTCAAGGTCAGGTCGGGGTCATGATTTGAATCGTCCAAAACACTCCCCGGAGAAAAGTATCCCTAGGTATCAAATTTCGTCGAAATCAGTCCGTTTTACCCGATTTGACCTTGAATTGACCATTTCGAATGTCAAGGTCAGGCCGGGGTCACGATTTGACCCGTACAAAACACCCCCTGACAAAAGTACCCCTAGGTATCAAATTTCGTCGAAATCAATCCGTCTTACCTGATTTGACCTTTGATTGGCCATATTGAAGGTCAAGGTCACGCCGTGGTCACGATTTGACCCGTCCAAAACAGTTCCCGGATAAAAGTAGCCATATGTATCAAATTTCGTCGACATCCGTCCGTTTTACCCAATTTGACCTTGTCAATTGTCAAGGCGAGGTCGGGGTCACGATTTGACCCGTCCAAAACACTCCCCGGACACAAGTACCTCTAAGTGTCAAATTTCGGCGAAATCCATCTTTGATTACCACACGATCGCATGCTTTCCAAAGGGTGCGGTAATATCAATATCAGCACATGTGCTAATCTGTGTCGGACTATTTTATTCAGCGGTGTAAGACTACAGCTTTTAAAGCGACCCATTTTTACTTTTACATCGACCTAATTACTAGCCTAGTAACCAGACCAGAAAGGACAGAATCTCTTGGGATATGCATTGACTGAAGCGCGTGATGAAATTGCAAAGGAAAGTAATGGCGGCGATTCCAAATGTGAAAGCGAAGAGAACCCAACACATGACTCTGCTGTGGGGTATGTAATGACTGAGACGCGTGTTGAAATTTCAAAGGAAAGTAATGTACGTGACTCTATCGGTACGATTGAGTCAGTTACGACACTACCTAATTACCCATAATGCAATCCCCCATTTGACAAGAACATATTACACCTGTGGCAATTACAATATACAATTATGTAGCTTCTCATGTCTCAGCCACAAATAATGATAATCCTATTTATTCGATCAACGTATTCGGAAACACACATGAATAGTACAACCACCGGCCCCTGGCACAAATTGGTCATAATACTAAAAGTACATATATATAAGACACAGGGGTCTGGGATTTTTTTTATTATATTATTTTTAGGGTCACATTCCCCATTTTAA
Source organism: Siphonodentalium dalli (assembly GCA_032622095.1). NCBI lineage: Eukaryota > Metazoa > Mollusca > Scaphopoda > Gadilida > Siphonodentaliidae > Siphonodentalium > Siphonodentalium dalli. The sequence continues at coordinate 102,061,741 of CP136063.1, forward strand.
AGAAATAATACCAAGCTTCGTGAAAATGGCTTCAAAATCACTACTATTTCAAAATACCAAATGTGTTGACAGGACTGCCCCTTCTATAAATATTATAATAGTCTTCAAAACTAACATCCATAAAATAGAATAAAGCAAAACAAGTTTTAAAAATCTATTCCCAAATTTAAAAAAAAATGAATTTTTTTACAAAACATCTGCCGATCTGCATGCCCGTCCGTTTGATCGCCTATATAATTTATAGCAAAAGTTAAACATTATTAGCGCCCTTAATCCCCGGGTTACGTGCATGCTATGACCCCATGTACACATTTTCAGAGGGGTTCAGTCTTGTTGTCGCCTTTTGCCTGACAGACACACGAACTCAATTTATTTTTATAATAGTAAAAGTTAATGCTAATATGTCACTCTACATTTGCACGCCTGACACCCCCGTCAACAACCCCGCCATCGCCAGTGTACGCCCGTGGCATCGGCATAGAAACTGGCCAACATCCCGCGAATGGACGTCGCCTTGATATGAATCAAGATTAGTTCCCAGTTTTACTATACGAGTAGGCTGCACTTTCAAGAATGGACAGTCCGTAGGTAAAACAAAGTGCATCCTGATTACGATACGGCAAACTAACTTCATTTTTATTATTCGATTAATACAAGTCGTTACTCTTTTCATCATTACTATCAGTAAAACACGAATTATGCATGCACGCAAGAAACAGGTCTGTTGTCTTGTGACAAACGCATGGCCAAATAGCCTTCAGGTCTCTTTGAAAAGCCGACGAAATTTCTAACAGATGTACACATCGTTTATTAATTTCGTCTGCTTTTCAAAGCCAAAGGCGAAGCAGTTAACCAAACTCCAGACAGAGGTATCTCATCGTTTCGGAGCGATAGTGTAGAGGGAGCTTAATGGAGTTTGGCAGTTAACGCATTCTGTGATAAACACAATCGAATTCCGGCATGCACTCTGAACCAACGGAGCATATCGGTACGATTGAGCCAGGGTACAAAACATAATTTTCCCACAGTGATGCAGTGATACAGGCGATATATGAAAAACTGTAAAACAACTTACACCTTGTGGCGTAATAAGGTAAGCCTTTATCGCCGGTCCAGGGTCGAAATGGGGGGGGGGGGGTGGCTATCGGTGGCATGCACCCCATACGCATTAGGCACACACATACACCTACTGTGTATGGGCGGTTAGGAATCTACTCACGTACCCTAAATACGCTCTTCATCGGCATCACGGCATAACTAAAGAGGGTTGTATGAGAGGGGTGACAGCCTTTCAAATCTTCCCGGGGGTGATCCCAAACTCCCAACTCCACTTGGCCATTTCCGCTTCGCTGAGGAAATAACATCTTCCATAAATAGACACCATATTCGCGCAATGCTACACTATACGGCGCTGGCAATAAGGCGGTGACCTTGACTCGTTGACGCATATTTGTAAATGGATCAGAATGTATTCACTGTATGCCGATACCAGACTTGATCGTGCACTAAATAGTTATAAATAGTAATAAATAGCAAAAATTAGCCCAAGGTTAACAGACGAGTCTCCTAATCAACAGACGTATTTACATGTCGTATATAAACAAGGTCAATCTCGTGATTGAAACAGACCGCAGATATGGTTTCTATTTATGAAATAGGTTATTTCCTCAGCGAAGCAGAAATGGCTGAGTCATTGAGAATGATATAACCACAATCATGATGATTGTTGATGGAGAAAGTCCCATAACTCTGGCATGCATTCATCTGTCCAGTCTGTATATATTCTCGGATATTTCAGACACAAGCCATGTATATAATGGAGATAAAAAAATCTTTACCGGGAGTTATCCGGAAAACACACAGAAGAAAGTTCATATAACTTTTGTAAAAATCATCAGACAAATGCCCCAAATGAAGTCAATTTGAATTTTGATCTACACTGAAAATCTTATTGAATAAAATCTCTACTCAACACGTTGAGTGAAAATTTGTTGAGCGGTTTGTATTCAACGGTTGAGTAACAAGTACTCAACAATGACAAACCATGATATCTGATTCGAATTTAACCCTTTACCCAACAGAAGGGCCCTGTGCCAATGCATTCTCTTATATATGCGAGTCGACCATAGGTCGCCTCGCATATATAAGAGAATGCATTGGCTTAACACATTAAAAATTATAAAATTGTTAAAGAATGTAAGAAAAAATGGTAAAAAGTGTTAAAAACAGATTTTGTTTAGGCCAATGCATTCTCTTATATATGCGAGGCGACCCATGGTCGACTCGCATATATAAGAGAATGCGTTGGCACAGGGCATAACTGTAACTATCACAATGTGGTCAAGGAGCCGGTTCCAATGATATCCATATCTGTATGGTTCTATTGAGACAGACCGAAGATATTTTAGGCTGTTGAAGCTTTATTTGGCAGGTTTTGGCCGGTTTGTTGGGTAAAGGGTTAATCAACACATTGATTAAAATGTTTATGAACAATAACTCTATTTAAACACTGTGCATATATAATGGTAGTCATTTCCAGATGTTTAATCTACGTTTCAACATTATGTTTGGATCTATAAATGCAACATTGAGGTGGGAAGAGATGGCTGACAGGTATGTTGTCACAACTCACTGCGTGCATGAGTTATCCTCTCCGTAAAACCGGGAAAATTAGAAGAAAAAAATAGAAAAACAAAAACTATAGCACCGTAATCAATGTATACGTTAGTAGTCCAAGCCTGCTCGTACATAATCCATCTAATAGACTGGGTTAGCCAGATGTTAACAGTATCTTAGTTGGTTTACGTACAAGCAGACGGACTATAGTACGCTAGTAGCGTATACAATATTAAATTAATTGAAGGATATACATTGTACCTCTGGTCAAAAATAAATCTATTTGAATTACACATTCCAATGATATATAACATCAGTTATGACCCACTTGATATTTAGAGGATATTACTTGGTTTGTTTGGTATTAGGCCCGATATCAGCCCGAGGTAACCTCATATGAGCCTGAGACCGACAACTCTGTCAAAATTGTGGATTACTCCGACCTGCAGACCTAGTTATATGTATTATTTAGCAGCGAGATAGAGTTACAGAATGTCGTCAAACCATATTACTCGGATTTGTGATGTCGTAAAATGGTATTATACTAGCATTGTTGGTGTCGTAAAATGATATTACTCGGGTTGAGGGCTAAATGAAGCGATGTTCACCAAGTTCGATAACAAGCAATTTTGGGCAAAAATGTCACAATTATTTACATAACCAGGACTATAATAACAACAAATGTATCTACAATATATCTTTAATTATAACAACGCTTTCCAAAAACAAATTGAACAACATTTCCACACCAGTTACAGTATGTTCACTATTTACAGTCAACAAGAAACGAACAAAACAGCAGATTAACAAGTTCAACAAACAAATTTAATATTGGATCAAATTTTATAATATATAAACAGCTCAAAATATCTTAATACAAATATATACCTGAAAATTGTCATTCTGCACATCATAATAATATTATACGGCTAGAGGGTCGTAGTAGCTCCGCTGTTCGGGGTCTCAGTTGGAGGTGTCCACCACAGCCGTATATACGGGCGCCCGAATTTTTAGAAGGGGCCGAGGCTTTTTGGCGGTTTTTTGTTTACATGATATACTCATGGTTGAACATAGTTTTTGTATAATATACCTTGTATATACAAATAAATATAACAAAATAAATTCAAGTTAACCTTAAATATGTATAATTCGGGCAGAAATGTGAAAAAATACTGTAATTTGCTGTGATTTCCCCCTGAAATACCATTCAATCTGCCCGAAAATTGACAGAATTTGATCGCAAATATCTCCAATTTGCCCGAATTTTCTGCGTTCAGAACGTTTTGGAGTGGGGGGGGGGGGGGGGTGCAGTTGTGTGCATGTGCCAACGTAGTTACTAACTTTGATAAAATTATTTTGCCCTTACCTCCTGACTTTTCAAATAATGTGAACAATAACGACGCTCATTTTGACGAATAGCTATGCACAAAAGGAGCGCTATTATTATTATCATTATTTTGATAATTATGTATACCTCGGACAAAGATATCGATACTTCAAACATTCAGATTGTAAAATATATTCGCCTTTAAAGGTGCTCAATCCGATTCGATGGTCTCCATATACTCAGATTCCACAACATTTTTAGAAATGCCGCTTCAGTTATCAGAATCGATCAATTTTCCAAAAATATTGCTAACCACTGTGAAATATAGTATAAATTTGCCCGAAAATATGTTATTTATCAACATGTTTTTCGACGAAATTTGGCCTTTTTATCGACAGAAAGCCTCTTGATTTTAGAGTTATCCATCTTCATCCGCAATTTGGTCCGAGACCGTCGGCTCGTGGAGTGTTTATTAGGACACCAATAATTCACGATGCTGAATGCTAATATATTTTTAAAAATCGATATCTAACAACTCTTGAGCTTTGATAGGAAGGTTCCTCGACTCGAATCAAATTTGTTAACCCCGAATCCAAATAAATAATAATTGAGGGGCAATATTCACCAGCCCAACGTATGATCCATTTCAAGTTAGAAATTCTTACTAAAATCAAATAGATACTCTTACTTGGAAGTCCAAAAGAAGTATGAAATTAACAGATGACAACAAATGTCTAATAATTTCATAATTGAAAATTGACACTTGTGAGGTTTTCAAATTAGATTATTGGATTACCTTTTAGCGATAATTTATGGATCATCATCTACGTTATGTTATATTGGCTTATTGCTCTTACGAAAACTCAAATCGAAGGTCCATCTATGTCTGAGTTTGGATGTTAAGTCACATTGAAATCTTCATGTTTTCCATGTTCATCATATATAAATTATCATACAATATATGTGTGCATGTAATTCATTTGTTTTCAACTTTATTATACATTTGCATGTATATATCAATTACTACTTGAAAATGTATATCATATAAAACATTCAATATTGCTATGTTTTAGCGTTTGTGATACTCACATTTTACCCGTGTCTGTTGTTAGGTTTAACATTATATAATAAAGATAAAAAAAAGAAAGAATTCACCCTCAATTTCCCCCAATTTAGAGTCTCAATTCAATTTGGCAAGTCCTTTTGGAATTTAAAAAAAAAAAAAAATCATTTGGGAAACAATTTGGAATTTACCATGCTAGAAGTCTATATTTACTACGTGTTATATTGATCATTACACAATTTCGGATATACATCAATCTATTCAAATAGCGACATTGAACGCGTGTAATTACTAAACAGACACAATAGTCACAACGACAGTTTAGATACAATAGTCATTCACTAAGCATGTGCATCTATACTTTGAGATGAAATTACACTGTCCAAGTATACGTCTTCGCCCACGTGATGTACAAATTAACAAAACTATATTTGCGATAGACTGGCCCTTGCCCATGCAATATATAGAAAGTCGCCCGATCCACAGTAACCTGACCATATACATGTGAGTGCTGATTGACTGGATGAGACCAATGAAGCTCAGCTTCAAATTTGGCAAGAAATGTCATACTGAATCGTGTCCATACAAGATATCGAGAGGGTGTCTATAAGAAGCCAAGAACACCAGATCAAATGTAAACATAAAATTCCGCTTTCTGGTGAAACATTTGTCCAATGTTCTTGAGTGCTTCCGGTTTCTTGTTAATATGCGCGGTGCTGGAAACCCACGCTATAAATTCCTCGAAAATGACGGCAAAATATTATCCCGTGTATATATAGGTTCTAGGCTCTGTATGTGCACGGTCATTATGTTACAAGGTAGATGGGCAACAGTGTGGAAACCCCCATTGAAATCGTATAGTACAAGATTTGTTAGAACAGTTTGACGGTCCGGGTCATATTTAATTGTGGCGAGGGATCTGTAAAGAATTTGTCAAGCATAAGGATGGGACATCCCTGATTTTTTTTTTACTTCTTAACTATATATCCCACGTGTTGTATATACGGCATTTTCTCTGTTCTTTCTCCATATTTATTACATGATCATACCCTTATTCCATTTAATAAACCCATTCTATAAATTGTAATATGTAACGTTCGTTGCATAACAGGAAAAAGTGTCAGGTGACCTTTGACTTCCGGCTTGTCATATGTTTACATCCGTTCGGCACGTCTCAAAATACCGTGGCTTCCAATATTTATCCAACAAACTCTAATGAATGAATGAAGAGTTTGAAAAGTTATTTCATTAAATATACGCCATTAAATACGTCAAAGAGGCTTTATTTAGCTGGGACTATTTATTTACGCGGACAAACAACGCATAGTTACGCGAAACTTTATCGCATACCTTATATAGAAGCCGCTGCATGTTAGTTTCACGTCCCATGAATTTGTTGATTTAAGTATGTTTTATCGATGTTTGGCATCAGTTAATAAATATATTCTGCAACTCGTCCCCAGTTTATAGCAGAATTTACAAAACTCGTCCAGTAAATTAGGTCGCCAAAGGCTCGGTCCAGACCTAATTTACTGAACTCGTTTTGTAAATTCCGATATAAACTGGGGACTCGTAGTTGATCCTCTACATATTCACTGTATGCAAATAAGTATAATTGGGAATATAATCAGTGCTCAGATATGAGTGGTCTCACAATTGTACATCGTTGAGTTGGATATACGGGAATTTGATCTCGATCTCGGCTTGCCGGCGAGTTCACAAACTGTTTTCTTGCTCGAATCCCCGAATATCCCACGAAACAGGGTACGTTTATCTCCATTGTAATTCAATCCATCAACACATTTAAAAGAACCTGCATGAAAAGCACCTTTGTTATCGACATTTCAAGATTTGAAGTGAGATGGTAAGGTATTTTACGCGCATTGTCAACGACACAGTGCTCTATAATTCAAAAATATGAGCATGGTGTATACAGCGACAGATGCTGGTAAACCGAAAACTTAGCCGCTCTCGGACAATCAGAATGCCTCCAGCGACATAATTATATTCGACTAGAATAAGTAACCGAGATCACCGAGTCGCTACCATATTGGATCCATCGTTTAAGAGCTACGTGTAAAAGTTCTGGAGTAGCATTCCATATATATGGCGCTTTTTAATATTCATGAATTCCATATGGAATGCTACTCCAGAACTTTGACCTGTAGGACTGAATGTGCGGAACGGCGCTGGATGGATCCAATATGGTAGCGAATCAGTGATCTCCCTTATTACAATGCAAGATAGCGCAATTTTCGAATAATCGTTATACTGTTTTCGCAAAATTTCTAAGTAGATCGGCGAGTCACTGACAATTTCGCGGAAATCGAAGTTAAATTAGCTACCAGAACTATCGTTGCCAATTTGACACGATAATTGCATCTCAATTCTGACATTTGTATGAGAGGTGTGGGTGTTAGACGTTGCTTGTTTTGAGTTCTTCGAGACAAACAAAGCCAATCGTGGAGCTATATATATCGAGCTATACAAAATGCTTTGGTTGTTGCCATCCTATTGATTATATATAGCCCCGAATACATGATACATTTTGTTGTGCGTATTTGCATGGTCAATTATTGAGTGGATACATAGACAATTTATCGTTAAACTGACTGATGTGGCCGACTTCGTCCGGGCTATTTAGGTATTTCTTTGTGATCGCCTCCGTTATATCGGTCCAGAAACATGCCTATTTGAGCGTCTATGAGCGAGGTCAAGGTCAAGGACATGGTATGTCGCACGTGAAATTGGACGCGCTCATATTGGACGCGCGGCCATCTATGATTTTCCGGAAGAGTGACTGAATCGATTAAGGTAGTCTTAAATACACTAAATCCGGCCATTTGTGGGATCATATCGTTTTATACTCAAAAGAATATATGAAACAAATGAATGAATTTGAGCCATGGATTAGTGCAAAAATACACTCATGTGGTATGTGAACGATACAAACGACGTGGCAATTATAATGAAAATTGATTTATGACTCCAGTCATAAACTCATTTTCATTATAATTACCATGCATGTTGTTTTACATCGTTCATGCAGCAAATTAAGTGTATTTTTCACTAATCCATGGCTCAAATTCATTCATTTGTTGCATATATGTTGTTGAGTATAAAAGGATATGATGCCACAAATGGACGGATTTAGTGCACAGTACCACTTTAATGGCTAATTAAGTGACCATCAATTGTTTTACGATATTTCGTGAATTGGCAGCTTATGATTAAATGTACTCAATCCGATTCGATGGTCCCCATATACTCAGATTCCACAACAACAACATTTTTAGAAATGCCGTTTCAGTTATCATAATCGATTAATTGCCCAAAAATAACGGTAACGACTGTCAACTATAGTATAAAATTGCCCGAAAATATGTTATTTATTAACATGTTGTTCGACAAAATTTGGCCTTATTATCGACAGAAAGCCTCTTGATTTTAGAGTTATTTTAGAGAAATTTGTCCTTATTATCGACAGAAAGCCTCTTGATTTTAGAGTTATCCATCTTCATCCGCAATTTGGTCCGAGACCGTCGGCCCGTAGAGTGTTTATTGGGCCACTAATAATTCACGATGGTGAATGATAATAGATTTAAAAAATCGATATCTAATAACTCTGAGCTTTGATAGGTCGGTTCCTCGACTCGAATAAAATATTCTTTAGCCCCGAATCTAAATAAATAGTAATTGAGGGGCGCTTAATCGGATTATGCATCTTTAAAGATGGTTTTTTAACAGAAGAAGTGATTTACAACCGGAGCAAACCGGTGCTGCGGAAAAAAATACGCAACCTAGATTTAATCGTGGAAACTAAACACTTACTCAAGGGATCTTTTTCGGGCGGTTAGAAGATTGCTAGATATGGCATAGCAGAAATCAAGCCCACGTGGCAGTAAATCATCCAAATAATCGTATAGTAATGCTCTAAGTAATCGACCGAGAGCTTTCCGATGAATGGCAACAAGCCATATTTCCGACTAAATCCTGAAAAGTTACCCATAATTCTGGTGTGGTTAAGGGGTCGATTACTTAGAGCATTACTGTATACTGGTCTGTATAAATCATGAGGGGTTATGGTGCTTTGTGTTGAATGTTATCTAGATGGAATCCACCAGCTATAATATTATAAATAAGGTTTATATATCGTAAATACATTATCTCTGTATTTATGTACTATTTAGGTGATGAGAATAAACAATTGAATTGAAAGAGAGTGTTTTAAAGTGCGTTTTTTAACACTTTACTTAAAGATGCATAATCCGAATAAGCTCCCCTCAATTACTAGTTATTTGGATGGGGGGGGGGGGTAAACTATTTGATTCGAGTTGAGATACCCACCTATCAAAAGCTCAGAGTTATTAGATATCGATTTTTGAAATCTACTATTTTTCACCTTCGAGAATTATTAGTAGCCCAGTAAAACTCGACGAGAAGGCTGTCTCGGACAAAATTGCGGATGTAGATGGATAAATCTAAAATCAAGTGGCTATTTGTGTCAGATATTTGACAAAATGTTGATAGGTTTTGGGCAATTTTACACTGTAGTTGAATGTGGTTAGCATTATTTTGGGCAATTACTCGATTCTGATAACAGAAGCGGCATTTCAAAACATGTTGTTGTTGGTGTTGTTAGAATCTGATGATATGGGGACCATCGAATCGGATTGAGTACCTAAACTGTTGTATTATGTAGGACCACTACTGGTGTTGTAAACATTACTGTAACAGACAAATCCGTGATTTTAGCCGAAAGTAAGTTCTATATTGGGTTATCACCTTTCCGATTAGCCCAGGATACCCATTTCGAAATACAATCCGAACATCACCTGCGATGTTACTCAGATCGAATACCAATCGCTTTCTAATCGTGATGACCCCAGGTTAAAGATGGTCTATCTCTTTGTAAACATGTGTTATATAGTTGCCGGGGTAAAATATTAGATATGAATCGAAGACCCCTGTCCGGAAATGCTTCTAGCGATTAATATTGACTATATTTTGAATATGTTCTTGTCTAAAACGTGTGGTTGTTTAGCTAAAGAACAATAGTGGTTACTGTTAACAGTGACCAGAAATTTTATTGCGTAATTTTGTAACAAATAAACGTTAATTAGACTCATTATCGCTTTCAATTATGTAATAAAACAATAGAAACAATCAATCTGGGACATTTGACGTTCGGAGCTTAGCTATAGGAACACCCTAATGATCTCTATCGCTATATGGTATAGCCGGAATTGTCTGTTCTAAAAATAAAACAATGAAGTGTCCCATTTAATCATCTCATTTGTAATAAAATATTCGAAATAAAATCAATATTAATTGATATAAGCATTTCCGGACATGGGTCTTCAAATCATATTTTATTATTTTATACCCACGAAACTATTTCAAAATTGTTATATGAAGAGATAATCCATCTTTAAGTATCTTTCGATATTCAATCGCGTGTGTATTTGGTGATACATAATATATATAGGCCGAATTAGGCGAACACTTTCAACAAAATTATCAATTGGTTGAATTGAAGCAATTGATACATGTACAGAAAACAATAACCATCATATTACAGAAAAGTTTGACCATTGCTTGTGTGTATAAATGTCGATCCAAATAAGCGAGATCACTGAGTCGCGGCCATATTGCATTCATCCAGCCCCCCCCCGTTCCGAGGTTTAAGTGCTGCAGGTCAAAGTTCCGGAGGTGCATATCATATATGGACATTTGGAACCTTCATGATTCCATATATGGAGCTCTTGGATATCCATGAATTCCATATATGGAATCAAGAATATTCAAAGGTTCCATAAGCACATCCAGAACTTAAACAGCGGAACGGGGCTGTATGAATCCAATATGGCCGCGACTCAGTGATATCGCTTATACGATAATATCAAATCTTTATCAAATTAAAGATGTATACAAGGTTCCAGACCTCCAGTTACCATAAGGGTACGTTCATACGCTGGCAAGTTTGCACAGTATGTTTTTGTGGGCATTTCGTCATAGGAATCCACATGGCGCCAGAATATGAACGGAAACATGCATCTTTACCAAAGCAAACGACATGAGAAGTACAATTTATGTAGTTCCACTTGTAACGGTGCTACTGTAATTTGCCTTCAAATACCTGTTTGATTTATTCTTGCGAGATAATTGCATGCTATTTACAGGCAAATTCCGGTAGCATCGATACAGGTGGAACTACATAGATTTTACTTCGCACGTAGTTAGCTGTGGTACAGATGCATCTTACATGCTTGTTTCCGTTCATATTCTGGCACCATATTGTTTTCTACGAACAAATGCCTGCAAACCATACCGTGCAAATTTGCCAGCGTATGAACGTATATAACATGCAAAATCTGATAGAACTAATTTTTTTTTACTTTGTACCGCTTATAAAAATATCAAAAACCAAGTGTAACTTATAAATTAGACATTATATACCAAAATAATTTTCGGTTTATTATTTAAATATTAAAGGGACCCAAGGCCTTCAGAGTGGGTAAATGTGCAAACTCATACAATAGGCTGTAAAATCATCTCCACCAAGAAAACAATGAACAAATATATATTAGTTGTTTCGTTCTTATAATAATTAATGGTTTCGATTTCCAAATCTATTGGAGACTTATCATTAAATAAAATTAGAACAAAGGCAATTTATTTTTAAATGTACTTGTTGTCACTTGGAATTGCTTTGGACCCATCAGCAAAATAATTATAGCTGTCCTTCTAAATCAGCGCAACTATAATAATGAAATAAATGAAGAGAAATGCAATATATACATCAAGCAAGATAGTGCGTTTTCGGGTGGCACTTTTCGTTCGAAACATGTTATTTTATACACTATAGAACCTTGATAAGAAATGAAATAAGTTTCATAATAATTAGCCTTGAACACTAAATGTATCTTTAAGCGCTGAAGGCTTTAACCCTTTCATGACGGGAACTGCATTAAATATCATGTGCCAGTGCGGGCTATTATATATGCGAGTCTCGCATATACAGGGAGCGTCGCATATATAAGAGAATGTACTGGCTTTATATACTAAAAGGTCATGGTAAATATTGTTAGGCCCATGTATTCTCTTATATATGCGAGTCTCCCTCGCATATATAAAATAAAGTATTGGCACGGGGTTTTGTCAAAATTTCAGGAAGCTCCGGTCGTGAAAGGGTTAAACTTGAAAGTCGTTATCCAATGCTGGTCTAATCGGCAATCAAATCTCACTCATGTTTTTCCTCACGCGAGAAAGTACGTGAATCGAATAATAACATATAATATAGATATGTGTATCTATATAACTTGAAGCAATCATACAGTATGACTTCCAGGTTGAATTGCAACCAAGAACGGTCAGAGTCACGTGATCAAGAAACGGCAATGGAAGCGGGGGAAACTTGATCACAGTCATGGCGCGGGCGCAACGAATGCCACTGCGCCACAGCGGACCTCTGCGACTGCAGCAGGCGTTCCCAGTGGGTGATCTCATGAGGGCCGGACGCATACTTGCCCAGAACAATTCGACCAACAAGATCGTCTTTACTCTTCGAGTTGTGGTCCCAAACAGTCATGACCAAACTAACGGCAGGCAACTGTTGCTGAGAGATATTGAAGTTGATTGACTCATTGAAAACAGGGTCCAGTGTGTTCTTTTTCGTGGAAGTCTTCTTAGTTTTTATAGGTTTCTCGAAATGCACAAGCGTGACTTTGACGAATGGATCTGAAGGTAGACATGTGATTATATATATAACACATGCACATCAACAAAGACCCTTTGATAGTGATCGCTGGGAGTATATTTCTTTGTTAACACTTAACAATCTATTTCACAGCAGGGGTGGTCCCAATACTAGACTGCATGATTTTGGTGACTTTTGTGGGTCGATATCGTAATACATTGAATTGATTGCCCAAGAGAAATTCCATGATTGTAAGCGACGCAAACCAATTAAGTCGGCTTAACAGTAGCCTAAATCATGCAATATCGAGATGGGACCTTCACCTACCGTGAACCACATTTAAGGAACAGATATTAGCTAAGAAATGTCTTGCCTATATTTCCAACTTACCCACCCCTCTCCCACGCAAACCAATCCAACATCTCTACTCTCAACTTAACTAAACCAAACACATCCATTTATTTGATTGGAAAATTTCTAACTGAGGGTGATTTAATGTTTAATTTGATTGAAACTAGGGCAACATTCAATCCTCATTCTAAAACATGACTCCTCACATTAAAATATTGGTTGGACATTCATAATCTGGTCTTCCAGCACTACGTTGACATCGGCTACTTATTTCCAGTTGATTATTCCTTATTCATAAACATTCGATTTTGACCAAACAACGGAGCAGTGGGTGGCCCACAGTAAAATATCGTAGAAAAGCCGAAACCAAACACCTCTCTAGCCCTTGTCGTTGCCGCGTGCACGAGGCGGCAATATTGGCATCCATTATATTGTTTTCAGGGTTGCGTTCCGATTTCGACCACGAGGTGGAGAAAAAAATTACACATATCTAGCGTGTTTATGGTTACGGGCCGATTTCGACCAATTAATGGAGTGGCCCATACAACGTAAGTTATCAAAGGAAAGCCAAAAAGTGTACCTCTCTACACCCGTGCCGATGTCGCACGTGTTGGAAAAAGTAGCACGAATATGTTAAGCGTTTTCATGGTTGCGGGCCGAATTCGACCAAATAGACGGTGCGGTGAGGTGGCTCAACGCAATTTATCATAGAAAAGCTGAAGTTCATAGTAAAGCTCCAGTTATAAGTTATCACAGAAAAACCGATAGCCCCACCTCCCAACCAGTTAGTGTTTTAAGCTTATATGGTGGTCACGGGGTAGGAACTGCTCCATGAGAAAAGATCCTCTTGTGATTTGCGGTCCAGTTCACTATCGATCCGTGTCCAGTTCACTTGCGAGTTTTTTGTACTTGGTCCAAAACAGACGTGTTTACACCATGTACCAAACTACCGTATCGCAATAACCATTAGCGATTAAATTCAAACGAAAGTGGGTCTAGTGTGATGTTTTAGTTCAAACATATATGTGCACACTTATTTTACTAAAAATCTGTTGCATAGATGTTCAGGTAGTGAACGGATCTTATCAATTGTGGACTGGGACCCATCACCAGTGAACTGGAACAGTTCTTAAAATGTATAAATTCTACTATTCCACATACTTAACAATGTCCAACTAGTATGTCTTGATAGTTGAGGCAGCTGGCAAGGTATATACAACAAATGAACTGCATATATATCTCCGTTGCGTAAAACTTGCCTTATTTACCATGGGAAAATCCCCAGTGACCTTGACCAGATCGGATAAGAACTGGACCGAAGATCGGAAGAGGTATCAGCCTCGCGGAGCAGTTCCTTCCCCGTGGTGGTACGGGGTAGATAAATGCGGCGTTCGGCTTCGCGCGGTTTATTTGGTCGAAATCTATTTTTTGCGAAAAAGGAATAATGAACTGGGAATATATAAATGTATATATAGCCGATGTCACCGTAAATAAAATACCGTTGAACATTTTGGTCGATATCAGTGGGGTGCGGTTTGAGATATCCACACCACTTATGCTGAATTGGACACACTCACCGGTGTTAACGGTACACAGGTTCTGAAAATTGTGATACAGGTACCCAGGTTAATCGAATAGAGAATTGAGGTTTTGATAAATGAACATATCTTCCCTCAGATGAAGCTATATATCTCCCAGTTAAATGGTGATATCCACCATTCAATACATAATTTCGAAAAGCGGAATGTTCCCTCAATGGGATAGCTACCATAGCTTGCTCTCACCCCGATAAATTTAATAGAAATTCCGACTCATTTCCGATTTTATCATAAATAGTAGACACTTTTTGACGTTAGGTAGTTCGTATGAAACATAATTATCATATATGGCGCATAATGCGTGTATCAATAGAAAAATATATGTTTAATTAACCATAAAATTGTCTAGCCTGCAGAGCGGTTCGCAAAAATACTATATGCGTCCAAGTGTGGGTACCCACCATAATTTCTGGTATCAACACCGCAGATCGATCCTGCGATGAGATGTCGCCAAACCAGAGCTGGGATGTCAAAGATGCGAATGATATACTTCACATTTTGACCGCTTCTGCTTGAAATTATCCCAATTATCATTCGAACAGGCCGCACATGGATCATCTTTAGGGTGGGGTGCATGTGCAAGGGTGAAAACGTGTATGTTTGTTTGTGTTTTTATGTTCTAATGTCATATTAATATTATAGGCTGTTCTGTGTTATTCGACATTATAGGCCGGGAACTGTACAACGAATGGAAACATTAAATCAGTGTAAATCATGAGTTTTCAGGGACGTGGCTAGAGGGTCTTTGTTATGGGTGTTCACATATAGTTTCTAAATTCACCCCCTTCCAGTAACTTCTATTTGAACCCCCATGTTAGGTTCCAGTTTTCATCGAGTTTACAACGGGTTCTTTCAACTGCTGGATATGACAACCCCTAAGTTTAGATTTTTTCATCTGGTGACCGTTTTAGTTCACAAATATGGTCGAAATTATTTAAATTAGGCCTAAAAAAAATACCTTTGTTTCCGGTAACGGGTGGCAAACAAATAGGGGGGGGGGGGGGTAAACTTTTTTCAAAAAAATTACCATAAGATACAAAGTATTAATAGCCCTAAATGTGTTTTCTATACAGGTATACTATGTATACAGTTTATCTGGATATAATATTGTAAATGAACTCTTAAGGCACTGTATTTTATAATCTTTTATTTCAAATTTTATTAGTTTTTGCCATAATGGCTTGGCAATAACAGGAGTCAGACCGCTCTTAAATTTGTACACATCTCGCATATTGGAGTGAGTCTTGAATCTTTGTCTTAAGGAAGCTTTCACCACACCACCACCTTCTCCACATTGGACACAAGTGTCTGCTTCGCCGACATCAGAACCCTTGGGTATTTTGGGAAAGGGTCCGGGGCCCATGCAATTGGGAAGAATTAATTGTGAAATTTTCGATTTGACATAATGACACTATCAGATGAATTTAAAAAATAAGATGTTTAAATCTTAATGAACTAATGAATAAAACAACAGTATATATACCAGTTGACACTATTCAAGTCAGTGCGTACCTCTATACATCTGATACATAGTGTGTGTGTATATCCCAGCTCATACTTAGTCAGTACATCTATATACCTGATATAGACTTTATTCTAGTATAGGGTAATATAAAATATTATACACAAATTATAGTCAGGACTAATAAATTATTGCTTCTTGATATAATATATATATAGAGTTAAGTAGCAATACCATAATAACACAATGTGTTAAACATAAAGCATAGTATTCAAACTGGTAAAAAAAATCCCCATCTTCCCACATCATCAATGTTTGCATCTCATACTGGGGTTACATGTTTTAGAGACTACCGGTAGAAAATTTAACTGCAAATTTATTGAGAATTTCTATGAAACAATCACTTGTCATATATGTTCAAACTCATTTAATTTCTATTAACCAAAATCATACACATATCAATTGGGTTAATAAACATATCCCATTCCCATGCATGGCTCATAAATCTAATTGACTTAATTTATTTTCGGTTAAAGTTACCTATTTTCGAGGCATCCCGTTTTTGGATGTCAGTTGGCCCACTAACCCCAGTTTGGTGTGTTTTGTGAGCGCGATTTTGCAAGTTAATTGGGCTAACGACTCATTGAATTAAAGTCAGCAACTTAAAATAATAGAAACTGGAAGAATAAAGTCAAGTTGGGAGAATGAGATTGGTAATTTTCAGACTGAAAGTTGTGAAAAATTAATATATTATGCAAAAGTTTACGGCGGGCGGTCTGGCGAGCAGGGGGGGGGGGGGGGGGGGGCGGGTTACCGGAAACAAAGGTATTTTTTTAGGCCTTATCTAAATATGCGGGCTTTTTGTCTGAAAACAATTTACACACTAAATACTAAAAAAATGTGAACCAATTTTTGGAACGAAATTTCCAACTGAGATTGTGTCGGGCAAGACATTTCCAAATGTTAAAAGGATATAGAGCACGCATAATTATTTATCATTTCTTGCGATGTTTTGTATCAGAATTATTATTACAAATTGCTCGCTTGATTGCCACCACGTGCTATCGTACTTTTTTCTCTGTTGAATGGTTTGACCCATGTTGAGAGACACCCACAACAAAACAAATCCAGTCCCTGGTGACAAATGCATTACAAAAATTATAAAAAATGTTGAAATTTTCTAAGTCGAAAAGGGTTAATAACTCTGTCCAAAAATATTTTTTCCGCCATCTATATACATGTTGCACATCTTCGATATATGGGCAACAATATTCTGAAGTTTCAAATCTCTAGGATGAAAACTGTAGGAGGAGCTAATTCCACCATGAAGGTACCCTCATACTAAAAATTATAAAAAATGTTGAAATTATCTAAGTCGAAAAGGGTTAATAACTCCGTCAAAAAATAATTTTCCGTCATCTATATACATGTTGCACATCTTCAATATATGGGCAACAAATCTCTGGGATGAAATCTGTAGGAGGAGATGATTACACCATGAAGGTACTCAAAAGTGTGACGGACGGACGAACGGATGGACAGACGGACGGACGGAGCCCGTTTCTATAGTCCCCCAAAATATATTTTTCGGGGGACAATTATCTCTGTGAACAAAGCAAAAACAGCCACTCCGCATGAAATCACCGGGCGCGGAAGGCTTAATTATATTATATTTAATCAGTCCCTTCAACCGGTCCATAACCCTTTTTTTAGTATTTAGAGTGTAAATTGTTTTCAGAGGAAAACCCTTATATTTAGATAATTAAAATAATTTCGGCCAAACTTGTGGACGGAAATGGTCACCAGATGAAAAAAATCTAAACTTATGGGTTGTCATATCCAAAAGTTGGAAGAACCCGTTGTAAACTCGATGAAAACTGGAAACTAACATGGGGTGCAAATAGAAGTTGCTGGAAGGGTGTGCATATAGAAACTATAGGTGAACACCCATAACGGGGACCCTCTAGCTACGTCCCTGCTAACTCATGATTTACACTGAATTAATGTTTCCATTCGTTGTACAGATCCGGGCCTATAATGTAGAATAACACAGAATAGCCTATAATATTAATATGACTTTAGAACATAAAATACAAACAAACATAAACGTTTTCACCCTTGCGCATGCACCCCACCCTAAAGATGGTCTATATGCCGGCCTGTCCGAATGATAATTGGGATATTTTCAAGCAGAAACGGTCAAAATGTGAAGTATATCATTCGCATTCTTGACATCCCAGCTCTGGGTTGGCGACATCTCATCGCAGAATCGATCTGCGGCGTTGTTACCCGAAATTATGGTGGGTACCCACACTTGGGCGCATATAGTATTTTTGCGAACAACTCTGCAGGCTAGACAATTTATGGTTAATTAAACATCTATTTTTCTATTGATACACGAATTATCCGCCACCTATGACTGATAATTATGTTTCAAACGAACTACCTAACGTCAAAACGTGTCTACTATTTATGATAAAATCGAAAAAATGAGTCGGAATTTCTAATAAATTTATCGGAGTGAGAGCAAGCTATGGTCGCTATCCCATTGAGGGAACATTCCGCTTTTCGAAATTATGTTTTGAATAGTGGATATCACCATTTAACTTGGAGATATATAGCTTCATCTGAGGGAAGATATGTTCATTTATCAAAACAGCAATTCTCTGATTTGGCGATACCCTCGTGTTTGGCGATACCACGTACACGGGGGTGCTGACTGTTTATCACGTGTGGGCGATTGATTTACTGTGAAACACTAAACGGTTTGATATTATTCTGGCTGTCACGGCCAACTATCATTCGTGAGTTTGATTACCTCGTATGTTTGTGTTTGTTTAATATACAAGTACTGTAACGTTACTGGCCTGTAGAAAAACCGGACCAATCAATAAACAATAACTGACGTGCAGTTAATTCACTGATATATGATACAAAGCATGGGGTGAGTTATCTCAGGTCGTCTATATTAAGGAGACATGCACTTTAGCGAGCGCAACTTCAATCCTTCTGGACTTTTAGTCATGACCACCCATTGACTGTACATTATCAACAAAGCATGGGGTGTGTAATCTCAGGTCGTCTCTAAACAAGAAGACATGCACCTTAGCGAGCGCAACTTCAACCCTTCTGCACTTTTAGTCATGACCACCCATTGACTGTTCATTATCAACAAAGCATGGGGTGGGTTATCTCAGGTCGTCTATAACAAGAAGACATGCACTTTAGCGAGCGCAACTTCAACCCATCTGCATACTATTAGTCATGACCACCCATTGACTGTACATTCTATTGTCAATCTTACCTGACCCGCCTACGTAGTCAGTGGGCATCAGTTGTTTTGCTTTTATCACGTCCACATTGAGTCGCCCAGCGCTGGGGAGGTAATTGAGAGACAACAAAATCTCCCCCAGATCGGCTTGTTCCTGAGAAAATAAGAATGCACTGGAATCAATTACGTAGCAAACTATATCGGTATTGGAATATCGACCAAGTGCCAAGGCCTTTGTTCGGGAAGGAATGAAGGCGAAATCATCTTTGTGTCAATGCCCAACGAAGCTGAATTTCTCGTTAACCGGGAAGTGTGATCCAGCTTTTGGTTATCAAATCTCACTTCTTCTGTAACGAGTCTGAATCAATGAAGAAATTTGCTGATGTATTATCACCCTGATTTGAAGCGTCGTCCATTGCGTGGGTGACAATATATATCCCCACATATGATATGTTGGCCTAATGATCCATGCGCCTTAACAATTGAGCCTCCAAGGGAGTCTCACTCGCAACAAAGTGTTCCATGTGCTGTCAGTAACATATAACCATATAATTACATAGCCCGTGTGTGTTGCACTAAATCCTTCTCCAACTGCCTATTGGGTTATACGTTTCATATCCCAATAAAACACACTATAACATGAACCAACGTCACACCTTGTTGACCTTTTGGTGATTAAAAGCGGTCGATATAATAAATGGGCGTGATTTCTAAGTGCGCAGTCATAGACTTTAATCGATCGATATTTCACAGTTAGAATATTGGGCTAACTTACAGTGCAGCATGGTATAATATCCAAAAGAGCTGACATATTTATTTCAGGAAAAAAAAATCAACTCTTCTTATAGGAATGAATAAGGAAATGGCTATATAATTGAAAGAAATTAATGTAGTTTGAGTGTTTTATCAAGGGGTATGTCGCTGTGGGTATTTGAGTACATTTAGTATAAATAGGATTTGATCCCAATATATATAGGCGTACACACCTTATTGCATGGCGAAATTGGTTTCCACATGTGTCCTCCTTTCACGACGTTCATATTCGTCAATGGAATATGCATATGTCCTACGGTACAGTGATGCGAGAACTTATCAAAATCCTTGAGTACGATTTGGAGAGTTCGCATCATGAGTTCGTTATAGTGTATATCAAACGTGAAGCTTTCGTTCCATTCCGGCTCCTGTGTCTTCCGTTGCACCGATGTCTGGTGTGACGTTTTCTGATCAGGAAGAAGTGAAACTTTACAATACGGATTCGAGTGCGGCGTGTCGTGTTTTGATTCTTCTGACGTTCGCGGTAACTGCAGATCCCGAGCTGCAATAATGCGCACTGCAAGCCTCTGCGCAGATACGTCATACTGTATCCCAAAGTGAATCTGTCCCAGTTGGTATTTCTCCAATTTCTGCTCGTCTGTAAGGCATTCCTCTCGCTCCTCCTCACTATCCACTTCATATAAATTTGGTTGGAGACTTTCGACGCTGATCTCTGTTTCACTGGGCAAGCGTCGCCTAGAGTGCTTCGGTTGTACGTTTTCTCTAGTTGCCGTCCAGAATTCAATCGGTTTCATATCTATGATAGGAGTGGATGTCATGACTTTTTTGTGACCGTGGTCTACTGATACACCACTGCATGACGAAACTGATTCCGTGCGTGACGTATTGTCCGAATCTATTCTACTGCGCGTGCTCCACGAACCACTTCCGGTAGAATCTAGTCGACTCGCTGGCTCACGGAATGAGTGTTGTATATCGTCCTTGGTTATGACCTTCTTTTTACCTTTGTCCTCGTTCTTGCAACAATCGCACAGATTGCCGTTGCAGCAAATCACTTCAACGATCTTGTGCAGGTATTTCTGAGACTGAGAAAGAAAAATCGTTTCATCACACATGGTAGATCTCTATGAATAACAAAACGTTTAAAGATACGGGCGTTTTGGCGGTGGATATGCTGTTAAAATATTCAGCTCCGTCAAAAACCGCCATAAACAGAAAGAGTAGTAAAATATAGACAGACCGTGTTCTTATATCAATCAGACATATGGCATAAACAGAACGTTATTGTCAAATGTTTTCCCTTGTTACGTAAACAAAGGCAAAAAACGTTACAGAACCTGGCTTTTGTTTAGATCCGGAAATGGTAAACACAAAGAGCGTTGTTTGTTACTGTTTTCCTGATATGGCAATAATAAAGAGCGTTTATATAATTTGTGTGTGATTAACCAATAGCATTGCGCTGTGTTATGTAAACAGAAGCAAAACTTCATAAGCAAAACGTAACACGAGCAGGTTCTTGTTTATGTACACCATCGTACGTCTTGGCGACAATATACTATTTACGCGCTAATTACTAGTATATGTTTGGCTTATGAACAAAACTATATATATTTTTTAATATTCCTTCCGTTGATGGTGATTTGAACAAATATGAATATGTATGCAACGAACGCCGCCCGTGCCTTTAACCCGTTCGACAATAAAAATAATTGACGCGTAGTTCCCTTAGGAACAGGGACGTGGCTATAGAGGGTTTCCGTTGGGGGAACCTGACACCCTCACTATACAACTGTTGACAATTCCAATGACAATGTTGACCAAATGTATGACAATATTATTTTCTTAAATTAACTAGCAGTTTTTGACTGGCCACGGGGGAGGGACCAGGACACAAGCTTTCCAAGTGTTGGAAATTTCCAACCTGTCACCTACCATAAGGTTGGAAAATTTCCAACTGACGACCATTTCAGTCCAAATTTTTTAACAAAAATAGTAAAATATGCAAATATTGGTCCAAAAACAATTAATTCCCCCCAAAAATTGTTTGAAAATCAAACTACAAGAACATTTTCTACCTATTGTTGGTGTGAAATTTCCAACTAATGTTTTGGCAGGTATGAAATTTCCAACTGTTGAAAATTTTGACCAAAGTTGGGGGGCGAGACACACCAAACCCCCTGTCGCCACGTCTCTGCTTAGGAAATGTTCATATAATTATTTTCTGAACTTATTATCTGAACATTGGCCAAACAATGGTTAACCCTTTCTATACTAAATACTCATTGGCGAATATAGATGTCTCAGGAAATTTCCAGATTTTTGAACTTTTCATCTGAACATTTCCCACCAATGCATGCATACGAATCATTCAGCGGTATTATCTGCTCAGTCTGTTGTCTGCTTATATTACCTGAGCATGCCACCTAATGAATGATAGACGGCACAGAGATGGCGTATTTCAGCGCTGATATATATAGCCATTGCACATTCTTCGAATATTATAAATAATATATAAACAAAGCTACACATTCAAGCTATAGTGTATACATTACACAGCTACACCTTCAAGCTATAGTGTATACATTACACAGCTACACCTTCAATCTATAGTGTATATATTACACAGCTACACCTTCAAGCTATAGTGTATACATTACACAGCTACACCTACACCTTCCATATATAGTGTATATATTACACAGCTACACCTTCAATCTATAGTGTATACATTACACAGCTACACATTCAACCTATAGTGTATACATTACACAGCTACACCTTCAATCTATAGTGTATACATTACACAGCTACACCTTCAAGCTATAGTGTATAAATTACACAGATACACCTTCAATCTATAGTGTATACATTACACAGCTACACCTTCAATCTATAGTGTATACATTACACAGCTACACCTTCAACCTATAGTGTATACATTACACAGCTACACCTTCAATCTATAGTGTATACATTACACAGCTACACCTTCAATCTATAGTGTATACATTACACAGCTACACCTTCAATCTATAGTGTATACATTACACAGCTACACCTTCAATCTATAGTGTATACATTACACAGCTACACCTTCAACCTATAGTGTATATATTACACAGCTACACCTTCAAGCTATAGTGTATATATTACACAGCTACACCTTCAAGCTATAGTGTATACATTACACAGCTACACGTTCCAGCTACATTGTATACATTACACAGCTACACCTTCAAGCTATAGTGTATACACTACACCTTCAAGCTATAGTGTATATATTACACAGCTACACCTTCAAGCTATAGTGTATACATTACACAGCTACACCTTCAAGCTATATTGTATACATTACATAGCTACACCTTCAAGCTATAGTGTATACATTACACAGCTACACATTCAAGCTATAGTGTATATATTACACAGCTACACCTTCAATATATAGTGTATACATTACACAGCTACTCCTTCAAGCTATAGTGTATACATTACACAGCTACACATTCAAGCTATAGTGTATATATTACACAGCTAAACCTTCAAGCTATAGTGTATACATTACAATTTAGACAGCTACACCTTCAAGCTATATTGTATTTATTACACAGCTACACATTCAAGATACTCTATACAATAATAGATTTTAAAAATCGACATCTGAACACTGATCTTTGATGGGTGGGTTCCTCGACTCGAATACATATTTGTTACCCCGAAGCCAATGAAATAGTAATCTGCGAGCGTTAATTCGGATTATGCATCTTTAAATGGCATTTCTAATGTTTCAAATGGTCCAAAGCTGCTGCTAAAACATTGCTAATCACGTAGTAAGTTAAAGTTATGTGAAACACTCCGGTATGGTGATCAAATAGAAATGGAGAATAATCTCGTTCAAAGTAGTATTTTTTTTACAAATAGCATATCCAACTTGACAACACACACCGCCATTCTTATATATGAATTAAATGCTGTGACTCTCGATGGCGAAATCGTTTTCGTTAGGTTATCGCCTATAGATGCGTCCCGAATCGATAGTAAATATTTACAATTGAGCGCAGTTCTGACGATGTTTTCTATGGAATGGTACGGTCGATTTGCTTCAAAATTTCGGCAATGTTAGTAGAATGTTACATTCATCCAATTGTCATAACGCCTGAATACTAACTGATCAGTTTCACGCACCCGAACAAGTACATAATATGTCTTTAAAATATTTCAGTCTAAATATGATTTTCACAATCTCCTTTATTGCTTTGACCCTCACCAATTTTAACCGTCAAGTTTTGATTAAACTTTGGTATATAACTTATTGGAATAATTGGACTTTGGTCGTTGCTGATACCGTAACAGTAATGTTTACATAACAATGGGTTCGATACGCGAAATCTCGTTATTGAAGAGTTAATAACCCTTTGAGTGCCAGGCCCGATTTTTGTATCAACCCATATACCCTGTGCCAATGCATTCTCTTATATATGCGAGTCGACCATAGGTCGCCTCGCATATATAAGAGAATGCATTGGCCTAACATTTTTTAACATTTTTTTTTTACATTTTTTTTTACAATTTTAATCATTTATTCTTATATTCTTTAACAGACTTATTTTGTAGGTTTAGGGCCGATGAGATCGGCCCCTGGCACTCAAAGGGTTAAATACATGTTACGTACTTGCCACATGCGTGCAACCGATGCGTTAGAATTCAGGCGCTATCGCAACTGAATGAATGTACCATTCTACTAACATCGCCGAAATGTGAAGCAAATCGACCGTACCATTCTACTAACATCGCCGAAATGTGAAGCAAATCGACCGTACCATTCTACTAACATCGCCGAAATGTGAAGCAAATCGACCGTACCATTCTACTAACATCGCCGAAATGTGAAGCAAATCGACCGTACCATTCCATAGAAAACATCGTCAGAACTACGCTCAATTGTAAATATTTACTACTCGATTCGGGACTCATCTATCGGCGATAATCTAACGAAAACGATTTCGCAATTGAAAGTCACTGCATTCAATTCACATATAAGAATCACGGTGTGTGTTGTCAATTTGGATATACTATTTGTAAAAATTACTACTTTGAACAAGGTTATATTCTCAATTTCTATTTGACCACCACATCGGAGTGTTTCACATCACTTTAATACTGAAAATAAGAACAAAGTATATCTATTTTATATGTACTTGTTGATGATATGTATTTGCATAGGGGATATTTAAAGTTACTATAAAGACCGTGGCCATAAAGTTCTCATAAAACAACCCAAATATATATAAGTTTGACTGCGTCTCGGTGATTACGATATGGGTCAATCACATTTGGTTTAGATCAAAGCCCAATAAATAAGTAGAATGCCCCATGGCGAGAACGGATGACGCACACATTCTAAAATATCAAGTTTACTGTTTTTACTGATGAAAGCGATATATTTGACATAGGTAAATAGCGTCACATAAATTAGCATGAACACTTCCATGGGCATCAGAGCAGAAATTAATTCATGAATCAGATTACGGTTGAAAATGGAGTTTAAACATAACAAAAGTTGCCAATCAAGTTTCCACTCGTTAAAATCGATGGTAAAACAGCCCTTAAGAGATCAGGTGTGTGGATTTATTGTTAGAAATGTCATATACACGTGTCGCGACGGATTCATGTTCGCGATTTATAACATGGCTGCATGCACCGCCCGGTAGTCTGGACCCCTGGGAAGAATAGCAGTGTGTGTAGAACGTTATTAATGACACTTGCTACAACTATACATGTTATAACAATTCTCTGCTAAAGTTACAACTTTACAGTTTCAATGACGTATCATATAACGACCCGTGCACAGTATGTAAGAGATAACAAGAGCATCGCTAGCTCGTGGCAAAACACGCCCTTTGGCCACTTCGAATTGTACTGCCGCAAAAATAAATTAATAATTTGAGCTTACGTACGAAGAATATCTGATATACCCCTAATTTCAATGCCAAAATGCGGTAAAATTCTAAGTCGCAAAACGGCCGTAACTCATGTAAAAAATAATTGGATCGAACCCATATTCGAACTTGGCCTGTAGTGTTAGCTGGAAAACACACATACCAGCGTTGGATCAAATCAAATAATTCAAACAGGAGTTATCGATCGGAAACCGAAATGTTATGAAATCGGTCAAATTCTAGGTTGAAAAATGGCCGTAACTCATGTAAAAATAATTGGACTGAACCCATATTCGAACTTGACCTGGAGCTTTACCTGCGAAATACACGTACTAACTTTGATTCAGATCAAATAATCCAAACTTGAGTTATCGATCGGAAACCAAAAAATTTTAACAGACGCGGTGGTAAAATTCTAAGTCGAAAAAGGGCCGTAACTCACGTAAAAATAATTGAACGGAACCCATATTCGAAATTGGCCTGTATTTTTAACTTGAAAATACGAATACTTGGTTCATATAAAATAATCAAAACTGGAGTTATCGATCGGAAACCAAAAATGTTAACGGGCGGACGGCTAGACGCACGGACGGACGACGGACGAGGAGTGATGACTATAGCTCCACCGGAGACTTCGTCTCAGGTGAGCTAAAACCAATGGGAACCGCGAAAGGGTTAATGGATCCAACAGGCAATGTGTAGTACTGATCTTCCCTCGCGATATAAACCTATATCGGCTGTTTGTTAAAAGATGTTTACAAACTTACGAATTCGAAGTTTGTAATAATCGATGCCATCATTCCTTAATAGGACAAAATAAACGGAAAAGTTCACCTTTAAATTTAGACATTCACAACATACATTAGTTCAGACTATCTCCGGCACTATGCCAAGCGTGACAGATCAGTATCACTAATACCAGGCGATCTCCGCGACCATAGTCATTATTGCACGGAGAATTAATGGCCGTGGTGGTGGTTTAGCACATGTATGGATAAATGTTGTTGTTGTTGTTGTTGTTATTGTTGTTGTGCTTGGATTATAAGAAGAGATACTCTAAAACTGCCTGAAGATATACCAAGCATCAAGGTCAAAGCTGTTTGTTGGAATAACTATTTTTTAATATGAATTTGATGAAATTGTATTATTTCCAAATGTAAAAAAATGTGATAATGTTTACTTTTAGTATGAGTTTTCTAATTAGGAGATAAAAAGTTGGATGTTCTTACTAAATGATTCTGTATAATTATGTATTAAATAAAATTAATAATGTGAATGATCCATTCACACTGTAAAAGTTAATTCGGGGATATTTTTTTATAAATCACACACCCTGGACTAAATTTGGAAAATTTAAATGAATTTTATTTAAAATCTGGAATAAGCCCAATCACCACATATTTGATAACGATTTTCATTTGATAACATTGTGTTATTTCACAGCCCGCATCAGTTGTTATTCCGTGATAATTTCTATGAAGGTCAGCCACCGTCAGTGTGGAAATCAAATCTCCCCATATAAAGCGCCACATAACGTTTTAGGTCTCGAATTAAGTACTATAAGCCTATAGTATAATTGCTCAATTTCTGTCACATTCTGGGGATAAAAAGTCTGACAAAGCATGTTATACTTACAACCGTACACATACTACATATACCCATACTAGACTTAACGAAGTCACAAAACAGTTTTAGTCGTTTTAGCTTTCCACAAAATTGCTCTCTATTTTACTATGTTAGGAAAGAATTAGGAACGAATGCTCGTTATTGTTAAATGTTATAGTCTGCAGAAGAAAAAAAACCTTTTTCTTTTAGATACAATAACTTCTATTAATCACTTCAATAAGTTTTTATGCGTTGCATAATTATACTGCATAGATACTCAAACAAATATTTTTTCAGATATGATGAATTTATATTTATTATGAAGAATGAACATAAAGCAACCATGTGACATGGTTCGGCATTTCTTCACCACTCGGGATTCCAATAAAAGCTAGAAAACTTATTATTTATGATATGTGAATTCGATTTTATGGACAAAAAGAGCAAATATTTCGTTAGGGATTAACCACACTAATTACACTTATATATGATCTGCATATATGATCTATATAGCGATAAATTGTTGTCAAATTATATGCATTGTTTATGCATGTTTACAACTGTCCATTTGTGTGGTCTTAAATCTTATCTTAGGTATTCTCTGTTGATGAAATTTTTCTTCAACGCAAATCAATTATAAAATATAATTATACATATATAATTAAAAATTTCCTCAAAATTATGAGCGACGGGGGGGGGGGGTGGTGACAACACCCACTGCTCCTTCATTTAACAGCGTGATTTAAATATATGGTCACCTCGTTATTCTGTTCCATATCCATACCGAAACACTAGTTTTATCCAGTCACACCTGAATCATCGGTCACATATAATAATCCTTCGATTGCGAGCGGTGTCCAAACGCTACTCCACACTGAATCGCGTGTGTTGGCGACAATAACGCCCAATTGATAGGAGATGTAGTTGCGTGTGGTAATTACGAGAGGCGGTGAGCGTTCATCCTTGGTTAGATTCAGTCAAATCATGTCGAGTTAGCTTTTTTTCCCCTTTATTTTTCTATATCACTTTCAATTCAATTCAAATCAATTAATTTTTTTTTATCTCGTCGTCAATTAATTTTTAAATGCGACACACATGCACAGTACAAGCAATATATATATAGTGCTTTTACTTTACTTTAAACATATTTTAATGTATCTAGAAAATATATACATAGGGATCGGGGCACAATTTAAGTTA
Source organism: Siphonodentalium dalli (assembly GCA_032622095.1). Lineage (NCBI taxonomy): Eukaryota > Metazoa > Mollusca > Scaphopoda > Gadilida > Siphonodentaliidae > Siphonodentalium > Siphonodentalium dalli. Next base: position 102,090,646 of record CP136063.1, read on the forward strand.
CAAAACTTACAAACTTGCCCTCTCCTAATACAATCATGTAACATACATAAAAATACATAGCAGATATAGCACAAAGTGGTTATAAAGAAAAGCGCAGAGTGTGTGTGCTGCCGATGTCGGGTTTCCATCTGTATTACAATCTCGGTTATGAAGAAAAACCTAGAACTCAGTGAGTTTGAAAGATGAGTGGCGAGATTTACCATGTTATCATACATGGTTTTGTTCAAAACGCTTTGTTTTAGCTATAAAAGATTGAGTAATGCGAAAAAGAGTAGTGTTCTTGTGGTTTGATATACCTTTAACCCCATATAAGAAATGATTTGCTTCTAATGATTGAAAGCCATTAATAATTAAATTTCGGTAAAAGTTAATTATCTGATCTACAAATAAAGGGCATACATGAAAATAGTGATTGGCGTCTTCAATGTCTAAGTTACAGGGGCATATAAGCGAATCGGATATGTGATTATGAAACATATCCGAACGGAGATCACTACAATGATTCCGAATTTTACAGTGTATTGTATTAATTTTCCTTTTCCCTGTATACAAATAAGAGGGGGGGGGGGTTATTATTGGGTCTATAATCCCTAAATTGGCTTTGAAATCTGAAATGGAGGTTGCATTGATTATATACACAGGTAATTTGTTCCATTCCAGAACAACAGGTGGGAGAAATGACTGTTTAAAATGCTCAGTATTAATAGCGAAATAGGAATAAAATTTATTTGGAAATCTAAGGTTATAATCCGATCGTTCTCTGGAGCGTGCTGGTAGGAGATATGTCAGATACAAAGGGGCGCCTTCGTTGATAATTCTGTAAATTGCTTGCAAATGACGATGTTGCCTACGTATGTGTAGTGTACGCCAACCTACATCAAGCCATAACTTGTTAAGTGATACTGAACGATTTAGGCCGGTTACGATTCTAGCGGCGTCTTTATGTATTCGGTCGAGTTTTTCCAATAAATAATCAGGTGCTGAATCCCATACGACGTCAGCATAATCCAAAATAGGAAGGATATACGCATTGTAAATTTGTTCGAGTGTCTTTCTATCGAGATCGTTTTTAAATTTCCTCAATTGTGATAGTCTAGAAGCAGCTTTGTTTGCTGTGTATTCTATTTGTTTGTTCCATTTTAAGTTTGATTGAAATTCAAGACCAAGGTGCTTATGCGATTCGTCAAAGGAAATAGTTTCGTCCTGGAATATTAAATCTGGGTAGTTATCTTGCATGGTACATTTATGGTGCATGCACAACTAGTATAAATACCAGTCTTATATATAGCTTCGGACCCACATATTATGTACATATATACTAGTGGATTATACTTGTCGTAGGGTTTCTACTTCTGAATCCAGGCAGTGCAAATCATGACCGCCAATCAGAACTTACCCTAAGACGAACGTGTCCAATCGAAACCAATAACACGCTACACCTTCCGAGTAAGGTTACGTTCATACGCTCGCAATATTGCACTGCAAACTGCAAAAATGCCAGCTGCAAAGGTTGTTTTGTTTTGTTAGCTGGTATTTTTCCCAGCTACCGACCAGCTCGTGCTGGGTCGTGGCTGGTCGTCAAGAATCAACGGTGATATATGATAACGGCGTATACCTCTCTATCGGTGGCCACACCACAAGGCTATTAACAATAATTGATTGTGTCTGTACCGTCCTTGATACGATCGAATGGGATCGGGGTGCATGTGTTCTCTGTGAATCTCATACACACTTAAGTATACATGTGTACGGATCTCCGTTATATTATGATATGGCGTGATACAAAGAGTACCAAAAGTGATGCTTCCCGAGTCATACGTGTGGGAGCTATAGGGGAGGTGGTGGCAGGACTCACTATGAGTAACCATGCATTGCTTCAAATGTGCTTACTTCAGTGAGCGTGTACAAATTCCCAATTGTTATCGAAATGGTCATGTATCGATCAGAATGGCACATTGAGATATCACTCAATTCAGATCAAGCTGGGGTTCGAATACGTGCCAACACCATCTACCCAGACTGCGATATCGATGTAATTGTAGTGGTTTAAAAGTGACTGCTTGTGTCGTGGTGGTGGGGGTGGGGTCTAACAGTAGGGATAATGGGATGTTAGTCTTTGACATTGATAACGCATATATGGGCCTATATACTTATTCATGCCATTTGAATAACAATATATTGTGTGCTTTTGATTAACTTGTGTTGCTATTTATTTGATTTCTTTGTTTTGTTTAACATCAGCACCACGCCCCCCCCCGTTTTTCTTAACTTATTGTTTTGCTTAACATGAAGACCAACGAGTTTGTGACTAAAATTATTGGAATGACCAGTTTGGAGTTTGGGATGATACACGGTAAGAATTGAATTCGTCGGTTATCTTCGTTGAGCCAAGTGCGGACCCACCATCTCATGTCTAGGTGACGTTTATTGTACTCATATATGAGCAGCATCCCAGCGAGAGAGCTGGCCGTGGCGATATCACATTCCAACATGTCAAGTGATATTATTTTGACTGGCCAAAGAATACCAACACATGCACATTGTGTTCTAATATATTGCAAACAGTTCATCAATCACGCAAAACGGCTGTCGTTCATTGATCACTACTAACGCTGATTTGTTGACAGCGGGCAGAAATTATTCCGTTTTGGCAATTTTGCAGCTGGCATTTTTGCAGTTTGCAGTGCAATATTGCCAGCGTATATATGAACGTACCCTAATTACAAGTCGAAGAAACTATACGTATATACTCATTATCTGACTAAGAGTGTATGTTTACGTTGAACGTGGTTATTTTTACGGTTTCCACATATCTATTGTCTAATTTTGTGAAACATGGTATATAACACGAACAATTATTTGGAGGACAAGTGTTGGTCTCACTTATGGGTACATCATCACCCATCTGCTATTATACAGTGACAACTAAATAAAGAGAAATGGCTGGGGTTGTACTTGTATATAATTATTATGAATGTGACTGTGAAAAGATCCAGTTCTTGAGTTCGGTGTTTGATATACAATTAGGGCGCGTGGGTGTTGTGTCTGGTATATGGTATAGTAAACCATGGGCATCAAATCAGGAGTATGGCGTTATATCAGGATCTTTCAGTGTTATGTGGATTTCACATAATTGCATTTAACTGTCCGTTTAACGTGCTCTAAATGGATTCATCGAATGATGTAACCTTGTTGGTAGAGTCAATATCCCAAGCTGTTGTGGACGGGGAAGACTTATATATATATTCTACATATATAGTAGAATAATCGAGTCTAATATGACAAATTCGGTATAAATTCTCCTAACTTGTGAAGTTGTAGGTCTTCAGCATTTTTTTGTATTAATGATTTGCCCCAGAAGGTATAAATTTGGTAACTGAATAAGGGATAAAGATAAGAAACGTCGCCTCGGTGATTCCGTTTTCCCACAAATAAATGATAATTGTTCCCATAAATAAATGGTATTTGTTCCCAGTTGAATGAAATGATGTTGACTGCTGGTGTGCTATAAACACAAAACCACTACACATGCATGTGGAGCAGGTGAATAATAAACCACTCCAATGCATACCCCATTAGTGAAGAACGGGTTGAGTAATTCATGCAAGTAGATTATCTTTGCCTTTCATTTATCGTAAATTCCATATTTGATAGATTTTAATAAAAAAAGGCCGCTATAGTTACAAGCTATCGGATAATCATAACTTGATTTATCACCCGGCCAACAAAATAATAAGCAAATTCTAAGTCGAAAAGGGGCATTATATAACTCCACCGGAAAAAGGTCGTATTGGATTCCAATTCAATTTAGATCGGGACTTTCTGATATGAAAGCAACACACCAGCTGCACGTTTCATAAAATTATGTCAAATACTATTTAAGTTAACACTCGGACAACGAAATAATCGGCAAATTCCATGTCGAAAAGAGGCATAATTCCGTAAGAAATGGTCGAACTCAATTGAACTTGACCTGTATTTTCATGTGTATAATCCACATATTAAATTTTAAAGCTATCGGTAATTATAAGTTGAGTTATCATCGGGACAACAAAAATAATCAACAAATTATAAGTCAAAAAGGGGCATAACTCCGCCAGAAATTGTCAGATATGATACAAATTAGAACTTGATTGGGACTTTGTCATATGAAGGTCACATGCCAAGTTTCAACAAATTCTATCAAATAATATTCAAGTTATCATCCGAACAACAAACGTTTCGGACGAATGGCCACACACGGACGGACGGACGGACACGCACGTCCCTACCCACCGAGGATACGGCCTTATTTGGTTTTCCCCTGTATGGTTAGTTTCTTATGTGTCAGTTTTTAAATACACGGATGGTCTTCGTTTTAGGTTATAATTTAGAAATAAAAGTTACCATATTATGAAAATTTCATAAAGAATATAATAATAGTATAGTATAATGATAGTATGAATGCGATATTATCCACAAGCGTTTGGTTATATGCAGCTCGTAAATAGTGAGCGATATGCAAAACACTCATCACCGTGGCGATTTTGTTAGGAGAGTGATTCACGGTGATACATTCAACACCGGAATATTGAGTGGCGAGGATTAACGAGCGCTATACCGGTGTGTTGTAAACAATTTAGTGGCCCTTTCTAACAAAAGTTCAACTAGAGTGGTCTCAACGGTGTTGAGTGTTTTGCTTATCGCATAATCTACGAACCGTTTGTTTATATAACACAGACAACTAACATGGAATTAACATGCAATTTACGCGAAAATTATGTTTGGTATAAGAATAAAATCCTTCTATATTTTAATATGTTTTCTGTTTATGGCGGTTTTAACGGATGTGACTCTTAACAGCAATACACACCGCGAAGGCCATCCGTATCTTTAAGTGTTTATCATTTTGTGTTCAAAGTTGGTAGAAGTGGAATTTGAGAAAATTATGTGAGAGGATATCCTATAAGTGGTACATGTCTTAAGTGGTTATTAACTTCCAACAACATATAGTATTGCTAAGACTAAAGGCTTGATGTGAAATTTCAAATGACACGCGTGTGCGTCAAACTTTATATTTAGCAATAGTATTGCATTTTCACCAGATTGTTATTTATCTGATCCTCAGTCTGAAGCATAGAATGGTTGCAATTTCTTTTGTCCGTCGACTTTTTTTCGGGGACAACGGGGGGGGGGGTACAAATTTAATGTGTTTCCTGGCACGTATGGCGGGGTGGATGGGTGTTCAAGACCTCAAGCGGTCCCAAAAACTTATTTTCCGCGACTAAAATTTGTTCCCCTCTATTTCTTTTTACTCGTTTTAGTCTTAAAACTTAGGAATAACGTTAGTTAACATCCATATTACTTGCAAGTTGCAAACAGTCAATACTTAGTATCTTGTTGTTAATTGCGGTAATTATATTCCATTCACACTTAAAGCTCGTCGAAAACATTGCATAAGCAATCACTAGCATATCTGACTATTACATGAGGTTGTAGGTGATTAGTTCAACTCAATGAAAAGAGAAGGGGATTATACTATTTCATAATAATTATATCGTTAGGTATACAGTAGGCGAATACAGAACCGCACATTGGTGCGTTATTGCTTAGGTTTGTTGTAGCAAAACATAATAGCCTAAGATGTCTGGAGTTTTAACTAATTACCGTTCACTTGATTAACATTATTATGCAGTTCTGTATTTAGTACACATCCTCAGCAATGTAATTGACTGGAATACACACAATTGACATAAGTGGGTCTTGATGGGTGTACAATGAAATTATTCAAACCATTTATTCGAGGAAGTGGTAAACATTCCGTACATTTCACATTTACAACATTTGTTCAAATTTAATTAGTGTAAAACATCGAATATATATATATAGCAATATCATATTGGTAGAACAGAAAGTCGAAATATCGCTAGTCATTGATCGATTGTTCGTAAACAACGAAATAATTTGTCGGCAATGAATTACTTGCACACAACTATATTAATATAGCCCCCCCCCCCACCAGGCATCGAGGCTGTATAATCTGTTTGACATATCCTGACTGTTCGCAGCGTTGTGTCGTGGAACGTGCCTAATCTTCCATATTTAATACAAACATGTTATATGTCCATGTCACCTAAGATGATGACACCAGCTACGACTGAAGAGTGTGAGATTGTGTGCTTGCGACTGTGAGATAGTTTCCCCCTCCCGCCCTTGAAATATCTGATGCTAATGTATGTGTGTGATATTCCGTGTATGTTTTGCTATTCAATTAAAAAAAAAAAAATCTAAAAATTGCCACAGTTTGTCACAATTCATCTATACTAATATATGTCAATGTTGTTCGTTTATAGCTAACAAATGATGATTATAATCAGTAGTAGCCCCGTAGTGTCTACACATGCTGCTGTTGGTCTAAGAAGAACGCAACACCCACTAATTACTGGTTGGAAGTGAAAAATAAAACAATGAAAACAATTTCAACCTATATGTGGTGTAAAATTTCCAACTAATGTTGTGTCAGGCATGAAATATCCAACTGTTGAAAAGTTAGCCTCATGATGTACCCTTGTATAGCAGGGTATATTCTAATTTATAGGGCTAATATTAGCGACAACACAAGTTTTTGAAAAAAATCAAGTGGTGATCAAATTTTCAATGTTTTTCATAGCCAGAGACATCTACCATCATATAGAAAGCAAAAAAAAAAAAATCCTATGAATATATTTTTTTGCCAATTTTTTTAAATTCGAACTTCGGAAAAAAAATTCTGTCAACTCATTATGTCACCCAGAAGTTGCCAAATAATGTCTGTAGACACTGCTAATGTGCTTTCCACTCTTAATTCAGTGTAGTTATATCTCTCCTACATTAGTCTGTTGTTCGTGGTGGTGTTATAAGGGACAAAAAGCTTGTAAGATCAATTGTCTTTTTTCAGTTAGGATATGTGAAGATTGTATGTTATATATTTGGTTTCCAGCAATAACACTAATAAATGTAGAATGATTTGTTGAAAACTTGTATATGCCTGATAAATCATCAGCACATGTGGTTAAATTTAACCCGGAGGTTGATTGACATGAGGCAACAACGAAGACAATCGCCAGGTATATAAGTAACAGATCTTGGGCAAGACCAATGGTTAATTTTTATTACAGAATACAAAACTATCCTGTAATGCAACTTCATGTGCCCAAGCATCCAGACTACAATAAATAAAACTGGCGTCGGATGAATACATTAAAGGTGATCTTGAGAAGTTGAGTTGTACAGTTCCGGTAGTATAGAAGGACATGATAGACTCCAGTTATTATCGCATAACCATTTTTACATGTACTGAATGGAAGTTCCCACTCAGTTATAAAAGTGCATTGGAATGGTCTATAATCATTTGGTGGGTTTTCAGGAAAATATAAGCAGACGACAGATGCAAGTATAACACAAATAAAAGTACATTTTAGGGAAGTGTTCAGATAATAAGTTCAACAATTACAAGCTATCGTTTGATTTGTTAAACTTGAATATTATCTGAGCATTCCCTTATGGGTCACTACTCATCAATGAGTATTTGCTAGAATAGTTTTAAGAAAATACCACATACTTTCTTTTCATAAATGAAAATTGACTAACATTTGAGTTAGATGTGTTATTTGTTTCGATAAAGGGACTACTCCTGCCGAACAATCAACATTGAATTTGATGTTGATATCGGTATATGTGGAGGGGGGTCCTGGTAACTAATCACATGGTACAGTTAACCTAAATAATGTTGATGTGTATCTTGTACCTAAATCATAGAATACATGTAGTACCTCAATCTTGGGCTTTCTTTGACCCGCAGATTTACATGAACGGGCTCAAACAATGTAAACCGAAGTTGTCTATCCTAAAATGTTGTTCACAATATATTATTAATGAATTGATTTCATATTATCAACACAACAATCAATTATTTTCTTCAAATTCTTGAGGCAAATGTTAATGTCTTTGAGAAGGATATGAGAAGAATTTCAACAGCATTGATTTTTGAAGGACATCAGCATTAACTAAGTCATATCACGATTAAAATGCCTACAAAAATAAAGTTATGACTCCATAGCGAATTGGATTACCAATTACATGGCATGAAAGTTATTGAATATTTGTTCATTTTTTTATGCATGAAAATAGGTTATCTATTCAGCTGATTATTACATACAAAAAAATTTAAGCTTGGAATTTGACCATGTCTATGATTAATATGAATGTTCGTTGTGCACTATTACTTATTATTCCCCCAACATTTTAATTATTTAAATGGTTATATACATAATTAAATAATTATTTGGTCATTCGTCAAAATGACAGCCACCATGTAAACACTATTAAATTAAACTAAATTTGTTTCAATATATTATCTTTGACAAAATTGCACCTCAAACTTAATTACAATTGTCTGGTTCACATCCCGGTGTGTTGCTTGTTCAACGTTTTATTTAATACTTTTGTTATACTCTTTAAATCGCTACAAAAACTACAAGTTTGCTCAGTGACAGGTCTGACCAGACTTCTGTTGTCGCCAACACGTGTATGCCTACTATATGTAATAGCATTGTCGTTTCCCGAGAATTTGGGCAGAACTTCCGCTGGAGGCGCTTGCCAGATCCTTAACACCACCCGTATCCAATCAAATTAAAATTTGGGCAGAACTTCCCCTAGAGGCGCGAGCCAGATCATTATAATCAATCAAATGGATAATTTGGGCAGTTAATGCACATTGAAGAATACTACTGTGGCTAGAGAACTTAATTCATAGTCATGCGGGCAGAACTTCTCATACTATTCCCTCCATACCATTGCCGCACAATGTAAATAACGTTGATTCTTGTAGGGTAGTGGTATTTACTAAGTCAAAACACAATGAAAATGTTAGCCAAAAAAATTATTTAAATATGCATTCCATAGCCAATTGGATTACCAATAATATGGCACGTTAGTTACTGGAAGTTACTGACGATTCCTTCAACTTTTTAATGCACGAAAATAGGCTACCTTTTCAGACGATTATTACCTTCAAAAAAATAATAACATGGAATACAACCTTGTCCAACATTAATGCCAATATTTATTATGCATTGTCATTTATTTGTATTCTAAAATTTTAATGTATAACTTGTTACAAAATCAAAGCAAAGTTCGATGGGGTCATTTATCGATATCAAAATGGTGGCCACACAACACAAGTCAAACGGAATTTATTTCACTTACAGTTGACAATATTTCACCTGAAACTCAATTACAATTGTTTGGTGCACACTCCGATTGTCCATTTACCTATTTTAGACAGAAAAGTAAGTAGTTTATCCAATAATTTATTGAATTTATATCACTTTTGAGCTCTGCAAAAAGACACGTTTTCCTCATTCACAGATTGAGAAACCGGAAATGGCCGGAACACTGTTGTCGCTAAATATTTACATTTATAATGTTGGCCATTATAAATAAATATCAGTCCTAGAATATACCCAAGTATGCTAGGGTATATTCTAGGGCTAATACTTGTTTATAATGACCAACTCTGTGAACATTTTGACCGGGGTGCACGAGACACCCCAAACCCCACCCTCTGTCACAACGTCCCTGCATATACTCACGACCCAGCAAAACATACTACACACAACACTCACCATTTTAAGCTGATGTTACCAGAAGAACCCGCAATTCAACATATCAACTCGCATGCAAATGAGAAAGTGACATATTTCATCATCGCAGTTCACTTAAGTGCTTCTTCCGAGTGGCGCAGATGTTTGGGGTTTCTTCCGCCATGCTAGCCCATGCTTGCTATCGCTAACATTATTTAGATGTTATGCATGTTTTGATGACCAATCAAGCGGAAAAAGACATCCAATGTCGATCAACGATAATCTAGCGTTCAGACAGCCGTCTTTGTGAATCATGACCCATTGGTTCCGGTTGGACAGGATTACCGTTGATATCTATGGGCCGCCGTTCTTCCATTTATTACATATTTTATTGTATCCATAATTAATTTTGTGATATCACCAAATGAATATATGATATCACAAAATCGAATATATGATATCATAAAATAATAAGCATTTAGTGATATCGCATAATCGATTTTATGATGCCATATATTCATTTTTTTTAAATCACTTATTCGAATTTGTGATATCATATATTAATTTTGTAATATTAGTAATTCGGATGAAAAGACTACTTATTGTCTATTATTGATATCAATAAATGCATTTAGTGATACCATAAAATATTTATTGATATCATAAAATGAATTTATGATATCACACAATCAAATTATTGGCTCATTGGCTGTTGCTGCCAAAGCCACACAGGGTGTACTGGATCTGTATTATCGGAACCGTTTCAACGCATTAATTTCATGTTTGGAGTCAGGAAAGCTATCGATACCTCTGTTAGAAGTACGTTTGGTGCAAGGGTGGTACACTCGGACGAAGTCAGGTACGTTCGGACAGGCAGTGGGGTACGTTCGGACGCATCGCACATGTGCTAATAAAACAGCATCACATAGGGATAATAAATAGAAAATAATGGTGTCACCTGACTCAGTTGGGACTGTCCCATACTTGTTTCGGCCAATTTGGCCGGTTACTTCATGTGAGTTTTTCATCTGACGTGTGTGTCGGAATAATGATATGGAGGATTTATGTAAATGTTAGCCCAAACTACATTTCCAAGTAACGATGGTTTTGTTGTTTATTTTGAGGAATAATACCGCGTCAGATGAATTCAGCCCAAATATGTTAACAGTTGTCGTGTAAAACATTCGGCAGTAAGTTAGCGTTATTTAGTATTTGTGGATGTCCTTTAACATGAGGAAAATAGACTACTGCGCTTGAACGAGCATGTGAATTGTCGTTTTTAATGTATAGCAACTTTATAATCAATAACAGAGGCATTCTCTGTCAAATAAGGTCGCTCTATTTACGATACCAATTGGGGAACTTTGTAAATTAAATACGCGTAAACTTAACCTGCTGCAAATAGAAAAGGTGTCGGAATCGGCGTACTCGCCCCATGGGATAACTCGCCCAATCGGCGCGTGCCAACTCGGAATAAAAGGCCAACTCGGAATAAAAGATGCATACGGGGTGTTATATGGCGTTTGGTCCGTTGTTTCTCAATGAATATTATTGAAATTTGGTGTATATGTCCGGGCTGGGACATGGAATACAACAACGTTTGAATTGTTTTTAAATTTACAAATTTGTTGATTTTATTCATTTTGTTTTCGTTCTGAAACACACTATAAAGTGTATATAATATAATAACGAACACGAGACATACATAATTTATGAACTGTTAACAAAAGATATCAAATTCAATACATGACAAAGATGACTCAGTGGAGTTTATAAAGTGAACATAAAAACATTGAGGTAAGAATCTTTTTAAGGAATTCAACTTTATTTAATGATAATAAACACATAAATTAAAATAACAAACATGAGACATACATGATTTATAAACTGTTAACAACAGATATCAAACTCAATACATGACAAAGATGACTCAGTGAAGTTTATAAAGTGAACATAAAAATATTAAGGTAAAAATCTTTTTAACCATTACTAAACCGTTTAGCACAGTCCACTTCACTCATCCGATCATCACTAAACTTAATATTTATCTTGATATTGATCTATCAGATGAGAGCTATCAAATATTTTTTTAATTTTATAGGAAAAAATGGTCGCCAGCGGCCATATTGCATTTACGTTATATGTTATCGCGTCATGTCGATATCTAGTATTACTTAGAAATTTCACCTTTCCAGATTCATAATTGCTCCATTGACTGTAACAGATGGAATTATTCCCCTCTTCGGATAGAGTGTCACTGAAACTTTATTTTGTCAGACTGTCTGTATAGTCACTGATTATATATGGCAATAATCTGTAATAAGATGTAGCACTATTTTATTTTATATTTACATGCAGTGCTGTTTTTATACAACAATTCTAATCCCCCCTAGATCATCATGTGATCGACCATACATCGCGCGAGGACCTGGTTGAATTAAGGGGGGTTTTTATGGATAACTTCTGTCCTCAAGCTAGATTATACTTATGACATTTAATGGCATGTTTCTAACATGGAGGGTTAGATATGCGTGAGACACCACCACTCTTCAATTCACACCAAGTTATCAGCTGTCATATTCGGATATTAGAACCCATAGCCATGATATATGGTTTATTTTGTGTATACTAGTAATATTGTTATTTTCAGTACCTTTATATACCAGTACTGTGTATAACAATGCATATACATTAATCCATGTATACATGTATATTGATTCAACGGATTCAGTGGTTTTGTCCATCAGTCTATCAAATTTGCGGGGAAAACATGGCCACAAGCAGTACACCCTGTTAAATTTCGAATTTGAATCAATTGGCGCACCCTGCAGCCAGCTTTTATTGGAGAACTTTTTCTCATGTGGATAGTTTGGGTCACCGCTAGATGTGAGCCATGTTTTGTTCTCAAGCTGTCCTTGTGAAGACATCACTGCCAGCGGTGATCTTGAATTTTACTATTTTTATGGCTAAATAATTTGGTTGATCCTACAGACGACACCCCTTGTCCGATCGTCACCAGATTCCACAATGATCTTCTGGATAACCAGGGGGAGAGTAATCTAATTTTCCCGAATTTCGTTAAAAAACATTACCACAGGCAGCAATTTGGTATCTTACTGTTTGATCCTCTTTTGCGTGACTGAATTGTTTAGCAACTGTACAGTCATATCCCTCATCTGATAGTCACCACACTTTATATTGATCTTCGGGCTGACAACTAGATGGGAGCTATCGAATGCTTTGAATTTTTTTGGAAAACATTGTCGCCAGCAGTCATCTTCTATTTTGGTTTTTATATACATGTATATCTCTTCATTCGGATAGCCAGTATTACGTAGGTACTTCAACTTTCCGCATTCCTGTCATCATTTGAAATATAAAAATTTACCTGATACCATGCACCCTTCAAAATTTGTTTCGTCGTATCTATTTTAATGGTAATATTGATACAGATATATTTGTCAAACATTTCTTTGTACAATATACAGGTATTTAGTTTGTAACTAAATCTAGATATATATAATAGTAGCTGGTGGACCCTACTTCGTCCGGGATGTTCCCCTCTGATTTTCGGAGAATTGCGCGATTTAACCTTGAATTGACCATTTTAAAGGTGAACGTCATGTCGGGTCACGATTTGACCCGCCCAAAACACTCCCCGGACAAAAGTCACGACAAAAGTACCCGTCGAAATCCGCCCGGCTTTACCCGATTTGACCTTGAATTGACAATTTTGAATGTCAAGATCAGGTCAGGGTCATAATTTGACCCACCCGAAACACTCCTGGGACAAAAGTAACAGTAGGTATTATATTTCGTTGAAATACTTCGTTTTACCAGATTTGACCTTGAATTGATCTTTTTGAATGTCAAAGTCAGGTCGGGATCAAGATTTGACCCTTCCAAATAGTCCAGAAACATGCCTACATCAGCACGTTCGAGAACATGGTCCCACGTGAAATTGGACCCGTCAATATTGCTCCCGGGATCGAAGTAGTCCTACACACAAATTTTTAGTCGGATCGGTCAAGGTCCAGAAACATGCCTATGAGCGAGGTCAAGTTGACACGTTAAATACCAAATCCGAGTCGGATCAGTCGAGCAGTGTTAGAGTCTATAACACATACACACATGCATTCATGCATACACACATACATACAGACAGGTGTTCCAAAAATGTATAATCGATAGCTACAACAATTCTATGGTAGATAGTTCACGGCCGACCTGATGCATGCATCTTAGTTTTCTTGTATTGTATATGTCAACACAAAAACGAACTTGCTGGCAGTTGCTGCGTACTTTGCAAACCAGGCCAATTTATCAGTGCGAGCCCGAGATTCACCACGTGTTATTCCGCGATGTTCGCTTGTTATACCTAAAGCGTTACCTGAGGAAGGGGTTTTCCAATTAAATATAGGCCCAATGAAGCTATGTCGTAGCACATGTATTACATATCTGTGCATGGAAATTATATTTGATCCACAAACTTCAGTGTTTCGTGAGAGCTGTGATTATCAAGTACAAGAAAACTAAGATGCATGCATCAGGTCAGCCATGAACTATTTAGCATAGAATAATTCAGTTCGGTTGCAGTTTCACAACGTTACAACTGACATACGATTACACCTTGAATGTGGAACTATGTAAGAGTGAATATTAATGTTCTAAATCCCATGTTTCACCTTTAGTGGTAATGGGGTCGTACTTTATTAACACGCAAGTAGTGTAATTAACAGTCTAGTAATAACTAGACCAAGGTTTCCTTACCTTGAAAGTAATGAAAATTAGGTCTGGTTTTAATAAGACTGTGTAATTAAGTACGGGTAATTAGAAGTAACAAATCGTTTAGTTTCTATCGTATCGGCTAAAAGGGGTGAGCAGATTGCCCATGGTGAATGCTCTCCAATATAATGTGCATATTTGCCCCGTTACGTTTATACACTGTAGCATTGGCGGGCCAGAGTGTGTTGACATGTTAAGTGTTTGGTTCATTAATAACAGATCAGCAGGGATTTGTCGTGATAACGTATACGTGGAAATATGCTACCTAAACGGTTAAATTAACGGTTGATCTATTACACCACCGTGTATACTCGGTTTAAATAGGTATATTATATAGGGACGTGTGCTCAATTTTGGTGCGGACCGATGATAAAAAAAAATCAGAAGTAAATGTCGGCGGGCGGGAGGGCCATTTTTTCAATAATTTTTAAAGAAATTGAACAGTTGCAGCAGCAGCAAAAAAAGGGTGTACAATTGGCAAATGATGACGGGCGGCGTGACGTGTAACTAGGATTGAAATTAGATATTCAATTTGGAGATTATTGGATGAGGGATGTTATATTAATTATATTAAAGGGACGAGGGGGCTTAGTTGTCGAAAATATTCATATTTGTTCCAAACACCGTAAACAGAAAAATATTAAAACGCATACATTTTGGTTCAAATATACGATCACTATCGCGTAAACCTCATGCTCACATAAAGACCTACTAAATTTTACCTAAACAAGAGTCTGATTTTTGTTATAGAAGGCACCACAATGCTACTGGCTAATCACACACAAATGGTATAAACGCTCTTTATTATTTCCAAATAAGGAATTGAGCAACAAAGAACGCTCTTTATGTTTACCATCATAATATAAAGAAACACCAAGAAAGTAACTTTTTACGCTTTGTTTACATAACAATCGTCAAATTTACGACAATAACATACTGTTTATGAGATATTTCTCATTTGTATATTAACAAAGTATGTCTATATTTGAATATTATTTTCGTTTGTAGCGGTTTTTGACAGGTGGAAATATGTTCACAGGATACCCACCAAGGCCTTCCGTATACCTTTAAAGTATACTGCAACTTTGTTTCTTGTCAATAGCAGAATACATAATGCTATTAAGAAGTGACACAAAACACAGAACATTTTTTTTAATTATAAGTATTGAAGTATTGAGCAGTGAGAAATATTTGAGTCGAGGAAACCAGTAACGAAAGGCAGCGAATAATTGTTTACGTTCCAATGAATATTAAAATGTACTGAAAACAAACTGCTAATGGGTGCCAGACTTTCATAAACACAAATTATCTATTAATGGTGTAACGACATATTTCGTTACTAATTGTCTAAAAAAAATAGGGGATGGGGATGTTTGGATTTCTAGTTTAACGACATTTTTCGGTCTTTAATAGTTTAATGACATTTTTCGGTCTTTATAATATCTCAAGATATAGGGGGTATTTGGATCTCTAGTTTAACGACATTTTTCGGTCTTTATAGTTTAACGACATTCTCGGTCTTTAATATTTCAAGATATAGGGGCCCTTAGTGGGTATTTGGATCTGTAGTTTAACGACATTTTTCGGTCTTTGATAGCAAAATGGAAGAAGTACATCTTTGGAAAGATGTGGTGGCCCTAAAAAGGAAAGTTGTTTGGTGATCTTGAAATGCAGTTTTTCTGAACAGTCTTCCTTGATTAAAGTGATGTGAAACACTCCGGCAGACAACGGGCAGAGTGATCAAATAGAAATTAAGAATAATCTTTCTCAAAGTAGTTATTTGTTACGAATATTAATCCAAATGGATGATACACAACGTCATTCTTATATATTAGTTAAATGCAATGACTCTCGATGGCGAAATCATTTTTTTTAATTATAGCCGATAGTTGCGCCCCGAATCGAGATGTAAATATTTACAATTTGGAGTAGTTCAGACGATGTTCTCTATGAAGTTGGGTGGTAGATTTTTGTGGAAATTTTCAGTGTTGATTTTAGTAGAATGATAACATTCCCCAGGTTGGCAAAGTGCGAGAGCACTAAATTATCAATTTCTCGCACCCGAAAAAGTCCATAACAAGTCCATAATATGTCTTTAAGCATATATATATAAATCTCCGAAAACCAAAATTCTAAAGCATTAAACGATTTCTTGAAATGCAGTTTTTCTGAACAGTCTTCCTTGATTAAAGTGATGTGAAACACTCCGGCAGACACCGGGCAGAGTGATCGAATAGAAATTAAGAATAATCTTTCTCAAAGTAGTTATTCGTTACGAATATTAATCCAAATGGATGATACACAACATCATTCTTATATATTAGTTAAATGCAATGACTCTAGATGGCAAAATCATTTTTGTTTAATTATAGCCGATAGTTGCGCCCCGAATCGAGATGTAAATATTTACAATTTGGAGTAGTTCAGACGATGTTCTCTATGAAGTGGTGTGGCAGATTTTTTTGGAAATTTTCAGTGATGTTAGTAGAATGATAACATTCCCCAGGTTGGCAAAGTGCCTGAGCACTAACTTATCAATTTCTCGCACCCGAAAAAGTCCATAACAAGTCCATAATATGTCTTGAAGCATATATATAAATCTCCGAAAACCAAAATTCTAAAGCATTAAACGATTTGCTATATTTCCAGGGCATATATTTCATCTGATTTTGCGAGAATTCATATCTACTTTTTCACGAGAATTCAGGGTAATTTGCGAGAATATTTACGAGAATCTAAATTTGGATTCTCGCCGAAATATAAGCCCTGATTTCACTCTGAAGTGTGCCTAAATGGCATAAATTGTACCGTGGTTCCCATGTTCGCCAAAGTGGCATAAATTTATTTCAGGATAATACTAATTTTAGGCATTCATTTATATCACTGATATCAGGACAATAAATAGCGTGTTATAGAGTGTTATTGTTTATCGGTGTTGTTTTTGGAAGTGGTGGGAGTTAAATTTTTATACATTTCGACCCCCAATTAGTATTTCCGAACAAATGAATTATTAACAAGCGTGACATGACATCATTGACAAAGATAATTAACACCAATCTACAAGCAATTAAAGTCTTAAAATGAGCTAAAATTTAACATTTTCTTTAAAAAATTTACATTTTTATCTCTCGCGACATAATTGTCACCAATAAAAACAAATTTGATTCATCGTGGAAGTTAGTCGGTGACTATAAATAATGTCACCATTCAACTGTATGTTGTTGAGCATATTTCAACCAATTTTGGAAGTTTAAATGAATATTTTCTTCACACGCAAAGTAATATTGACAAATTTCACGATTTTAGCCTGCTTCGTTGGGACCAAAATTTGTTGTGCACACTCAAGAAACGTCTACCGACACTCGCTAGGCCAAATTATACCATGACCATGCTATCAACTAGCTTGAAATTGGCAAAACAATGAATTTTTTTTGGTTGAAAAAATTTACATGGTCCATAGGCATAGCTAGAGAACGATTATTTTTCGATAAAAACGAAAATAATGCGAAATGAGATTCGGCACTCGACAGAATTGTCCAGAATAACATATACGTGTCTTGTTATATGCGAAAAATTGACCTCATTCGATCAATTAGTCTCGTAATTCAGGAATGTGGAATTCAGTGTTACTATACATGGCCGACGAAATTTTGAAATGTAAACACGCATCAAATTTACCTTTTGTGAGAATAACAAAAGCGCAACCTTGATCAAAGTAATACAATACACAACAACACATAGAATAAAACCGATATAAACACGGTATACGTGAGAATAAGACGCGTATCCAGACAAGGAATTTGACATTTCTTCGCTTCGACGCTATAAATATATCTGACCCAGATAACCGATATCGATGCACAGCTATATTTTGCGCACGTCACTTTCCATATTTGGAATGTCCATATATGGGATATGTGTTAACCTCAATACCGATCAAGTTATCTTAGCATAAACATAAACTATATTGTAATTTATGCAACTACGACCCTGGTAACCCTGATAACTAATACAATATACCGGCCAATTCATTTTAAGATCGTTATTTCACTTTGCTTTAGGCATAAATACACTCTTGAACGCACATAAACGACCCATTGGCGTTAAATTAAATATACTCGGTATTTATTAATATTAGTTTTTTATTGCTCAGTTTTGAGTTTGACCCTTGACACCTGTCAATATATTTGGGCTGAATTCATATGATGCGGTATTATTCCTCGAAATAAACAACAAAGCAGTCGTTACTTCGAAATGTCGTTTGGGCTAACATTTACACAAATCCTTCGCGTGTTCTCCTCAATTGGCACGCATGTTCTGAGCCGACACACAGGTTATCCCAGAAACTCCTGTGAAATAAACAGCCAAGGTTTGGCTGAAATAAGTAACTGGGGTCTTTCGGGACCACAGTGCTTGATGAATACTTCTTCAAACCATTGGCCGCCCATCTGGTCGTCCATCCAGGCATTTTGCTGAGCAGACCAGAGTGCTCCCTGTGGTCCTTCATGAGTGTTGAACGACCGTATCGCCCTAGTAGTTTTACCCTTATAACAATTATAAGGGGAGGGATCTTTGATCCAGTAGCACTGATGCATGGTAGAACAGGTACACTTCTTATCGACGATAAGCAACTGACAAATGTGTCCAGATACACGAATTAGGTTGCAATCCCTTTGCGTGGATCATCATTGTAGGTTCGATATTCGGCATATATATGACATGATGTGCTCAATGTGTCCTTACTGACTGGACCACCAGTGGGGGGGGGGGGTGGGGTTCTATAAATGAATAAATAATGGTTTATTTAAAGTGTATACGATATGATCGGTTGAATTAATTGCTCGAGAATGGTGTCATATTTTGATTTTGCAGTGCATATGGTAAGAAGTAAGAATATATCAGAAGGTATATTTTATTTCTCTACAGAGTTCTAATGTTTTCTCGTTATACGCTATCAAATCTGTACGTTGTTCACACAACAAAGCTCGAACATGAAACACGAGGCTGTCATCCTCCCATTCCCAGCTCAATTCACCCAGCCTGATGATCAACATGTGCTTATATTCACTGCACCGTCTAGCCAATGCGTATAGTATATGCGTATCACCCGCTCGTATAGTAGTGTCACGACATTGTCACAGTCAAAGACCCACTCCTTAAAGGGGTACCCTACGCCATTTTCATTAAATTTCCGGTAACAACAACGATCTAATATCGATAATATATAGAAACATAAGTAATTTGAGTCAAAGATGTATTCTGTAAACGCTCAGGTTAATAGGCTATCTTAAAATTTAATAATTTAAAAGTTAATAATTTGATATAAATTGAATTTATGACTGGAGCCATAAAATGGCGTCAATTAAATTACGAATTACCGTAATCAAAAACAGTAATTGAGGGATACTGGATTGTTAAACCGATCGCACACACGATCGCTTAAAATATTATGATGATACGGGGAGAACACTCAAGCCACTCACTGACTAGCGACGATACAATAACTTAAATGATTATATGGGACTAGTATGCATATAATATAACTGTTATTTGATTCATTTGGTTGAAAACTTTACAAAAATTACTCGACAACGACAATTTGTATTTTTGCATTCCGGTAAATTTGTCATCCGTAACACTACTTCGTACTCAACAGACTTTCAAATAATGGAAAAAAGTGTTACCTTATTCTCTGACTCGGAGACTATAGAAACCAACAACAACATTTGGCGTACAGTACCCCTTTAATTAGACAGGAGATCAGCCAGACGAATGCGCACAGTCTACTAATTCTATATTATGATGCATCCCAATTTCTCTATTGGCCAAGCTTGAAAGAAATGCCATTTTGAGATCTATTACCATGGGTCAAGGAAGGGAATCACCAAGACGTCGCATACCATGTTTCTAAAGATGTTTACAAGGAGAAGAACTATCCAGAAACAGGATTCCCCCAACGCCGGGGCTACGATCCCACGAGGGGGGGGGGGGGGGGGGCTATAGCTACCGGGCTGACAATTGCAGATCTCCCTGACCTATTATGTTTTTCCTCCATGGTCCCATAATTGTCCCATATAAGAAGTATTATGTATGGAAACCATATATACATACATGTACTATATATACATCATGGGTATAAGCATAGTATGCATACGTGTACAGTGTACTATATAAAGTATAAACAAGTGCCGTATACGTATATGAAATTGTATGTTTTATTTCCATATATGGGCATACCTTGCCTGAAATAAACAATAATAATAATAAATAATAATAATAATACATACTATAGTATAGGCCTATACGGTACTTATATATACCTACCCCATCCAGACATGACATTGTGACATATCGATTATGACCAGACCACAGCTTGAAACGACTGAACTTGGGTTTATTAGAGAAAAGAACAGGTACTTTTCGTTGGCACCAGATGGGTTCATAAACTAGAATACATGTCCGAATGTACCGGGCAAGGTTTATGGTGGGGGGGGGGGGGTATACCTTCGGACACCATCATTTTTATTAAAATATTACCACAAAATAACTTTAATCGAGAAAAAACATCGTGATAATAAAAGATCGTATCGTCATTTTCGTAAAGGATACAGTTTCTGTTTAAATCCGCCCAAAATAATTGGAGCACTCTCGGAAAATAGATCACTGAATAATTAATATAAATTTTCCCAAATAAGAATTTTCGCGGGTGATTCCACATGACGTCACTAGAGTCTCCTAACCAATCGCCTGTCTTGACATACGTCAAAAATATAAACAAGGCGAAGTGACCAATCGATGACAATTTATCAAAGCTGTATTATTTTTTATTAACCCACTTGCTGTCGATAATTTAATAGAAGAATTTCCAGTATAACTGGGCTGTCCGAACGTACCCCACTGTCCGAAGGTACCGTACTTTACCCTAAATGATTTTTATTTTGTGATATCATATATTCGATTTTATGATATCTTAAGTTCATTTTATGATATCAATAATTCGAATTAGTGATATCATATATTCATTTCGTGATTTTAATAAATACATCTTATTTTATTTTTCACTAATTCACGGGTTTACGGGGCGCCGCCCTTCTATTTGTTACCTATTTGGTGATATCAATAAGTCATTTTGTGATATCACTAAATGAATATATGATATCACAAAATCGAATCTATGATATCATTAAATAGTTCATGATATCACAAAATGATTTAAAGATATCACAAAATGGAATTAGTGATATCATAAATTCATGTTGTTGGTTTATTGTTGTATGGTTTATGCCATAAAAGTAAAGTAAATGAGTCGATGGTTCTAAATATTAAAAATTGTGTCACACTAATCGCTTGTATACCAACTTTAAAAATGAAATTCTTGACATAATTTGAAGAAAAAATAATCTATTTTGAAATACTAGGAAAACGTGAGGCCGACCCTTAAATGAATCTGATCTTATATGTTATCGTTTCCTGCATGCATGCGTGTGGTTGTATATGCATCGTGGTGTGACCGTACATGTGTATATATGTGCGCGCGTATGTTGGTGGCCATGGCTGTGTATAGGGAGTAAGGGCGCGTGCATGTGTTCGAATGTACGACTGCGCTTGCTTGGGGCGGGTGTTGTCTGATGATATGCGTTCCGTCAGATGTAAGGTCGGGCTTATGTATATAATCTGTTGTATGTGATATTTATTTTTTATGGGGAATTCTCTTATTTTTGTGTCATGTTGACTTCCAAGTATATATATGTTACATATGTTTATGTATTTCTTTTGTTAGCTCTTCAATACTTGGGAAAATACAGATATATATAACGTCCTTGAACATTAGTTTTCTTATTTTGTTAAGTATTTGTGATAGCATCTTGGGACGAGTGGGTGTTATACATATTTATTACATGATCCGACCCTTATTACATTCATTAAACCCATTCTATAATAATGATATACAATGGTAATTGTATAACAGGAAATAGTGCCAGGTGTACCCAAATGTATTATTGTTGCGCAAACGTGACCTTTGACTTCCGGCTTGTAATCTGTTTACATTCCTTACACAGAATGTACACAAAAGTCTTATTTATCTGGGATTATTTTGTTTACGTGGGAAAACAATGCACAGTTAGGTTAAACGTCATCGCGGACCTTATAGAAGCCAGTGTTAGTTTCACGTCGCGTTTATTGATTTACGTATGTTTTATGGAGGTTTTGATAAAGTAATTTCTATAATCTACAATTCGTCCCCAGTTTATAGCGATATTTACTAAACTCGTCCAATAAATTAGGTCTGGACCTCGCCGAAGGTTCGGTCAAGACCTAATTCACTGGACTCGTTTTGTAAACTTCGCGATAAACGAGGGACGAGTGGTAGATCCTCTATATATTCCACAAGGAATTTACGTTGAATTTGCAAAGAATCAAATCCATTGACATAGGTGGCTTTATGCGTCGATAACTATACGCTGCCGATATGATGCACACAAGTTCGCGAATACTCTTGCCTAATCAAGAATGATGCATGGAATTGATGACATTATAACAAAACATTTTAGTTCTGTTTATTGATTTACGAGTCAAAACAGCGCTTTGGGAATATCAGATAATGTCTGCACATTCGATATAAATTTTATGATATTGACCATCTCGCGGCCAACCATGCACTGCTCTATACTATGACGTCACTGTATATACACTAAATCTGAAGCGTAGTATTACTATTCGCAACTATAATCCAAATATTGTGGTGTACATGCAGGTCTCGATATATGGTGCTGGACATTTGCAGAAAGGGGTCCCCAGAGGGTGAATTTAGTTACGCTACCCCGCACATCGGGCTGGTATCACTAAATTCACACTCTGCGAATATCATTCTGCTTAGACCTCATCTCCTCCGGAGAGCATCTTTATTATCAAATTAACAATTTTTTTTTAGTTTCTTTGCCTTTTTTAGTTTAGTTTCTCTATATCCCTAATAGACAGACGACACATGCATACTCGAGGTGCCTAATGGGTGTTCATCGCCATCTGCATCATCTGGGAACTTAAATCTGATCCAAACTTTATACTGCAACCAGTGTGGTCACACTTTCTGAGCTCCTGCTATTCCATTGTTTTCTACTATTGTTCATTGGACTATTATTGTGACATTTGGCTTGCTAAATGTCTTAAATGTGCTCATTCATATCTGGTGATTTTTGTGCCGAAATTTATCATATTTTTCTGACTTTGTGCGGTATTCTGTTGGTGTCTTTCCAATTTCTTCAATTAGATTAGTGTTACCAACCACTTCTGAATTCACACCTCTACTTGTTTACACTATTCGTGTCTGCCAACTCCAACATGGGATTCATTATGTACACGCCTGAGGAACTTCTCACAATCAACACCGGCCTAGAGTCTCCTTGTTCAAGGTGATGAAGAAACACCGTATTCTGGATTCAAAAGTCTGTCACCCTACTTTTGACTCATCAATGGCATACAATATTCCATGGATTTCAGAAAATGTTCCAAGTTCTGTCCAACATCATTGTTCTAAATCACCTAAAGACCTTCCATGTACAACATAACATGTTCCAAGTTCGGTCCAACATCATTATGCTAAATCGCCAAAACACATCAACAGTACTCTTGTTAATATAGCTACACCACGTCTTCAAGAGGATGCTATTGTTATTAATCTCTTAAATGCCTGATCTATCAGGAACAAGGTCCACAAAATCAACGATCTTGTGGCTGATAGCAATATTGACTTCTTCTTCATAACTGAAACCTGGCTGCTGAATCATGGGGACGAAGCACTGATTAGACAAGCAACACCTGTAGGCTATAACATGATATCACCACTAAGAAAGGGCACCGGCGGGGGTATCGGTTTCTTTCACAAATCAGACTTTGCTGTCAATTGGAAAGTGATCACACAGTATTCAACATTCGAGGTTACTGAATTTATTATTAGAGCATCTTCTCAACCCATAACGTGTGTGTGTATTTACAGACCTCCACCAAGTAAAAAGAACAAGCTAAAAACTCAGAAATTCGTCAAAGATTTCAAAGCCTTACTCACGGCTTATAGTTTAACAGATGGGCACTCATTCAACTTAGGTCACATTAATCTACATTTTGAATCAACATCTGACACCAATGTAAACTGTTTAAGAAAACTTGTGGATAAATTTGGTTTCACGCAGAGCATAACGTCGCTCACTACACACACTTAATTTGGTGATTATAAAAAAAAACACCATGAAAATTAACAGTCTCCAAGTCTCTGATAAAGCTGTTTCTGACCACTTCCTGATTGAATTTTCTTTCCGGAATGTGAAACCTGTTGCACTCAAAAGTAAAATCACTTCGAGGAATCTCAAAAGCATCGTTTTAAGTGAATTTTCATCGGAGATCCGTGAAGCATTCCTATCTTCCACAAACTTGAAATCCTGCAACGACTTGGCAGTTAGTTTAAACATATTTTATTAGCAAAAATAGCAAAAATTGGATTGGGGCACAAGTTATTGCTAACTTATTGACACCCCTTTCCAACAAACATTCGACAATTAACAAAAGAGTTAGGCTTCCTTCCTGCAATACATATAATATAAAGGTATACAAAGAACACTTGTATGATTTATAAATGAAGATAAATTGGGGATACACATTAAGATGTCAAAGGGTTTGTGTATTGCTTGCGTCAAAATGGGTGAGGGTCTGCGATGTGAATCGTCGATCGATGATGTGATATTTGTTTTCAAAATGTATGTATTATTATTCGCTCGGTTTGATATATTATTAATCATTAACTCGGTGTGTTTCTATAATATACTTTTGATCAGCAATGAATAACTTGTAATTTATTTGCTCAGTCTCATGAGTGGAGCCGAATAGTATATTTCCAATGGTCAGATGCAGTATGCCCAGTCTAGATATACTATCGAGGAGTTTTAGTCTTTCATAAATAAAGCAAGGGCATTCGAAGAAAAAGTGGTATGCTGTTTTCTCGGATGCACCACGCACAACAACATTTCGGCGAATCGTCAATATGATTAATACGTTTATCAAAATTAAGATTACTACAATTGACTTGGCGGTTTATTACAATAATCAGCTTTCTTTTATGGTCAATAAGCATGCACCGGCCCACGATGACACACGAGATTACAACAGGACACCCGCACCATGGCTAACTTCACTAATTTTGAATAGAAACGATAACGCAGAAAGGCATGTGGAGAAAATCAAAATTAACTGTTCACTGTGAAATTTTCAAGGAAATGAATACCTGTGTAAGCGATTTGATAAAGCATGCAAGATCTGACTTTTATAGTGAACAATACAAAAATTGCAAATCAACCAAGAAGCCGTTCAACATGACAACCACTATGCTGGGCAAAGGTAAATGTTCTACCCTACTTAGTGACATTCCCATGGACACACTCCCTGAAACATTTGCCTCATTTTTCCAAGACAAAGTTACCAACATTCGTGCTAATATACAATTAATGTCTGCAGTAGAAGCTGAGTTCGAGGAATTCACTGGAACTAAATTCGTTGAGTTTGAACGTGTTTCAACAGAGACGGTCAAACGTGTTCTCGTGTCAATGCCGTCAAAAATAATGTTCTTTTGATATTGTACCATCACTCATTCTTAAACAGCATAATGACCAACTAGTAACATTTCTTACGAGGATTGTGAATACGTCACTGGAAGATGGCACCAAACAGGCTGTGGTTAAACCATTGCTGAAAAGCCACACATGGATAGGAACAACCTCAAGAACTACACCCTGGTTATAACCTTCCTTTGGCGCAAACCAACTGTGTTTAAACGATGACAAGACCGAGATAATGTAATTTGGAACAGATCACATAATTAAGGACACTCCTTTGGATTGCATTAGTATAGGTGATTCCGACATAAAACGATTCCCCTATACAGTACTCTGTCAATGGAAGCGTACATAAACAATTTATGCCGGAGAATTTCTCATATCAGGCCATTCATAACCACCGATGAACTCTTGTTTCGTCATTTGTTCTTTCCAAGATTGTAACCCACTTCAGGCCAGCTGTCTCTCAATTCTCCCTGTATATATTGAATCTCTTCTTTCATGCTATGTGCCTCGTAAACCAGACTTAAGGTCTGCTGATAAAATATTACTTGCTGTCCCCAAACGTGACCTTGATAATTATGGTCGTCGATCTTTTGAATGTTACGGCCCAAACCTTTGGGATTCACTCCAGCTTACACTCAGGAATTTAGCTACTTTGGAATCTTTCAAAACAGAACTCAAAACGTATATATTTAAACTTCACTATGGCAATGACGACGACCAAAGCTAACCACATCTTCCAAGCATTGTTTTTATTGTAGTTGTTGTTTTGTTTACATGTGCACGTGTTTGAATGTGTAGGAGCTCTGTCAGTTGTTGTATCATTGAGCGCTTTGGGCCTCATGTGATAAGGCGCTTTAAAATGCTATACATTATTGTTATTATTTAGGTGTCGCATATCATATGAGGTCATGCATAATGAGGTCCACGCATGACGAATTGGATAACGCTATAAAGCCCACATTGAGCTCATATAAAAAAGTACCACGTGCATGATATGTGAGTCAATGAGGAATTGTCACAAGGCCACGGTCAAACAAATTCTGGACGATCGATCGTGCAATTATATATATCGTAGCGAATACAATTTAGCAAAATGTGATGAGTATATAGATCAACTTTTGTGAAACGCAATGGGTTAACTGGCCCAGTCGACTCGTTGTGCGGAAAATCCGCGGGCGACATGGCTGGCTATGGCATATTAATTATGACGACAAATTGTCAACAAACTCCACCATAATAAATTGTCACACCTACTATGCCATCGCCACTGTGATACGTTTGTCCGCAGCCAATCAGACTGCTTAATGAAATTATTTATTTTCTTTAAGAAGATCAACTCCGTTAATCTAGAGATGCGAGAACCACGGTGGACGGCGGTAGGTTAAACAAATTCCCAGGCGAGAGTTTTGTCCCTCATATGATACCGAAAAGATTCTTATATCCATTGACATTATTGCCCCACCAAAGAAGCAGAGTGAATCGTTTACATAAAGAAGAAACCCAATTTTGACATTTTCACTTTTCAGTCATGTGACTTAGATCCAGGTCACGTGTTGTTTACCGGAAATGGATCAATTGGATACCCGGATATTGATCCGGAACAGACAGTCTATGTTGAGTGACGTCCTAGACAAGAATAAAGTCTGTGCATACTAATACGTAGCCCCTGGTTAACAATCTGTCACGCGGAATGCGAACCATCAGCCAAATTCTTAATTGTATCGGATGTTGATGAACGCGATTAGTATGAGTCATATACCACTATATATACAACAGTCCTCACCCAAAAACTGAAATCTGAACTTTTTCTATAACATATAATAATGAGATTGAGGCTATATGAAACCATTCAAGGAATACAATTATGACATTCAAACACCTATCTTGATCTTCCCGGAACTTGAATACAAATAATTACCGGGTTTATTTTATGCCCGACATTATGAGTCGCTTTAAACATTGCAGAAATGGTTAATTTGAACATAACAATCTATGTACGCACAGCCATATGGGCCAATGGAGCTACCCCAAACGTTTTGAAAACTCAAATTGCGGGCAATTTTCGAGCAAATTGGAGATCATTTTGGTCAAATTCGGACAATTTTCGGCAAATGTTATGGTATTTCAGGGGGAAATTGTGGCAAATTACAGTACTTTTGCACATTTCTGCCAGAATTGTACACATTTATATTTCTGTGTATATACAAGGTATGTTCTACAGAAAACTGTGTTACAACCATCAGTATATCATTTAAAAAAATTCGGTAAAAAATTCTGAGCCCCCCCCCCCCCTTGGCTATGCGTATACGTAATTTGGTAGTATACACCCTGGTCAACTGGTCCTGCTGCTAACTCACCTCTTCGACGAACCACAGCATTGCTTTATCCTCGAAACAATTAGCCGGGTACAATGTTGAGGTTGGTAGCTGGTGGAATTATATTTCTGATACAGATTAATTGGCGACTGGTTTCACATTGCACTCCATTCAAATTTCCTGTAATTGGAAAGATTATGCGAATCTGATTAACCCTTTCTATACTAAATTAATTATTCCATTCGGTTATATAGGTATACTTTGGAAATGTCTATTATTCATTTGGAGGGGTGTTCAGATAATAAAAGCAGACGGCAGACAGAAAAACAGATACAAGATCAGAAGTATTCATATTGATCAAAGGGAAATGTTCAGATAATATGTTAAAAATATGGTCGTTTGTTGAATTTATTATCTGAACATTTCCTAAGACAAGACAGTCAAAGACTGTGGGGTCGCTCACCAGACTGCAAAGACTGATAAGACTGGGACTCTGGAGACCACAACAGTCAGAACTTTTCATAATCACTTTAAAAGAAGTAGATCTAAACAGGATAGGTGGCTAGAGAGGCTTGATGTATGTAGATCGGCGAATATCTACCTCGAAATTACCAACTGCTCACCACTAATCTGAGCTAAATAGACATGGTGGTTCTTTCAAAGAACACTTTTCAAGTTTGCCAATTATGTTCCAGTGAAGTGGTGGATGTGTTTAATGTCCTTATGAAAGATTTGAACAATATATATGATAGATTGTTGTTGTAATTGGGAATTAATGACCTCTAACAGATATCCAGGGAATGTTTATAAAAATGTCAGATTTCACTTGAAATGTGCAGGCATACCCCACATACAGTTAGAGCCAAAGTAAATGCTTCTTATTAATAATGCTCCGTCAAGAATTTTAGTAAATATTATTTTTGAAACCAGGGTGGCAGAAGCAGTGAACTTGAGTAAAGAGCCAATACTTTTTTTATAAATATTTTTTGGAGTTATGTCCCTGGCCCCGCCCACATTTGACCCAGTGACCTCATTTGAACAAATCTGAACCCCAGTCACCCAAGGATCCTTCATACCAAATATAAACCCATTTGGCCTGGTGGTATTTGAGAAGAGGTTTAAAAGAATTACTATGGAGGGAAAGGGTTATGGCCCTGGCTTCGCAACTTTGATCCAGTGACCTCATTTGAACAAATCTGAACCCCAGTCATCCAAGGATCCTTAAAAGAATTACTATGGAGGGAAAGAGTTATGGCCCTGGCTTTGCAACTATTTGACCCAGTGACCTCATCTGTACAAATCTGAATGAGTCGCCTAGGGAACATCCACACCCAATATGAACCCATTCGGTCTTATGGTTCCAGAGGAGAAGAAGTTTAAAGAATTGTTGACGGATGGACAGATGGATGGATGGATGTACAAGGAGTGATGACTATAGCTAAAATAAATAAAAGGTTAAATGAAAAAAAACTCTTTTTTTTTTTTTTCATTTTAAATGTGAATTTTTTTTTTAAAAGAGTTATGTCCCTGGTATGATTTCATTTGGATAAGTGGTGGTTAAGAAAATAATATGAAACCGCCAAGTCTGAATTTAGTGTGTCTGACATTTGCAGAATAAGGTCCCCAAAAGGTGAATTTAATGACACTATTCGGAAAGGCTGGCCAGCATCACCAATTCATCCTCGGTCTGATTAGGCATCAACGACGTCCAATAGAAACCTAGGATTGAAGTTCTACAGTTGAAGTTGGTGATGCACACCCATTGAACACCTCAATTATGCATTTTATCTTCTGCAAAGTAGGGGGACATTGAACTGAACAGTGGGAAAAAGTCAAAAAGTTACTAAAACAAAATTTAATACTTAGGATACTTCCCAGAAGATGAGGCCTAAGCAGAATTAGGTCCCTGGAGGGTGTATTTGGTGATGCTAGCCTGCTGTACCGAGTACCAACACTAAATTCACCCTCTGGGGACCACATTTTGCAAATGTCAGACACACTATGTCCAGGCTTGAGGAAATGAACAATAGACTTTTCCTATTTATTCTTGCAGAATAGGTGTTTAACTAAATGCCACAAACCTGTTTCAACAGGTGAATTAACTTAATATTGCACAGAGAACTGGAATACAGTGCCATCAATCGAAGCTTGACAGATGGTAAACATGTCTGCAGGCAAGAAGTCTCTCCCCATAGTATCAAGTGTCCCCAGTGATAAATTGGCTTCCTCAATTATACAGCCTTCAGCAGTGTGATGTTCTCTCTAAAATGCATAGGGCTTGGCAACTAGAGGTGTGAATTATAAGGGTCATAACTCTGTTAAAATATATGGGATCAAACCCATATACCAAATTTGGTGTCAATCAGATGAAAAATGTTTGATTCAAGGTCAAAATGCAATTTATTTTTTTAGAGTTATGTCCCTGGCTCTGCCCCTATTTGACCCAGTGATCCCATTTGAACAAATCTGAACCCAAGTCAACCAAGGTCCCTCCGTACCAAATATAAGCTAAATCAGCCCAATATTTCTTGAGAAGAAGTCATTATAAGAATTACTATGAGTTATGGCCCTGGTTTCTCAAGTAATCAACATGGTGACCTCATTTGAACAAATCTGTATGTGAGTCACCTAGGGAACATCCACACCAAACATGAACCCATTAGGCCTTATGGTTCTGGAAAAGAAGTCGTTCTAAGAAATACTATGAAGGAATGGAGTTGTGGCCCTGCTTTCGCAACTATTTGACCCAGTGACCGCATTTGAACAAATCCACACTTAATATGAACCAATTCGGTCCAATGGCACTTTAGATGAAGATGTTCAAAGAATTGTTGACGGACGGACGGACGGATGGACGGACGGACGACAGACGAGGAGTGATGACTATAGCTCCACCGTAGACTTCGTCTCAGGTGAGCTAAAAACTACTCGTCAATGAGTATATTTAGTACAGAAAGGATTAAAATGACGCGGAACCAGCATGGAGTGACCAATTTGTCCACCCTATCAGATATTCCAATTCCAATTCCACACCGCATACTGGAATTTGAACAGACGTGATGCCACTGAACAGTATATTTATAGCAAAATATAGACATCTTTCTGAACTAAAGCTGCACTGTTGAATTTCTAAGATAGATAATTCGTGACTCAGAAATAGGTGACATGCCTTTGAGCCTAATTTAAATAAAAAAAAATTAATTAAATTATTCATAATCCTCATGAAATCACGCAACTTCATTTTGGTAGGAAAAATATTATGTTTGTCTTGATTACCATGAAGGTTTGTTTCGGATGAAGTGTCCAAATTGCACAAACGGTCACTTTTCCGACAAAATAAACCAATGCTTGCACTATTTTCAGGTACACAATCCGATTCGATTGTCCCCATATAATCAGATTCCAACAACAACAGCAACAACAAAAACAACGTTTTTGGAAATGCCGCTTCAGTTATCATAATCGAATGACAGAATATAATGCTAACCACTGTCAACTATATAGTATACAATTGCCCAAAAGGTTTTATATATGAACATTTTGTTCAACGCAATTTGGTATCGAGAGTATGTCGGTCGGCGTACGTCGAATATTTGCCAGGCCGCGAAATATTCCAGGCGGTGAAAAATAACCGATTTCCAAAAATAAAATCGATATCTGATAACTCTGAGCTTTGATGGGTGTGTTCCTCGACTCGAATAAAATATTTGTTACCCCCGAAGCCAAAGAAATAGTAATTGAGGTTAGTTCGGATTGTGCATCTTTAAGTTTAAGTGATCTATTGTTGTTCAATGTATCCAGCAGGTTGAAGATGTAGCTTTGAGCTAAATATATGAATCCCTATTACCACAGAAGAACGAACTGTTGAAAATAGCCGAATTGTTTAATTGTGGCAGCAAACCTCGCTTTGTATATTAAAAAAGCCCAAAATATAATGTCCAACTCAAGAGGCTCATAATTCACCACACCCATTATTATTAGTTTCTTTATCCTGACCCGCCCCGATTTAAAACTAACAAACAAATTGAAATGACTATCATTGTCGTACTCATATAATTATTATACACACATATGTATATGTATATATATATATATTTAGTAAAAGACTATATACTAATATTTCTAACTGTACATCAAGCATGTGTCATGCACAAATTTAGAATATTTGAATTGTATTACTTGTATTACATGTACTATGTGTGTCAATACACGACGATGAGTTATATAATAAATTGAATTGAATTGTGTATGGAAGAGATTATTCCGGTTTAGTTTTTTTATCGTTATCGATCGCCGCCGATCTACTGAGCACGGTGCCGAAATGTTTTTTGTGATAAGCCGCCCGTAACTAAAGTTATGCCGCTTTAATGTTCCACCATGGATTATGTAGTCTGAATAGTTAATGTTCCCTCGTGTGACGTCAGATGAGGGACTACTAGCGACACACAGTTAAGGGCGGCCAATCACAAATATTTTCGGCATCGTGCTCAGTGGATAAGCGACGATCGATAACGATAAAACAAATCTAGCCCTGAGTAATCCTTTGAACGTTTGTCACGGCTACAATTTGTTTAATGGGCCGTCTCTGTGTCACCTTATAATATGGACAATATATCACGAGTTGACCGTATATATATATATATATATACATACACGGCACTTCTCTTGATAATACTAAAGAGGTTTAGATTGGAAACTTCTAACTTTACCGGTCAAGAAATGGCGGACTTTACTATTCGTCATAGCGTGGCGGGAGATCGTGGTCACTCATAGAACAACTATAGGCTTGTTGGTAAACTCTCCATAACACAGACTGTGAATAGTTACACACGAGTCGCGCCCTATATAGTGATGACTTTAGTATCATAGTATGGCACGTTTCATATCTCATTGACAACTAACGAAATTTCTGTGTTATGCATGTTTCACGGACTTAGTTTGGAAATAGAACATAGATGTCTGACGACTGGATAATATTTCTCCGCCTCAGACACAGATAATTATAATCTTTATCAACTTGTATGTCTTACGGGCGAAGTATGAGTTTTCTCTACTATCTTATTGTCTTGTGAAATGACCTGACGACTGACACAACATTAACCCTTTATGTACTAAAGTATCATTGACGAGTAGTTATCCCATAGGAAATATTAAGATAATAAGTTCAACAAACGATCATAGTCGTTTATTTACCTTATTATCTAAACGTTTCCCTCAATAAATATGACTCCTGCACTTTTATTTATCTGTCTTCTGTTTATATTACATGTGCATGTACATCCATGCAAAGCAATGATTGACCATTCCGATGTACACGTTTTAACTGACTGGGAGAATCCATTTAGTATAGACTGGGTAAAACCATATGCCCCTAAATTACTATTTCTTATTCGGCATTGAGGGTAATACATATTTTTTTTCGAGTCGATGAACACACCCATCAAAGCTCAGAGTTAACATATTTCGATTTTTGAAATATTTTATTTTTCACCACCTCGAATATTTGGCGGCCTGGCAAAGGTCAGCTGACTTCCCCAGAAATAGCACAGACATGCGCGGACGCCGTTACGAGAGGTCACGCAAGGTCGCCACTCGCTGTACTATCAGTGGCGATCGTAAATTACATAAATGCGATAGTTGACATGCGGATGCGTACACACACATATACTTATTTAAGAATCATGCAGTAATCAAGTTGTATTCATGCAAATATATATATATTATATGGCAACACGCTGGTTACATGTGGGAATATTATGTGTTCACATTCGTGGTAACATGCGTTGAGGAATTTCAATTGGAACTACATGTATAGGAATAACCATATATGAAAGTTGTATAAACCACACTCGCCCATCCACCAAACTGCCATGCAAGAAAACCCGTTATTATAGGACTTTTTCGGTAAAAATGATATCGTGATTTGGTATTGTTGTGATTATTTATTGGTAATGAACTAATTTTGATCTAAATCGGCTTTTGGTGAATGCCGTTGTTGTTGTTGTAACTGGATGATACGGGGTCCATCGAATCGGATTATGTATCTTTAATACTTCGCGTGGAACGTTCACCGACCGAATTGCCAAGAAATATGTGTACATTTATATAACTGCTGTAAACGTCACGTTGAATGAAACGTGTTGTTGATGGTTATGAATCGAATTGACACGTGTTGAATCCCAATAAGAAACACGACTGGATGAGTGGTAATGCATGCCATCGCACACTAATGGATGTTACTCGGGACGACTTCCTCTTTAATATTCACTAAAAAAAAACTTAACCCAAAACGTTTACCTGGTATTTACGATTGAGGGGCCAGGTTACTGCTTTTTCAGATTTTTGGTAAGGAACCAGTCTATCCAACAGGAGATATCGCGTGCATGGGCGCAACTAAACATATATGAGAGTCGCAGCTGGTCGCAGACACAATTAATGCCAGATGACACCTATAATGATATACTAGATAGAAATTTTCATTCACTAAACAATTACATCAACTTTGAAACGAAAATATGTTATTAAAATGTACTTTTACTTCCACGAAGTATATATATATATATATAGACAACAATTTACTGTTGTTGGTGAATTTCGCACATGCATTCGACAGGTCCTAAACGAACCAGCTACCCGATTCGTAGTTATCTGACCCTTTCTGTCGTACGACTGGATTTTGATACATTTCAAACATTTTAACATTTCCCCTAAACAATTTTCGCTTATACACAGTTAGAAAAAAGACCGTCGCTTTAACGGTCTGAGACCACGCAACATCGCTGCCAACATTTGACAGTTAAACATACGGTCAGGCCGTAGCATGTTCCACGGTATAAAACCGTTTAAGTAACTGGCAGACCGTAACCAGTAACTGTCAGACCGTTGTATTTTTTACGGTTTTACACCGTTTAATTAATATCAAGACCGTAACTAATAAAGGTCAGACCAATGGTATTTTTCATGGGTCAACACAAATTTTTGCTCTTAATTTGCTAATTTACCATAGAATTAGCCAGGTTCCCATGGTGACAATGTGATTTTCCGGTAGGCATTACGATTCATATGTTTTTGAATGGTCGAAACTAGTATTATTCGTAACTGAAAAATACATATTAGTTCTTATGTTATGATCATAGTTTGATGAAATGTAATCCTCAATACATAAAGTGATAGACAATACTTATGAAACTTTGCAGTTTGCAGAGGATCAAGCTTGTTATCTGCCTCGTAGAATTTAATCCGGAAAAAGGCTGCGCACGCGTAATGTGTTCGCCTTTCACTAACTACTGTATAAATATGGCTGTAAATAAAAAACGATACTAGTAATAGCTGATAAGCCAACCCATCACTATTCAGTTATGAGTAATACTAATTTCGACCATTCTACAACATGAATCGGCATGCCCTTTTAAGCCATAAAAAGAACAAAGCTACATGTTTCACAGTTAAAACTCAAATTTATGTACATGTAAAAGTAAAATATCTTAATAGCATACTTTTTGGTAACATGTAAGGCGTGACATTGTCCAGTCACTTGTAAACACAGTTTTTGTTTTAACAGGTGAATCCGTATACCATGACAATACAGTACCAGTCAGAAGAAGTGGTATTTTTAGGCGCACCTTTATTGCTATATTGAGCATGCTTAATTTAGAAAAAAGGCGTGATATACCAAAAATCTGTCGCGCATATTATTGCAATATTGAACGCAAAATATTGCGTTACTAAGCGTGCTAAATTTCATACAGACCCGATAGTGTTATATTTATATTAGATAAATACTGTGCATATAGTGTACATATAGTGTACATATAGCATTTACAACTATAATTATATACATATATAAAACATTGTATCTATTTATACAATAAACAATATAGAAGAAGCAATAATTTGATTTAAATGTCACAATTTTGAGCGCAAGATGTTGCAATATTAAGCACAAAATATTGAGATATTAAGCGCAAAATATTGCAATAATATCACAAGCGACATGCTTATAAGCGTTTCCACTTGCAATATTATTGCATGTACAGTAATGCTCTAAGTAATTGACTCCTTAAACACAGCAGAATTATGGGTAACTTTTCAGGATTTAGTCGGAAATATGGCTTGTTGCCATTCATCGGAAA
This sequence comes from Siphonodentalium dalli, assembly GCA_032622095.1. Classification (NCBI taxonomy): domain Eukaryota; kingdom Metazoa; phylum Mollusca; class Scaphopoda; order Gadilida; family Siphonodentaliidae; genus Siphonodentalium; species Siphonodentalium dalli. Next base: position 102,127,086 of record CP136063.1, read on the forward strand.
GCTCTCGGGGTTGGGCGCGAAAATAGCGCGCTTAATATACCACTTCTTTTGACTGGTACTGTATATCAACAACAGCTAGTTGGGATTGGAACCTTCAAGACAACAGCAGATCCCATAATAACTGTGCGTAATGACTTGGCGATAATGTTCTCCTGTAGTCGCACATTTTCCATGAAATTTTAAAGCATGATGCACCAACCTGTATACTGGTATCACAACACTTAGTGTCAATATCAGTGAGTCAGCCAAAGATAGTTTGATAAGAACATCCAACCAATAGTGTACTCCCGGTAAATTGTCGTAATAACTTGACGATAACATGGCGAATGATGACAATGTCTCATATCCACACGTTTCAATGAAAATTGATGGACACGGGATGAATTGGTCCGTGTAATTGTAAAGTTGGAATTGTAGATATGTGATCATCCGTCACTGCGCGGCATCAGTTCATTGTTTACGGTGTTGTTGTTGACATTGAAACTCTTGTGAATTACACTGGTGCGTACAGTACATGTACATGTATATCCTCTCTTGTAAATGTACATGCATGTGCTTTGAAACAATCAGATTCAGAACACTGTCAACTGGATTGTCTTATCGCTGAGTCGTATTATTGTCACTATTGGTTGACATCGAAACTTGTGTTAAATGTACCTATATCCTCTTGTGTCAGTAAATGTGCCAGTGTTTTGATACTAAGTCACAACACTATCAATTTCAACATCAGCACTGAGTCGAATGAAGTCAGATCCGGGATCATGCCAATGCCATGATTGATCGGCATGAATCTCTACTCTCGAATTTAGTGGAAATTGTCAATGATTAAGCCGGTTTTCGCAGAATTGAATATCAAAGGAACCGAAATCAGACCGTCTTAATAACTGTCCACAATCGAAAAGGTAACAGTTTCCCAAAAAACAATAGTATGCGATCAAATACGCAACGCTAACGATAAATGGCGAATAAATGATGTGAGCGCTAAAGCGGGAACTTAACCCCGGAATGAGAATAACGTACGGTACTCATGAATATACGTACCGACTCGCATAACACAGAATGAATGCCGGAATAATAATACATATTAAATATCAGCAGAGTAAGATTCAGTCATACTGTATGGAGTCATTGTCGTATATAATATGGTCGCCGATAAATATACTATTGAATTTTGACGGCATGACTTTGAATCACGAAATTATTTAATTTAGACAATTTTCATGGGCACATAAAATAACGGTAAAAAAACCCCGTCAAACTGATGAAACGGTATGGGGCCGTCGATTATGACGGCCCGAAACCGTCGAACCGACAGTATTTTTAACAGTGTATATGTTAGCGCTGTGAAGCTTAAATTTGTTTTGTGTGTGCTATTGAGATGACATAAGATTGTGTCATCTCTTTCTTCAGACACGCGCTTGCATTTTACGTACGATCGCAGTAAATATTCCTTATTTTGAGTGTAACGTACATGTAATTATATATGTTAATTAGAACTTGCGCGCGCAATCTGCAACGTACGAGTGACAATTCTATCGTAGTAAATTCCTTATTTAGTGTTCGACGTAATTATAGAAAATAGGAACTGGATTAATAAAATTTAATCTCTTTGCAAAAACAATTCTATTAGGTACACGTCGGTTTTCTATTTGATCATTCCCCAATCTTGAAGTAATTTACTTTAGCTGAATTTTGAACTGACAATGGGATACTATGGGTCGATTAAAATGAGACTTTGTGTGATGTGAATGAGACCGTTGTGGCTGTGCATGATCGAATGCCGCCAATAATTTGATCTCCGCCTTCCATACCGCCCACTATAAACAACGGAGAAAAGCGAGATATCTTCGTCGGACTTTGTCTATTTCCGAGAGTTTGTTTATATCCAAAAGGTTATGTAAACATAATTTGGCCTTTGTTTGCATAACACAACGTACGAACTTGACAATAACAGGCTATGTATACGCGATGTTTATGATTGGTATACACATGCAGCGAAGGCCATCCGTATTTTTAGGAAAGTGAGTAAAATGGAAAAAACAAAAATACAAATTAAAAACGAGCGCGCCATTTTAACAAACGCATTGGAGAGCAAGGAAATGTCAAGTGTCCCGGTTTAGGGCACAGGTATTAGGCACAATTTTTTTTTTTAATTTAATAAAAATCTCGGAAAGGTATCTATCTCATTTTTGATAGAGGTCAGCATTTTTCTCTACAAAAGCAACATTTTATTTTGTATTGATCTGTAATTGCAGCACTATGTTACCAAATAATCATAGTTTTCAAAAAAGTTTGGTTCGCCGTCGTATTTGAGATTAGTGAACATAGAAAAACATTTAAAGTTGATAAATCAAATTTATTTGGTTGGTACCCGAAACGTCCGTCCAATGAAAAATACAAAAATCAAACAATTCAACCCCTAAATCACCGAAATCTATACTCTAATCATCAAACTAAATAGCCCTATTGTCAAACAGACGTTGTTTCGCGAAGGACAGCTAATTTGGGTGTGGTACTCAACATACATCGAGTTTAATAACGATTTTTTCCCCCGTCAGTTTTACAGATTTCTTTTCGCGGGAGACCATTTTTAAAGTGCGAAACAAACTCGAGAAACGCTGCAGTAAATGACTCCAAAATAAAATAATTTTACATCGATAACAAAAAATGTTTTATCTAATTCCATATCTAGTGAGTATTATATATCCACCGCATGATTTTTGTCATTAAGAATGCCGGATATCAATTAAAAGAGAGATATTAAAATTAATTTAATAAAGTTCAAGTTAGTTTCGCTTTCAGTTTTGCAAAATGGCCTCCCGCGAAAAGAAAGCTGTAAAACTGACGAAAAAAAAGGACATAAATCGCTATTAAACTCGATGTATGTTGAATACCACCCCCAAATTAGCTGTACTTCATGAAACAACGTATGTTTGACAATAGGGCTATTTAGTTTGATGATAATAGTATAGATTTCGGTGATTTAGGGGTTGGATTATTTGATTTTTTGATTTTTCATTGGACGGACGTTTCGGGTACCAAAAAAATAAATTTCATTGACAACTTCGAATGATTTTCTATGCTCACTTGTTTAAAGTACGACGGAAAGCTAAACTTTAACCAAAAATATGATTACTTGGGCACATAATGTTAGCATTCCAGATCAATTTGATAAAAAATTTAGCGTTTGTGAGGATGATTTTTGACCTCCTATTTTCACTATCAGCCTTGATAATTATCTTTATATATTTGTATTATTATTATTATTTATTTTGTTTGCCAAATACCTGTGGTTTAGGGTACGTTCATACGCTGGCAAGTTTGCACGGTATGTTTTTGCGGGCATTTCGTCATAGAAAACCACATGGTGCGAGAATATTAACGGAACCGTGCACATAAATTTATGCATCTTTACCAAAGCTAACGACATGAGAAGTAAAATTTATCTAGTTCCACTTGTAACAGTGCTACTGGAATTTGCCTTCAAATACCTGTATGGTTTATTCTTGCGAGATAATTGCATGCTATTTACAGGCAAATTCCGATAGCATCGCTACAGGTGGAACTACAGAGATTTTACTTCGTACGTTGTTAGATGTGGTACAGTTGCATCTTATATGTTTGTTTCCGTTCATATTCTGGCACCATATCGTTTTCTACGACAAAATGCATGCAAACCATACCGTGCAAACTTGCCAGCGTATGAACGTACCCTTATACACATATATGTTGGTCCCATGTCAGTGCACATGCTTGATAACCGACCTGTATCCATATACATGTAGATTGTGTCAACTCCACTATAATCTGAGCCACATATCAATGACGTGGCTAAAGGGTCTTCGTTGGGGCCAAATGGGAGAACAATTTTAAATCTGAACTTGAAAACTGCAAAATCCTTACATCTATAATATAAGTCTGACTCAGATCGACTAACTCCAGGCAAATTCAGGCCTAGATTTTTGTTTAATGATTGGCAGTTTTTAATTGGCCACCAGTGACCAGGACCCTCGGCCACATTTGGAGAAAATTATGAAATCTGAAAAAAAACTGGGGGACCCAGGACCCCATAGCCCAACGGGATTTTTTTTTTAATACGAACCTAGAAAATCCTAGCATCTAGTGAATTACACCAGGCAAATTCAGGCCTCGATATTTTAAAATTAATTAGCAGTTTTTGACTGGCCACCGAGGAGCGATCAGGACCTCTCATAACCAGTGGGAGAAAAATTTGAAGTCTAAACCTGAAAACTGCAAAATCTTAGCATCTAGACTGACACCAAGTTCTCCAAAATTTCCAACTTATGTTAAATGCAGTCCAATATTTTAACCAAAAAACAGGAAAATATATCACTGTTGGTATACAAACAACAAACTCCCCACTAATACTTAATACGTTGGAAAATAAAAATACGAGAACACTTTTAAGCTATTGTTGGCGTGAAATTTCCAACGACTCTTGTGTCAGGTATGAAATTTCCAACTATTGAAAATTTTGACCAAAGTTTGGGGAGACACCCAACCCCCTGTCGCCACGTCCCTGTCACCAATACACATTACCATGCATGATAACCGATTATATCTTGGCTCGCCGATGAACCCTGCATGACCGAGACAGGGCATTTCACAAGCAGACTGAGTCAACTGTTTCCCCAGTGTACACCCATGATTGAAGAATTCATATCATTCTGAGATGGATAATATTACAGAATAATCGGTTGTTGATATCAAGTTTACATGTGTTTTTAAATAAATACCAATAGCCACACTGCCTCACATTGTGTACCGTGATGTCAACGCGACCTCGCCAGCGCAATGCATCCCCGAAAAGCGACGCAACATATGGTGACCGCAATATCAATATACATACCTCTTTAAGGTGCAAGCGAATATAACCACAGTCTCCTATATTAATGGTAGATGTCAGTCGGCGCGGTACTTCAACAACCGATGATGACAGTGGAAGATGGCGATTACATATGACAAGAAACCACAATGACAAGCGATAGCGGCCTGTTGTTCCAACGTCGGGTCTCAATCGCGGTGCTGTTAATTTGATTGGAAATGGAATACGGTCTCCTAGCAACAGGCGAAGACTCCGCTCTATTGCCTGTGTTACGTTCCAGTGTGGAACACACCAGTGCCGAGTAGTCACGTATATGGCTTCCGGGAAAGAATGGTAATCACCAGATTTACAATTAACCACATCAATTCACCGCCGTGAAAAATTAATACAAACTGATTTCCGTAGTTCGATTTCTTTGCCAAGAATTGTAATTGATACCACGTGAGGACCTCCCATGGCATCATCTCGATCTGGTTCAGATAGTTAAAGGGTATCTAGAATCCAACTAAGCACACCCTATATATATAAACTTATATTTCACCTCACCCATAAATGGCTATATATATTGTACAGTGTTGTGCTAATTTAAAGGTACTCAATCCGATTCGATGGTCCCCATATAATCAGATTCAAACAACAAGAATTTTTTTAGAAATGCCGCTTCCGTTATCAGAATCGATTAATTGCCCAAAATAATGCTAACCACGTCTAGTATAAAATTGCCTGAAACGTGTTATTTTATTATCAACATGTCGTTAGACGAAATTTGGCCCTATTGTCAACAGAAAGCCTCTTTGTTTTAGAGTTATCCATCTTCATCCGCAATTTGGTCCGAGCCGAAGGCTCGTCGACTGTTTACTGTGCCACTATTAATTCTCGACGGTGAAAAATCATATATTTAAAAAATCGATATCTGATAACTGTGAGCTTTGATATGTGCATGGGTTCCTCGAATCGCGTGTGCGGGGCGTTAATTGTAATTTTGACATGCAGCTTGCACGCGGAACGCAATTTAGAAAAGATATAAATAAAAAAATGAAGCCCATGAACTTTGAATGAACAGGATGTTGTATCGTGGCATGGCAAGATATCATATATTACTTATATAATATGTTTACTTTGTCCGTATAGTATGCATGCACCATAAAGGCTATAAAATGAATTTGTTTTCAATTAATTGTTTCACCGAGATGGGAGTGTAGCTTTATTCGTGGCTCATTTTCTAACAATGGGAATTTCACATGGAATGCACGATTAACATAACTAACTAATAAGCTAAATATATACTACTAGCTGATTTGCCCGACTTCGTCCGGGCTATACTTAGGGATATCTCTGTGAACAGACGGAGAACAAACTATTTTTGTTCGATCGGTCCAGAAACATGCCTATATGAGCGTATATATATCAGCGAGGTCAAAGTCAATGTCAAGGACACGGTCGCGTGTGAAATTGGACCCGCCCATATTGTTCACGGGATCAAAGTAGGCCTATATGTATACATACTAAATTTGAGTCGGATCTGTTGAGCAGTTTTCGAGTTTAATTACATACATACACACACCGACACACGGACAGAAGTTCCAAAATATATAATTTACATATGATATAGATACCAACACTTAACTGGTAATCAACAGAAAGCCGACTATCCACATCAAATGTTTTGGTTACAAAAAGTCGAACCGGACATCGAAATCGGAACCGGATTCTATCGATTGCAGCCTGTGAATTCAAGATCCTTGCTCGGGCAGGTTTGACTCAATAATACTATACCATTGGTGCGTTTTTTATAGTAGAAAACAATTAGATCGAGCTAAAGAGTGCATTAATATGAGATTATGATAGTTTAATATCGAGGTTCAATTTTATTTGTCATCAGTCGAGAAAAAATTCCAATGATCCCCTCAGATAAGGAGCGTCCGTGCTTTCGTTTACCAAAAAGTAGTATATAACAAGTAAACCAATGTCAGAAATGGTAACGCGCTCAAGATCATATATTATATACCCATGATTGTAATTATAGAATATAAAATATATTGGTTTCACGAATGACCAACTCATAATTCCGTTAAAACAACTAATCCTTCAAATTATTACAACAACTATAATTATACGGCTTATCACTGAATGTTTCTCGTGCATCTCACCAGAATTCCCAACAACACCTTTTACCGGACTTGGCCTCCGGGTCGCAGTTCGACTTTTAATCCGTCCCAAAAATTCACTTTTCTATAAATAAAACGCCCACGGCCCAATGTTTACCAAGAACCAGCGAAACATTATACACGCGGAGCGCGAAATAATAAGCGTTATCAATTATGATCGTTTATTCTTGTTTTCAACGTGAAACTGATGGGTTCTTTGTGGATATTCGCGATGCGATGTCATGCATGCAAATGATGGCGATTTCAAGTATATTTGGCTTTTCTTGTGCCTGGTAACCTGGTAATTTGAAGGTTACCTTAGGAAAGTATTACTAATTTGTAATTCGGACACCGGTCTATCTTTCATCTATATTACCTGTAATTTTCAGGCACGCCTGTTTATGATATTGTTTGTGAAATTACTTTTCTGTTTCTCGATCAGTCAAATCATGCAAAGGTTGCCAAACAACTTGTGGTACAACCATTGACACAGCCGACGAAAATCGATATATATTATAAGAGGAGTAACCCAAAACAGCACGATGTGGCGGTAAAAAAAAGTACCGAGGAATAATCATAATGGTAGACATTTACATGTACACATCACATTCTGGCAAATTGCCCGGAAATTTGCTGTATTACATAAACAATTGTTTATATAGCTGTTAAAATGGAGTCAGTTTGAAAATCCCAACTCAAACGGCCACATGTGCCTGGCACAATAGACCCCACCAAGCCAAAGACATATCAGACAAGGTTGCCATCTATCAGTGGACCCAAATTCCCACTCCCGGTCGTTATCGAGCTGTGTCTAAAATATTTCTATTATGTTATTCACTCACACTGTAACCCTTGTTTTGTATAAACTGCATTAAATCAGTTTATTTCTCATGAACATATACATACATAGGTATGGAGATAATAACGGTTAAATATATACAATATATAGGCATGTGAACTTCCGGGTGACAAATTTTTTAATGTTGTATACATGGATTACATTACATAAACTTCATCGCTACATATATGTATAACACTGTAACATGTATGTATATGAATATTGCAAATATATATAAGCACATACAACTAAATAGATTTATTGTATATGCTTACATATACATATTTTTAATTATATATTAATAACTATGTGTATGCGTATATCGGTTGTTCTTGCACAAAACTAATTTTGCCGTATCACCCGACTCGATCGGTTGATATATAGTATCAACAGTTAACATAACAGAACATTTCTATGCCAAATTTCTGGTGGATCGGACAACTACTTGGCAAAATGGCTGAAGGAATTTTTCCGAGGGGACTGAGGGGACAGCCATTTTTCGTCCGTGACATTCATCAAGACTTACATTTCGGTAAATTTCTATTCATTTCAAACCATAAGATATGTCCTTGTTGCACTCATGATCGAGCTAAGCAGTTAAATAGCTCTCATAGGTGATTAAAACGATGAATATACCCACTTCGATTTGAGACACTTTGCCGACATTTTTGTGCAAATTATAACGTCCGTCCCCGGAGTCCGGACTATAATGGTCAGCGTGTCCCTGCGTTTGTCAGGGACGTTGTATGTAAAGCTTTTAAGTCGTTTGATAAGTCACATGATCTCATCACGGTAAATTACACCCGCGGTAATCGCGTATATGACACTATATGTGACTCGGTTTTTGAGATTGATAAATTTGATTGGGGTTTAATGTCGCTTTCAGCAACTAATGTCATATCAGGACATTGTCCGGTTTAGTGGTGTGGGAAATCCGCACACTTGCGGCTTATATCTAACCGTGATTTCGATGGCTGATAATCGCGTCGACCATGTGCGGCAAACCACCGGTCATCGGCGAGTAATTGGCAACAGATAACGATTTCGAGTCACAAAGTCCATGATGGAAACGAGGATTTGAAACTTCACCGTCAGCACTGGAGGGCGAGACGGCTTGGAGTTGTACCCTAACCGCGTTTTTTTTAGATCAAGTATAGGATATAGATCGATAAATATACGTAAAGTATACCTATATAGGCACAGTCATATATAAGTCTAGCCTTTAAATGCCAAGGAAAGACTTATTCCAGTCATAGAATCGGATCAATTTTCTTCAGCATGTAGAATGAAGAGCGTTTATTTTGTATTTAAACAGATGGAAATTTGCCATGATCAACTTCCGTAAGTTTTGTCAGAGTATTACGCCTATATGTGTATATGGCGGTAGGTCTTGCAAATATAAACCTATATTTTATAAACCTACTTACTCGCGTTCTGATTGGCTGCACAATGCTACACGATAGTATACCCCAGTAGGATTCCTAAACGCCTGCTATTCTTGTTCTATTTAGTATATATAACAGGCTCATTTCGCACTATATCTATAATTGCCGCATGAAGACACGTCATTCTGAAACTATATACCTTGTACGATACATCATGTTTGAATATCGGTTTATCATTAGACTTATTGGTGAATTTTAATGATCTTACAAATGTCCGATCATATAGTTATCCAATGTATATATTTAATAATTTGTCGGTTAGTTGGTAAGCGACAGGCCTAATTTTTTTGTAATGCCAATGAACGTTATTTATAACTTCCTTCTCCGTTTTCATCTAAGATAAACAAGTTAACTTCTGATATTTCGCCAAAATGTCTTTGCCAATGACGTATTTATAGAAATAAACCCATGAATCACGAAGAGATGCTGTTAGATGTAACCAATAACAGTTATAATAGATATACTCCCATGCCATCGTCAAAAGATTGCCGTAATTTGTCAAATCTGAGACCGATTTCCAAAATTCACGGTAAATAAAAATGTGACAAAATCAGACACATATATTTTGTTAGAATTGACACCAATATTTGTTCACGCTCACCTAGTTAGGCACATATGAATCAATGAACACTGATATTGATTCCGTGCCTTCATATTGATACATGTATATATTTAAAGGTATGACAATGGCGAGGGCTGAGTGGAATAAATCACTTAATTCTTTCACTGTCCTTCAAGTTGATGAACATTAAATGTGAGTCACCCCTGTGTGCTTGCCGTGAGGGCTAATTGAAACGCTACGCTGGTGAGTCATTTAAGCATACCAAGCTGGTAAATAAATTAAGAAATGGTCATTAAATAAATAAACAAAGGTTAAACAAACATATTTCTTTCAAAAAGTTTGTAAGTGTTTTCTCCTGTCTTGAGCCTAATTGAAAGTATACGCTATCTGCACAGAAGTTACTCTCCATTGCAGATCCATAACTTCATGCATATGCAGTGCTTTGAAGCCACTGCAATTCCGAGCCAAATCACTATCAAACACAAGTCTTTCCTTTACACATGCAAGTAATACGCACAATATCGCGTGTATAATTCCATAGTTTTCACACACTAAATTATCATATGTGTCATATTATGTACTTGTTCGGGTGCGTGAAACTGATATGTTACTATTCAGGTGCTATGCCAACTGGAGGAATGTAGCATTGTACTAACATCACCGAAAATCTCAAGCAAATCCACCATACCACTCCATAGAAAACATTGTCTGAACTACGCTAAGTTGTAAATATTTACTACTCGAATCGGGATGCTTCTATCGGCGATAAACTAACGAAAACGATTTCGCTATCGGCAGTCAATGCATTTAATTAATATATAAGAATGACGGTATGTGTTGTAAATTTAGATATAATATTTTTTAAATAACTACTTTGAACAAGATTATTCTCCATTTTTATTAGATCACCCTGCTGGAGTGTTTCACATCACTTTAAGATATGACTTGTAACCCGACCAACTCGAGTCAAGACGAGGCGTCATTCTTCAAGTTTAACCTTTAACTATAATACATCTAAACCAACGCAACGTATGCCTTGTCATTAAACCGTGTTTGTGATTCTGATGGCATCGTTTTCGCATATTACTAAACACGACTGACTTCAGTGCCAATGAGGCATCTATTAAATCGCCCTGCGAGCATAATGTCCCTGCTTCTACGTGGAATTGTAAATTTGAGATTATACACATAAGTGGAGGCAAATATCGTAGGGTCATTCCGCTTCCCTTCTTGTGGCCGATATATCATCGGTCTAATAGATATTGATTTTGCTATCGACGAATTGTATCGATTTCCCCATACGTCCGTAATGTCAACGTATGTTGATTGTCGATCCACGTGTTTAACCTTCTGATTGATCCTGATTTATGGGACCGGCTTTTTTCAACTCTACATAAAAGTACACATTGCCCTACATGGTGCATTCTTCGTTGGTTGACATTATAGTTGCATACAATATTCCGTGTTTTGGCGCACCCTCAAAGTAACAATGGTGTTTAAAAATTGAGAGCGGGTTTTTTTTATCTCGAAACGAAACTTGTCTGATCGTTCGAAAACTACTGAAATGGTGATGATTTTTAGGTTTGTCAGTTACAAAATAATAATATATTTCCAAATGGTTGTAGTGTGTAGGCCTATATGTTCTTTGATTATGACATGCATGTGCAACTTTTACCCCCCCCCCCCCTCCTCTCTCTCTCTCTGTCTCTCTCTCTCTCTCTCTCTCGCTCGCTCCCTTTGGGTTTATGAGCTTAATCCATTAAGTCTTTAACTGCTATTTGGTGTCTTTAAATAATTCAAGCATAACTTTATAAAAACCATGAAAGGTTGGACCTGGGGCCTATACAAAAGAATTACAATTGCCGTGTTTCTCCACGCGGACAGCGTTAGTCGGTAATTTCCAGTCTTGTAAAGCTAGACTTGTGTTCTATAGTACTCGAGCAATTGTGTTCTTGTAAATTCCTTGCATTGGATATTGGAATTTAACAATAGGCGATTACCCGTTTTCACACCATACATCGTTGTGAACTGACTTATATAATGTTCTGGGAGAGCCATTCTGTAACTGCAGCAAACTGCTCGGTTTTTGTGGTGTTTGGAGTGTCCCAACGCTGCATCTTTTTGTTATTCTATAGTACTCGAATTGTCTAACTTGGGGAAAAACAAGAACTCGCTTGACGGCTGATAAATTACCAACTTAGGGAGTTCCATAGTACAGACATAACACAACTCGGGTAGAACACGGTGTTAACATTACAAGTATACGAGGCTGAATTAGTGGTTGTCACCGCAATGAAACGCGTGCGAATGTCGATATGTCGGATTAGCGCTTTGTGTATTGCGCACTCATGCATTAACCCTTTCTCGACGTGCGAAGTTTCACCGGGTCAATAAAATCGTAGTCATATTGAGATGATGGGTTAAAATTACGCATGGACGTAGATAGATATATTTTGAGATGGGGTTCATAAACATAGACAAATTGGCTTTGATAAATTAGGGTTTGCACATAAATTATGTTGTGACGGGGGCGATTCTCATCAAAATACTCAACAATTGGGAATGTCACGCATGGACGTTCAATGGGTGTTGGCGCATCACAATAATCTTCGTCCCAAAGTTAGTGATGATTGATTTATGGGGTAAATGGCAATTAGTTCAGAAGTTTCGATCGGTTGGAATTGTTGGTTTGGGGATTTCTAACAGTTGGAAATATTGAGTAACCATTGCAGAATTTCAACTGTACTCGGGCAGCGGAGACCTTATACGTGAATGTTACCGCGATTCCATGGTAGAAAATGGCACTGAATTTAAAAATTAAGACTGGAGAATAGGTTATAATCATTACAATGACTAAATTTTCCAGCCAATGTAACTGCAAATTATAATTTATACTACTAGTATGATGTTTTTCTACATTCAGTGTAATTTGGGTTGTTAAATCTACGTTACTACTTAAACAAAAAGTTACACCGACCCTTTGGAAAATATACTTGAAATATATATTTTCACCCTTTTAACTTGGAAATATTTTTATCAGTCTATTATCTCCGGCAATTCAGTTTGTTTTCAATTACATTGTACATGTATCGAAATCGTACAACCAGTTAAAATTTCCCTGCTCAATCTGACACTATAATCACCATGTGTAGGTTTTTCTGTCGATGGGGTTTATTTGTGATCACTCTATCCGTCTCTATCCCTTTGTGTTCGTAAATACATCGTTAAATATATTTGACCATGAACCATGTAAATACAAGGAAAGTCATGAAAAGCTATATATTGTCTTCTATGATGTTGGTCAATAAAACATCTATCTCGTATAAAGAGCGTTTTCGCTTACGATATTTTGTACTCGTGTTCAGCGTAAAATGTAATCGTTTGTGTATTTTCGTGATGCTTGTGCCATTGGGATTATGGTGCACGCAAGTAGTTTTCATGTTCCCCATTGCCTATCATAATATTGACTTTATACATCCACTAAACCACTCGCCAAATGACTCAAATATATATATAGGCATTACTATATCCATTTATGTATAATATTAGAGTAAGTTGGCTACCGCTGGGGTAGAGCACTGGGGTCAATAATTTCAAGGATACACCCTTATAAAGACTTTGGATTCAAAACTTTTGATAAATTGGTATCTACATGTGTCAACCCTGTTTTGGACTATGGATCTGGGATTTGGGGTTTTGGAAAACATACTAGCATTGACCTTGTGCAGAACCGTAGCCTCCGATATTTTCTTGGGGTACACAGATGTACACCTTTATTAGCTATAACAGGTGATATGGGGATCAGACCTTCCAGACAACGGAGATGGATAAATATGCTAAGGCATTGGAATAATCTAGTCACAATGAATCGAAACCGTCTAACATATAGAGTATTTGAATGGGATTACAGTTATGGAGTTAAAGGAAATTTTTCAAATACTTGATAAAACTGACATTTTTGACAACCGATTGGTCTGTGATCTTGATGAAGCAAACAAACTTATTGACACATACTTTAATGACAAATGGGAGGAAAGCCTGAAACATGTACCAAAGCTAAGGACATATATTTTGTTTAAAATTGAATTTAAAACTGAGGAATATGTCTCAATGAATCTTGCCCGTTCAAACATATCAGTGTTGGCACAGTTCAGATGTGGGGTACTCCCTTTGAGAATTGAAACGGGTAGATTTAAAGGAGAAAAACCTCATGAACGGTTGTGCACATTCTGCCCCGATACAAAAGATATTGAAGATGAGAAACATTTCCTCCTAAAATGCACCCTTTATTACAGTATTAGACAGGAACTTTTCGCAAAAATTAAGAAGGAACACCTAACTGAAATGATGAAATCTGATAACGATGCAATTCAAATATTATTGAATAAATATCCAAGAGAATGTGCCACCTTCATAAATAAAGCATACAGCAGAAGAAATGATAGATTTTATGTTAGACAGCGATAAACATGGCAAAATATTAAGAGAATGTGCACAACAACTGCCACCCCATATCCTACCCAAATTAATATGAACAGGTTGGCGGGCACAACATTGTATATATGTATGAAAGAGAGAGAGAGAGAGAGAGAGAGAGAGAGAGAGAGAGAGAGAGAGAGAGAGAGCGAGAGAGAGAGAGAGAGAGAGAGCGAGAGAGAGAGAGAGAGAGAGTGTGTGAATGGAAGGATCACGTGAGAATGAGAAACATATTGGGATATTACAGTGACTTATAGGCCCAGGAGGCCGGGTGCGTTTATGTCAACATTCTTTTTTTGTTTCACTCTTATGTAATTTATGCACATGTCACTTTAAATAAATGATCAAACAACAACCCATTAACAAGCGTTCGCCTCCACGCGTAGAAAACGAAGATCCATAGTACTGGATTTTGTCTGTTCTTGTAAATGACGGGGAGTCGCACACACTTGTAAATTATCGTATCCATAGTATTCGACAGTTTGTCCACGTGGAGAAACACGGCAATTGTAATTCTATAGTATAGGCCCCTGGCCTGATGTCAATAATGTCCTTGCATAGTGGACAACCTGGTTCAGTGTTTAAGCTCATTAACCCTGGACGTTCCTAATTATATATTTTTATCCAATAATGAAGAGTTGCATAACACATAGCTATATATAAATTAAATTACTAATAACAGAGTTAACAGAGATAATATATGTTGTATAATTGTTATGCTAGTATAAATATTTAAACTGGCTCTTATATTAAACCTCTTTTATCGGTGCATTTCTGAAAGCCCATTAATATGGTCAAACATAAGTTCGTAAACCATATTGCCCCCTAACGCCCTATTGTTTGCTCGTCCGTCCGTTAGCATTTTTATTTGCCGACCTATAACTCCAGTTTGGTTTATTTGATCTGAACCAATGTTGGTATGTGTATTACCGAGCTCACAATCCAGGCCAAGTTCGAATATGGTTTCGTCAAATTATTTTTTACATGAGTTACCATGAGTTACCATGACCATTTTTCGACTTAAAATTTGAACGATTTCATAACATTTCGGTTTCCGACCGATATCTCCTGTTTTGATTATTTTATCTGAACTAAAGCTGGCATGTGTGTTTCCCAGCTCAAGATACAGGCCAAGTTCGAATATGAGCTATGTCCAATTATTTTCACATGAGGTACGGCCATTTTTCGATTTAGAATTTGGAGCATTTTGGCATTAGAATTAGGGTCATATAAGATACTAGAAGGTGACCCGACTTCGTCCGGGCTATTCAAAAACCAAATTTCAAGTCGATTGCTCCACCCGTTTCCTAGATCTGGTCTGCGCATGCGCGAAGCTGGTGTCGCACGTGCTCGGCGACCGGATAAAATTCGTATCCGGGGCAAGATACATTCACATACCAAATTTAAAGTCAATATCTCAACCCGTTTCCGAGATCTCGTCTGCGCATGCGCGAAGCTGGCGTCGCACGTGCTCGGCGACCCGATAAAATTCGTATCCGGGGCAAGATACATTCACATACCAAATTTCAAGTCGATAGCTACACCCGTTTCCGAGATATATAGCCCAATGTCATTTGCGGATACCTCGGCCGGTGATGAGTTAACGCGACACAGTCAAATGCATCGGCAGGGTGAGAGTTAACGTAATCTAACTTTATGACCTCTGACGACGTCATAGAAATTACGCATTGATTTTATCCTGATAAAAGCATCGTACCACTTGTACCTAATAATTGAGGCAGATAACTAAAACGGATACATACATATTATATATCGTTGGAAAGATGAAGCCACACAGATTCTAACCGTGCAAATTATATGACTGGCAATTTATTATTCGCGCTATATCGAATCGATTTGTGAGCACCGAACTGAAATATATTAGCGCAAAAACGGCGTAAAAATAGATTTGACCTCCGCACGTGAAAAGTTGACCTCGCACGGACAAATAAATATGCCTATGTTCGTCTCCGGCCGAAAATACCCTAAAATACCAAATTTCATCGAAATTGGCTTAGTCGTTTTCGAGTCCATCGATTTCAAACACACACACAAACAAACACACAAACTTACATATACACAGATCTTTCAAAATATATAATAGACTAGAAGGTGACCCGACTTCGTCCGGGCTATTAAAAAACCAAATTTCAAGTCGATTGCTCCACCCGTTTCCTAGATCTGGTCTGCGCATGCGCGAAGCTGGTGTCGCACGTGCTCGGCGACCGGATAAAATTCGTATCCGGGGCAAGATACATTCACATACCAAATTTAAAGTCAATATCTCAACCCGTTTCCGAGATCTCGTCTGCGCATGCGCGAAGCTGGCGTCGCACGTGCTCGGCGACCCGATAAAATTCGTATCCGGGGCAAGATACATTCACATACCAAATTTCAAGTCGATAGCTACACCCGTTTCCGAGATATATAGCCCAATGTCATTTGCGGATACCTCGGCCGGTGATGAGTTAACGCGACACAGTCAAATGCATCGGCAGGGTGAGAGTTAACCAGTCTGAGTAAACTCATACCTAAATATTCATTACAACATTGAATATTAGGTCTGACGGATAACATCGAAATCTCATTTCCAAGTCCTCGGGATTCCGTAATCTGATTGATTGCGTAAATTATTTTCCGTCCAATGAAACCGTATGGGTTAATAAACAAGTGTCAGTGGGCGGAGTAACAGAGCGGAATTTCTCCGATCGAAAGCGATGCTTGCAAATACAACAGACAGAAACAATGGCTTCGAAATTATATATTCGGTACGATTCGGATTAATTTGAAGGATGTGCTAGACCTGATAGATAGGCCTGCGCATGGTACCAACTTGGCCTCCCATAAATATAAATAGAACTCACTCACGTCCGTGTATTTGATTTACTTTATTGTACCATGGTTTGCAAATCAAATTATTTGTCGTAAAAAAATCATCTGAAAGTTAACACCGAGGAAATGACTTAATTTTATGCTTTTAAATAGTTCTAAAGCATCATTTTTGATGACGACCTTATTTTTTGCTCTCGGATGCAGCTTTCCGGGTGATGCAGCGAGTTCATCTCCCGAAAAAGAATAGTCGCACACACGACAAATATTATCTGCTGTAATTTTATGTCGCGACACAGGCCATTACTATTGCGAAGCACAACAAATAACACGTGGGGACACCTGTCAATCATCGATGTATTTTTTTTAATCCGTGACGTCATTTTGGGGAAGCTCTTCGCTGAATAGAAATGGTTTTGGCTACATAAGCTCCAGACTCTATATTTCAAATATAGAGTCGACGTTCACCCAGACTGAGAGTTAACGTAATCTAACTTTATGACCTCTGACGACGTCATAGAAATTACGCATTGATTTTATCCTGATAAAAGCATCGTACCACTTGTACCTAATAATTGAGGCAGATAACTAAAACGGATACATACATATTATATATCGTTGGAAAGATGAAGCCACACAGATTCTAACCGTGCAAATTATATGACTGGCAATTTATTATTCGCGCTATATCGAATCGATTTGTGAGCACCGAACTGAAATATATTAGCGCAAAAACGGCGTAAAAATAGATTTGACCTCCGCACGTGAAAAGTTGACCTCGCACGGACAAATAAATATGCATATGTTCGTCTCCGGCCGAAAACACATCCAAATACCAAATTTCATCGAAATTGGCTTAGTCGTTTTCGAGTCCATCGATTTCAAACACACACACAAACAAACACACAAACTTACACACACACAGATCTTTCAAAATATATAATAGACTAGAAGGTGACCCGACTTCGTCCGGGCTATTCAAAAACCAAATTTCAAGTCGATTGCTCCACCCGTTTCCTAGATCTGGTCTGCGCATGCGCGAAGCTGGTGTCGCACGTGCTCGGCGACCGGATAAAATTCGTATCCGGGGCAAGATACATTCACATACCAAATTTAAAGTCAATATCTCAACCCGTTTCCGAGATCTCGTCTGCGCATGCGCGAAGCTGGTGTCGCACGTGCTCGGCGACCCGATAAAATTCGTATCCGGGGCAAGATACATTCACATACCAAATTTCAAGTCGATAGCTACACCCGTTTCGGAGATATATAGCCCAATGTCATTTGCGGATACCTCGGCCGGTGATGAGTTAACGCGACACAGTCAAATGCATCGGCAGGGTGAGAGTTAACGTAATCTAACTTTATGACCTCTGACGACGTCATAGAAATTACGCATTGATTTTATCCTGATAAAAGCATCGTACCACTTGTACCTAATAATTGAGGCAGATAACTAAAACGGATACATACATATTATATATCGTTGGAAAGATGAAGCCACACAGATTCTAACCGTGCAAATTATATGACTGGCAATTTATTATTCGCGCTATATCGAATCGATTTGTGAGCACCGAACTGAAATATATTAGCGCAAAAACGGCGTAAAAATAGATTTGACCTCCGCACGTGAAAAGTTGACCTCGCACGGACAAATAAATATGCCTATGTTCGTCTCCGGCCGAAAACACATCCAAATACCAAATTTCATCGAAATTGGCTTAGTCGTTTTCGAGTCCATCGATTTCAAACACACACACAAACAAACACACAAACTTACACACACACAGATCTTTCAAAATATATAATAGACTAGAAGGTGACCCGACTTCGTCCGGGCTATTCAAAAACCAAATTTCAAGTCGATTGCTCCACCCGTTTCCTAGATCTGGTCTGCGCATGCGCGAAGCTGGTGTCGCACGTGCTCGGCGACCGGATAAAATTCGTATCCGGGGCAAGATAAATTCACATACCAAATTGAAAGTCAATATCTCAACCCGTTTCCGAGATCTCGTCTGCGCATGCGCGAAGCTGGCGTCGCACGTGCTCGGCGACCCGATAAAATTCGTATCCGGGGCAAGATACATTCACATACCAAATTTCAAGTCGATAGCTACACCCGTTTCGGAGATATATAGCCCAATGTCATTTGCGGATACCTCGGCCGGTGATGAGTTAACGCGACACAGTCAAATGCATCGGCAGGGTGAGAGTTAACGTAATCTAACTTTATGACCTCTGACGACGTCATAGAAATTACGCATTGATTTTATCCTGATAAAAGCATCGTACCACTTGTACCTAATAATTGAGGCAGATAACTAAAACGGATACATACATATTATATATCGTTGGAAAGATGAAGCCACACAGATTCTAACCGTGCAAATTATATGACTGGCAATTTATTATTCGCGCTATATCGAATCGATTTGTGAGCACCGAACTGAAATATATTAGCGCAAAAACGGCGTAAAAATAGATTTGACCTCCGCACGTGAAAAGTTGACCTCGCACGGACAAATAAATATGCCTATGTTCGTCTCCGGCCGAAAACACATCCAAATACCAAATTTCATCGAAATTGGCTTAGTCGTTTTCGAGTCCATCGATTTCAAACACACACACAAACAAACACACAAACTTACACACACACAGATCTTTCAAAATATATAATAGACTAGAAGGTGACCCGACTTCGTCCGGGCTATTCAAAAACCAAATTTCAAGTCGATTGCTCCACCCGTTTCCTAGATCTGGTCTGCGCATGCGCGAAGCTGGTGTCGCACGTGCTCGGCGACCGGATAAAATTCGTATCCGGGGCAAGATACATTCACATACCAAATTTAAAGTCAATATCTCAACCCGTTTCCGAGATCTCGTCTGCGCATGCGCGAAGCTGGCGTCGCACGTGCTCGGCGACCCGATAAAATTCGTATCCGGGGCAAGATACATTCACATACCAAATTTCAAGTCGATAGCTACACCCGTTTCCGAGATATATAGCCCAATGTCATTTGCGGATACCTCGGCCGGTGATGAGTTAACGCGACACAGTCAAATGCATCGGCAGGGTGAGAGTTAACGTAATCTAACTTTATGACCTCTGACGACGTCATAGAAATTACGCATTGATTTTATCCTGATAAAAGCATCGTACCACTTGTACCTAATAATTGAGGCAGATAACTAAAACGGATACATACATATTATATATCGTTGGAAAGATGAAGCCACATAGATTCTAACCGTGCAAATTATATGACTGGCAATTTATTATTCGCGCTATATCGAATCGATTTGTGAGCACCGAACTGAAATATATTAGCGCAAAAACGGCGTAAAAATAGATTTGACCTCCGCACGTGAAAAGTTGACCTCGCACGGACAAATAAATATGCCTATGTTCGTCTCCGGCCGAAAATACCCTAAAATACCAAATTTCATCGAAATTGGCTTAGTCGTTTTCGAGTCCATCGATTTCAAACACACACACAAACAAACACACAAACTTACACATACACAGATCTTTCAAAATATATAATAGACTAGAAGGTGACCCGACTTCGTCCGGGCTATTCAAAAACCAAATTTCAAGTCGATTGCTCCACCCGTTTCCTAGATCTGGTCTGCGCATGCGCGAAGCTGGTGTCGCACGTGCTCGGCGACCCGATAAAATTCGTATCCGGGGCAAGATACATTCACATACCAAATTTAAAGTCAATATCTCAACCCGTTTCCGAGATCTCGTCTGCGCATGCGCGAAGCTGGCGTCGCACGTGATCGGCGACCCGATAGAATTCGTATCCGGGGCAAGATACATTCACATACCAAATTTCAAGTCGATAGCTACACCCGTTTACGAGATATATAGCCCAATGTCATTTGCGGATACCTCGGCCGGTGATGAGTTAACGCGACACAGTCAAATGCATCGGCAGGGTGAGAGTTAACGTAATCTAACTTTATGACCTCTGACGACGTCATAGAAATTACGCATTGATTTTATCCTGATAAAAGCATCGTACCACTTGTACCTAATAATTGAGGCAGATAACTAAAACGGATACATACATATTATATATCGTTGGAAAGATGAAGCCACACAGATTCTAACCGTGCAAATTATATGACTGGCAATTTATTATTCGCGCTATATCGAATCGATTTGTGAGCACCGAACTGAAATATATTAGCGCAAAAACGGCGTAAAAATAGATTTGACCTCCGCACGTGAAAAGTTGACCTCGCACGGACAAATAAATATGCCTATGTTCGTCTCCGGCCGAAAACACATCCAAATACCAAATTTCATCGAAATTGGCTTAGTCGTTTTCGAGTCCATCGATTTCAAACACACACACAAACAAACACACAAACTTACACACACACAGATCTTTCAAAATATATAATAGACTAGCCGATGAGCCCGACGTTGTCCGGGCTATTCAAAAACCAAATTTCAAGTCGATAGCTCCACCCGTTTCCGATATCTGGTCTGCGCATGCGCGAAGCTGGCGTCGCACGGGCTCGGCGACCCGATAAAATTCGTATCCGGGGCAAGACACATTCACATACCATATTTCAAGTCGATAGCTCCACCCGTTGCCGAGATCTTGTCTGCGCATGCGCGAAGCTGGCGTCGCACGGGCTCGGCGACCCGATAAAATTCGTATCCGGGGCAAGATACATTCACATAGCAAATTTCAAGTCGATAGCTCCACCCGTCTCCGAGATCTGGTCTGCGCATGCGCGAAGCTGGCGTCGCACGGGCTCGGCGACCCGATAAAATTCGTATCCGGGGCAAGATACATTCACATAGCAAATTTCAAGTCGATAGCTCCACCCGTTTCCGAGATCTCGTCTGCGCATGCGCGAAGCGGGCGCCGCACGGGCTCGCCAATACGACAACGTTCACCGCCCGGTCAAACTACACACACGTACCAAGTTTCGTCCCGATCGGTCGAGAATCGTAGATTTGTATAAATGACAGACAGACAAACAGACAAACAAACAAACATACATACAGACAGAGGTCTTCAAAATATATATGAGATTATAAAGTTATAGGTAGAAACTTTGGTATGATATATCGTATAAGGGACTTAATAAATAATATGGCTCTTTTAAATCTGTATCAGAGTTTGGTTGCATCTTCGAATTAATTGAAAGTAGGATCTTTGGAATTCCTTACCAGATGAAATAAGGTTCATGCCTGATTTGAGGCATTTCAAAACTGAGTGTAAGAAACACTTCCCATATATATATATACTAGAAGGTGACCCGACTTCGTCCGGGCTATTCAAAAACCAAATTTCAAGTCGATTGCTCCACCCGTTTCCTAGATCTGGTCTGCGCATGCGCGAAGCTGGTGTCGCACGTGCTCGGCGACCCGATAAAATTGGTATCCGGGGCAAGATACATTCACATACCAAATTTCAAGTCGATATCTACACCCGTTTCCGAGATATATAGCCCAATGTCATTTGCGGATACCTCGGCCGGTGATGAGTTAACGCGACACAGTCAAATGCATCGGCAGGGTGAGAGTTAACGTAATCTAACTTTATGACCTCTGACGACGTCATAGAAATTACGCATTGATTTTATCCTGATAAAAGCATCGTACCACTTGTACCTAATAATTGAGGCAGATAACTAAAACGGATACATACATATTATATATCGTTGGAAAGATGAAGCCACACAGATTCTAACCGTGCAAATTATATGACTGGCAATTTATTATTCGCGCTATATCGAATCGATTTGTGAGCACCGAACTGAAATATATTAGCGCAAAAACGGCGTAAAAATAGATTTGACCTCCGCACGTGAAAAGTTGACCTCGCACGGACAAATAAATATGCCTATGTTCGTCTCCGGCCGAAAACACATCTAAATACCAAATTTCATCGGAATTGGCTTAGTCGTTTTGGAGTCCATCGATTTCAAACACACAAACAAACACATACACAAACACATACACAGATCTTTCAAAATATATAATAGACTAGAAGGTGACCCGACTTCGTCCGGGCTATTCAAAAACCAAATTTCAAGTCGATTGCTCCACCCGTTTCCTAGATCTGGTCTGCGCATGCGCGAAGCTGGTGTCGCACGTGCTCGGCGACCCGATAAAATTCGTATCCGGGGCAAGATACATTCACATACCAAATTTAAAGTCAATATCTCAACCCGTTTCCGAGATCTCGTCTGCGCATGCGCGAAGCTGGCGTCGCACGTACTCGGCGACCCGATAAAATTCGTATCCGGGGCAAGATACATTCACATACCAAATTTCAAGTCGATAGCTACACCCGTTTACGAGATATATAGCCCAATGTCATTTGCGGATACCTCGGCCGGTGATGAGTTAACGCGACACAGTCAAATGCATCGGCAGGGTGAGAGTTAAGGTGACACTCCACAGTTTCGAATGATCAGTAGGGGTGATTTTATAGATATAAAGTGCTAGTGGTTTCTGGCACCATTCATGTGGTATGTATATTGAGACAAGGTGGGATATGAATTTGTGTAATTTTAGAAGGTGTTCTAGACTGATGAAAAAATTAAGTGCAAGTGACCTTGACCCCACCCATAGACAGCAGTATCGTTTTCTGCGAAACAGTGGCTCTAGATACTGGGTCAATTTTTTAGCACCCAAAATTTGTCATCTGCATTAAAAATTGATTTTCTGGAAAATTTAACGGCGAAAGTTTGAAATTTTTTCACATTGATGTTGGAAGCCAGAGGCCTTTAAAACAACATAGGTGACCATGCTTGAAAAAATCTGGTCTTCGTGCCTCTTGGGTATGAAAATGCAATATTTTGGTCATTTTTTGAATAAAAATCACATTTTCGATCAAAAGATCAAGGGCCATAACTCTTGATAGCCCATATATTATGGAAATTATGTATCAAATTCTGAATGCCTATTCTGTACTAATTTCAGGCATATATATATTGTCTATATGGTTTGGGATCATAATCCAGATAAATTTCAATGAATCTATGGGCCCCCTATTTCTGGGCCCATACCTGTTGAAACTGTGGAGTGTCACCTTAAAGACCAGCAAATAGCACCATTATCATCTGTCAACTTGACAAATATTTACATTGAAAATCATTTTAAGCAAATCTGCTCAGTTAGAAGGAACATTTTATGTTAAATACACCATTCTTCTATGGATATTCCAATACAGGTGGCCTTTAGACATATAAATTGGTGGGGATATGGAGTCTTGGAGCAGTGGGGGGGGGGGGGGGGGTGGTGGTTCATGTGTATTGTTATTGATGATTTTTTAGATGATGGGTACTTCTTCATGACATCATGCTCCTTGAATCTTAGCTGAAAAGGCTGACATTGACATTACATAGTATACTAAAAGATTAGATATTCAGTATTTCTTATTCACAAGTGTGAAATATAATAATTCAGGTTTCCCTGGACATATTTCACTTGACAACATATTGTTCATGTGATGTCATAACCTTGTATAGCTTTCCCTTAATGCTAAATAAGACTTGGAATTGTTTAACCCATGGTTTTGGGAGAGTATTAAAGATAGTAGTTGCATGAAATATTATGTTTTATTTTGATATCTGAGGAAGATATGCATCTCATAATATATTTTATACAACATTTTAGCATTTCAGACCTTTTTCAAGCTATAAATGATGGTTGAATATATATATTTTATCACTACGTCAAGCATAACGTCATTGTGTTCTGAAAGACCCAAAAGAGGTGAAATCATGGGGGTGCATGTAAATCCCCACCCAATCTTGCTGCCTGTGATTGCAATAACGCATGGGGTGTAATATATCATGTTAAGCGGTATAATGCAGAGAATATGGAGGTGTGGTCCATATTAAAGATTAGTGAAATTGCATTCCCCTTAAGGTGACACTCCACAGTTTCGAATGATCAGTAGGGGTGATTTTATAGATATAAAGTGCTAGTGGTTTCTGGCACCATTCATGTGGTATGTATATTGAGACAAGGTGGGATATGAATTTGTGTAATTTTAGAAGGTGTTCTAGACTGATGAAAAAATTAAGTGCAAGTGACCTTGACCCCACCCATAGACAGCAGTATCGTTTTCTGCGAAACAGTGGCTCTAGATACTGGGTCAATTTTTTAGCACCCAAAATTTGTCATCTGCATTAAAAATTGATTTTCTGGAAAATTTAACGGCGAAAGTTTGAAATTTTTTCACATTGATGTTGGAAGCCAGAGGCCTTTAAAACAACATAGGTGACCATGCTTGAAAAAATCTGGTCTTCGTGCCTCTTGGGTATGAAAATGCAATATTTTGGTCATTTTTTGAATAAAAATCACATTTTCGATCAAAAGATCAAGGGCCATAACTCTTGATAGCCCATATATTATGGAAATTATGTATCAAATTCTGAATGCCTATTCTGTACTAATTTCAGGCATATATATATTGTCTATATGGTTTGGGATCATAATCCAGATAAATTTCAATGAATCTATGGGCCCCCTATTTCTGGGCCCATACCTGTTGAAACTGTGGAGTGTCACCTAACGTAATCTAACTTTATGACCTCTGACGACGTCATAGAAATTACGCATTGATTTTATCCTGATAAAAGCATCGTACCACTTGTACCTAATAATTGAGGCAGATAACTAAAACGGATACATACATATTATATATCGTTGGAAAGATGAAGCCACACAGATTCTAACCGTGCAAATTATATGACTGGCAATTTATTATTCGCGCTATATCGAATCGATTTGTGAGCACCGAACTGAAATATATTAGCGCAAAAACGGCGTAAAAATAGATTTGACCTCCGCACGTGAAAAGTTGACCTCGCACGGACAAATAAATATGCCTATGTTCGTCTCCGGCCGAAAACACATCTAAATACCAAATTTCATCGGAATTGGCTTAGTCGTTTTGGAGTCCATCGATTTCAAACACACAAACAAACACACACACAAACACATACACAGATCTTTCAAAATATATAATAGACTAGAAGGTGACCGACTTCGTCCGGGCTATTCAAAAACCAAATTTCAAGTCGATTGCTCCACCCGTTTCCTAGATCTGGTCTGCGCATGCGCGAAGCTGGTGTCGCACGTGCTCGGCGACCCGATAAAATTCGTATCCGGGGCAAGATACATTCACATACCAAATTTAAAGTCAATATCTCAACCCGTTTCCGAGATCTCGTCTGCGCATGCGCGAAGCTGGCGTCGCACGTACTCGGCGACCCGATAAAATTCGTATCCGGGGCAAGATACATTCACATACCAAATTTCAAGTCGATAGCTACACCCGTTTACGAGATATATAGCCCAATGTCATTTGCGGATACCTCGGCCGGTGATGAGTTAACGCGACACAGTCAAATGCATCGGCAGGGTGAGAGTTAAGGTGACACTCCACAGTTTCGAATGATCAGTAGGGGTGATTTTATAGATATAAAGTGCTAGTGGTTTCTGGCACCATTCATGTGGTATGTATATTGAGACAAGGTGGGATATGAATTTGTGTAATTTTAGAAGGTGTTCTAGACTGATGAAAAAATTAAGTGCAAGTGACCTTGACCCCACCCATAGACAGCAGTATCGTTTTCTGCGAAACAGTGGCTCTAGATACTGGGTCAATTTTTTAGCACCCAAAATTTGTCATCTGCATTAAAAATTGATTTTCTGGAAAATTTAACGGCGAAAGTTTGAAATTTTTTCACATTGATGTTGGAAGCCAGAGGCCTTTAAAACAACATAGGTGACCATGCTTGAAACAATCTGGTCTTCGTGCCTCTTGGGTATGAAAATGCAATATTTTGGTCATTTTTTGAATAAAAATCACATTTTCGATCAAAAGATCAAGGGCCATAACTCTTGATAGCCCATATATTATGGAAATTATGTATCAAATTCTGAATGCCTATTCTGTACTAATTTCAGGCATATATATATTGTCTATATGGTTTGGGATCATAATCCAGATAAATTTCAATGAATCTATGGGCCCCCTATTTCTGGGCCCATACCTGTTGAAACTGTGGAGTGTCACCTTAAAGACCAGCAAATAGCACCATTATCATCTGTCAACTTGACAAATATTTACATTGAAAATCATTTTTAGCAAATCTGCTCAGTTAGAAGGAACATTTTATGTTAAATACACCATTCTGGAAATTTATTATTCGCGCTATATCGTATCGATTTGTGAGCACCGAACTGAAATATATTAGCGCAAAACGGCGTAAAAACAGATTTGACCTCCGCACGTGAAAAGTTGACCTCGCACGGACAAATAAATATGCCTATGTTCGTCTCCGGCCGAAAACACATCCAAATACCAAATTTCATTGAAATTGGCTTAGTCGTTTTCGAGTCCATCGATTTCAAACACACAAACTTACAAACTTACAAACTTACACACAGATCTTTCAAAATATATAATAGACTAGAAGGTGACCCGACTTCGTCCGGGCTATTAAAAAACCAAATTTCAAGTCGATTGCTCCACCCGTTTCCTAGATCTGTTCTGCGCATGCGCGAAGCTGGTGTCGCACGTGCTCGGCGACCCGATAAAATTCGTATCCGGGGCAAGATACATTCACATACCAAATTTAAAGTCAATATCTCAACCCGTTTCCGAGATCTCGTCTGCGCATGCGCGAAGCTGGCGTCGCACGTGCTCGGCGACCCGATAAAATTCGTATCCGGGGCAAGATACATTCACATACCAAATTTCAAGTCGATAGCTACACCCGTTTCGGAGATATATAGCCCAATGTCATTTGCGGATACCTCGGCCGGTGATGAGTTAACGCGACACAGTCAAATGCATCGGCAGGGTGAGAGTTAACGTAATCTAACTTTATGACCTCTGACGACGTCATAGAATTTACGCATTGATTTTATCCTGATAAAAGATCGCACCACTTGTACCTAATAATTGAGGCAGATAACTAAAACGGATACATACATATTATATATCGTTGGAAAGATGAAGCCACACAGATTCTAACCGTGCAAATTATATGACTGGCAATTTATTATTCGCGCTATATCGTATCGATTTGTGAGTACCGAACTGAAATATATTAGCGCAAAACGGCGTAAAAACAGATTTGACCTCCGCACGTGAAAAGTTGACCTCGCACGGACAAATAAATATGCCTATGTTCGTCTCCGGCCGAAAATACCCTAAAATACCAAATTTCATCGAAATTGGCTTAGTCGTTTTCGAGTCCATCGATTTCAAACACACAAACAAACACATACACACACACACAGATCTTTCAAAATATATAATAGATTATATGAATAGGAAAATTAGTTTAGATAATAATTTATATATTTTTTTTTAGCTTTAGGTTTAAAGTTATAATTACTTGTTTGCAAATCTTAAAGACATATTATGGACTTGTTCGGGTGCGTTAAACTGTTAAGTTGGTATCAAGGCACTTTGCCAACTGGAGTAATGTAACATTCTACTACATTGCCGAAAATCTCAAGCAAATCGACCGTACCACTCCATAGAAAACATCATCTGAACTACGCTCAACTGTAAATATTTACTTCTCGATTCGGTACGCAACTATTGGCGATATTGTAACGAAAACGATTTCGGCATCGAGGGTCACCGAATTTAATTAATACATAATAATGACGGTGTGTGTTGTCACTTTGTATCAGATATTTGTAAAATTAACTAATTTGAACAAGATTATCCTCCATTTCTATTTTATCGCCCATACCGGAGTGTTTCACATCACTTTAATATAAATCACAAAGTACATGTAAAAGTAATGTAATCAGTTGTTTATGTCAGAAGACCACATACAAATTTGAAAATTAATTCATATATACATTGGATATGCTTAAAGGTACTCAATCCGATTAAGCACCCCTCAATTACTGTTTATTTGGCTTCGGGAGAAACATATTTGATTCGAGTCGAGGAAACCATCCGTCAAAGCTCAGAGTGATGAGATATCGATTTTTAAAATATATTATTTTTCACCACCTGGAATATTTAGTGGCCCACTAAGGGCGCGTACACATGAAGCTGCAAGAAAATATCTGCAAGAAAATTTAAGGTAAAATTGCACACTGATATTTTCTTGCTGCAAAGATTACGCCCGTGAGAACGCGGCGGTTTAGACGGTGTTGATTGAACTCAATCAGAACAGTATTAGTCAGACTGGTTCAAGTGAATTGCGTCCGGTAAATAACCTATAGTCAATTTTGGCAATTCATAGCTTTTTTAAATTTCCAACTGTTGACATGTATTACCGAAGTCGGGGGGGATTAGCAACGTTGCTGATCTCATGCATAAAGACCGTCTGCATAATGAGAAAGTGGTCACGTTATTTGGAAATTTGGAAATGTTATAATATCATAGTGCATGTATATGTGGGGTGACAAATGTTATTATGGTTTTGTGGCAAATCGGATGACCCCACCCCCATTGAGACCCCATATGAAGTTTTCATGAAATTGTTGCTTGGTGCATGAGGATGTGGTGTACATTACGTTACCGAACTTACATGGGTGCATGTGGGGACATGAGACCCCCGCCAACTTGGAAACAATATTAGTTGGAAATTTCACACCAACAATGATTGGAAATTGTTCTTGTAGTCTGAGTTTTCAACCATTAATGCATGTTGAATTGTGGTTTTAGACCAACATTTGCATTTGTCCTACTTTGGTCAAATTATTGGTTTGGAATTTCTTCTAGGCCCCTCCCTCCCCGGTGTCCAGTCAAAATTCAAGGTATGTGAGGTGCCATGGGAAATTCAAAGACGATGGGAGGTGTGCAAATTCAATTATGTGATCTTGGGTCTTTGGCCCGATTCAAGAGAAGGTGCAGTTGGAAATCCATGGACATCTTCCGTCAGCGGAAACCCTCAAAATATATATATGTCCCCACACATATCCATATAATAGCTCAGCGATTATGTCAAACAATCCAAAATGGAATTACGAAGTCA
Organism: Siphonodentalium dalli; assembly: GCA_032622095.1. Lineage (NCBI taxonomy): Eukaryota > Metazoa > Mollusca > Scaphopoda > Gadilida > Siphonodentaliidae > Siphonodentalium > Siphonodentalium dalli. Next base: position 102,157,231 of record CP136063.1, read on the forward strand.
ATTGTTGAAACAGGCGATAATATTGATGGATCATAACTCGAGTGCGTGAACGGTTACCAGCGTGTCCCTTATAGAGATTAGTTAACGGATACCGATGGCCACCAATCAAGGTGAACACATGCATATGACCAACTGGCGATAAAATATCAGCGCGCTGCCTTCGTCGGATATTTTTCGGTATTATTTATTTGATTGGTCAAGTAAGTCACATGAGGCATACCTGATATTTTCTTGCCCGCCATGTGTTCGCGCCCTAAAAGTCGATGAGAAGACCAAATAGCGGATGAAGATGGATAACTCTAAAATCAAGTGGCTTTTTTGTGTCAGATATTTGACAAACCGGCAAAATTTCATTGTACAAAATGTTGATAAATAACAGGTTTTGGGTAATATTATACTACAGTGGACTGTGGTTAGCATTATTTTTGGGGAATTAGGGCGCGTACACATGAAGCTGCAAGAAAATATCTGCAAGAAAATATCAGGTACAATTGTACTCTGATATTTTCTTGCTGCAAAGATTACGCCCGTGAGAAAGCGACGGGTTATATGGCGTTGATTGAGCTCAATGTGACTAGCGTTAGTCGTGTTTGTTGAAGTGAATTAAATAAGGAAATCCTCGGGTAAAGGCTTACACAAATGTGATGTCAAGCTATACATTTTTCAAGCCGTGCAATTCTGTAAGATATTTATGTCATCACAGTGTAAAATGTCAATGGTCGTCAAATAAGAACTCAAAATGATAATACACAACCCGGGGGTTGTCAATACAAAAACACTGGATGCATTGTGTCAGTTCAGTTGTGTGCTTTATTGTTAGACATGATTATAGATATATTTACAAATGTGGATTAGAATTCCGACAATCACAAGTCATTGGCACGACAACTCTGTATGACACCCAATCCTATGAGATAATTAACCATACATGCATTTGCATTTGGGTTATTTGTTTTTTAAAAGGCATCATGAAAATTACACATGCTCCCAAGTTGAGAAAGCAGGGTAACATGTTACATGAAATCAATATTTCCCCAATGTGGGACAATTCGGTCGTACTGGAAGTGATGCCCAAATAACCAGTCGTGCTCAGATTCACAGCTTCTGGATACCCATATGTTAAATATCGTTTATATCTCTTATTAAATACGTTTTATATAGTTTCCGGGGAATAAAAAAAAATATGATTTCGAAGACATCTGTCCGGTAACTTAATTATTAATATTTTTTATATAATACGATAATCAATTAGGTCATTGTTCGTATCTATTTTTAGAACATAGCCGTCGTGATCGATCGTTCAGACGATCTCACATATATGTATAGTTATCCCGATTGCTACGCTCCGCTTATAGGATAATGTAGAGCATCTTTAAATACACGAGTTTTATAGATCTCACCGTTTGGACAACGAGCGAGGCGCAGCTCTCATTCGCTTTACCCTTTCATGTATGAGTTGATTCTCCCATTCAGCATAACGTATATTGGAATGGTCTGTTAAACATTCCGATGTGTGTTTTGATAACGCAAGTAAATACACAAGACTAGATCATGCCATGAATATTAACAATAGCTACGCCAGTAGAGATCATATACCACCAGTACAAAACCTAGGAACCTTTTAATGTTCTGAGCAGTTATGGTAGGGAACTGTATACCATTGAACAAACAAGGCAGGGAATATATTTCTTTGTTAATACTTGTTCCTCAATGATCTACTTCACAGTAGAGGGTGGTTCCAGCTCGAGATTACATGTTTTTTTGTTACTTTTGTGAGCTGATATACATTGAATTAATTACCAGGGAGAAAGTCCATGATTGTAAGCGACGCAAAACAAAATTGCTCACAAATTCACTTATAAATCGTACAATTTCGAGTTGGTACCTTCACATACAGTGAAATACATTATTAAATAACAAGTATTAACTGAAAAATATATTACCTGCAACGCTTTTTCGATGCTATAAACTTCCCTTTCATAACATCTAACAGTTCCCATGTGTTTTGGTGGTGGAATATGATATCTGCGTGCGTTGCTATTTTGATAGAGATTTATGACATGATCTAACATAAGACATAATTATATTTACTATTCAGTCATTTTGAAGGGATTAAGATAATAAGTTCAACAAGGCCGTTTGTTCAACTTATTATGTGAACATTCCCCATCAAAGGTTAGCAAGTGCGGAAACCTATCTGGACGATCAAATGTGACATGACGCACTGGATAACTGATTTATCCAGACGTTTTCAGGGACCAAACGGGGGTAATTCGGCCACCGATATTACGGCCTCCGGATATCACTTGTCACGCACAAGGTATGGAGCTAATGCGTGAGTCGTGTCATCGCCATATCAGACAAACACACCTGTTTCACCACCGGGAATATGGAATACTTACACGATGAAATCGTGCGCTGACCATCGCATTTGTTGTGTGGTCGTGGGAGAGTTGAACCCGGAAGAAATAGGATACAAGCTGATTTTGGTGTCATTCGACGCGTAAAAACACCAGGAACAACATATCCAAAAAATGACAAAAATCCGCATAAATCCGCTCTTGGGAAAATTCAGGATCCAAAATGGCGTCCATAATGTTTGTTGTTATCAGAAAATATTGAATTTCTGCGATAGGTGGTTAAATTAATCCCAAATTCGTAATAAATTGAAATATACACAAACGGTGCTCCAAACGCTCGAATTATGCGAAATTGTATGAAAGATTACGTGGGTGGTAATGGTAAGATATTTTCAAACAAAAATATACTGAAAACTAATATTGTGCATTGCATGATAGCATATTCCATTTGTAAAGTGGCGACTGAAGTAAATTGAACAACATTGTCTAATAAGAAACCGATTTGGTATAGCAGCATGGAAATTAGTCTTACATATATTGTACGATGTACCGTCTCTTTGATTTGGTGAGATGCGGTGCTAATCTTTTGAAGACATGAGTGTTTCTTTACAGTATAATAAGCATCGCGACATATGTGTATGGTTTATTACCGGGAGTGTTGTCTATTATCACCGGGAGTGACCGGAAATATAACTAGTATTTATACCGCTAGAGTATGCACTTAAATTTCGGCGCTACATTCAATAATTAATCATCATACCGAATGAAACTACCACGCACTGTAAGGCGAAACATTGGTTCGTGCGTTGCATGCCCGAAATTATTATTTTTGGCCCGACAGTTGGATGTTGGATAAGCAGAACGCCCAAACTTTAAATATGTAAATCATTGGGGGTTTGACTTGCGGTACAATGGCCGATACATCCTTCAGATGGATCTGTTTTAATAGTTATTCAATAATTTAACACCCTGTGTTGATTTTAGTCATTGTATCTCATCATATTGAAATAAGTTTGGCCACCATTGACCGAGATAGAGACCATTGTCAGAAATTAATGACCAGAAATGCATATTTTGAGGTAGGGTAGGTGTGGGGTAGGCCTAACTAAGGCAGGGGAAACTTGGCCTACTTGATTTTAGTGACTCCACATGTGGCTCAATACTGCAAGAGAACTGTCTGAGATGTGGTTCTAAACGAATATCAAATGACTGGGTCCATAAATGATTATATATTATTGAAAGGTAGGGCAGGTTTCGGCTCCCAAATCTATGAAAATTCATGTTTTCAGCCTCCTGATAAGAAATTATCAGTTTCCAAACCTTTGTTTTGATTTTCATTGTGTCAAATCATATTGAATTAAGTTTGATCATAACTTGCCAAAGTAGATACCATTTTCAGAAATGAATGACAAGAAATGCATATTTTGAGGTACGGCAGGTGTGGGGTAAGGCAGTGGAAAGTGGTCTCCTTGACTTTATTCACTCTGTATGTGGCTCAAATCTTCAAAAGAACTGCCTGAGATGTGTTTCTAAAGGATTATCAAATAATTAACTACATAAATGATTCTATATTATTTCCATAGCCCTTAATGTAAAAGGTTGGGCAGGTCTCCGCTACCAAATCTATGGGCATTGATGTTTTCAGCCTCCCGATATGAATTTATCAGTTTCCAAACTAGCTGTTTTGATTTTATTCATTGTATCTCATCATATTGAACAAAGTTTGGCCATAATAGACCCAGATAGAGACCATTCTCAGAAATTAATTACCAGAAAAGCATATTTTGAGGTAGGGCAAGTGTTGAGTAAGGCAGGGGGAATTTTGTCTCCTTGCTTTTAGTCACCCAGTATGTGGCTCAAAACTTGTAAAGAACTGTCTGAGATGTGGTTCTAAAGGACTATCAAATAACTGGGTCCATAAATGATTTTGTATTATTGCCATGGCCCTTAATGTAAAGTTAAGGCGCTATATATCATCTTATGATTGATTGCTGTCTTTAGTTAACTCATTATACTCCATTATACTCATTATACGAGACAAGGAAGCAGTCTAAAATCAAGATTCTAATTAAATTAGCAATATATTAGACATGACGAATAATACCTCGCTATCGCTTTGAGACTAGTAATATGTATGCTATATGCGGTGAGAAGCAAGCGACGCTGTCTGACGCATTGTTAACGCCACCGGTGTATACTGTTGGGCAATATATGGACCTATGGACCTATGGGGATTTTATAAATAGATAATTGTTTTTTTCCCGTTATTTTGGGACGCGATAAAGTTGTACTGCGACCCCGAATCCGGTAAAAGCTGTAGTTGGAATGTCCAAGTTCGTGAAAGTTCTATTGACTATACCGACTATTTGAGAAGCTTTATTGTTTTAGGATATTGTAGAAAGGCTAATCTGGCCGTGTCAAATTGAGCTATAGCGATGGGATAACTCACAGGACAACACATTTCGGGTTTTCGTGGGGTGTGTATTCGATGGATGTCTTATAGTTGCAGTATGTAACTATTATGACCGCGTTAATTCCGTTCGATGTTTATGTATGAACAATGGCTGGGCCATGCACACTTGAAGATTTTACGGCGGGAACCCAATTTTTATCCGCATTTAGAAGCTTTCTGGTTTGGTGAATGAAAAACCTGCAGTAATAAGCCTTATTTTTTTGGTAATAATTTGAAGGATTAGTTGTTTTAACGGAATTCTGAGGCGGTGCATTCATGTAACCAATAATTTTATATTATAATTTATATTTATGGCCTATAATATGATCTTGGTGGCGTTGCCATTTCTGACTATGGTTTTCTTTTATATTATGTTGTCGTGTTTACGGGATGTTTACAATTTGACATAGGGCATATGGGTATGTTGCTCCCGTCGGGAGCTTACCGTCCCTGTTATTTGGTGGCGCCCTCTGTCGTCATAATTTTACAGTGCGTTGGAAAGGTCATACAATGATACATTTGTATATTGTAGACGATAACTTTCATATTTCATCAACTAGTTTTTACCTTTTAACTTCTTACTTCTAGTTTTAAATTTTTAAAACCTGATTTTCAGAGACACATGATACTGTTTATATAAACTACTAGAAGGTGACCCGACTTCGTCCGGGCTTTGACCTTGAATTGTCCATTTTGAAGGTCAAGGTCAAGTGGGGTCACGATTTGACCAGTCCAAAAACACTGCCCGGACAAAAGTACCCGACAAACGTGCCCGTCGAAATCCATCCGGTTTTACCCGATTTGACCTTGAATTGATCATTTTGAAGGTCAAGGTCTGGTCGGGGTCACGATTGGACCCGTCCAAAACAATCAGTGGACAAAAGTAACCCCATGTATCAAATTTCGTCGAAATCCCATCAAAATTGGCGATTTGACCTTGAAGTTACCCGATTTCAAGGTCAAGGTCACGTCGCACGGGCAAATGAATATGCTTATGAGACTCGCCATAAGAAAGTACCCCAACATACCAAGTTTCATCGAAATCCAGTGATATTCGGGCGTTTGACCTTGAAATGACCCGATTTCAAGGTCAATGTCACGTCTCACGGACAAATTAATAGGCCCATGCCACCCGCCGGCCGAAAATACCCCCACATATCAAGTTTCATCGAAATCGGCTCGGCCGTTCTCGAGTTCATCGCGAACACACAGACAGACACACAGACACACAAACAGATCTTCCAAAATATATAATAGACTAGAAGGTGACCCGACTTCGTCCGGGCTTTGACCTTGAATTGTCTATTTTGAAGGCCAAGGTCAAGTGGGGTCACGATTTGACCCGTCCAAAACACAGTACCCGAACAAAAGTACCCGTCGAAATCCATCCGGTTTTACCCGATTTGACCTTGAATTGACCATGTTGAAGGTCAAGGTCAGGTGGGGTCAAACACCAACACCCCAAAAATGGTGGAAATCGGTCCAGCGGATACCGAGATACCCTATGCATAACATTTCGTTCGTAAAAATCCGCCATGCAGTTTAACCCGATTTGATTTCCACTCAAGTATATAAACGCGCCTCATATACACACGCTCATTAATTATCAAGTTTCAACGTAAAGATAAATTACCATCGGTGCCCGAGATATCGCCAAGACGTCTGAAACAGTCAAATGCATCGGCCGGTTAAGCGTTAACGTGATCTAACGTTATGACATCTAACGACGTCATAGAATTTACGCATTGTTTTTATCCTGATGGAAGATAGTACCACTTCTTCTTGATAATTGAGGCAGATAACTAAAACGGATACATACGCATTATATATCGTTGGAAAGAGGAAACACGAAAGTTTTGGCATTTTATTATTCGCGCTGTTTCGAATCGATTTGTAAGCACCGAACTCAAATGAAAGTCCCGTAACACAGCGTAAAAACAGATTTGACCTCGGCACGTGAAAATTTGACATCGGATCTGAAAATTAATGGGCCCATGCCACCCCCCGGCCGAAAATACACCCACATACCAAGTTTCATCGAAATCGGCTCGGCCGTTTTCGAGTCCATCGCGATCACACAGACAGACAGACAGACACACACACACACAAACAGATCTTCCAAAATATATAATAGATTATGTTGAAGTTTTAATAATTTAAAGTTGCAATAATTATAATCTTAATTTTGTCATTTAGAAATAAGAAATACAAAAATTCGGTAATTTTACATTTGAAAGTAGCATTTCTTATTCTACAATATACAAGTTAACACTAAATTCTGCCATTTGACAATTGAAAATAGCTTTTCACATTCTACAATATATAAGTTAGCACTTGGAATTGTGACCCTAATTACCCCCTCCATATTACATCAATCGAACATGTAATTGGCTAGTAAGACAATGAACTCAATCTTGACTTTCGAGTCACTGCTGTCATTCTGCAGACACGCCCGAGATATAACAGTTGTTAAGTTCCAATTCAACTAGAGGTGACATATTTTGAAATTAGATACACAGAGAGGAGATTTAATTAGCAGGCTGTAATAAATTGTGGAACTATTATTTGATCAATTGCTGATATTAGCAAGGCCAGATCAGTGTGCAGGATAAACACAATTCCATAATTTCTAACAATTTTCTGATTCAGTCTGTCAACTAGCTCAGCATTATTCCATACCACTTTTGTTTAGCGTAACTACCATTACGCTAAACGAAAAGCAGTTACTATGCCAGAATTGGAAACTTTAGTTGTTGTGCATGGGAGCAACAGATTTAGTCATATAAGTTTATAGATATGCAGGTCACCGATGACAGTTATTGTCTATAACCATAAATTGTCACAATAAATTTTGATAGAGTTGATAGCTCTTTTTCCATGCACACTATGATCTAGGCTTAAAGGTTTTAGGTACATCAGGAAAAGTATAATTATTTCAGTTTTACATAATGTTCTCGAAGCCCTTTGTGTTTACATGACTGTTGAAGTTTCTAGTCGCAATGTTATTTCATAAGTTCATCAAGGAAATTCCTAATTTATTTCGGTTATACATTTCCTAAAGATGACAAAACTTGTGCCCCGATCCCTTTTGTATTATTATTATATTCAAATAAAATATGTTTCAAGTCAAACATTTTCTAAACTGTTTTATTTACAAGATAGTTGAAGTTTCTACACTGGTCTCCAGTCTAATTTTACTCATTATTTTGATTCCAGATCTCCAAGAAAATGTCCATGCCACGGGTTCTTTGCGAATGGTGTCGGGAAGGAAGATTTCCACCTAAACGTCCCATATGCAACATACCATAGCTTAATGTCATATCCACTAAGTGCTATATGAGGTCCCAGTAACACAAATATCGTGTTTGCCTCTCGGACCTTCCACCCACCCCGGCATACCTCCATGCAAATATGTTACTACCCCCCCCCCCCCCCCTGTGCTCACAGGGGAATGTTCGGTCTGTGTAATCCATCGTAAATGCTGGTCGAAATGCTATTTCATGGAAGCGTGCAGGCTACACCAAATTACGTCACATCGCATTATGCAAACGCTTCGATTAGAAACTTTTATCCTGCATGGGCCCACAGGTATTTGGCCAAAAAAAAAATCCAAAAAAAAATAATATATATATAAAGGTAAGTATCAAGGCTGATAGTGAAAATAGGAGGTCAAAAATCATCCTCACAAAAGCAAAATTTTAGATCAAATTGATATGGAATTCTAGCATTATGTGCCCAAGTAAACATATTTTTGGTTAAAGTTTAGCTTTCCGTCCTACTTTAAACAAGTGAGCATAGAAAATCATTCGAAGTTGTCAATGAAATTTATTTTTTTGTACCAGAAACGTCCGTCCAATGAAATATAAAAAAATCAAATAATCCAACCCCTAAATCACCGAAATATATACAATTATCATCAAACTAAATAGCCCCATTGTCAAACAGACGTTGTTTCATGAAGTACAGCTAATTTGGGGGTGGTACTCAACATACATCGAGTTTAATAACGATTTATGTCCTTTTTTTTCGTCAGTTTTACAGATTTCTTTTTGCGGGAGGCCATTTTGGAAAACTAAAAGCGAAAATAACTTGAACTTTATTAAATTAATTTTAATATCTCTCTTTTAATTGATATCCGGCATTCTTAATGACAAAAATCATGCGGTGGATATATAATACCCACTAGATAAGGTATTAGATAAAACATTTTTTTTTATCGATGTAAAATTATTTTATTTTGGAGTCATTTTGTTTCGCACTTTCAAATTGGCCTCCTGCGAAAATAAATCTGTAAAACTGACGGAAAAAAAGACAAAAATCGTTATTAAACTCGATGTATGTTGAGTTCCGCACCCAAATTAGCTGTCCTTCGTGAAACAACGTCTGTTTGACAATAGGACTATTTAGTTAAATTAGTTTGATGATTAGAGTATATATTTCGGTGATTTAGGGGTTGGATTGTTTGATTTTTTAATTTTTAATTGGACGGACGTTTCGGGTACCAACCAAATAAATTTGATTTATCAACTTTAAATGTTTTTCTATGTTCACTAATCTCAATTACGACGGCGAACCAAACTTTTTAGCTAGCGAGACAAACATTTTAATTATATACAGTTCCGACGTGAGTAGCCCCGAGGACATTGCCCGACATAAAACATTGCTACAAAAAATACACCCGGTGATTCCTTACATATATACAGATCTCTAACTTAAATAAATTTGAATAAATTCAAAAAATACAAAGGTTTTTTTTTATAAAATAGGCCAGGGTTGATAACAGATACCACCTGATTCGCTAACTAGTCACCCATGAATGACAATTCACCACCTATATCAATTGCCGGTTCGACCCCCAAAGAATGCGATATTAATTGGCAAAGTAATATAAATATCAAACATCATGCGAGCAACGTTGTATTTGTATGGCCTATCGCGCGGCTGATACCACAATAAACTCAAATAAACGCCTGTCAATTAACCCTTCCATTACTGGAGCTTCCTAATTTTTTGCGAAAACCCTGTGCCAATGCATTCTCTTATATATGCGATTCCCCATGGGGAGCCTCGCATATATATGAGAATACATTGGCCTAACAATAGTTACCTTGATCTTGTAAGCCAGTGCATTCTCTTATGTATGCGAGGCTCCCAATTGGAGACTCGCATATATAAGATAATGTACTGGCACGTGAACTTTAATGCTGCACCAGCGCGTCGTGAAAGGATTAAAACCGACACATTTATTGTTGGCTAAAAACTCGATTGGGAGATTATTTGCTGTGCTGACTATTGCTCTTTAAGCTCTTCGAGACCACAATTATTTGGCACAATAGACCCCACCACCCCGAAGACATATATATATATATATATATATCTATTACACGCGTGTTCCTAGAAGTACAGTGTTATTGCTGTTCCATATTTACAAATCCGTATGGAACATACTTTCCATACGCATCTCGTTGTCAAATGACGTACATGACGTTCGCCTCAACCATGAAACTGGAACTATTTAAATTAAAGAATCATCACACATGACAAACACGCCCTGTATGAGCCTAAATAAACCTTCTAATCCTGAATTTTTAATGCACAATCCGTGCATTAAAAATTCAGGATTCAGAAAGCGAAGGGAAGCACTCGTGCAGGTTACGTAGCGTTTTTCCGAAGACCCATAACTCCGAAGGTCCGATTCTCCGAAGGTCCGATTCTCCGACGCCCCGATTCTCCGAAAGCCCATAACTCCGAAGTCCCGATTCTCCGAAATCCCATAACTCCGAAGACCCATAACTCCGAAGGCCTATAACTCCGAACGCCCATAACTCCGAAGGTCTATAACTCCGAAGGGCCGATTCTCCGAAGGTCCGATTCTCCGAAGGTCCGATTCTCCGAAGATTATGTTTTATCGCTTATTAAATAGTGTACAGTCCAGTGGCGGGGTCAATGGGGCCCTAGGGAACACCGCCCCCAAAAAACATGTCAAATGTCATGTAAACGTCAGGAAATCCCTCCTAGGCATTCAAATATTCACAGTGTTCCTGCCCATGGGAGCCCCCGGACCAACGATTGTGGGCAACCCCTCCCATGTATGCGCTCCCCAAATCAGGCCTTCGTGATATGCTTTCGGCATATCATATGCATGATATATTCCCCACATATCCCCCACATATGCTAATTAATGTGCACCCATAAATGGGAACCCTGGCTCCGCCACTGGTGTGCACCGGGTATATTATAACGAAACGCTGCAAGAATGTCAGAGTAGCCTAACATGCACAGGGGCGACAAGTTCTTCCCCGTCCACCCTGTACATTTTACTCTGGCATCTCATGGGCCAACGTAGCGTTATAGTATCTGGTGTATAGTCAGTGGCGGGCCAGGATTCCCATTTAGGTGGGGGCAGTAGGAACAGTTTGAATATTTTGATGCCCCATGAACGATTTCCGGGCGTTTACATGACATTGGACATGTTTTGTTAGGGGCCCATATTGTCTGAAATAGCAAGTAAAGGTTTAATGGGGGCAGTGGGAATTTTGGGACCCCTTGGTTTCGCCACTGGACTGTACACTATTTAGTAAACGATAATACCCCGATAAAACAAAATCTTCGGAGAATCGGACCTTCGGAGAATCGGACCTTCGGAGTTATGGGCCGTCGGAGAATCGGCCCTTCGGAGTTATAGGTCTTCGGAGAATCGGCCATCGGAGTTTATGGGCTTTCGGATCTTCGGAGTTATAGGCCGTCGGAGAATCGGGTCTTCGGAGTTATGGGCCGTCGGAGAATCGGGTCTTCGGAGTTATGGGCCGTCGGAGAATCGGGTCTTCGGAGTTGTGGGCCTTCGTAGTAATAGGTCTTCGGAAAACCGGTCTGACACCCTCGTGCATGCTGTCGCGGAAGGATAGCACTCGTGTCGTATCATCAAACCCATTTACACATCGTGTCGTTCTGTGTATATATCATTGGGTTGGTGGGGTCTATTGTGTCAAAATAACTGCATGTGTTCGCGAGACCATGACGTAATCGGTCGCGTCATTTATGTGCCAAAACAGCAATCTCTGCCAGAGCGCACCAGTCATGTTTCCTTTCTGACTCTGCAACCGCCTGGGTACCTAGGCCTACCAGTCCGTATTTCTATATTTAGCATGGGATTTCCCTGCAAAAAATGGCGAAACCCGATCGCTCCAAAGTCAAATGTTTTATGTGCTTTGAGAACAATTCCCGCACTAAAACATAATGACAGAATGGAAAATCAGAGCGGTAGTTTTGTTGACGATTTTCGCAAGCTATACTCATCGAAATTGCAGCAAATTAGAACTCTTGTGTTTGACTTGCCGTTCGAGTTGTGACAATGGCGTATACGTGCGTTTATACTTTTGTGATGATCAAATAATCGGATAAAACGAATCACAACCGTTTCGAAATATAGTTTTTAGTGGGATTTTTCAAAAATAAGGTCAAAAACTTTGACAATTTGTTTTCGATATATTGTGTGCTTAAGAAGGGCAGCATGTTGCTCTGTTCGCTTAGAATATATTTTAATATCGCGTAAGTCCACCAAATGTGGGTGAAATATCGCCGATAGCAGCGGTCTTACCGAGTCACCAAGGGAGGTAAACCCTGCATGCATGGAGTTTGGTTGTACGTGTGTACATTGGTGGCTGTCGCTTACCACAATAAATCAAGGATATGTTAATCGACAGTGAGGTCATATTAGGGATTTCTCCGTCTTCGTGGCGTTTATGCACAATGGAATTTGAACGCTAAACGGATTCCATGACAATGTTCAGTTGAATCCGTCGAGACGATATAACCCGCGTGTTATAGCATAGATCTGCATTTCTTACAATTGTTATAGGAAAGGCCAATTCCAAACCACCATTAGATTTTATTGAATAGCATAATTATGTTATTGTTGTTGATGTTGTGCCTGTAGGTGCAAGTGGACACCTGAATACATTATCGGCATCCCATGCAGACCAAACAGAACCATATTCACATGAGGTAAAAATCCGGTTATTTTGTGAGGGCAGTGCACCATTATCGTTGTTTTGCTTGAGATTAATATTATCCATCATGACCTGGGGTGTGGGATGGAAAAATCTCACCCTCGGGGCCAGATATTTGGGCCGGACACGAGGCTTGCCGAGTGTCCGGACCAAATATCTGGCCCCGAGGGTGAGATTTTTCCATTCCCACATCCCAGGTCATGATGGATCATTTTTCTCCCACCACAAAAGCATCATTCCGATTTTTCGTTTTATACCAATCATTGGCAGATTCCAATAGCTTTATAACGGTATATCTGGGGAGAAATATGATGCTATATTCGTGATTATCTGGGAGGATTTCGGTATATACCAAAGGTATATACTGTAAAAACAAAGCGCGCCATCGGTGCTCGCAGGGTTAATACGTTAGACTGAAATTAACATGTTCCTTTGAAATCGACATCATACGTCACTTCGTTGCACCTGCACATGCTACGAAAAAACGCGCGTATTGATATGAAGTATATACAACTAGACTAATCGATTTTGTCATGGGAAATGCCCATATCGATACCATTAGAAAAGGAAACATGTGAATATATGAGAGACAAATGTTAGTTAGACGCGATGGACGATTTATAGCAACGATGCCAACTGTTCGAATGTGGAACTATTTCGTTCGTCATTTGTGAATCGGCTATTGTTTACGAGTTACGATGTGCTTACCAGTTTCGCTTTGGGGGGGCTTCTGTTTTTGATGGAATGTGTTCGCGCAATTAGTTGCTTATATTGCATGTTGTGCAACTCTGTGTCTGCAAGTGATGTTATGTTGAAGGTTCTTCGTGATTAACACGTTCGAATCTTATCTTTATGTGTATTAGCGTCCACGAATTCGTCCGTATTTATTTACTTGAAACGCGAAGCGTAACTGGTTGGTCGCCATTGTTTTAATTCACACAAAACATGATGACGGATTGTTAAATTAGCTCTTAATTAAATAAGTGAAGCAGTCACGTGGGGGGGGGGGGGGGTGAGATAGATGGTCACGTGTTATGTGAGACAGGGAAATCTCACACAGCTATCTCACATGGGCTGCCTGTGCTAAAGTGTGTAGGGGGTGGGAGAAAGGAGTATCTCATTTATGTTGAGAAACCACTTTTCCGGACCACCATGCATATATAGATCTAATGTATCTTCAGCAAGAACGACACCGTTACTGCATTGTTAGGGCATAACAATATAAGATTTTGTGTCATTTTCTTTCGATATAGGCCTATATATATATATATACTGTCATTAGTAGATGTTATGAGAAAACAATGGAATAACATTGTCATTAGGCTATAAGGCCAGCTATGGTTGCAGAATGTTTATATTTTTGATTTCTCAGTATCAAATTCACGGCGAAAAAAAATAATCGATTTTTAATATTTTATAAAATTATTTTGCTATTTAGTTCTGTATATTGCAGCTGTATATCAGAACTCGGTCATATACCATGCAAGTTTGTCAGGCTGAAAAGTCTCATTTGAGATCACTGAATAAAGATCTGAATGCAAAAATGCCGACTTCCCCCCATTACAACACTTGTCCAGGTATGTTGTCGTGGGTGCAGTACGGCTGTCCGATCGGGCGCGGACATTAATGGCTGACCCGTGTACACGCCTCGGTGTGTGCACGTTAAAGAACGCTACTGGGGTCACCACAGGGTTATAAAGTTACTCGGTCGTGGTAGCACATGGACATCCACGTGCATAATCTCAGCACATTGAGGGCGATGGAGTATCACGTAGATAGATTGATAGACAAATTACTTACCCTCACCCCATCAAAATTTCTACCAAAATACAGTTGGCATAGTGGCAATTCATCCGTGCGTCAGAATTTTCATTTTTTTGTCTCCGCCCATTATACTTTATCAAAAAACTGCCTCAGCCATTACTCTTTACAAAAATATATGAGATTACTATAGACATCGAAATTAAGACCATGTTTACCCTCAGAATACTGCCAGTGCGACTTTTTTTAAAATTTAAATTCACGAAATATACAATATATAGAGGATATGAAATGAGTGTTTCTCTCATATGATATTTATGAAACAAGTCTAAGAATTTTCAGTTTTCTCGAGCCTCCGGCGAGAGAAAACTGAAAATTCGTGACGAGTTTCATAAATATCATATGAGAGAAACACGAATTACATATTCTATTTATCATATGACACCTATAAATTGAATATGATGTCCAAAACGCACACAAATCACTAAATAGCTATATGACAGCGGCAGCAAAAGGTTAATGTGACGTCACTTCATTGTACCGGAAGCCCAATTACATCTGGTGAACTAGCAGAAATAATATGCACGCGAAGATATAGTGCGCTATTCTGTTCTCAGTTTGTGACATTATATCGTATGTTTATTAGATAAATACGAATTACATATTTCGTTTATCGTATAACAATGTCCAAAACTATATATTTCAAGATTATAATTGCGAGAATTTCGGCATCGCGTTGATTGACGCGCACTAATTTGACCTGCATTTAGTTAGAGACACGGCTCGGCCCCGGCTGCCATTCAGCCAATCAGAACACACTTTTTGTCAACAAACCAATCAAATTATCGGAAGGTGATATGAACTAGTAGTTCATATAAAATTGATTTATGACATACTTTCCAAAGTAAATAATGATTGAGTCATATGATAAATAAATATATCTATGTTTAATGTTGTTGTATACGACTATTTTATGATAACATTAACACCCCTTCAAAATGAAACCAATTGCACCTCGATATATGTAACACCGTGACCAGTAGGCCTATCAGATGAATTACATACCCATACCTTACCAAAATGTACAATTTAGACAAATATGACAAAACATAACAAGCACCATAAAATTCTAAAGCGACACTATACTCATATATTATGACAAACATGCTTAAAAAGATGCGGAATGTCATGCTCTATAATATTAATTGGGTCTTCAAAATTCCGCAGCCCTGGGGTGGGGGGGGGGTCCGGGGGCGTCCATAATTATGTTGGCTCAGCCCTGGTCTAATACAAATGCAAGAGTGTCACACGACAACAGCGGAAGCTTCTCAAAGGACACTATATAAGCATCTTGTAGACTTTTAGATGGAAAATATAATTCAAAATTAATGGTATGAAGATCCGCGACGTGTCAACAAAATGAGTTCGTATGGCGAATATATACTGTGCGTTGGACCTTGTCCCAATTGAACAAGCTTACTTCCCAATCTGACCATCAATGCATCATACAGCATTTTAATTAACGTATAATTACAACGGCGTGGAATGTCGGTGAGGTTTATAAATACCCGCGACCAGTGTATCTTGACCTATTTTATCTCTTATTTAAACATTATAGCAATATCGTCCTGCTATATCATTCTATAATTGACGTAGCATCAATTGGATGGTTTATTTTGAACCGAAATCCTAAACCATGTAAAAAGTCTAATTCAACAAAAGCTACTGAGTCCACTGATATATGAGTCTATATCTCAAATTACCCCACAATTTTAATTAGGTTCACGAGTACAAAGCGGATGGATTTATTGTCGAGTCGGTCTTCCATATATTCACCTGAAAAGATTATTGCTTTTGATAGTTCCCCTTGGCGGTGCTTTCATTTTTGAAAAGATCCATCAAATATTTACTGATCCGGATTTTCACGGTGTCCTCACAAGTGAATCGACCTTGTCACTGTGAAGGAGCTAGCAATACAGGATGGAGGGATCAACGAAAAGTTGCTTCTACGCTGTGTGTTTCCTTTTCGCAGTCATAGCCCCATCATGTAAGTATATAATATTTATATGTGTTGAAAATAAATCCTATTTTGGATAATTGTAATTTGTATGTCAAACTTTAAAAAACTAAAATAACTAACTTTGCTAAACTAGAGCAAGTAATAACTGTTTACCCTTCTAAAGGTCATCGAGAAATAGCCAAAATTTTAGCAATGCCAATGGTTTAAAAAAGTGTGCCGTGTCAAAAAAAAAAAAAATGAGGTAAGGCCTATATATCATATAACTTATTTTTCTTTTCTAATTCTTGATGAGCGACTGGTCACATTGTATTCCTCAACAAAGCATAATTAGTCTCGTGTCCATTTATCCTTCACGCTGTTTGATCAGTTTGACCTTTTCCAATGTCAATATAGCAATCTGCATTGGGTGCTCTAAGTTAAGGGTCAGACTCATCACGTTTTGCCAAAATTTCCCGGCAGGACGGTAGGCCTATTTCAAAATGGATTTTCTCAAAATCTGTCAGGAATTTCGTTGTGAAATTTGGTAAAAGCGATAATTATTGTGACACATGCAATATTTAAGAGTCATCGACCAATTCAATTGGATGTTATATAACCTCATTTACTTCACTTTTATGGCATACCGGTACACTGTGACTGTTTTAGGTAGGCTACCGTACCAAGAACTTTTGTAAATTAGATTTGTTTTTCAAAAGTGCAGTTCATATATCCATGGTATCATATATATCTGAAGATCAAGCGATGAGACTTCTTGATTCGTGAAATTTAATGATTATTTTCATTTAGAAAGGCAAATAATGGTGGTTATTTGAGAATGTTCATGTCAATGCCTGTTGATCAGTGAAACTTCCCCGTTCTTCGTAACTTTTAAAGTCATGTATATGATATCTGATGACAGTTTCAGTTCACTGAAGATACATACTATATTACTTATGTAACTATATATAATACATATAAATGTGTGTGTACCGATTCGTGAGTCGCCTCGTTTTTTGTAATGATATAGCGACGAGACCATACCTTGGTCGCCGAGTCTTGAAATATGACTACGAAAACGAACATATTCGCGATACATGGGCAAGACGCAAGTGCGCAAGGATAATTACACGTTGTTCATTAGAACGTTGTTTTGATTTTGCACGCGATTGCATGGGACGTCATTCATCGTACTCACGTCACGGTCAGTTCATTCATTGATGTTGCATGCGCGCGCGTTTTGAACCAGTCAAGGACGTCACCCACGCATTGTATCGCACCTGCGAATAGAAATCTTACTAATCTCAATTATCATAGACTCAAAATTAATAAACGCGCAGGCCCAAATAAGCACAGCTATGCAGGGGTGCAGGGGGGGGGGGGAGGGTTGTCACAAGAACATAATAAACGTGCATGTTAAATGGGGACTGTACCCTAAATCCGGCCATTTACTGGACCATATAGATCTCCTTTTATTCAACATAATATATGAAAAAAAATGGATGAAATAGAGCCACGGATGAGTGCAAAATACACTCATATGCTCTATGACCTTTTGCAAACAACATGGTAATTATATAATGAGAATTAATTATACCCCCCGCAACGAAGTTAAGGGGGGTATACTGGAGTCAGCTTGTCCGTCCGTCGTCTGTCGTCCGTCGTCCGTCCGTGGACACAAATTTGTCCGGAGTTTTTCTCAGTCGTTTTTTGATCAATTGTCGTGAAACTTGGCACAGACATCAACCACCATTTTTTTCGTGGAGTTATCCCCCCTTGTTCGACTTAGAAATTTTTCGCAACATGTATACTTTTGTCCGAGCTTTTATTCCTACATTTTTCGGTCAATTTTTTTAAAACGTGGCACAGATATTTAGTACCATGGGAACTTGTGGACATGCGATTATGACGTCTGTCCGACATTTTTCGACTTACAATTTTTTTCGCAACATACATAGTTTTGTCCAAGCTTTTATTCCTACATTTTTCGGTCAATAGGTTTAAGATTAGGGTTATGGTTGTACACCTGCGATGGGAACTGTTATTTTAACTAAATGTTTACTGACATGTGAAACATCTTAGTATTTTAAAAACAGGGGGTATCCGTAGTCCCATTGGGACAGTCACACCTCTAGTTTATATCTGGAGTCATAAATTCATTTTCATTATTATTACCATGTTGTTTGCATCGTTCGTAGAGCAAATGAGTGTATTTTTCACTAATTTATGGTTTAAATTCATTCATTTGTTGCATATATTCTGTTGAGTAAAAAAGGAGATAGGTCCATAAATGACCGGAGTTAGTGTATAATACCCCTTTAATTAAAAATATTATATGTACATTAATATTTATTTTGTAAATGTTTGGGTCATGAATAAATATGTTCAGTCAATCAACTGAGTAATGACGACAACGACACGTGAAAACAAGTGTTTTGAAGGACTAATTAATGACTTTAAAAAAAATTGAACAATGGCAGGTGCGTATTTATCGTACGGTAACCTATATAAAGCTGTCTTATATTATAGATGACACGTTTGTTCCAATGAGGGTGACACAACATACGGTGATGCCTCATGGAAGATACAACCAATATAAATGCCATGACGAATTCAGCATTGTGTATTTATCGATACTAATTTGAAAACACACTATGTATACATGCATACATCGATACATGTATATAGCTGCATGATTGTGAATACGTCGAGGTGCTTTCGTCACAGTTTCGTGCATTTTAACATCGATGATCTGACCACGATTTGTTGCTTTACATGAATAATCAATGATGGCGTTGAGATTGTTTGCACGCATGTAAATATTATAGTCTACTATCTATGTATATCATACATATATAACCCTCCATAGATTATTCACGGGGGGGGGGGGGGGGGGCTCACACATTTTTTTCCGAGCACGTATGAGGGGTTGGTGGGTTGGTAGGACCCAAATTTGACTTATAAAATGCATGGACATGTTGCATAAACAATAACTGCCAATGCCAAACTGAGGTCATCACATATATACACCAACCTGTAACAAGTAGTTGGTAGGAAACAGACAGTATACTTAAGGCTGAAGAGGTCAAATGTGCCACATTTATGTGTGTTGGGTACCCAGCTTAACGAAAATGTGTTTTGGGTACCCATCTTGGCCTTTGCTGTTTTTTTTTCAGCACACATTTGCCACCAAAATATTGTATCTGATGACATGGCGCATCCATGGATAGGACTTAGGCCCCTAGTCATTTTTAAAACTTTGATTCCTGCTTCACATTTGCTTTTTATCGGCGACATAACCCGAAGTAATAAAGGTGATATAAATTTCTATAGCATAAACCCACAAAGGTCAAGCTGGGCATCCAAAACCCCTTTTCGTAAACCTGGGTTACAGGCCTACCCAAACCCACCAAAATGTGGCGACAATGACCCTTTCAGCTATGCTACAGTAAGTGGTATACCAATTCTAGTATTCTTCCGAAAATGTTTTTGATTTCGTGTTTCTAGGGGGTGGGTGTGGAAAAAACTTGCTAAACCGAAACAATATATTTGGATCGTGTGGTGGCCGGTGGGTCTCCAATTGCCAACAGTAAAACAGTATCATACGTGTCTGAAATTTGTTTTACACCCCCCCCCCCATTTTATTGTTAGCTATACACTAACATGAGTCGTATATACTATATTCGCTCAGCTATACTTTAACTTTAAACATATTTTATCGTAAATTCATTACAACGGGATTGGGGTACAAGTTTTAACAACTTACAATGTCCCCGCTCCCAGATACAATATATATATATGAATTTAACAAGATGACAGAGAAAATATACATGATGAGGTTGCAAATTTGGTCTACAAAAGAGAAGATAACTTGTGTAAAGAGTGTGTGATATATAGTCCGGTTCTGTGTTTGTATAATACTAGCGTTCTGTCGGTCCTCTCTCTCTCTCCCCATGGAAATAGAAACTGAGAAATAGTGGCCTTTGTTTTGAAGGGTATTATGTGCTATATGTTTGCATTTGTTGCATTTGTTTGGTCCGTAACTTTAATGTAGTCAGACAATTATTTATTCAGTATCAGTATTGTCCGGTTCAAAACGCTTTGTTGCAGCTATATATGCCTGAACAATGCGGAACATCTTTTCATTTCTTGGTGGAGTTTCACTTGAGTTTCCCCAAAGTAATTGCTTGTAATTGTTAATTTTAAAGTTGAGGTCGTCCAGTTTACGGTATAGTTCTAACCTTTGTACATTATATAGGGGGCAATTTAGGAAAAAGTGCATGTATCACTTTCATATTCGTATCCACATTTACAGTTTGGGGTATCTGCTATATAATTTTCGAACATATCTTTTTTTTTTTTTTTTAATTTTTTTTATTGATAAAGAAGAATAATAACAAAAGAAAGAGACAAAATACATTCACTCATTCATGCTCTCTGTCCAAAACATGGAAGAGTTTCACTCTTCCATGCCCTGGCCTACTTTCTTACCTGTGACATGCAATTAGAAAATATTTAAAGCCACACTATGTGTTAGGACAATTTTAACAGTCATCGTTCAACTTAAAAGCAAGACCAATAATCGATACTAGGTACTACCTTGATATATTTTTTGCCTAAAAAGGACTTTCTTTAGCAACAACAATGATAATAAAAAACAATAGATTATTTATTTGTATTCAGAATAACTTTAAATTTCCCTTATTAACCGGCTAAAGTGGTCGATGGTTTGCAATATTTAAGGTTTGCAAATTCAATGTTCCAACACTATGTGCAGCTTTAATTGATTTAAGTTCTGAATTTAACATAAACAGTTTAATTAGTAAATTTAACCATATTGAGACCGTATTGTAAATATTGTGAATATTGCCTGGTTCGATAGCAAAGGGGAAAAATACACAACGCTCGCTTGAATTGCGTTTGGGACTGTGATTGTAAAATGTTGTGATGTGGTTAAGCATACCATGTATATATTGACGTTCTTGTGGACTGTATTACTGGACCAATAAGAATGAGAATGATCATGATCGCTCGGGTACCGGGTAATTGATTTATGCTGTGTGTTGTTCAGGGTCACTGTTAAGGTAGGGTATACTTTGAGTCTGTAAAAAACAGGGTTTTTAATATAATATTATATTATTTTATTTTTAAGGCATTTCGCAGTGCCAGCCACTGATTATCGAAGTCGTGATTCATGTTACATTTTGCGTTGTATCTCTCGCATTCATACCTAAATTGAAGATCGCAAAGGAACGGGCGAAGCGACAGCTGTGTCGGTGTGAATTTGGTCCTATATATATATATTGTTTCAACACTAGTAGGAAAAGGTTAATTTTTGAATATCTGTATTCATGATCGATACCTATAATGATATTCTTTTTTGTTAGATCAATTGGAAATTGGTTGTTTCTTGTCCATGTTTTAATTTCTAGTATAAAGGTTTGGACGTGGGGACAATCCCAGAAAATATGAGATATGGTTTCCTGTACATTTTGACAGCGATTGCAAAAATCGTCGAGTCTAAGGTTAGCCATCTTCAGAAATTTATTGGTACTAATAATTCGTGTGTTTATTCTGAATTGGAGCCACTGTAATTTCGTATCCGTTGTCGTTTTAAAGGGCATGCTCAAATGTTCTTCCCAATTTTCTATCTTCTCGCCTATTTCGTATTCCCATTTTTGGCATGCATTCGGCATATTTTCCCCATTTGTTAGAGTTTTGTAAAATAATTGCCCGCCTTTTACGTCACGGAGTATCGGAGCGAGATTGTTGGGTAGGAATGGACATGGCATACGGATTAAGCGTTGATTAAGAGAACTTGCCAATGAGAAAATCTGACGCTTTATGTTGTTGATTGTTATGAAATCGACGCGGATGTTGAAAGTTGCATATAATGTGAATGGGGTATGGAATTTATTATCTGATTGGAATAGATCATTTATATAATATATTCCCGCATCTTTCCACGACTTCAAGTTGATCGACGAACCTCCGATTTTTATGTTCGGATTATTCCAGATAGTTGAGGCCATAATATTATCATTTGCATTATTTAGTCGCATAAATTTACACCATGCGCGGAAGACGTCTCTCCAGAATGGATTTGCGAACTTGTCTGTTTGCTTTACAATATAATTTGCGTGGTATGTGAGAAGGAGTGGGTCGTTTAAGAGAGGGGTGGCATTGCATAGTGAAGCCCACTTCGATTGTTTGCAAATCAAACGTCGTATCCAGGTAATTTTCATGGCGGCATCAAAGTTTTCAACATTAATCATCTTCAAACCTCCGTACATATGGTCAGCACATAATTGTTTTCTTTTTATTCTATCGCGTTTGGAATTCCAAATGAAATTATATAGACAGGTATTTAGGGCTTTCAAAAAGGCTGTATCCGGACTTGGGAGAGCTATAAATAGGTGTGTCAATTTAGGTAAGATTAGTGATTTGATAACTGTTATTCTACCTAAAGGGGTCAGGAGTCTGTGTTTCCAAATTTTTGTGGTCCTATCAATATCTTCGAGTTTATAACTGTAGTTTATATTCATGTTTGTTAAATTAGTGTCGAAATGAATGCCTAGAAAATTAAAGGTGTTTACGGTAGACAGGTTTAATTCCGAAAGCACTTGTCGTATTTTATTTTGTGACTCAATCCCTATCCACGCTGCTTGACATTTTTCAGGATTTATGCGCAGACCCGATACCCGAGCAAATTCGTCCAGTGTTAAGTACGATTCGCGTAGACTATTTTCAGAACCATCAAGTATGAGCGTCGTGTCGTCCGCATATTGTGTTATTTTGTACTCTGAACCGCCGAGGAAAATCCCTTTAATTGTATTGTTTTGTCGTATCATTAGCCCTAAAACTTCGGCACAGAGGAGGAAGATATACGGGGATATTGGGTCACCCTGGCGGCAGCCTCTCCCTAACATGAAGCTCTGAGAAATATGACCATTAATCAGAATAGATGAACTGGCATTCTCGTACAAAATTGATATCCATTTTTTTACTGCATCTCCAAAATTAAAAAGGTCAAGACATTTTCTTATAAATGACCAGGAAACAGTGTCAAATGCTTTTTCAAAATCGATAAGGAGTAGTAGGCCAGATTTATTTTCTTGCTTTGTCCTGTGAATTATGTCATATATAAGTCGGGTGTTGTCACCTATATACCTACCAGCTAGAAACCCAGTTTGATCGGAGTTGATTATAGATGGGAGCACACGTTTTATTCTGTCAGCTATGCATGACGAGGCTAGTTTGTAGGATGTATTCAAGAGGGTGATGGGACGCCAGTTTTTTATCATCTGCCTATTTTTATCCTTTTTTGGTATCAACGTTATAATGCCTTGTTTTTGTGTGATTGATAGCTCCCCCATTGAAAACGATTCATTGAGCGACTCTGTTAAGAAGGGGCCAAGGTCAGACCAAAATTTTTTATAAAATTCATAAGTGTATCCGGATGGCCCTGGGCTTTTATTATTTTTGGTGGTCTTAAGCGCATCTGTTAATTCTTGCAAGGTTAAAGGTCCTTCAATACTCGAGGCCTGCATGTTGCTTAGTTTAGGAACGGTTCCATCGTTAAGAAGGGATTTTAAATCGCGATCGTCCATTGACCTATATGAGTATAAATTAAGATAAAAATTTCGGACTTCTTTCATGATATCGGTTTGTTTTGTGATTGTACTATCATTCGCCACTGTCAGGCTGGTCAGGGCTTTGGAAATGTAATTACGTTTTTCTAAATTTAGAAAATATTTTGTTGGTTTTTCGCCTTCCTCTATCCATTTTGCACGAGATCTAACCATGGTTCCGCGGATTGTTTCTCTTCGCATTGCTTCCATTTCGACTTCTACTTTTTCTAAGTCTTCCATTATTTTTTGCTTTTCTTCAGAGCTATATGATGGATGCTCAAGATCAGAAATAATTTTTGCCTTTTTTAATGTTAGATTTTTCTCAATTTTTATTCGCTCACGTTTTCGATTTGCAGAAAATCGTATAGTAGCGCCTCTGATATCAAGCAACACTGCGTCGAGAAATAGTCGTTTTCCAATGGAGCAATTTTTAATGCTTTTTTCCTCATTTGAGGAGTAAGAATATCTTATTTTGTTTTCAGCTATGATTCCTTTTACTAAGTCGACATATTCTCTACAGTATAACAGAGAATTATTAAATTTCCAAAAACCTGGACCAGTCTTGATGTCACTGACGTTTAATGGGAGTGAAATAATAGAGTGATCTGTTTTGTATCCGGGTAAAATTGTCGGTCCTTTTCCCACTAGATTAAGGAGGTCCTCCGAAATTAAAAAGTAATCTAGCCTCGCCATTTTAATTGGGGATTTTCTTCTCCACGTATAGCGTCTTTCTTGTTTGTTAAATAATCTCCACACGTCAACTAGTTCGAGGCTGCCGGAAAGGTCCGCAACTTCATTTTGGGCGCGGGGGTTGTTTAAATGTTTGTAGTTATAAGTGTCTAAGTCTTGTTTCTGTACCAGATTCCAGTCTCCACACATGATTATTTGCGTGTTCCCAATCTGGGTAATTAATTTTTTTAGGTTAGAGTAAAATGCTGGATTATCTTCATTTGGCCCGTACAAGTTCACCAAACTTAAACGTATATTTTCTATGGTTATGTCGAGTATAATAAAATTTCCACCAGAATCTTTATGTGTTTCGTGGATACTATATTCAAAGTTATTTCTAAATAGAATAGCTACACCTCTAGCCTGGGAAGTATAATATGACATTATCGCTTTGCATCCCCATTCTGTTTCAATACACCTTTCCATGTGTTTAGTGAAATGTGTGTCTTGCAAGCAATATATCGAGCCCTCCATGTTACGAATGTGGTGAAAGACGTCTCGGCGTTTCTCGGCTTGGTTAAGTCCACGGCAGTTCAGAGACAAAATTTTAATAGTACTCATTGATATTATATGCGGACGCCCTAGCTGCCGAACCAGAAATGTGTACTATTTGGTAATGTATACGGTACATATATGCATATAACATTATGGTACATTTTGATGTCACATTCATTCGCACTAAGAAAAGAGACACATGCATAACAAAGGTAGAGTACAGAAATAGCAAAAACAAAGACAAATACATACCGGTTGAAGGTTGTTGTCAGCTTGGATGGACAACACTGACCGCCCAGTGGTGGCAATATATAATATAGGTTAGGGCAATTGGCTTGCCAAAACCCCGGGAAAAAAAAAAAGAAAAAAAAAAGAAAAAAAAAAGGGGGGGGGGGGGTGTCTGAGGCAACATACATATACACGAAGACATTAAAGTGTAGTGAAAAAGATTCTGATTACCTGTTATAATAACATAATTATTTATACCATGATATATCCTGACCACAATACCTACACGAGTCAGCACATACATATATTTATTGAGTAAGTATTATATTATCTATTTTAGTCATGTGAAGTGGTGCTCCAGGCAGAACAAACTACATAGCATGAAATACCAATTAAGACAGGGGTCAATATCAGCACCCTGTTTGAAAGTGTGGTATATTCTACATTATATTATATGTAATCCAGAGTGCCTTTCAAGTCTTGAATAAAATGAAACTGTTCATGGAGAAAATGACAGCACATTTGTTAAATCTGGACGTTTTGAGCATATAGTTGACTTCAGTCAGTCCGCTATATTTAGATACTCGGCAAACCGATCGATAAATGGACAAATTCCAACAATTATTAACACTTAGTAGAGACGTGTGATTATTGTTAACAGTGTTCGTGTGACACAAATAATTAGGCCAAAAGTCAGGTTATTCATTGTGCTTTCCGTCTGTGCTGACTCAGAATGTGTCAAAATAAGATGTGGAGTTTAATGTATCATTCGTAATTCTGGATTTACTATGGATCATATTGTGTCTCTTCTGAACAAACGTTATGTCAGGATTACTTTAAAGGGTGACTTCATTTATGAAAAACCCTAAGAATTGTTTCATTTGGAGATTGACGGGATTACAAAGTTAAAAAGGTCGAATGTTTAACAGCTATTTAAGGTAAATCCAAAGTAGATATTAGGTGGCACTGCTCGCGTCATACATGGCGTGGAGCCGCTGGAGGAATGTACTATTCAAACAAATTGTATGTCAAAGGGTCAAAGACTATTCAATTTCATGAGAATCTACATTATTGGGGGGGGGGGGGTATTTTTTGGTATATTATAAAAATATGTATAATATGCAAAACAATGTATCTAATATAACCATCTAATCAAGAATAACACTGAACTCATGTCACTGCATGTCAAGTGACTGCATTCCAGCTATAAAAGTAGCTTACATTGGGTAGGATGCTTGCTGAAAATCGCCGAGTTTAACAGGGCGACATTTCGGTGTTATATATACTTTGTAGTTAAATATATATGATATAATTATGTAATCAAGTGTAATTCTGAAGTCACGTCTTTACTGAATGACAAAATTTAAGCTATGAAATAAGGCTTATTTTTTAAAGGATATTTAGTGTTGGGGATTATATAATTTGCCACAACTGGGGTTTTAGGGATTCTATTAAAGCTATTATATTGGGTAAGGGGGTGTTTGGATCACAAGATATCTTGTGATTGGATTAGGTCATTTTTCAAAATCATTACATCATTAGGTCACATGCTACAAAAATACAACATATTTACATACACAGCTAGCATCTGAGCATATCTCAACATATTAATTGTCAATTATTTTGTTTAGCTCTTCATGTGTATGGAATTTTTCAATTTTCCCAGATGAGAGCTTCAGGTATAATTTGCCATTTGTGAGCCAAGAGTTTTGAACACGCGTAGATTTGAAAGCCTTAGTAAGCAGTTCATGATTCAGCTGTGTGGCATCCTCAACAATAGAAATGCCTGATTTCTTCAGGTTACTCCTGGCCTCAATGACGTCATATTTAGTGAATCTGTTCACAAACTTAACAATAATAGCCCTCGGTTTACGTCGCTGATTATTTTGTTTCTGAATGTCTTTCACTTGTGATGTACCTTTGAAATGTTTTCCTATCCTGTGGCACATGTCGATTTCACTCACATGTAGATCTAAGTTAAGACGTCTCTTAAACAGTTCCAACACTTTCCTTCTACAGTCTTTAGCCGTCTCTTTACTGTCCGACTCCTCTATGCCAAAAATGCGAATACTGTCCTTTCTCCCCTGTTGTTCTAAGTCATTATATCTGTACTTCATTTTATCCACTTCTTCTGACATATCATTTTCTCTTTTTTCGAACTCTGTTATTTTGTTATTGTTTTCCACTTCCAGTACTTTTATTTTATTTTCAAACGCAATAACCTTTTCATTGAAAGCCTGAAGAATCTCTTCTTTAAATTTACTAACAATATGTCCAAAATGTTGTATCTGCGATTGCTGTTTCGAACATATCTAAGCGGAGATCACAGCAGGAGTTTCTTATCCTACAGTGGAAAATACTATATTTTCGGTTTCCTGATTCAAAATATTTAGGCGGCTTTCTGGTGGGCTCTATCATATTTAGGTTATCCTTAAAATCTAGAAGATTTTCAGCATCCGTTATATATGTGGGTAGTTTGTTCCATGAAGTTGCAACGAATGGGAAGAATGATTGCTTAAAATGTTCAGTTCTACTATAATATGAATGGAATCTTCCTGGGTTTCGCATGTTATTACTGGAGACTTGTACCGAGCGTGGTGGGATTATGCAAGATAAATAATATGGAGTTTCGTTATTTATAATTTTGAACATAGTTTGTAATTGGTGCTTCTCTCTACGAATGTTCAGAGAAGGCCAGCCAGCTTCGCATAGGACCGCATTATTGGCAACTGAGTGCGTGAGCCCTGTAACTATTCTAGCGGCATCAACGTGAATCCGGTCAAGTTTATTTAGTAAATATGTCGGCGCGTTTTCCCAAATTACGTCCGCATAATCTAGGAGAGGCAAGATATAGGCCCTGTATATCTTATCGAGTGTTCTTCGATCTAGGTTGTACTTGTATCTTCTGAGTATCGATGGTCGCTGGACAACTTTTTTGACTATAGATTCAATTTGGATATTCCAATTTAAATTGCTTTGTATTTCGAGACCAAGGTGTTTATGCGACTCAATTATGTCAATTCTCTTATTTTGGAAGGTTAAATCTAGAGGGACCTCTCGTGGGGTCAGAGAGAACAATATTGCCTTAGTTTTGGTTGGATTAAAGTTTACAAGCCATTTGTTGGCCCAATCTGATATTTTATTAAGGTCTTGGTTTACACTTCTTTCTAGCAGCTTTATGTCATAGTGTTTGGACGTGAGACATGTATCATCTGCATACATTCTTGTTTCGGAATTTAAATTATCTGGGAGATCATTTATATATACCAGGAAAAGGAAAGGTCCAAGTATATATCCTTGGGGAACTCCGGCTGGAATGGGTTGGAAGTTGGAATATGAATTGTTTATTAAGACTCGTTGTTTTCGATTACTGAGGTAATCTTCCAGCCATTTCAATAACGGACCGGATATGCCGTATTGTTCTAGCTTATATATCAGTCCCCTATGCCAGACTCTTTCAAATGCCTTTGATATATCGCAAAAAACTGAACATGTGTATAAGTCATTATCGAGAGTCTGACAGAGGTTATGATATAGATATGTTAACTGGAAGGTCGTGCTATGTCCGGGAATAAAACCAGATTGATGTTGGTACATTAGTTTGTTATCTTGGAAAAATGACATAAGATGTTGGGTAATTATTTTTTCAAACACTTTGCCGAGGCTCGGAAGGAGGGAAATAGGACGGTAATTTATACAATCGGCAGGATCATCTTTTTTAAATATGGGGATAACATTTGCCTTTTTCCAGTCTGATGGGAATTGGCCGAGCTCTACTGACTTTTAAAAAATAATTTCTAATGGAACAACAATCTATTCAGCAGTATATAGCGTGAATCATTTTTGGGCTTATGCCATCAAATCCATCCATGGGCTTTGTTAACGTTGAGTGATTTAATTGCAGTAATGATCTTATCTCGGGTGAAAATAATATTGGATAGCGATTTGGAGCATCTACGGAGAAGGATTGGAATTTCGTGACCACGATCATCGATATTTGAATTTAAAATGAAGGCCTCATTTAAACACTTCGCTTTCTCGCGATCATCTGTCACATAGGTTTTTCCATCATCTCCGTGTTGACTATATAATGGTGGGATGCATGTGGATTTCTTTTTGTTCAGCAAATAATTTATTGTTTGCCAAAAGTCGCGAGGGGATGGGGATTCATTTACTCGTTCTTCAAGTTTAGAGTGAAATTGTGCTTTCGCGTATTTCTTCATGTTGTTTACTTTATTTCTGATATTTTTATAATTTCTCCATGAGACATCTGAATTTCGTTTTATGGCTATTTTTCTCAATCTATCTCTGCGTCTGATCTCCCTTCTTATATCTGAGTTGAACCAAAACTTGTCATTTGTTCGTATCGTGACTGTTGATTTGGGGACTGTCTCTTCCATTACTGAAATGAATAAATTACAGAATCGGGAGACAGCATGGTCTATATCTTCAACTGTATTTAATTTTTCTTGCCAGTTAATAGCATCTAACATACTGTTAGCCCTGGTATAATCTCCGTGTTTATATTTCCATATAGTTCTCTTAAATGATGTAGTTTCATATTTTTTGAATTTTAATATCGCATAAACACCATAATGATATGAGAAACCAAGATTTAGAGTGTCGGCGTCGTACACTTGTAAGTTATTGCTCACGATTATGGGGTCCAGAAGCTATACAAATTGTACTGCCCGAATTTAAATAGAGTAAGGTACCCTCGTGTGCCAAATAGAAATGCAGGGCACTGGGCAGAATATAAGTACAGGGTGGAAATTTCCGACAAAACTAATAATTGGGCATACAAGGCGGAATAGAAGTACAGGGTGGAAGCATGTTATAATTCTCACAAAAAAGGCAATAATTATTCAAATGCCCGGAAATGCAACAACGTAATAACAACAATTCCACATGTACTAAGATATTTGTCTCACGACCACCACTTTAAGAACCGATATTCTGGTATTTTATTTGCACCGGCAGCCGTTATGGACTTCACTATCGAGCTATCAATTTTCCACACACAAAAAAACGTACAGACCCGAATAAGCTTCGTAAAATTTCATAAAATTAATAAAAGTACATGTAATGTGGGTCATACAATGCTTAAATTAATTCTTATTATGAAATATAACACAAAATTTGTATGTGTTCTTTGGGTTTCTGCTATCTTTTCTGTTCCTATATTCTTTATGATTATATATCAGAGACTGCCGTTATAGCAGGGTGCTCTGCCTAAGTGCCTATCATTAGCTTATGTCAGCTTCCGGTGGGCAAGACATGGTACCTCTATTTGTGGTCTCTTCTGCTATTGGGCATTCCCCCTTTACTCACATACTGTGGGTCACACAAAGCATGTTTATTTGGCACACCTATAGAATACCTCTCTTATCATATATAAATGTCTTTACAGATGCGGTACTACAGTGCTACCAGTGCAACTACCATCAACCAGGTTGCGGCGATCTTTTTAACCCAACGGAACAATCGCAGTATTTGCAAGATTGCCCGGAGTTTAACGAACGAGGAGATGCATATCAATACTGTAGAAAAATAAAGCAATCAAGTATGTTGCATTACTAAGTCTTTATTCATTCACCATTGTACATACATAAGTGTTATATACAATTATACATGTAATGGTATTATATATAATTATAAGTATAACGGTCAGTACGCAACAATAATTTTGAAATAGGAAAGAAACTGATGTGGAGTGCAATGAGTAAGTTATCCAGGAGAGCAGTTTGCAGTTTCATTAATAAGTCGGATAAACTTACATAACTTTCTCATAATATGTGTCTTACTATTAGCTAACATAATTTTGAATTTCTTTTCATTGTGATTTCTGACATATGATTTTGGTAAATAAATATGTCTTTCGCGGGCAAAAAACTCGCATTCTAAAATAACATGGTATTCATTCCCAATGACTTTCTTCGTACAAAAAGTGCATATCCGATTAACACACGATGTGTTGTTCCAACGACCAATTTCCACTGACAGGAAAGGATTCGCGGTTCTAAACCTTGCTAATATATAAATATCTTTGTGGTTCAATGAACCTAGATAATTTTCCATTGTAAATTTATCTTAAATTATAAGTTTATAACCACGACCCTTTGACGATGATTCCATCGAGGCGTACCATTCTTGTTTAAATTGGTAACTCAACTTTTGCTTTAACGTGGACTCTACATGTTTATCGTCTAAACCGTTTATTTGGTATAACCATATACATGTATATGATAAACTAACACTAATGTA
Source organism: Siphonodentalium dalli (assembly GCA_032622095.1). Lineage (NCBI taxonomy): Eukaryota > Metazoa > Mollusca > Scaphopoda > Gadilida > Siphonodentaliidae > Siphonodentalium > Siphonodentalium dalli. Next base: position 102,189,156 of record CP136063.1, read on the forward strand.
TAGATATCATCTTAACATTAATGTATATATCGTCTTTCGATTGAAAATCTATATCCTTTACTGAATGCATGCTTGCAAACATGCAGTTATAAAAGTGTATGTTGGAATATTCTATTATTCATTTGAAGGGATGTTCAGGAAGTATAAGCAGACGACACTCGTGCACGTCAGGCAAACGAAATAATGCAATGACAAAAGTATTCCTATATTTACTGGTGAGAAATGTGCAGATCATAAATTCAACATAATTACAAATGCAGGCAGCAAAATCTGCCCACATGCATTGAGACCACCGGCATGCAATTGGCTTTAATCAATCATTCCGCGCTGACAAAATGTAATCGCATTCTCCCACCGTATACAATAAGGCTGTTTGTCGCTTATCCGATTATTAGAAGATTTGATTATTCCTCTTTTACTTTGATAACAATCCCTTATAATACGCCTTGGATACAAGACTTCTTTAACGGTATGACCGCGTACTTGCATGTGGGCGAAATGGTCACGTGAGTCTGGTGATTTTCGTTCGAAATGGCAACACACGCTACGAGTACGTATACGTGGGACTAAACATGGCTATTAGAGACTTTTCGCATCCTCACGTTTACGATTACGAATACGGATAGCTATTCGTAGTCGTAAGTCTATCCGTGTGGCCAAAAAGTCCTTTCGCAAAACGATTACGCGTAAGAGTTTTGACGAACACGTACGATCATTATTTCGTACCACTGTTACAACCCAAAGCGTGTGTTTGGTATACAGTCCCTTAATACTTCAATTATCGTCTCATTTGCAACAATGCGATAATCATGACATGTTAATATTGTCAATAACTCGACCAGTCACAACGTACGACCCGGGATTTTCGTGATATATTGTGGCAATACAGGTATAAATGCCAGGTCATATATGTTGTGGACATTCAGTTCGTTGTTAGCATGGATGACCAGATAGACGTTATATTATGATGATGGGGAAGAGCCTAGAGGGGTTCCTGGATTTGGACCTCACACCAACCACGACGCCATCGTTCAAGCCCCTTCAAGTCCGCGATTTGATTTCAATGCGATTTCGGCTTCACCTATTTGGGTTTAGGAAATCCGACATAAGGTTGGTGAGCTCGCTGGTGTGCATCACTTCTGATTTGTTACTATACCAAAACGAAATAAAGTCGAAGCGATGTGCATCAAGTTGCTTTTTTGTCAGATATTTGACAAACCGGCAAAATTTCGTTGAACAAAATGTTGATAAATAACAGGTTTTGGGCAATTTTATAATATAGTTGACTGTGGTTAGCATTAATTTTGAGCAATTACTCGATTCTGATAACAGAAGCGGCATTTAAAAAAATATTGTTGTTGGAATCTGATGATATGGGGACATCTAATCGGATTGAGTACCTTTAAATGCCGCATTGTGCGTGTTTTAAAATTAAAAATAAATGCAAAGAACAAACCTGACAGAGACTGATGAGCTCTGGTGATGTCGGTGGGTGTGCCAAATATTCTTTTAGTTACGGTTCAGGAGCAGAAATCACTACTTACCAGTTGAATCGGGATCCAGGGTATAGGTTCAGATAATCAGATTACTCAGACAGAAAGAGTACTTTATGTAACTTAGAACTCGGTAATGAATTCAATGTAATTTTAAAATGCCCTACATTGCAGACTCTACGAGAGAGATATCAAACCAAACTTCTACCGAAAACCGAATATTATTGAATTGAATGAACTATTCAATTCGGGAAAGGGGACGAGAACACAAAATCTTTCACTATTCATTAATAGGGTTATGCCATTCGTTAGGCTCTCCTGTGGTATTCTATAACTGCACACGTTAGGACACCAGCATGGGTTGTTGAATTAAATAATTGTTGAATTTCACTATATATTGTGTATTACATGTATCTTGCACATAATAATCACTCAAAACTCCTCATGCAGCACACACTATATACTGTATTTTTGACGACTGGCTTCATAGTGCACTCCTCTTACTGTAAAGTTTTGTGTCGCAGCCAGCGATGGCTATCCGTTGTGAATAGCGATCTTATTTCGCGGGAAGCTCGTGATTCACGACGACGAGTACAGTGATTGACAATCTAAACAGCATATCGAGGTCGTAGCTCAATACAACTGGATGGTTTACATGATATACATATACAGTCTCGAACGGAGTAAAGTGATATATTGCAGAAAATAAATTTCAGGTGTTATTTGAGCTTATTAGAAACCATGAAATCGTAGCCGTCATTACGGATAGTAAAATACGAGAACGATTAGAAAGTACACAAAGGTTGGTGACGTAGTACCATATCCCTATCCGTAATCGTAAACGTGAGTTTTGCGAAAGGTCTCTATTAATGCAAACATACCAAAAAGAATTTCACGGATATTTTTATTTGGAAATGTTGCATGGAAGAGAAATATCACCATTCACCCTTTATTTATACTAAATACTCCTTGGGAAATGTCCACATACTAAGTTCAACAAACGTTGAACGTTTGTTGAACTTATTACAGTAATGCCCAAAGTAACTGACCACTTAACCACAGCAGAATTATATATGGATAATTTTTCAGGATTTAGTCGGAAATATGGCTTGTTGCCATTCATCGGAAAGCTCTCGCCGAGGAAATAATTCTGCTGTGGTTAAGTGGTCAATTACTTTGGGCAGTACTGTATCTAAACAATTCCCCCCAGCCTAGGTTTTGAACTTATTTTGAACTTATTAAACCGATATCATTTATATCATAGCTTTCGGGCAAAATTTCGGCCCTTAGGCTTAGCCCTTAACCATTAGCATGCATGCTTGTCTTTCGAACTGGAAATTACATTATTTCTGTCATTTTCTGATACACAATTTGTCTTTGAAACAAAACATGATAACGACACTAAGATAATAAATCAGTGTCGTTAATACGGTTATCGTCTGACAGTTAAAGATACGGGCGGCGTTGGCGGTGGGTATGATGTTAAAATATTCACCTCCGTCAAAAACCGCCATAAACAGAAAGAATAGTAAAATATAGACATACCTTGTTCTTTTACCTTGGAATCAGAAATATGTCATAAACAGTATGTTATTGTCAATTTTCCCCCCGTTGTTATGTAAACAAAAGCAAAAAACATTACGTTACCTGGCTTTTGTTTAGATCCGGATATGGTAAACATAAAGAGCGTTATTTGTTACTGTTTTCCAGATATGGAAATAATAAAGAGCGTTTATATCATGTGTGTGTGATTAACCAATAGAATTGCGCTGTGTTATGTAAACAGAAGCACAACTTCTGTAACACGGGCAGGCTCTTGTTTACGTACACCATCGAACATCTTGACGACAATATACTTTTTACGCGCTGATTATGTTTGGCATATGAACAAAACTATATATTTGAACAATATGAATATTTTTGCAACGAACGCCGCCCGTGCCTTTAAAGGTAAACAATCCGATTCGATGTTGATTTTGATGCGTTCCATAGAGTGTGGATGCAAGTTGGTCTGACAGTAAATATTGTCAGGCCAATGTATTCTCTTATATTATATATATGCGAAGCTCCCTATGGGAGACTTGCATATATAATATATTGCAAAATGTCAAGCCAACTTGCATCCATGCACTATGGAACACAAGCAATTCAACATCCATTTCTTAAATATTTGCTTATATACATATAACCAAAATGTGTTGAAACTGTGTTCTCATCTGATAGGTTGGTGTATATTATAATTATCTGCTTACTAAGGGATTCCACAAAGTCTTATTTTAGGGGCGTTCAAGCATAAATGTATCTCGCCTTCCAACATTTGGTTCACATGATTTGCATTTTATGTCGTCTGTCTTCATAAATAATGTAATGATATCTGTACTGGGGTACTGTACACAGATAGGCGATGTTTTGTATTTACTCCCATTGAAATAACTTTCAAGTTTGATTGTGTTCGTGTTATATGAGTTTCGTATAAACCTAATTTAGCGAAGAAAATATTGATCTTGGAAACAAAAATATTACGATTTCAAACTACGCGCCATGTTTTTGACCTTCACCAGAGAAGACGCAGATTGCAGGAAGAACAGGAAGTTCATTGCTCACAGCTTCGTTTGATGCATTCAATGTCTTCCATCGAACAATCTCACTCCCTATACAAATACTTGACGCTTTATGACTCTTGTTTCTTTCTCCTTGTTTCCGAATCGGTTATAACGGGCCTTCCTTTTGCAGGTAACATGTTTTGTTTGCAACTCAATAATGTTCGCGAACGGCCGTCGTTAAAAGACACACAACAGATGCGATTTCAAGAACGGTAACTCGTAATGGCACAATTCTCCATTTTATGACTCCAGCCATAAATTAATTTATATTAAATAATTCAATTTTACTTTTACGATAGCCTGTTAACCGGAAAGTTTTCAGTAGACATCGTCGACTCAAATTAGTTATTTTATAATATAATATTCATATTAGATCGCTATTGTCACCGGGAATTTATTGAAATTGGGATACAGTACCCCTTTAAGGTCGTGTAAACTGATTATATTGTGGTGGCGAAGTGGATATACCTATACAATTGGTATATAAATAGATGGATCAACTTAACCAATTATGCCGTGATGTTAAAATCTAACTAGCGTTTATCTCAGTGTTGGTGGCAACATGGGGTGCACTGGATGTCTAACTTTGGTAATTTCTTTCAACAGTTGGCAATTTCATGCCGGAACCCATTTAGTTGTAAATTTAACATAGAAAAATAAGTTGAATTGTGTTGTTCTGCTTGTTGGATTTTCCAACTATATATATTTTGTTGCAGTAATGTTGTTTTCAATTCAAAAGTTAAAAAAAAGTTGGTAAAGTTCCTACTTTCGGTCAGACTCCAATGTTCCTTATAGTTGGAAACTTTCCAACCGTATATAGGCGATGAGTGTTAGATTGGAATCGGGGGTGTCCATCTTGACATTTACACCCCCCTGAACCAGACCATTTCACATACATGTGAAATACCATTGCCTTGGATTGAAATTATCCAACAGGCACCTCAAACTTGCCAACTGTTGGACATTTCCAAACTGACACCCCTATAACGTTGGAACATATTTAAAGGTACTCAATCCGATAACGCACCCCTAAATTACTATTTCTTTGGCTTCAGGGGTAAAAAATATTTGATTCGAGTCGAGGAACCCATCCGTCAAAGCTCAGCGTTATTAGATATTGATTGTTGGAGTTTGTAATTTTCTTGAGATGTGTACTAATAATTGCCCCTAAGTTTGTAATTTTCTCGAGATGTGTACTATACAATTTCCCCACAAACACTTATTCAAACATACGAAGATGGATAACTCTAAAATCAAGTGTATTAATAACGCAATTTTGACTGAGACCATCCTTTTGACGGCGTGTTTCTGGGCCAGAAACAATAGAAATAACAAAACTTCAAAAATTGATATCTGATCACTCTGAGCGTTGATAGGTAGGTTCCTCGACTCTAATCAATTATTTTTTATCCCCGAAGCCAAAGAAATATTAATTTATGAGGGCCTGATCGGATTGAGTACCTTTAAACTGATATATATATATAGAAATTTCAAACAAAAATTTGGACTATATAGAGCTATAAAGATAGAAAAATATGCAACTGTTGATCTAAAAACAACAACATCTCAACTAATTATTGATTGGAAAATCAAGGAATGAGAACAATTACAACCTGTATATGGTGTAAAATTTCCAACAAATGCTGTGTGAGTCATGACCGTTCCAACTGTTAAAAATTTTGCCAAACGTTGGGGTAAACATCCGGACCTCCCCCCCCATGTCGCCACGTCCCTAGTTGGAATTCCCCAACAGTTAGTAAAGTTGAGATTCAAGGATATAAATGCAAATGAATTTCCTACAATTGTAACATATTGTGAGTTTGGTCTTGTTCAAGGTGTACAATTGGATATTTTGAGTTTGAAGCATAGTGATTTCCCGATTTAAACTATAATTAACGAAGGAATTACTGTTAAAGGGGGACTGTAGGCTGTAGGTCAATTTCTAAGGAAACTTCATTAGTATGCGTTAGAATTCTTTTTAAGAGAAATTATTCTTAACAAAAAATAAATTCTTATCACGAATTGAGGAGACATTGCATGTGTCCAATGTGAATGTGGCCTCCCATAAGTTCGTTTAATATGCAACTGCTGCGCCGGACTATAGAAAACGGATATTTTCAACAGCGTATATTCGCCGCGCACCTCTGTGTAGCATTGGATGCATGCTTGCATGCGGTCCGAATTATAATTCATCACATACCCAACAATTCTTGGAAATTGGTCAAAGAGATCCCATGCATACATACGTCAGATGAGAGCGAATAACTGACAAATTTGCGTAACAGTATCCGCCTGAACTGTAGCACCGAACAGTTATAGTTGCTGTTAAGTGGGGTTTGGGATATATACCACCACCCCCACCCCAAAAACAAAACTTTCGTCAAAAATGCTTGACACAACATTATTTGGAATTTCAAACTAAAATGAGGTTGATATTGTTCTGATATTTTGATTTTCCAACTATAATAGTTAGTGTAAAATGTGTTGTTTTTGGGCCAAAAGTCGTATACATTTCTTGACTGAAATGCCCACAATTTGGATCATTTTCAACCAAGGGGTGGGGGGGTGGGTGTTTGAAGTTTTTTCCAACGGATGGAAAAATTGAGGTACCATGCAGTCGGGGCGGGGGTAGGAAATAATCCAAGATAAAAGGTTAATTGAAATTTTGCCCTATTATAGTACGCGAATTTAAAACTGCGAAAAATAGTACGACTCCTGAGTTTATATATACCATACCAAATGGAAAATGTTTTGTGCAGCTCATACTAGTAATTAAGTTCAAAACGGACATTTGTGGAACTTATTATCTTAAAATTTCCTACATAATTATACTCGTCAATGAGTAAGTGAACGTTCAGACGACCATGATTCAATCGTAAGTGTAGAAAACTGACCCGACAAAATCGTGGATATCGAGGATCTCCAACGAGTTATGTTGGGATATAAGATTTTATGAAACGAGTTTGACAAATTTGATTCACAAAGAGTCGTAGACTATAGTTGTGAATCAAATTTATGAAACGAGTTTCATAAAATCTTATTTCCCAACATAATTCGTTGAATATCGTGCATATCACATGCATGAAAAAAACTAGAGCTTTATGCCTTTTAACAGTTCAAAATCCCCAAAAAGAAGCTTAAGAATGCACACAGTTCCGTTGTTGGTTGAGACGCTTCACAGCCGTATATATATACGACAGTATTGCGCGCTCGAGCTGCCGACGGAAAATATAGTCCCCCAATTTGCCTCTTTGTGTTTGTGTCTATTTTGGTTAGTGCAAGGAAGTTGGACAATAATTTAACTTTAATGAACAAAATAATCATTTTTGCATTGTCTGGTGTTGTTGCCATGTGCGGCTTTACGAAATAGTATTAATCCGCCTGATTCAATGTAAAGTCATTTGTTGGCGCGCTGCCAAGTTGGCGTGAAGCCCGCGCTTATTATTCACTGCATGGTCCATTGGTGAGAGATAAGAAAATATCTAATGGTTTGTTTAATATAAATATAATAGGGGTCTCATGTGATATAGTTTGTTCACAAGATTGCGATTTCGTCGCAGATGATGATATCGTGGGTTGTTCGTGAGCCATGGTTAACCACGTGATTGAATACCCTACGATCTTTCCAGCTACTATACCGCAAGTGGAGGTAACAAAGGATACTCCACGAATTCACATCTAAAATATAACCGTGCTTATATTATTTTTTTTACTCGCGATCTTGCCGTGAGCATGCACAGTCCAACTATATCGTGACTATACCCACGACGGAAATATCTACACTTACCATTGAATCGTGGTCGTTTGAATGTTTACTAATGAGATGGTAATCAGTATTTCGTCATAATGATTCTTATTTCATTTTTTTTAGTTGATTCTGAAGAAGACATGGTAAATAGACAATGCGCTGCGTATGGCGACGATGGTGGAATAGAATTCGAAGACAGCTGCCAAAGGAGAACTGGAACATATAAGATCACAAGATATTCATGCCTCTGTAAAGATGCTGGGTGCAACACAGGATTCACTATCATAGCAAGACCAGCTTTACTATTGTCAGCTCTAGTTTCAGTGTCTCTCTTCCTGTATATATAATTTCGAAAAATTAGTATCCACCAATGATCCATGTTTCTAATATATACTCGGATTTTCTTTGTCGCAAGAACCGCTTTGGGCATTGCGTGATCTCATTCAACTCCAGCACAGAGAAAATGTGAGTGTATATGTATGCTGCTATAACAGTGTGTTGTGATAAACTCATATGTCACGAAATATTCATTCAATGTAGATTATATAAGATGGAGAATATATAGCTGGTGAATTGTCCGTTGAAGTATTCCGAATAAAGAAATTTCCAAACTATCGTTAAATCACCGCTGCTTGCTTCTCATATGGAGAGAGAAGCTGAGAAATCGTTACCCGGCGGAGTCTTCTATTCAAAAAGAACAGGATCATCAAATACATATAGTGAATATTTAACATTCATTTAGAGAATCGGCCTGAATGTTAATAAATAAAAAACATTCTGGGATATTTGTTCAACGACATATGTTCGTGTACTACAGTCATATTGACATCCTTCTTATATGTGTTCGTCGGAGAGGGAATTATTCCGAATGAAAGTTAAAATGGAACAACAACATTGCTGCTTGCATGTTATATAGTTATCATAAGTTCATAACACCAAAAGTATTTCCGACATCTGGACATCTGGACTTCCTTAGCCTTTGCATGGTTCCTCGTAGCCGATGCAGCAGATGTATACGTAAGAGCCTCTTCTGTGCATGATTGTGTACTGGTGTCATTTAATGGTACTCAATCCGATCATCGCAAACGCTCCTAAATTACTATTTCTTTGGCTTCGCAGCTGGGCTTCGGGGGGTAAAACATATTTGATTCAAGTCGAGGAAGCCACCCATCAAAGCTCAGAGTGTTCAGATATCGATTTTTGAAGTTTATTATTTCTCGAGATCTGCAGTAATAAGTGGCCCAGAAACACGTGGTCAAACGAGCGGTCTTGCTGATGAAGATGGATAACTTTAAAATCAAGTGGTTATTATTATCACTTGATTTTAGAGCTATCCATCTTCATCCACAAGACCGCCCGTTTGACCACGTGTTTCTGGGCCACTTATTACTGCAGATCTCAGAAATAACAAACTTCAAAAATCAATATATGATCACTCTGGGCTTTGATAGGTGAGTTCATCGACTCGAAATTTCGAATCAAATATTTTTTTACCCCCGAAGCCAACGAAATAGTAATTTAGGAGCGTCTGATCGGATTGAGTACCATTAATATTTATTATGTAACCCTTTCTATACTAAATAATCATTGATGAGTAGTTCCAATAGATCGTTTGTTGAACTTATTATCTAAACATTTCCAACAAATAAATATGAATTCTTCTGCACGTGCATTATCGTTTGTATGTTTGTCGCCTGCTCATACTTTCTGAACACCCCTCCAGATGTTATACATAATATACCATTCTGACTCGATGTATGATTTTATAACTGATTAGCAGAATCTATTTTGTATAGAAAGGGTTTAAGATGCATGATCTGTATATATTCTCCAATTCCAACAACATTTCTATAAAACTCATTTTCAAGTCACGTTTCCATCTCTTGCCAAAACACATTACAGAAACGTCTGACGCCACACATATATTACTAACAGTGTTTTAACACTTTCTATGGCAAATGGATTCTCCCAGTCAGTTAAAAGTGTACATCGGAACGATCTTTTATTGATTTCCAGGGATGTACAGGTAACATAAGCAGATGACAGATAAATATAAGTACAGAAGGAGTCCTACTTACGGAGGGAAATGTTCAGATAATAAGTTCAACAAAACAACCTTCTTATTATCTGAATAGTTCACATGGAATAACTACTCGTTAACCCTTTCAGTGCCAGGGGCGATCTCATCGGCCCTAATTTACGGTCTGTAAAATCGGCCCTAGATTGTTTTTGTTTTTGTTTTGGTTGAATTTGTTTTGGGTATGCTTAAGCATGCTATAGCGAATTTAAAAACAAATGGATAAAACCTTTGGGGCATGTTATAACCAAGTATTCATAGCAATAATTTTGATGCCCATGAAAAACGTGAGATTACCTGGCACTAAACCTACAAAATAAGTCTGTTAAAGAATATAAGAAAAAATTATTAAAATTGTAAAAAATTGTAAAAAATAATAACAAATGATGAAAAATTGTTAGGCCAATGCATTCTCTTATATATGCGAGGCGACCTATGGTCGACTCGCATATATAAGAGAATGCATTGGCACAGGGTATATATGTTGATACAAAAATCGGACCTGGCACTCAAAGGGTTAATTAATGATGCTTTAGCATAGAACAGGTTAAAGATGTATTCCAGGGTTCCAGACTAGCTCCAGTTACAACATTAAACCAAATATAATTTAACAAAGTGTTTGCTTTGTTACGCTAAAAATTAGTTAAAAATGGTGAACATAAAATGTGATATATAAACTACATCTATATATATATATACGAAAAAATATCATTTTATGTGACGGAAAAATAACATAATAATTTTTTGCTATCCCTCTACACCACCGACACTATATGAAATACATGTATATAAATGCAATACCAAACAAGATAGTGTCTTTCGGGTAGGACTTCTCATTCAAACCATGCTATTCTATACACTAGAATCTTAGTGAGAAGTAAAATGGTATGTTTCATAAAAACTGACTTGGAACCCTGAATGCATCTTTAAAAGTTAGATTTCTATTAAAATGATATGAATGATATGATATGATGTTCTAAAAATACCCACAAACTCTGTCCCGGTTCATAGAAAATAATTGGAGAGGGAAATAATCCTATAGTGACAAGCCAAAATTAATAGTGTATTTAAGTACAATAATGCTCTAAATAATCGACTCCTTAATTACAGCGGAATTATGGGTAATTTTTCAGGATTTAGTCGTAAATATGGCTTGTTGCCATTAATCGGAAAGCTCTCAGTGAGAGCTTTCCGATGAATGGCAACAAGCCATTTTCCGACTAAATCCTGAAAAATTACCCATAATTCTGCTGTGGTTAAGGAGTCGATTATTTAGAGCATTACTGTATACACCATGCAAAGCTTTACAGGATGTTCAGGAAAGAGATGCACGATCTTTAATTTGTCACAAAATTATACAATTTAAAGATGCATAATCCGATTTATCGCTCCATAATTATATATCTTCGGCTTTGGGGATAAAATATGTTTGATTTGAGTCGAGGAACCCACCCTCAAAGCTCCGAATGATCAGATATCGATTTTTGATATATGTTAATTTTATCCACCTCGAATAGTTGTCAGCCTAGCAAAAAATCTACAGATTTCTTCTAGAAAAATATGACATGATCTGACCCCGTTACGGGAGTTCTATAGGTCACGGTTCGCGGTGGATTTGTATGGCGATCGCAAACTATTTTCGGCATCAATATAAGACATGAAAAGTATTGACAGCAACAAAAAGTAAGGTATTTTATATGATAGCTGGAGTGCGGATACATACTAGACTTATTTGCGAAGCGGTAATCATGTTCTATTCATGCAAATTGACATGTTATATTATGCCATGCTGATTACACATGCCATGGGAATAGTCGTGTGTTTACATCTGTGATTGGGGAATTCCAATTTGAACTATATATTGGCAACCACCATGCATATGCCATATAAACCACACTCGCTCATTGCCCAAACTGCCAAGAAAAAAGTTTTCGTTTTCGGCTAATATGACACCGTGCTTGATATTGTTGAGTATTTATTGGTAAATGGTAATGAACTAATTTGGATAACTAAATCAGATTTTGGTGAAATTCCATTGTTGTTGTAAATGGATGATACGGGGGCCATCGAATCTGATTGTGCATCTTTAACTGAGCCAAATATAAGGACATAATTATAATTTCGCTCATCGATCAATTGCAAGCCAATCGAAATCAAATAAATGATGAAATTAAATTTACTTTGACGATTAAAGGTACTCAATCCGAACAGAGGGTCCCCATCTCAACAGATTCCAACAACAACAATCCGATCAGAGGGTCCTATATTACTATTTCTTTGGCTTTGGGGGAACCCATCAAACAAAGCTCAGAGTTATTAGATATTTATTTTTGAAATTTGTTATTTGCTCGAGATGAGTACTAACAATTGCCGTCAATTTCGTAACCTGCTCGAGATGTGTACACCAAAACACTATTCAAACAAGGATGGATAACTCTAAAATCAAGTGGTAATAATAAGCAATTTTGACTGCGTTCTGGGCCAGAAAGTATTCCCGATAATGAAAAATAAAAGATTTCTAAAATTGATATCTAACAAATCTGAGCTTTGATGGGTGACTTCCTCGACTCGAATCAAATATTTTTGACCCCCGACGCCATTGAAATAGTAATTGAGAGGAGTTTTATCAGATTGAGTACCTTTAATAATCCGTGTGTGGGGTATGACCGCGCATATATAACGCCGCGATATAGGGTTATTACTGTCATCGTGCAGTCAGACCACGCTGCTCTGGGTGTCCATGCATATAGCTTAATAAAAAGGTATGACACGTTGAGATATCGCTAGTTCATTGTTATTCCAAATCTAGATCAAGTCTTCTCGGGCCATAACAGCTTGGGATATCGGTTGGGTTGATGATGTTTTGGACCGAGTCCCACCCCGTTACTCTTCTATAACGGACTTTACGCCCAGTATCGTGGGCGGGAGTTATCTTGCTTGTATGTCTTCGGATTAGGCCAGATGGAAGATTTGTGTATATGAACATAGAGGGCAGCCTTTCCCAATATATCAGAGGTCCGTTCCAAGCAACGACATTTATAACTAAACAAAGCCCTGTTTTGCAGAGAATTTATATTTGTCGCCCTATCAGATCAGAAAATGCATGTAAACAATACAATAAACGATCGTATCATCGCTATACTTTTTCTCTCTCTCGGTAAATTATATATCATTTTGAAGACAGATTAATCGCGGACATGTTAGGTGATTATTCACATTCATAGGCTTAATTGTTATAGAAGAGCAACGGGCGGGACTCGGTCCAAAACAGCATCATCCCAACCGATATCCCAAGCTATTGTCGACCGAGAACATTTAAAATTGGTATGTTTCAAATCCTGTTCAGTGTTTTGTCACTTTCTTCCATGTTCCACCCCATTCACCGCGAAAGATGCCCTTTACCCAACAAACCGGCCAAATAAAGCTTCAACAGCCTAAAATATCTTCGGTCTGTCTCAATAGAACCATACAAATATGGATATCATTGGAACCGGCTCCTTGACCACATTGTGATAGTTACAGTTATGCCCTGTGTCAATGCATTCTCTTATATATGCGAGTCGACCATAGGTCGCCTCGCATATATAAGAGAATGCATTGGCCTAAAAAAATAATCTTTTTTTAACACTTTTTACCATTTTTTCTTACATTCTTTAACAATTTTATAATTTTTAATGTGTTAAGCCAATGCATTCTCTTATATATGCGAGGCGACCTATGGTCGACTCGCATATATAAGAGAATGCATTGGCACAGGGCCGTTCTGTTGGGTAAAGGGTTAAGAACTTATACGGTACGAATTACTGTCCGAGGTGCCGTGAACATATACTGTATCCGATGTGAGGTTCTCCTTCGCCCATGTATATTTAATGCCTTCAATGGCTGCGAAGAGTGAGTATAGACCTGAATTAGTGTAATTATTTAAAGATCCACGGTCCAAATTCACACCATAAACTATACCTTTATATATAGCAGATATGGCACAGTATATAGCATGTTATATATATATATATATATATACGTCTCCGAGACATGCCGAGCGTTGCTCTTTGAACATGTCTAGTGGTCAAACTCCATGGTTGTTCGTCCCGGTGTGAGAAAATTTTGAAAACTATTCATCAGTATGTGATGTCATTCCATCATTATATGATGTAGTTCCATCATTATATGATGTGGTTTCATCATTATATGATGTGGTTTCTTCATTATATGATGTGGTTCCATCATTATATGATGTCGTTCCATCATTATATGATGTGGTTCCATCATTACATGATGTGGTTTCATTATTATATGATGTGGTTCCATCATTATATGATATGGTTCCATCATTATATGATGTGGTTTCTTCATTATATGATGTGGTTCCATCATTATATGATATGGTTCCATCATTATATGATGTGGTTTCTTCATTATATGATGTGGTTCCATCATTATATGATATGGTTCCATCATTATATGATGTGGTTTCTTCATTATATGATGTGGTTCCATCATTATATGATATTATTCCATCATTATATGATGTGGTTTCATCATTATATGATGTGGTTTCATCATTATATGATGTGGTGTCATCATTATATGTTGTGGTTTCTTCATTATATGATGTGGTTTCATCATTATATGATGTGGTGTCATCATTATATGTTGTGGTTTCTTCATTATATGATGTGGTTTCATCATTATATGATGTGGTTTCTTCATTATATGATGTAGTTTTATCATTATATGATGTGGTTCCATCATTATATGATGTGGTGTCATCAGTATATGTTGTGGTTCCATCATTATATGCTGTCGTTTCATCATTATATGATGTGGTTCCATCATAATATGATGTCGTTCCATCATTATATGATGTCGTTTCATCATTATATGATGTGGTTCCATCATTATATGATGTCGTTCCATCATTATATGATGTCGTTCCATCATTATATGATGTCGTTCCATCATTATATGATGTCGTTTCATCATTATATGATGTGGTTCCATCATTATATGATGTGGTTCCATCATTATATGATGTCGTTCCATCATTATATGATGTCGTTTCATCATTATATGATGTCGTTCCATCATTATATGATGTCGTTTCATCATTATATGATGTCGTTCCATCATTATATGATGTCGTTTCATCATTATATGATGTCGTTCCATCATTATATGATGTCGTTCCATCATTATATGATGTCGTTCCATCATTATATGATGTCGTTTCATCATTATATGATGTCGTTCCATCATTATATGATGTGGTTCCATCATTATATGATGTCGTTCCATCATTATATGATGTCGTTCCATCATTATATGATGTCGTTACATCATTATATGATGTCGTTTCATCATTATATGATGTCGTTCCATCATTATATGATGTCGTTTCATCATTATATGATGTGGTTCCATCATTATATGATGTCGTTCCATCATTATATGATGTCGTTCCATCATTATATGATGTGGTTCCATCATTATATGATGTCGTTCCATCATTATATGATGTGGTTTCATCATTATATGATGTGGTTTCATCATTATATGATGTCGTTCCATCATTATATGATGTGGTTCCTTCATTATATGATGTCGTTCCATCATTATATGATGTCGTTCCATCATTATATGATGTCGTTCCATCATTATATGATGTGGTTCCATCATTATATGATGTCGTTCCATCATTATATGATGTCGTTCCATCATTATATGATGTGGTTCCATCATTATATGATGTGGTTCCATCATTATATGATGTGGTTTCATCATTATATGATGTCGTTCCATCATTATATGATGTGGTTTCATCATTATATGATGTCGTTCCATCATTATATGATGTGGTTCCTTCATTATATGATGTCGTTCCATCATTATATGATGTCGTTCCATCATTATATGATGTCGTTCCATCATTATATGATGTGGTTCCATCATTATATGATGTGGTTCCATCATTATATGATGTGGTTTCAACATTATATGATGTGGTTCCATCATTATATGATGTGGTTCCATCATTATATGATGTGGTTCCATCATTATATGATGTCGTTCCATCATTATATGATGTCGTTCCATCATTATATGATGTGGTTTCATCATTATATGATGTGGTTTCTTCATTATATGATGTGGTTTCATCATTATATGATGTGGTTCCATCATTATATGATGTCGTTCCATCATTATATGATGTGGTTTCATCATTATATGATGTGGTTCCATCATTATATGATGTCGTTCCATCATTATATGATGTGGTTCCATCATTATATGATGTCGTTCCATCATTATATGATGTGGTTTCATCATTATATGATGTGGTTTCATCATTATATGATGTCGTTCCATCATTATATGATGTGGTTCCTTCATTATATGATGTCGTTCCATCATTATATGATGTCGTTCCATCATTATATGATGTCGTTCCATCATTATATGATGTGGTTCCATCATTATATGATGTGGTTCCATCATTATATGATGTGGTTTCAACATTATATGATGTGGTTCCATCATTATATGATGTGGTTCCATCATTATATGATGTGGTTCCATCATTATATGATGTCGTTTCTTCATTATATGATGTCGTTCCATCATTATATGATGTCGTTTCACCATTATATGATGTCGTTCCATCATTATATGATGTCGTTCCATCATTATATGATGTCGTTCCATCATTATGTGATGTGGTTCCTTCATTATATGATGTCGTTTCATCATTATATGATGTGGTTCCATCATTATATGATGTGGTTCCATCATTATATGATGTCGTTCCATCATTATATGATGTCGTTTCATCATTATATGATGTGGTTCCATCATTATATGATGTGGTTCCATCATTATATGATGTCGTTCCATCATTATATGATGTCGTTCCATCATTATATGATGTCGTTACATCATTATATGATGTCGTTTCATCATTATATGATGTCGTTTCACCATTATATGATGTGGTTCCATCATTATATGATGTCGTTCCATCATTATATGATGTCGTTCCATCATTATGTGATGTGGTTCCTTCATTATATGATGTCGTTTCATCATTATATGATGTGGTTCCATCATTATATGATGTGGTTCCATCATTATATGATGTCGTTCCATCATTATATGATGTCGTTTCATCATTATATGATGTGGTTCCATCATAATATGATGTGGTTCCATCATTATATGATGTCGTTCCATCATTATATGATGTCGTTCCATCATTATATGATGTCGTTACATCATTATATGATGTCGTTTCATCATTATATGATGTCGTTCCATCATTATATGATGTCGTTTCATCATTATATGATGTGGTTCCATCATTATATGATGTCGTTCCATCATTATATGATGTGGTTTCATCATTATATGATGTGGTTCCATCATTATATGATGTCGTTCCATTATTATATGATGTGGTTCCATCATTATATGATGTCGTTCCATCATTATATGATGTGGTTTCATCATTATATGATGTGGTTTCATCATTATATGATGTCGTTCCATCATTATATGATGTGGTTTCAACATTATATGATGTGGTTCCATCATTATATGATGTGGTTCCATCATTATATGATGTCGTTTTTCATTATATGATGTCGTTCCATCATTATATGATGTCGTTTCACCATTATATGATGTGGTTCCATCATTATATGATGTCGTTCCATCATTATATGATGTGGTTTCATCATTATATTATGTGGTTTCTTCATTATATGATGTGGTTCCTTCATTATATTATGTGGTTCCTTCATTATATTATGTGGTTCCATCATTACAGGATGTCGTTCCATCATTATATGATGTGGTTTCATCATTATATGATGTCGTTTCACCATTATATGATGTGGTTCCATCATTATATGATGTCGTTCCATCATTATATGATGTCGTTCCATCATTAAATATTGTGGTTCCATCATTATATGATGTCGTTCCATCATATGATGTGGATCCATCATTATATGATGTGGTTCCATCATTATATGATGTCATTCCATCATTATATGTCGTTCCATCATTATATGATGTGGTTTCATCATTATATTATGTGGTTTCTTCATTATATGATGTGGTTCCTTCATTATATTATGTGGTTCCTTCATTATATTGTGTGGTTCCATCATTACAGGATGTCGTTCCATCATTATATGATGTGGTTTCATCATTATATGATGTCGTTTCACCATTATATGATGTGGTTCCATCATTATATGATGTCGTTCCATCATTATATGATGTCGTTCCATCATTAAATAATGTGGTTCCATCATTATATGATGTCGTTCCATCATTATATGATGTGGATCCATCATTATATGATGTGGTTCCATCATTATATGATGTCATTCCATCATTATATGATGTGGATCCATCATTATATGACGTGGTTCCATCATAATATGATGTCGTTCCATCATTATATGATGTGGTTCCATCATTATATGATGTCGTTCCATCATTATATGATGTGGATCCATCATTATATGATGTGGTTCCATCATTATATGATGTCATTCCATCATTATATGATGTGGATCCATCATTATATGACGTGGTTCCATCATTATATGATGTGGTTCCATCATTATATGATGTGGTTCCATCATTATACGATGTGGTGTCATCATTATATGATGTCATTCCATCATTATATGATGTGGTTCCATCATTATATGATGTCGTTCCATCATTATATGATGTCGTTCCATCATTAAATAATGTGGTTCCATCATTATATGATGTCGTTCCATCATTATATGATGTGGATCCATCATTATATGATGTGGTTCCATCATTATATGATGTCATTCCATCATTATATGATGTGGATCCATCATTATATGACGTGGTTCCATCATTATATGATGTGGTTCCATCATTATATGATGTGGTTCCATCATTATATGATGTGGTTCCATCATTATATGATGTGGTTCCATCATTATATGATGTGGTTCCATCATTATACGATGTGGTGTCATCATTATACGATGTGGTTCCATCATTATATGATGTGGTTCCGTCATTATATGATGTGGTTTCGTCATTATATGATGTCGTTCCATCATTATATGATGTGGTTCCGTCATTATAGGATGTGGTTCCATCATTATAGGATGTGGTTCCATCATTATACGATGTGGTTTCTTCATTATATGATGTGGTTCCATCATTACATGATGTCGTTCCATCATTATATGATGTCGTTCCATCATTATATGATGTGGTTTCATCATTATATGATGTCGTTCCATCATTATATGATGTCGTTCCATCATTATATGATGTCGTTTCATCATTATATGATGTGGTTTCATCATTATATGATGTGGTTCCATCATTATACGATGTGGTTTCATCATTATACGATGTGGTTCCATCATTATATGATGTGGTGTCATCATTATATGATGTGGTTCCATCATTATATGATGTGGTTTCATCATTATATGATATGGTTTCATCATTATATGATGTGGTTCCATCATTATATGATGTGGTTTCTTCATTATGATGTGGTTCCATCATTATACGATGTGGTTTCATCATTATACGATGTGGTTCCATCATTATATGATGTGGTGTCATCATTATATGATGTGGTTCCATCATTATATGATGTGGTTTCATCATTATATGATATGGTGTCATCATTATATGATATGGTTTCATCATTATATGATGTGGTTTCATCATTATATGATGTGGTTCCATCATTATACGATGTGGTTTCATCATTATACGATGTGGTTCCATCATTATATTATGTGGTTTCATCATTATAGGATGTGGTTCCACATTATATGATGTGGTTCCATCATTATATTATGTGGTGTCATCATTATATGATGTGGTTTCATCATTATATGATGTGGTTCCATCATTATATGATGTGGTTTCTTCATTATGATGTGGTTCCATCATTATATGATGTGGTTCCATCATTATATGATGTCGTTCCATCATTATATGATATGGTTTCTTCATTATATGATGTGGGTCCATCATTATATGATGTGGTTCCATCATTATATGATGTGGTTCCATCATTATATGATCTGGTTTCACCATTATATGATGTGGATCCATCATTATATGATGTCGTTCCATCATTATATGATGTCGTTCCATCATTATATGATGTCGTTCCATCATTACATGATGTGGTTCCATCATTATATGATGTGGTTCCATCATTATATGATGTGGTTCCATCATTATATGATGTCGTTGCATCATTATATGATGTCGTTCCATCATTATAATGTCGTTCCATCATTATATGATGTCGTTCCATCATTATAATATCGTTCCATCATTATATGATGTCGTTCCATCATTATATGATGTGGATCCATCATTATATGATGTGGTTCCATCATTATATGATGTCGTTCCATCATTATATGATGTGGGTCCATCATTATATTATGTGGGTCCATCATTATATTATGTGGTTCCATCATTATATGATGTCGTTCCATCATTATATGATGTGGTTCCATTATATGATGTCGTTCCATCATTATATGATGTGGTTCCATCATTATATTATGTGGTTCCACATTATATTATGTGGTTCCATCATTATATGATGTGGTTCCATCATTATATGATGTGGTTCCATCATTATATGATGTGGTTTCATCATTATATGATGTGGTTTCATCATTATATGATGTGGTTCCATCATCATATTATGTGGTTCCATCATCATATGATGTGGTTCCTTCATTATATGATGTGGTTCCATCATTATATGATGTGGTTCCATCATTATATGATGTGGTTCCATCATTATATGATGTCGTTCCATCATTATATGATGTGGTTCCATCATATGATGTCGTTCCATCATTATATGATGTCGTTCCATCATTATAATGTCGTTCCATCATTATAATGTCGTTCCATCATTATATTATGTGGTTCCATCATTATATTATGTGGTTCCATCATTATATGATGTGGTTCCATCATTATATGATGTGGTTTCATCATAATATGATGTGGTTCCATCATTATATGATGTGGTTCCATCATTATATGATGTGGTTCCATCATATGATGTCGTTCCATCATTATATGATGTCGTTCCATCATTATATGATGTGGTTCCATCATTATATGATGTCGTTCCTTCATTATATGATGTCGTTCCATCATTATATGATGTCGTTCCATCATTATATGATGTGGTTTCATCATTATATGATGTGGTTCCATCATTATATGATGTGGTTCCATCATTATATGATGTGGTTCCATCATTATATGATGTGGTTCCATCATTATATGATGTGGTTCCATCATTATATGATGTGGTTCCATCATTATATGATGTGGTTCCATCATTATATGATGTCGTTCCATCATTATATGATGTCGTTCCATCATTATATGATGTGGTTCCATCATTATATGATGTGGTTCCATCACTATATGATGTCGTTCCATCATTATATGATGTGGGTCCATCATTATATTATGTGGTTCCATCATTATATGATGTCGTTCCATCATTATATGATGTGGTTCCATCATTATATGATGTGGTTTCTTCATTATATGATGTGGTTCCATCATTATATTATGTGGTTCCATCATTATATGATGTGGTTCCATAATTATATGATGTGGTTTCATCATTATATGATGTGGTTCCACCATTATATGATGTCGTTCCATCATTATATGATGTCGTTCCATCATTATATGATGTCGTTCCATCATTATATGATGTCGTTCCATCATTATATGATGTGGTTTCATCATTATATGATGTGGTTTCATCATTATATGATGTCGTTCCATCAGTATATGATGTGGATCCATCATTATATGATGTGGTTCCATCATTATATGATGTGGTATCATCATTATAATTATGATGTGGTTCCATCATATGATGTGGTTCCATCATATGATGTCGTTCCATCATTATATGATGTGGATCCATCATTATATGATGTGGATCCATCATTATATGATGTGGATCCATCATTATATGATGTCGTTCCATCATTATATGATGTCGTTCCATCATTATATGATGTCGTTCCATCATTATGTGATGTCGTTTCAACATTATATGATGTAGATCTTCATTATATGATGTAGATTCTTCATTATATGATGTAGATTCTTCATTATATGATATTGTTTCTCCATTATAATATCAGGTGGGTTCTCTTCTATACTAGTTGGTTTCGACATTATACGATGTGGTTTCGACATTAGATGATGTGATTT
Source organism: Siphonodentalium dalli (assembly GCA_032622095.1). Taxonomy (NCBI): domain Eukaryota; kingdom Metazoa; phylum Mollusca; class Scaphopoda; order Gadilida; family Siphonodentaliidae; genus Siphonodentalium; species Siphonodentalium dalli. The sequence goes on from CP136063.1 coordinate 102,211,374, forward strand.
TTTGTCATTATATTTATGAGATGGTTTCGTCATAATACGATGTGGTTTTAACATTATACGATGTGGCCTCAACATTATATGATCTGGTTTTGAGATTATATGATTTGGTTTAGTCATTATATGGTGTTATTTGGTCATTACATTACATGTACACGTATGAGATGGTTTCGTTATTATATATGAGACGGTTTCACCGTTATATTAAATTATATTAAAGATATGTTCGCTTAAAGGGTGACTGAAAATCATCAACCCGGAACAGCCGCCCAAAAATATCCGATGCAATCTCAAGCAATTTTCACCAAAGACGAGGTACACATACCGATTGCTAAACAGGGTAACATGAGCATTTTTTGTACATGTTAGAAGAAAATAAAAATGTTTTTGCGTCCCTAATAGAATAACATCATTTGAACAACTGAGTTTAAATATTAACGTATATGATAGTGAATTCTTTGCATGCATCTCACTGTCCGTTTGCATATAACGTCTTGGTTTTCCACTATTTTGGATCAACATAGAAATATCGTATAATGACAAAACCATGCACCTTATATAATTATGATTTGCACGTCATATATATACTAGTAATGATAAACACGTCATATAATGATGAAACGAGATAATATAATGGAGAAATCACATCATATAACGAAGAAACGACCTAATATGATGTTGAATCGACATAATATATTGGACAAATGACATCATATAATAGCGACAGAGGCATGCACATAATGTAATATTATGTTCTAAAGTTTATTTTTGAAGTAGTCCGCTGCTCTGCGAATGTGTGTATATTTTCTGTCTGCGCTTTCCATTCAATTCAAGTTTGGAATATTTGCATTTTCTTGACTTTCATTTGTGTTGTTATTGATATATTATATTTCCATAATTACACCTTCCGTTGGATAGAGATGTGCTCTTATGTCTGCCATCTGCATCTGCCATCCATGATTGAGCAGTTATAATTGGCAGGCCATGCAATCATTGGATATATATGATTGATTGAAACGACCGCCATGAAATAATTGACCGGTCAATTATAACGGCTCAATCAGATCATAGATATACGAGCACAATAATCTCTATATAATACGTTCCAATGAAATGTGTCAATATGGAAAATATACGCACGGTTTTTACAAAATAGGTATGCTATAAATCATGCATATATAAGCACGGTATATATAGATGCATATATATCATAATGTACAAATTTAATATATATCCCCTGTTTCTAAGTATCACCCTCCATCCAACTTGTGTATTATATATGGTCTATACTCTTTACGATAAAGATATTCTGGATTTTTGATTTTGAAGAAACAACCGGAGTAGCGGAACAATAGAAAAATGGTATTATAATATATATATATGACTGGAGATCTCGGATGTCGAACAGAGGTGAGGTATATACCGTATATCGTATTACCGGGAACATTTTCAGCCATTTCAGTTCAAATTGTATCACACATAAATAAGCGTATTTCGAATTATTGACATCATTTAAATATTGGGGAATTAGAGTGATATATCACACATGCTCTTAATATACAACAAATTTGAATTCGTGATATCATAAATTAATTTGTTAATATCCCAAAATCGAATTTATGATACTAAGTTTTTACTGACACGCAAGAAAGCATTCAGTGATATCAATAATTCGATTTTATTATATCATGAAATTATTTAATGATATCATAACATGTTGAATGGATAGTAGAATGACGTGTCCATTCAGCCATGCAATTTTCTATTTATTGATATCATAAACATGGATTAGTGATATCACAAATTAAATTTTATGATATCACAAAAGGAATGAATAATATCACAAAATCGAATATAATAGTAAGCATTTGGTGATATCACAAATTCTATTTTATGATATCATAAACTCAAGTTGTGATATCACTTAGACTATTATATCATAAAATATTTAATGATATCATAAAAAATTAGTGATATAATATATTCGATTTTGTGATATTATATTCATTTAGTGATATTATAATATTAATTATTGATTTCGCTAAATAGCTAATAGGCCTAACTAGAGGAATGGCACCCATATAAATAAGTGTCAAAACGAGAAGTATAGCCCAGCTGCCAGTGATTTTTTTGTCAAATATATATATAGGGCCTATATTCATATATGTGCTGTCCGGTGTTGAACAGTTGAGTTTACTTTCACTTGGAAATTTGATTCTCCTGAAAAGATTAAGCGTATATGCATAATAAAATTATCTCCGAGTATAAAAATAAGCTATATTATACCGCGTTAGATTTTAAGTTGTAGTTGCCACACAAATCATTGGCTAAATGTGAAACGACCGCCAATCCGATCATATATCAGTATATGTTCACGCAAGAAAGAAAACAATGCAACCGATTACCGTTACGTGATAAAAAAAAACAAAAAAACAAGTTTAGGCATAGCTAAGCTGATTATTAAATGTCTGGTATTAATATAATCTATGATATAAATTGTAATCTATCGTTGAAAACAAAGATAAAAGTGGACGACTGCACCAGCCAGTAGACCTATAGAGCCTGACAACTTGAAGACACCAGCACACGTGTACTGCTATGAGACTGTGAAACAAAGACCACATAATTCACTTTGTGATCAAGGCCTGCATTATTTGTTGTTGTAGTGGGTTTCCGTATATTCGCACAGGTTTACGCTTGTTGCTCCGCTGGCTGCCATTCCTTGTTTTGAAGTAACAGAGAAAGAAAGCATTTTAGACACAGCTGAAACAAGTGTAAAAATGGAAGGACTCACGAAGTATTCTACGCTAATCCTGTGTTTCTTGTTTGCTATTGTTATGCAATCATGTAAGTATAACGGGTAAAATGGACAGGTTTGGTACCAGCAGCTACTGCCCTGAGCTGGTCGGGAGTAAATCACAAAATGACCTAGCCAGAGAATCTGGAGGTCACGCTTTCATTATGCTGTTAAAATGAATTTCCAGTACCGGTAGCCTACTACTTTTCCTTTAATAAATGAATAGGGCCATTATTCTGAATGTCTGTTATACCAAAGGTCCGCTATTCCGAAGGTCTGAGCACTAATATTATAATAATATTTTAATATAAATTATAAAAGGTGCTATTCCGAAGTTCCGCAAGGCCATGTTACGCACACAATCCATGTGACTGGAAAGATTTATAATTCGCATATATATTACTAGTATACACATGATAACATAATAAAATGCTCCTAGGTACCGTGCTATCGCTGGAGCAGCTCTTAAGATTCGATGAGAATCACCGAATCGATTCTCGTAAATTAACGTAATGATTCTCGCGAAATTTTTCAATTTCAGTGCTTTATGATTCAGCATTTGATTCTCGCAAAATTAAATGTATTTTGAGCTCTGCTAGAGGGGTCAGGGGGCTATGTTTTCCGATTTTAGCAGCTTTCGACCTAGAACCAGTCTATTCAACAAAAGACGTTGAGTGCATGCAAATAAACAGACACGAGAGTCCCAAAAACAATGACAGATAGAAATTTTCATTTACTAAGCAGTTATATCAACTTTGAGATGAAAATTATTCATTAAAATCATGTGCTTTTACTTACAAAGTTACATGATCATTGATCAACGATATGATACATATTACGATTCACTAAATTAGTGTTTCCAAATGAATACCGCCTAAATTCTCAGAAACAAGTTTATAACTGGAGGTAGAGTTCATTTTAATCTAACATGGAGTTTAATTGTTGGCTAGATGAGTCAAATATGCATGTACTAAGGCTGATGGGGTCATTGTCACAAGGCTCCGGTCACATTCGTAGCCAGCTTTTTAAATCGATCACAAATGTAGCCAGCTTTTCTACGGCGATCACATTTGTAGCCAGCTTTTCATATCCATGCGAGCCTCAATGAACAAGATTAGGTTAGTCTCATTTTTCTGAGTTGATGAATGAAAAACAACATAAATTTTAATTTGATATTAGTTCATCTAATAACCTGAGGTTTCCGATCAATGTCGTTAGATGCTCGAATTATATTCCAATATAAGTTGATATACGAAGTCAGTTTTGGAGCATGACGTCGGCATTTTAGTCACGAACGCGATGACATCATATTTCGCGCCACATAAAGCATGGAATTAGAAAAGCTGGCTACGAATGTGATCTCCGGCGAAAAGCTGTCTACATTTGTGATCGATTTAAAAAGCTGGCTACGAATGTGACCGAAGCCTTGTGACAATGACCCCATCGGCCATACTAAGTATACATGTAAACGAGAGATAATCGCAGGTTTTGCTTTTATACACTACTCTTGGGCTCCAAATAAACATGCATGCATATATTTATTATTTTATTGGTAAATTTCCCCCCCTGCAAATGCTTTTATTTGAGTCTCCACATTTATTAATTTTGACTCTTTGAGGCTATGAAAATTGAAATCCGCACAAACTCAAGATTTCTATATGATTCTGATACCGTATCAAAATGATGAGCTTATAACTTTATGCATGTACATATTCAAGTACATGACATACATGTGAACATTTAAATATTGAATAAAACACCACATGACACATACTACGGTATGTTGATTCCTATACTTAACCTATTATAAACATAATTTGTTGAACCACAGTTGATGTTTTGCTCAGAGTCCCCCCTGCAATACTATTTGGGTCTGCACTTTTATTAGCTCACCTGAGACGAAGTCTCCGGTGGAGCTATAGTCATCACTCCTCGTCCGTCGTCCGTCTGTCCGTCCGTCCGTCAACAATCATCTTCTTCTCCAGTATCATAAGGCCAAATGAGTTCATATTTGGTGTGGATGTTCCCTGCTTGACTCAGACTCAGATTTGTTAAAATAAGGTCACTGAGTCAAATAGTTGCGAAGCTAGGGCCATAACTCTTTCCCGCCATAGTAATTCTTAAAACAACTTCGTTTCAAGAACAATCAGGCCTATTTAGCTTATATTTGGTATGGAAGGTCCTTGAGTGACTGGGGGTCAGATTTGTTCAAATGGGGTCACTGGGTCAAATAGGGGCAGAATCAGGGACATAACTCTATTCTCCCTAGTAATTATTAGAATGACTTCTTCTCCAGAATCATCAGGCCGATTTAGCTAATATTTTGTTTGGTGGGTCCTTGTGTGACTGGGGTTCAGATTTGTTCAAATGGGGTCAGTGTGTCAAATAGGGGCCGTGTCAGGAACATAACTTTAATTTTTTATTTTTTTATTTTTTTTTTTAAATATTGTTAAATTTAAATCCTTGCTCAATTCAAAAAAACAAATCACAATTCAAAATGAACCAATACAAAAATATTTTTTTCATTTTAACCCCTGATTTTTTTTATTTTTTTTTAGACACAAAACACCCCATTCCACCCCTTTCCCTCCTCACCCCTCTACACCCCTGTCCCCACTACCACCCCCCCCCCATCTGCGCCGCCCTGCACCCACTGCAGTCAAGAAAAAATAATTAGAAAAACTGACACCTTGTAACATCCATAAAGTATGGTATTAGCCCCAGACAGAAAGAGTTAATAACAGTCATCAATTCAGATGTTATCTAGCTGCCTGACAGCTAGGTGTAAACAGTCATGCTCTGTGTGTATCATTAACATATCATATCAAAACAAAATGCTGTATGTCTGACATTTGCAGAATGAGGTCCCCAGAGGGTGAATTTAGTGATGCTACTCTGCACAGTAGGCTAGCATCACCAAATACACTCTCCAGGGACCTCATTCTGCTTAGGCCTCATCTTCAGGGAAGTATACAGGTCTTAAATTGACATTTCTACTTACTTTTTCCCTTCTGTTCAGTTTCTATATTCCCTAATTTGCTGTCAGAAGATAAAATTGATAATTGAAGTGCCCAATGGGTGCACATCACCAATTAACTGGACAACTTCAATCTGTTCCTATGTCTCCCATGGCAGTTGAGGCCTAAGCATAATGAGGTCCACAGAGGGTGAATTTGGTGATGCTAGCCCACCTTACAGGATTGCAGCACTAAATTCACCCTTTAGTGACCTCATTCTGCAAAAGTCAGACACTATATTCAGGCTTGGCTGTTCCACTATTATATTCTTAACCACCACCTATCCAGTTGTACTCATTATACCCTGATTTGCAAAGAAAACTGGGGGGGAGGGGGTATATTGGATTGAATTTGTCTGTCAGTATGTCCTCCCGTCCATCCCTCTGTTGGGATGTTTCCATCCGTCCATTAATTTTGTTCTTCTCCACATACATATTAAAGACCGAAATGGTTTATATATTTTGACTCACATTCAGATTTGTTCAAATGAGTTCATCAGGTCATATAGGTGAGAAGCCAGGGCCATAACTCTTTCCCTCCATAGTAATTCTTCAGAAACCATCAGGCCTATTTAGCTTTTGGTATGGAGGGTCCTTTGGTGAGTGGGGTTCAGATTTGTACACGTGAGGTCATTTTTAGGAAACTTTTGAGGAAAATCAGTTTTCTTCAACTCTTAAAATCTACCGTTTGAAATTTCTAGATGAATAGATCTCATAGATGGGGATTCACATTTGTTCAAATAAGGGCAGAGATAAGATATTTAACTCTCAACCACCCACCCTACCTGTATGTATGCTGTTTGATACTGGTATAATAATATATAGATTCCTATTGATTTCTAAGCTGCCTGGGTGGAGGCAATGAGGCTGTAGATTTGATTTTTCAACCTGTAACAGTCCACATTTTCCTACTTCGGGTTAAACTGTTCGACCGAAATCGCCACAAATGTTAGCAGGTCTATTTTGCTGATATTTAGTATGAAGGGTTCTTTGGTGTCTGGTATTGAAATTTATTCAGATGTGGTCACCAGGTTAAATAGGGTGGGACCAGGGACATAACTGTATGTCTCTATAGTCATTCTTAAATTGTCTTCTCAAGAGAGGTTGGACTATTTAGCTTACATATAGTATGGATGATCCTTTAGTGACTGATATTCAGATTTGTTAACATCAGGTCAACCTGTTAAGAAATGACGGGGGCTATGGGGAGTTAACAATTTTGTGTTTAAAAAATCATTGAAATACCAAATTCATTAAAACATCTTCCTTGGAACTACCTAACTGATTAATCTGACATACATGTATGGTGTTTTGGGTCCATGGATAAATGGGCTTCAAACATGTCTAAATGGTTTTATAAAAAGGTGCTTGTGAGATTGGAAATTTCCAAAAATTGAGAAAGTTTGAGATGTCGGTTGTGAAATTCCAACCCAAGACTTGGGAGTCTGGAGCCCGGTCGGGAGGGGACTTGTTGAGCTGGAGGAGGGGGGTGATCAGTAGTGAACAGTGGGCAATTTCATGGTGGATATTCACCTTGAAATTACCCACTGTACACTACTGAAGCCTCTCTAGCCACATATCGTGTTTAGATCTACTTTTTTCAAAGTGCTTATGAAAAGTTCTGACTATTGTGGTCTCCAGAGTCCCAGTCTCATCAGTCTTTGCAGTCTGGTGAGCGACCCCACAGTCTTTGACTGTCTTGTTAACTTTCAACTTGATAGCATAGAAACTTGGGTAGAAAATGGATGCAAAACGATTAGCAAATCTACTCTCTGATTCTTCTATTGGCCGATACAACAAGTGTTTCCACGACATTGAAAACATTGACTGCATTTTCCCCTCGGCGGATACAGGACCCGTTCCCCAAAACCTGGCGGAAAGCCTGCTTTACTACCGGTAACTAGTCTTTTAATGTAACCCATCATCCTGAGGTGCTCCTCACACATACTCTCAGGTGCCTAATAATTGTGATGGCCTAATAATAGTGATGTGTGGGGATTTAGGCTGAAATTAATAATAGTGATGGCAATTTCACTCTATGTCTCAATTCCAAATAATAGTGTCAGATCGTTGGGAATTTTCTCCAAAATTAATATAAATCGTGCTGACACTATTACTAGTATTTGGCATAGTGATGAGCCGATTGTCAAATAGAGCCATGCGCCGATTGCCGATTATTTGAGATCACAATCGGCCGATTCAGGTGCCGATTCCGATTATTTCAATAATTATAGCAGAATATGTTATATGTGTTATATAATACTTAGAATTAGAACCAAGCAACAAACGTAGTAATATGCCAGTACACTGTATACATAAGTATATGTTTGGGTAAGTAGATAGGTGCATGGTATGGGCAGACTAGTGATCGAATACAGGCAACATACCCATGTATTCTAGGCTATTCCACAACAAATTTTTTGAAAGTTTGATGTAGCCACGTGCATGACGACATGTCCATGGTCCGTTTTTGATAACAATTCATCAAACGGCATTTTTCTTTGATCCCAATTCAAAGACATCACATCAAAGGAATGAGCCGACTGAACTAGTTGCAAGTTACACCATGTTCATGTCAATTTCACAGACACGATTCAATTTCGGCGTGATCATCATAATAATCATTTGTGGTGACATATACGTGACGTCACACGATGCTGACTGGATGGAATGACATTGTCTTCAACTATTTAAAGTCACGTGACATGCACTTTCGGTTTCTATAGTAGTGTTTATACCTGTTACGCTGTATGTACTATATAGATAGCTTTGTTGTACTGCGTATGCATACATTTTGATTTTTGATAGTTTGACATACATAAATCAAAATGTCTACATGTTGACGAACAATAAAGTTACCTATGGGCGTACATGAGTCCCATGATATGTACGTTGTGTACATCACAATGCTAAAGAAATCAATCCACTGAAACGACTGTTCGGTATGCCAATAATTAATGAATTATTATGCGCAATCACGGCGTCATGCTCGCTGCCTCACTCTAACCCAAAGTGTCATGTGCTTCCCGGCGATCCCCACTAATATATTGTTCAAACATAGACACAGGTACGGCCGGGGTATTGCAGAAGACATGTATGTATATCAAGTTTGTGTTTGGTATCACTTTCCCCATGTTTACTGGTCATTTATTCAACAAAACATCGTCATATTTAAAACAGTTTATTGAAGAAAAACAAGCACTCATTTATTATTTAGACAATCGGAAATCCCGATGTTCAAACCCGAGTACCGATTGTCATCCGATGGGCCACAATCGGCCGATTCCGATTGTCGTTCCCGATTATCGGCTCATCACTAATTTGGCACCTGAGAGTAGGAGGGATCTACACACCAACTGAACTGAACATAAAGTAAATACTTGCAAATCGTTATGAATATCGAATCGGATATAATCAAGGATTGATCATGGCCTGCAAACTCATAACTAATCGTACTTTCAAGCGGGTAAACTAAATTTTATCGCAAAGGCGAAATTATCGCTTGTGTCAACCGGAATTATAGACTCCTTGAAAATGGTGATTTAACAAGATAGTACATCAATAAAAATTGTCCCAGTCAGATCGTTGCTAACCAAATGCACCGATATGCTACGTTGCTAGTCATCATAAGCTGCCTAATATCCGATAAACGCAAATTATTGTGGCCAACAGCTATGCCTAGAATTGTGATCCGCTGGTGGGAATGGAAATAATTTTTTTTTTTTGTCATGGAAAACGGGGAGTGTGGAAACCGTGGGTTTGTTGGGAAGTGAGAATTAAGCAGGTAATGTTGTGATTGACAGTGATTTCATATGAAATAAATAGTATTGTATTATTGGAACTCAAGTTAAACAAAATTCTGTAAAGTTTGTAACACATGTTGCATTGTATTATTGACAATACGCGCTCGAAAAACTTTTCCTATGAGGCTATGTATCGGATCTCTGAGCGACTATTTTAGCAGGGCTGCAACGATTCATCATCAATTGAACGTATCGCAAATTCGCAATACACATTCAAACGATACGCATATCATATTGTGTCATGTGTATCACGATACAGGAAATCAAGTAATGTCTGAAGTTCAAGATGGGCTACTCTCGGGCTCCAAATAAAAGTGCAGGCCCAAATAATAGTGCAGGGGGGAAATTCCATTGAAACAATGGACACATTTAGTTCAAAATGAACGTAATACTCAGTACTAACTTAGATGATGCCATGAATCTCTATAATGGTTAAAGGTACTCAATCTGATCAGACGGTCCCCATACCATCAAGATACAACAACAACATTTCTTCAAAATACGCTTTAGTTATTAGAATCGATTTATTGCAACTAAATAATGCTTAACCTCTTCGCTGCTAAATTACATTATGACGTCGTGTGCTGGGCTGTTGATGTTAAGGCCAAAACAAAAAACTTCACTGTTTCCGATAACAATGGGATAATTTTCCAGACAGGCAGGCAGGGATTTTTTTTTTTTAGACCTTTCAGCCGTAAGTGATATAATAGTGTAGTTACAGCCCAATGGAATATGGTAGATCAATGTGCTTTGAAAATTAGCCAAGCATTGGGTAAAAACATGCTGTCCCTTGAATTAATTCACTCTGCAGTATGATCTCTACCAATAACTGACTTATTTTTGCCTAGGGATTGGGGGGAAAAAACAATAAATATTCACATTGACACTCTAACAGGTAACTTTTGACTAGCCTTCTGGAGAAAATTGAAAAAAAAAATTGAGGCAGGCAAGAAAATCTCAGCCAGGCAGGGTATCGGAAACAAAGATTTTTTTTTTTTTGGACTAATGCCATTTTCCAGTGGAAAGTTGTAACGGGAATATCACAATAATCATAAAACTGACTCAGTTGAAAGGCTATTATCGTTCACAATCGTGGAACTTCATACAATGTTTGAAACTTCAAGATGCAGTTGTTCTGATACACCAATTTCTGAGTTCCAGTTACGAATAATGGCCTACTGCTAGTGCACTTATACGTCCCTAGGAGTTATGGAGGTCATAGCAGCGAAGAGGTTAACCACTGTCAACTGTGGTATCAAATTTCCCAAAACAAAATATGGTCGTATTATCCTGGTATTATCACTCAAGTAAATGTATCACAAAATTTGACTGTATTACCACTTGATTTTAGAGTTATCCATCTTCATCTGCAATTTTGTCCGAGACCCTCCAGTTGACCACGTGTTTCTGGGCCACATCTTGAGAAATAACAAACTTCAAAAATCGATATCTGATCACTCTGAGCTTTGATGGGTTGGTGCCTCGACTTGAATCAAATATTTTTTACCACCGAAGCCAAAGAAATAGTAATTTAGGAGCATCTGATCGGATTGAGTACCTTTAATTCCCATAGAGATCATATTACACCAGTACAAAACCTGGGAATTTGTTGTTCTGACCCCTTCTGACAGGGAACTTTATAACATGGAACAAACAAGGCAGGGAATATATCTCTTTGTTTGCATTTGTTCCTCAATAATCTACTTCAAAGTATGGGGTGGTCCCTGCTCGAAATTGCATGCTTTTTAGTGAGACGATACACGTATGTATACATGTTAAGTAGCAAATAACAATTGTGAGTGGCGCAAAGCAAAATCGCCCCCAAAGTCCCTTAAATTATGTAATCTCGAGCTGGGACCTTAAATTATGTATCTCGAGCTGGGACCTTCGCCTAGTGATGAATAAACTATTGAGCGAACAGGTATTAACAGTTAATTTACCACAGAAATATATTGATTTTACTGCATTATTTTTTGACTTTATAATAAGGTTCCCTGTCAAAACATCAAAAATATGATCTCTAAGGGCATTAGCCAGAGTAGAGATTCATGGCATGACCTACTAAGTACTAAATAAGCAGCGTAATATCTTTAGTATTAACTACATGTAGAATGAACATTATGTGAGTGCAGCCTCATTTAGACACTCATTGTATGACTAAATCCTTTGGCACACCATACAGACCACATCCCTCATCCGATCATCACCAAACTTTATATGGATCTTCTGAGTGACCTCCAGATGGGAGCCTCCTATTTTGACCAAAATTCTTTGAAAAACAAAGCCGCCAGCAGCCATTTTGAATTTTACTCTTTGCTTGACTAAATCCTTTGACACACCCTACAGACCACATTCCTCATCTGATTGCCACAAAGCGTCATATGGATCTTTGGGGTGACTTCTAGATGGGTGTCATCGATTTTTTCTGAAATTTGTTAAAAAACAATGCTGCCAGCAGCCATCTTGGATTTTAATCTTTGCATTCGTGACTAAATCCTTCGGCACACCCTACAGGCCACATCCCTCATCCGAATGTGACCGAACTTCATACGGATCTTTGGGGTGACCTCTAGATGGGAGGAGCCATAGATTATTTCTGAAATTTTTTTAAAACATGGCCACCAGCAGCCATCTTGGATTTAAAATTTGAATCCATCAGCGTACCCTGCAGCCTGCATATAAGAAGAAAAGTTATGTAAATTTACAGGCATGATCAGATCATCAGTATCACCTCTAGATGAGATCTATCTAATTTGAACAATTTTCAATGAAAAAATATGGCCGCCGGCAGCCATCTTGTATTTTATTGCATGACTAAATCCTTTGGCACACCCTACAGACCACATCCCTCATCCAATCATCACCAAACTTTATATATGCATCTTCAGAGTGACCTCTAGATGCGAGACATCATTTTTTTCAGAAAATTCGTTAAAAAACATGGCTGCCAGCGGCTATCTTGGATTTTATTCTTTGCATGACTAAATTCTTTGGCACAACCTAGAAACTTCATATGGATGACCATGGGGGCTGGGGGCCTGTAGATGGGAGCTTACCATTTTCGAATTCTGCCAGGGGCTCCTGCTACATGTAGTACCAAAATAAAACATAAAGGTTTTAAAATAAACTTTGACCCAGTTCAACGATATTCGGTATATGAGTCTAGGATGACCTCTAGATGGGAGCTGTCAAATTTGAATGATTTTCGATGAAAAACATGGCCGTCAGCAGCAATCTTGGATTTTACTCTTTGCACCATTAAATCCTTTAGCACACTCTGCAAAGCATATCCCTCTTCCGATCATCGCCAAATTTCTTATGAATCCTCGGGGTGACCTCTAGATGGGTGTTTACCATGTTTCCCCGAATACTTTGAAAAAACATGGCTGCCAGCAGCCATCTTGGATTTTACTCTCTTTATGACTTAAGTCCGTTGGCACACCATACAGGCCACATCCCTCATCCGATCGTCATCCACATTATTTATCGCTCCATTAGCTGAAACATTTGACATTAGCCCCTCTCCAAGTTGAGCTTCAGTGTAATTGACAGTTTCATATTAACATTGAAAGAATAAATTTTAATGCCGTTAATATTTTACATGTTCCCAGGACCCTATTAATATATACAGTAATGCCCTAATTAATCGACTCTTTAACCACATCAGAATTATGGGTAACTTTTCAGGATTTAGTCGGAAATATGTCTTGTTGCCATTCATCGGAAAGCTCTCGGGGAGAGCTTTCTGATGAATGGCAACAAGCCATATTTCCGACTAAATCCTGAATAGTTACCCATAATTCTGCTGTGGTTAAGGAGTCGATTACTTAGGGCATTACTGTATGTTGTATCACAGATCAAGATTAAATTATTTAGATGGTGTCATGTATTACATCTAGTAGTGAGTGAAGCTTGGTTCCATTAAAGGCATGGATGGCCTTCACGGTGGGTATGCTGTTAAAATAGTCACACCCATGCAAACTGCCACAAAGAGAAAGAATATTAAAATTTAGACATATTTTGTTCTTATACCAATCATAAATATCGCGTAAATAGTATGTTATTGTCAAGTCTAAGTCCGTAAGCTTTGTTATGCAAACAATTGCCAGGTTCTGTGATGGTTTTGGCATTTGTTTACAACAACAAAGCATATGTATACAGTAATACTTGACAATAACATACTATTTACACGATATTTCTGATTGCTATAAGAACAAAATCTGTCTATATTTTAATATTCTTTCTGTTTATTGTGGTTTTAATGGATGTCACAATTTTAACAGCAGTACCCACCGCGAAGGCCATTCATGCCTTTTATATGAATTTTAATAGGGTCAGATGAAAAAATTGCACAGCTGTTAACCTTCTCTATCCACAGATGCTGTCCTTCAGTGTTATCAGTGCAGCTATAAGGATGATGGATGCAGTGATAAATTTGACAAACCATCAATGAGTCATTTCCTAATGGATTGTCCAATGGATCAGAATCAGTTCTGCAGGAAAATTAAGCAAACAGGTGAGCATTTAAAGATACGGGCGGCCTTCATGGTGGGTAGTGCTGATAAAATAGTCACATCCACTAAAACCACCATAAACAGAAAGAATATTTTATAATAGATAGAATTTGTTCTTATACCAATCATAAATATTGCGTACATTACATGTTATTGTCACATTTGTATGTTTTGTTAAATGTAAACAAACATCAAAAACGTTACAGAACCACTTGTTTATAGACGAACATTCAGAACTACCGGATCGTCCAATGAAAATATTTTGTTGCGCTGGGGAAGGCGAAGATCAAATTATTGGCACCATCAACAATTGCATTCAAATTTCACCAAATTTTATTCTAATCGACCCATAGGGCCATACTACCTGCTGTCAGTTCAATATCCAGCTAATCTATGTTACTTCATGATTGGGAAATTGTAAAGTTCTTGCAGTGAGATGAAACTTTTTCAATCCAGTACAGCTGTAGGTAGTTTCTCCTAACCTATGATAATTATGTCAACACCAAGTTAGGAATTTACTATGATAGTATTGTAAGTTGTAGATGCACAAAATTAGGGGTTTTACAACCTAGGTAGAATGAGCGCGAATCTAAATGAAAGTGTCAATGACACTGTAGCTCAACTTGGAAAGGGAATAATTTCATGTGTTAAAGTCAATGGAGTGATTAGGAATGTGGAAAGTTGAAAGGCCTAGTTATGCAAAGAGTAAAATCTAAGATGGCCGCTGGCAGCCATGTTTTTTTGCCGAATGATCCCAAAAAGACTCGTTCCCATTTACATGTCATTGTTAACATCCGTAACAAATTTCATGAAGATCTGACCTAAGCTACGACATGTAGCCCGTGCCAAAGGATGTAGTCATGCAAAGCGTAAAATCCAAGATGGCTGCTGGTGGCCATGTTTTTTGGCCGAACAACACCAAAATGACTCGTTCCCATCTACATGTCAATATTAACATCCATGACAAATTTCATGATGATCAGACGAGCAGTATGACATGTAGCCCGCGCCAATGGATTGAATTTTGAAATCCAAAATGGCTGCTGGCGGCCATGTTTTTTGCCGAATGACCCCAAAATTACTCGTTTCCCATCTACATGTCAATGTCAACATTCATGACAAATTTCATAAAGATCAGACCAAAGGTATGACCTGTAGCCTGCGGGAAAGGAAATTGTTGATGGACACACGCACAAGCCAATCCATGGCAATAGCTCAAACTTACAAAGTAAGTTGAGCTAATAAGGAAATGACACAAATCATGACTGATCATAAACAATTCACCATTCTTTTTGCGAGAAACTAAACAACACTCGAACTGCATTTTCTCTTGACACAAGGTGTGTTTTGTGAATAATATCACATCCATATCATCATTATGCTATACTATTAGTATATTGTTAGCTCAACTTTACTTTGTAAAGTTTGAGCTATTGCCTTGGCTTGGTATCCGTCGTGCGTGTATGTCGTCAACAATACAGGCTACAGGTCGTACATTTGGTCGGATCATTATGAAATTTGTCATAGCTGTTGACAACAATTCGTTTTTTGGCCGCCAGTGGCCATCTTGGATTTCAAAATTCAATCCTATAGGAATCAGGGAGCTAAATGTGTTCTAGAGTCGGGAAGCGAGTACACCGTGGAAAGGTGAAGGTAACTGAAGAATGACCTTCACCTGATACATGCGAAAATTCAATCTATTAGCACGGGATACAGGTCGTACTGTTCGTCTGATCATCATGAAATTTGTCACGGCTGTTGACATTGACATGTAGATGGGAACGAGTCATTTTGGGGTCTTCGGCAAAAAAACATGGCTGCCAGTGGCCATCTTGGAATTTCAAATTCAATCCATTAGCACGGTCTACAGGTCGTACTCTTTGTCTGATCACTGATCATCATGAAATTTGTCATGGATGTTAATATTGAGATGTAGATGGGAACGAGTAATTTTGGGGTCAGTCGGCCAAAAAACATGGCCGTCAGCAGCCATCTTGGATTTTACTCTTTGCATGACTAAATCCTTTGGTCGGATCATCATGAAATTTGTCATGGATGTTAACAATGACATGTAGATGGGGAAACGAGTCATTTTGGGGTCAAAATTCGGCCAAAAAAGATGGCCACCAGCAGCCATCTTAGATTTTACTCTTTGCATGACTAAATCCTTTGACACAGGCTACAGGTCGTATCTTTTGTCGGATCATCATGAAATTTGTGATGGATGTTAACAATGACATGTAAATGGGAACAGGTCTTTTTGGGGTTATTTGGCAAAATAACATGGCTGCCAGTGGCCATCTTGGATTTTACTCTTTGTATAACTAGGCCTTTCAACTTTCCACATTACTGGGTCATGGGAGTCCTTGAAAGGTCATGGAATTTCAGTCTAAAAATGTGTACGAACCCTGTATACATGTATTATTCAGAAGGTGAAAGTAGGTTCTAGTAGATTGACTGTAATTTTCTTATTTTAGTTGGAGGCGAGGAAGACATGGTGACGAGACAGTGCGCAGCATATGGAGATATGAGTTCTGAGGAGGGCACCGAGGAATGTCTCAGACGAACTGGAACTTATAAAATCAAGCGTCAATCTTGTATCTGCGAGGATTCCGGATGCAATGGTGGTTCTACTGCAACAGTTTCCAGAATTTTACAACTCTCTGCTTTATCAATAGTTTTCATCTTTTTCTTCAGAAATTAAATTTGTTTTTGTAGGGCCTAGAAAAAAAATTATCATTGTTCTCTGCTAACAGACTCCAGCAAAATATTTGTATTATTTCACTTTCATTTTTGTTCAATGTTCTGTTCGTTAATCAATATTTTATAAAGTTAACCTCACATATTTTTGTTTGACTAGTTATCGACTAGTTTCCCTTATGCCAGTACATGGAAGATATACCTTGCAAATAAGGATTGCAAGAAGCCTATTATCAGATGCCTTATTGATTAATTACCTCCCACCCACAAGGCTCATGAGTCATGACATAGACAAAGTTGCCACTTTATTATCAATCTTGACCTTGTGTGGTTTTACAAGTTATGTGCTGAAATTGGACTGAAATGTCCAAACTTGTAATACTAATTTATTTGGAATTTTTACAAAATTTTAATTATGTGAGTCTGAAATTCTGGCACAGCTTATGTTAGCAGCAAGACGGATAATATTTTTTTCAGGCCTAAACATTTGAAAGCATTTTCTTGGACCTGATCAACCAGGTTCAGTAGGGAATAGTGACTGATTTTATCACAGGTAACACCCTTCAAAATTACAGTAATGCCCTAAATAAACGACTCCTTAACCACAGCAGAATTATGGGTAATTTTTCACGATTTAGTCAGAAATATGGCTTGTTGCCATTTATCGAAAAGCTCTGTGAGAGCTTTCCGATGAATGGCAACAAGCCATATTTCCGACTAAATCATGAGAAATTATCCATAATTCTGCTGTGGTTAAGGAGTTGATTATTTAGGGCATTACTGTAACACCCTTCAAAATTAGCTATGGTAAAGGGCGTTGCCACAACAAAGCTGTAAAAGCCAGTACAGAAATTCATGCAATTCAAAAGCAATGCCATAAAAGAATAAGCCAATTTGAAGGGCTGCAGGTAACCAGGGGCTGATTTTGAGATTTTGTTGCCTCAATTGATATAAAGACTTGTTTCTAAAATTCCTGTAGTTCTAAAAAGACCAGGTATTGAATTGCATGTTACATATATTGATAACTACATCATATCTGTCCTATTTGAGCAATTCTGTGTATCTTTATGTGGAAGTCACTTACATCTCACTTGTTGTAGATAGATTCAAAGATCTTGGTCTTTCAGGGACTATTTGTGTACCATTTCCTTTTGGTATTTCAGAATTTCTTAGTTAACAAATTGTAATTAGTAAAGGCAATCCCTGTTTGAATCATTATATTTTATAAGAAACAATGCATTTCATTTAACCCTTCCATGACTGGAGCTTCCTGAAATTTTTCAGAAACCCTATACCAATGCATTCTCTTTTAAATGAGTCACCCATACCATAATATCGATAGGGAGCCACATATATATACAGTAATGGCCTAAATAATCGACTCCTTAACCACAGCAGAATTATGGGTAACTTTTCAGGATTTAGTCGGAAATATGGCTTGTTGCCATTCATCGGAAAGCTCTCGAGAGCTTTCCGATGAATGGCAACAAGCCATATTTCCGACTAAATCCTGAAAAGTTACCCATAATTCTGCTGTGGTTAAGGAGTTGATTATTTAGGACATTACTGTATATAGGAGAATACATTGGCCCTAACAATATTTACCTTGATCTTGCATGCCAGAGCAATCTCTCAAATATGCTAGGCTTGCATATATAACGAAAGCACTGGCACAGGATCTTTAATACTGCACCGGTCCAGCTCCTGTCATGAAAGAGCTAACTGGAAAATATTTCAGTGTGCTTACTGATTTTATTAGGATTTTTTGAAAACTTCTAGGCTGGTGCCTTCCAGTATGTTTATTTACATGTCATTTTAGGCTTAAATCTCCAATTTTCATTGAGTGAATAAAATATAAAAATTTTAATTTCCAGAAGTCTGCAAGCTTGCAATCAATAGCAATTTGAATCTCATAAAGCTGTCGACTGAATGGGCATAAATGTGACCAAATTATTAAATATACATGTAGTCCGTATGTAAAGATTTATCATTTGTGACCAGTATTTTGAATTGGTAATTATCTTTAATAAGGCAGTGCTGTTGACTTCTGTGAAGGTATGTCCGGTTAAGAATCCAGGGCTTTTTTGATAACTGAGTTATGGATTCCACAAGTATGCAAGCACAAATGCTCCCATTTTATTCATAGTTCATAGTATTTATTTAACCTGTTCAATACTAAATACTCATTTACGAGTCTACAGTTCCCTTAGGAAAACTACTTGTCAATGAGTATTTAGTAAAGAAATGGTTGATTTCCATAATTCAATCATATGCAACATAAATCTGCTGTTGATATAGTCTGCAGGTGCACATTCAAGTAGTTAGATATATTATGCCTTCCCAATGTCCATATGGGGGACATAAAATGCGGAAAAATGTCCCCAAAAATCTCTGGATTCTTTGTTTATTGTTATTGTAATTGTCTGTAATATTAGAGTGTTGTGAAGCATAATTCTCGTCATTTCATTTGAGTACTACATGCCTGAATTCTGCCCTAGATGCACGTTGGTTTAGATCATTTTTGAAAGTTTTTTCTCATATTAAACTGCTATATTTCGATTGATAAATTCCTCCAATGTACATGTACAGTAATGCCCTAAATAATCGACTCTTTAACCACAGCAGAATTATGGGTAATTTTTCAGTATTTAGTCGGAAATATGGCTTGTTGACATTCATCGGAAAGCTCTCACTGAGAGCTTTCCGATGAATGGCAACAAGCCATATTTCCTAGTGAGATCATGGGCAGATGATTAACCCTTTCATGACTGGAGCTGCACAGGCACAGCATTAAATATCCTGTGCCATTACATTCTCTTATATATGCGAATCTCCCATAGGGAGCCTCGCATATATAAGATAATGTAGTGGGTTACAAGGGCAAGGTAAATATTGTTAGGCCAATCAGTTCTCTTATATATGCGAGGCTCCCTATGGGAGACTCTGATATATAAGAGAATGCATTGGCACAGGGAAGCTGTAGTCACGGAAGGGTTCTTTGTAATAATCTTTATAGTAAATAACATTGTATTAACATTTATAGTTCCGTGGGTGTGTATATGTGCAAGAAACACGATTGGCCTTTTGAAAGCATTTGTGTGGCATTCGAGAAGATGCTAAATGATTTAATAAATGTTTCTATTGACATAATAATACCAGGAGAAACCTCCATGCTTTGAATTTTCTCGAAACACTTTAAAACAGTTTGTGTATACTTGATGATGAAAACCCTGTCAATGGACATGTCTATACTATATCGTTTGGGATCATATAAACGAAACTTCGACAATGGTAGAGGACCACGAATTTAGGCTGTTACACTGTTACAAGTTAGGATATCTATTATTGATGGTAGATGTTTGTTAAATAGTGTATTACTATAATGTACAAAATATAAATATGGGGGTGGTTACTCCTGCAGATGAGCCATTCCATGTGGTATCCTTTATTATTAATTTGGATGGTCTGCTTTAATATTTATATGAATTTAATTTGAAATTTTTTTCAGTCGAGCTAATGGTTTGTTTTGCAAGCACAGTGATGCAACTACATGCAGATCCAAAATATTCACTGTTTGGAGTATGTAACAAATATACACTTAGAGCCACAATTGTGTTTTAGGGGTTAGTTATTACCTCACTCAGTGAGTGGGCATGAAGATTCTATGCCACTCAAGCTTTATGTTGGTATCATTGGGCCAACAACTCTCGTGTAGTAATCCCTAACTCCACACAACAAACTGGCTTCATAAATGTACTAGGTTACATGCATATAAATCCTGCAGTGTGTCTGTCATTTGCAGAATGAGGTCCCCAGAGGGTGAATTTAGTGATGCAAACCCCACAGTGGGCTAGCTTCACCAAATTCACCCTCCTGGGACCTCATTCTGTATAGGCCTCATCTTCTGGGAAGTATATATAGTATCAAATTAACATTGTTTATAGTTACTTTTTCCATTCTGGGAAGTTTCTATATCGCCTAATTTGCAGAAGATAAAATGCTTAAATTAATCGAGGTGACCAATGGGTGAACATCACAAACTTCAACTGAGCAACTTCAGTCTGATCCTAGGTCACCCATAGCAGTTGAGGCCTAAGCAGAATGAGGTTCCCAGAGGGTGAATTTGGTGACACTAGCCTGCTTTATGGGATAGCATCTTTAAATTCAGCCTCTGGGGACCTCATTCTGCAAATGACAGACACTATTTTCAGGCTTGTACCTGTATGAAGGGTTTTGTAAATATATGCTGTTTCAAATGATAAGTTGATGCTTTCGATATCAATTCATGTTTAATACAAGAATACACCTTGAATAATTCATTATGAATGGTTTGTATTTATGGGCATACATCTCTGTCATCTCTTTTTACTACAGAAACTGTACCTTAACTTGTGGACCAAGCTAGACAAGTCCAAAATAGGTTGTTAGGAATGGCTCTTTTAAGGAGGCTTGGAATGACTGATGCATGTGTTCGAATGATATTGTCATTGCTGTTTTTTATCAACGTTTTACATATATTCAACGATTTTTTTAATCAGACATGCATGCTTCTGAGGATATCCCTTTGTCGAAAAATACACTCAAGCTTGATCATACTATATTCAGCCGTGTTAATTAGCATCAGCTTTCAACGGAGACGAAGCAAACATCAAGGGAAAAGAAAATATGTGGGCCATTTTTTATTGGAGGCAAATTTCGGAATTTGTCATGTTTTGTGAGAAACATGATAGTTTGAAAAATTTTGTGGGCATTTATTTAGTGTCAGTATTGTGGAAAGTATGTTCATTGTACATGTGTAATAAAAATGGATTATTGAATGTCAAATAGTTACAACAAGGACCGGTTAATGTGGACTACCAAGACAGTAGGGCAATATTATGATAGACCTAAATTATTTCATAAGGATAATTAGCCAATTTCCTATTGTAAACTCAAACTTACATATGTAGATGATGTCACTATGTGGATCCAAGGCTTTTTAGTCACAAAAGTTTGGCATTGGCAATTTTTTAGCCTAGGCAAATTAACATGGCTGTATATTCTATCAATGCCTACGTGTAGATCTAGATTTATCAGCTCTATATTGTTTAACATTCCGTTCTATCAGACTTAACATTTCTATCAACCATGCATATAATTTCACATGTACAGTAATGCCCTAAGTAATCGACTCCTTAAACACAGCAGAATTATGGGTAACTTTTCAGGATTTAGTCGGAAATATGGCATGTTGCCATTCATCGGAAAGCTCTCGGGGAGAGCTTTCCGATGAATGGCAACACGCCATATTTTCGACTAAATCCTGAAAAGTTACCCATAATTCTGCTGTGTTTAAGGAGTCGATTACTTAGGGCATTACTACATTATGAAGGTTTGTTATGTTATAATGTATGTTTTTGAGTATGTCCTTCATAGCATGTGGGCTGTAAATCAAAAGCTATCTTAATCCACACCAAAAATAATCTCATTTAGGATGTAACTTTGTTGATATTTTATAAAAAAAACTGCCATTTTCTTGGTTTATATCATTGCTTGTTTTATTCAGAGACATTGAAGTTATATCTTAAATCATTGTGGATCTTAAAGAGGTACTGTATGGCATTTTCATTAAATTCCCAATAATAACAATGATAATTTAATTTAATAATAAATTCTGTGTACAAGACGTAATCAAATTAATTGACGGATAGTGGATTGGGTAACTCTTGGCACACATGATCGTGTAGAAAAATATGTTGATATGGGGCGTAAACTCAAGCCACTCACTGACTAGTGTCTATTACGTTTATTTGATACATTGCTTGAAAACTGAACAAAAATTACTTGACAATGACAAATTGTATTTTTTGGCATTCCAGCTAATCTGCCATCAGTAACCTTACTTTGTAATCAGACTTACATATAATTGGAAATCTTGTTACCTTATTCTACGACTCGGAGACTATAGAAACCAACAACAACCGTTGAGTACAGTATCCCTTTAAAGCAAGAACTTTTCCTGACTAAGTTTCAAAAATATTATTTTGTTGATCAATTTAGTATTTAGCAATGATCACTTCTCTGCATATCTAAATATGTTTTATTTTAGAATTTCGTATTTGAAATTAAAATTTTCCACTCAGATATATCTTTTTTAATCCAGAAAAGTTCTTGTGCCTTCTGATTTTCGTTTATTATGTTTATGGTATTATCGCAATAAATTTTCATAGAATTTTAATACTTGGATTCTGTTTTTCAAGATAATTCCTTTCCATTATACTGCCATGCCTCCATGCATTAAATATAATGATGAACTGGATGAAGATCTCAACATCCTGTATTCAAGGTTCCTTTGTTCCTTTTGTAACAACATCATTAATTTTATAAACTATATTATATGTGAATGTTGATTATGCCATGAATCTCTACTCTGGCTGGTGCCCGTAGAGATCATATTACACCCGTAAAAAACCTTGGAACTTTTTATACGGCCTTATTTGAAAAAAGGTTGTATTATGTAATCAGTCTGTCCATCCATCCATCCTTCTGTGTCGTACCGTCTGTCTGTCCGTCCGTTAATATTTTTGGTTTCCGATCGATAACTCCAGTTTGGAATATTTGATCTGAACCAAAGTTGTTATGTGTATTTCTCAGCTAAAGATACAGGCCAAGTTCGAATATGGGTTCCGTCCAATTATTTTTACATGAGTAACAGCCATTTCTCGACTTAGAATTTGACCGCCTGTTAACATTTTTGGTTTCCAACCGATAACTCCAGTTTGGATTATTTGATCTGAACCAAATTGGTATATGTATTTCCCAGCTAAAGATACAGGCGGCGGGGCCAAGTTCGAATATGGGTTCCGTACAATTATTTTTACATGCGTTACGGCCCTTTTTCGACTTAGAATATTTGACCAATTTTATAACATTTCGGTTTCCGACCGATAACTCCGGTTTTGATTATTTGATCTGAACCAAAGCTGGTACATGTATGTGTATTTCCCAGCTAAAACTACAGGCCAAGTTCGAATATAGGTTCTATTTAATAATTTCAAATGAGTTACGGCCATTTTTCGACTTAGAATTTGACCAAATTTTGGCATTGAAATTAGGGGTATATCAGATATTCTTCAAATGTAAGCTCAAAGTTTTATTATATTTTGCGGTAGTACAATTGGAAATGGCTAAAGGGCGTATTTTGCCACGCCATAGCGATACTCTTGTTGAAGTTTTGACAGGGAACCTGCTAAAGTCGAAAATAAGTGCAGGCAATATATTTCTTAGTTATTATTTGTTCCTTAATAATGTACTTCAAAGGAGGTGAAGGTCCCAACTCGAAATTGCATGCTTTTCTGTGACTTTTTATGAGCCGATAACGCAATAAACATTGACTTAATTACCCAGGAGATATACTATAATTGTAAGCGACGCAAAGCAAAATCTCTCAAAAAGTCACTTAAATCGTGAACTTTCGAGTTAGGATCTTCACCTACAGTGAAGTACTTTATTAAGGAACAGATAATAAATAAGAAATATATTCCCCCGCGTTATTTTTTCAACTTCATAAGGTTCCCTGTCAAAACTTCAAAAAGTTACAAGGTTTTGTACTGGTGGAATATGATCTATATCGGCATTAGCCATAGTAGAGATTCATGGCATGATCTAATGTCAATATTGATTACGGTTAATTTGAAGATTGCAACAAACTACATTCCTCATATCAAGTAGGTTATAGGTATGATTAATATAAAATAAAGTCATTATGTTGTGGTCTAACATTTGGTTAGTGTCCCTCTAGATCATCGAACTATATCAAATAAACCAGAACAAACAGGGAGAACAATTCTATATTCAACAGTATTCAACAATATATAGTCTACATGATGTATATTGAGTGGAAGCTTGTTATTCTGAATGCATATCTAATCCTATCGCCAATAGAGGTAATCGATTCATATTTGATACATGTATAATTTTTCAATATTATAGTGCAATCTCTTGTGACTTGCCAAAGCCAAAGAAACCATTTGGAGTCAATGTCATAATCACTTGCCTCACTCAAATACAGGCGAGTTGGACTTGCTGACTATATCTCTCTCCACTGACAGACAAGCCACAAATCTCTTAAATCTTTAACCCTTTACCCAACAAAACGGCCAAAACGGGCCAAATAAAGCTTCAACAGCCTAAAATATCTTCGGTCTGTCTCAATAGAACCATACACATATGGATATCATTGGAACCGGCTCCTTGACCACATTGTGATAGTTACAGTTATGCCCTGTGCCAATGCATTCTCTTATATATGCGAGTCGACCATAGGTCGCCTCACATATATAAGAGAATGCATTGGCCTAAAAAAAAATCTTTTTTTAACACTTTTTACCATTTTTTCTTACATTCTTTAACAATTTTATAATTTTTAATGTGTTAAGCCAATGCATTCTCTTATATATGCGAGGCGACCTATGGTCGACTCGCATATATAAGAGAATGCATTGGCACAGGGCCCTTCTGTTGGGTAAATCTTTAAACACTTAACACTTTCGTCAGGACATGATTAAATGATTTATCAAACGTTAATACATGTCGCCGAGAGTTAAATAGCTAAGTTGACTCAATCCTATATAATGCCTGTGATTAGTATGTGACTCAATAGCATGCATTGTTATTTGGAAAATCCAAACATGTGGTGACAAGTAACAACAGTATTCGTCCCCTGGTTACGTATTCGTATCCATGGACTAACTCCGACTAAGCGACTCATATATAGCGAGGTGAGGGTCGGAAACATCCGTCACAATTTTCTCGAAAATTGCGGCAAAATGTCTCATAAGACTCACGTGGAAGTAAATATTCATCGTTTTCTTCAAATATATATTTATTGCCCTAAGTAATCGACCCCTTAAACACAGCAGAATTATGGGTAACTTTTCAGGATATAGTCGGAAATATGGCTTGTTGCCATTCATCGGATGGCTTGTTGCCATTCATCGGAAAGCTCTCACCGAGAGCTTTCCGATGAATGGCAACAAGCCATATTTCCGACTAAATCTTGAAAAGTTACCCATAATTCTGCTGTGTTTAAGGAGTCGATTACTTAGGGCATTACTGTATATTAATTACCCAGGAGAAATTCCATAATTGTTAGCGACGCAAAGCAAATTCGTTCACAAAGTCACTTAAATTCTGAAATTTCGAGATGGGACCTTCATCTACTGCAGTGAAGTACATTATCAAGGAACAGATAATAACTAAGAAATATACCCCCCGTGTTATTTTTTCAACTTTATAATGTTACTTGTCAAAACTTCAAAAAGTTCCAAGGGTTTGTACTGGTGGAATATGATCTCTACGGGCGTTAGCCATACAATAGAGGTTCATGGCATGATTTAGGAATTTCCATTTGCGCCACCTGCTAGTCACGTGCATGGCATTTACAGCTGTACCCCTCCCCTAAATTTCGCCAAAATCCACGCCATAAATTCCTCCTGAATATACCAATTTGATTACGATAACATCCCGTTTCTTTTAATTAGCAAGTTTTTGGTAGTATACGGTACAAATAATTTCCAAATATACAGTCACATCTTTGTTTGCACGCATTATTAAACGCGAAACGCCAATGCTGGAGAAGATATTCGCTACACACACTTCTCGAAATACACAGTCACATCTTGACCGCAAAGTGAAACGCCAATGCTGGAAAAGACATGATCAGTCAGCTGTTAAGTAATATTGCACTGAGAATCTTAACCGCGGTGCTCTTATCCTCAAGAACATTATCAAGTTTTTGTGCTTTTGTGCTACCGTATATTTCATATGCGACACCATTAAATGAGTTCAGAAGTTCAAGTTCACCGAGGACATGGCGTCATATGCAGTTCAGGTTTATGCCCGAGTCTGATGTGGAGATACCGTTACGCCTGATATCATTATGGTTTTAGATCATTTCTTTGTTTGCCCTCTATACCAGTGGTTATGGTGAAGGTGACCTTCAAAGCCCACTGTTCTACTCGTGGTTTTAAATGAATTGCATGTGACGACAGCAAATATAACTCGAGGATGCATTGGAGAGTGTAAATATATGGTGAAAGGCAATGTCAAATATATATATATATAGGCCCTAGTATATGTAGGTTAGGCGATGCAGTCAGCGAGCAACAAGTGGGTTCGGTGACACATTAGTGTACGACAGTGCATGATAAGAAGTAAGTCAATGGTATCTTCTGAATACCCAAATTGTATTTACGGGGAAGGTCGGGTGACCAATTTTGAATGTGGATTTCCATGCAAATCTCCTGAGCAAAAGTTATGTATGAAGCAGTTGTTCGGGAACCAAAGCAGGCATACCATTGACTCATAGCATTTAAAGGCAAGGGCGGCGTTCGTTGCAGAAATATTCATATTTGTTCAAATCGCCATCAACAGAAGGAATATTAAAATATATATATATAGTTTTGCTCATATGCCAAACATAATCAGCGCGTAAATCAGGGGGGGGGGGGGGTCTGCAAAAAAATTCCGTATATAGGGGCGGGGTGGGTGGGTGGTCCAGAGGCGGATAAAATGGTGCTTGTAAATTTTTTCCAAAATGGTTTTTTTTCAAACAATTTACAAGTACTGACCATGTAATGTTGTTTGTAAGCATGTTAGTACCATGCTTGTTGTTATAGGGCTATATAGGCAGCTAAAGTGACTCTTTAGCCTCAGATTTAGCAACATTCTGGATATCACAGTATCCCGGACCACTTCACAGTGGACCACCGTACTAACGTCCAGGAAACTTATGATCAACGGAAGAAATATTTAGTAACAAAATTAATATATTACCCAGTTGTATTATCTGAATAAGAGTAATAAAACAAAAAAACTCTATCACAAATTGGATACTACATGGTGAATACTCAATGATGACTACTAGTAGATATCATTAACCTGATTGTTGCATAACATGAAATTGAAAAGGGTATCTCATAAATTTCTAATGTCGGAAATACTGTCTTGTTCTGGCATGTAATCAAATTCATTCCTTCTGGTTATTTCTCATCTTGAATGATTGCAAGTAATGTTAATTTGCAACAATTATCCAAATAAAATTGAATTGGTTATGATGAATGACATTACTGTTTACTGCTCAGACAATCCCAAATGAAGGTGACGCTATTCTCATTGAATTTCCGAACTTCATCTGGGAGCTTTACTGCTCAACAAGACGAAACTAAAATACTAATTGTATACTGTTATCACTTACAAATAGATGAACTGAAATAATGTGATGCATTCAGATGCATTGAGAAATGACATTCAATTCTTCATTCTGGTCTATCACCATATCAAACCACATCAAAATTTGACAACCGACACTTAACTTATATTGCGAAAACTTTGTATGGACTGAATTTCATAAAGTCGAACAGGGCCCATAACTCTGGTAGACATTGGTGGTCACAACCTGCGATATTATGCATATTCGTCCCCCATTTCTGGTCCGCCATCATGCCATAGGGCATCAAATATGACAACTGACTCTTGAGTTAAAATTCAAAATGTTTGTACGGACAGACGGCTCGAGACGTCAACTATATACCCGCCGACTAATATCGGGCAGTATAATAACCATATATCTATGTGTATACATAAACAAAAAACAATTCCCCTCCCACCCCATCCCGTTAGATAAGACTAAAGAGTTCTTTGATCATGCACATATAATTATAGAACCCCTGACCTGTTTACCACTATTTACACTGGCCAGTGTTCTCTGTCAGACACAACACACTCGATATATTAAGGCTATAATGGGGTCTAGGGCAATTTGTGACATAGTGTACCTACACAATGCTTATTTAATATTGTTGTTAGATACTGAAAACACCAGGAAATACATGGAAATACAGTATATTTTTCGTTTTTCTGATCTGTGTTTACCAATTAGTAAGGCAGTTAACACAGTTATTGAAGAACGGCTAAAAAAACCTCTGAAATTTTGATAAAAACATGAGAAACGGGGGGTGGGTCCCCAAAATTTTGGAGGAAAAAAATATTTTTTTTGCAAAAATGGGGTGGTGGGTCCCTCGAGGTCGGAAAAAAACTTTTTGGGCCCTATATGTGCAATTTTTTTCCAGACCCCCCCCTGCGTAAATAGTATATTTTCGTCAAGATCGACGTATGATGGTGTACGTAAACAAGAATCTGCTCGTGTTACAGAAGTTGTGCTTCTATTTACATAACGCAGCTCAATTCTATTGGTTAATCACACACAAATGATATAAACGCTCTTTATTATTTCCATATCAGGAAACAGTAACAAATAACGCTCTTTATGTTTACCATATCCGGATCTAAACAAAAGCCAGGTTCTGTAACGTTTTTAGCTCAACTTACTTTGTAAGTTTGAGCTATTGCCATGGTTTGTCGTCCGTGTGTCCGTCAACAATTTCCTTTGGCGCGGGCTACTGGTCGTACCTTTGGTCTGATCTTTATGAAATTTGTCATGAATGTTGACATTGACATGTAGATGGAAACGAGTCATTTTGGGGTCATTCGGCCAAAAAACATGGCCGCTGGTGGCCATCTTGGATTTCAAAATTCAATCCATTGGCGCGGGCTACAGGTCGTACTGTTCGTCTGATCATCATGAAATTTGTCATGGATGTTAATATTGACATGTAGATGGGAACGAGTCATTTTGGGGTCGTTCGGCCAAAAAACATGGCCGTCAGCAGCCAGCTTGGATTTTACTCTTTGCATGACTAAATTCTTTGGCGCGGGCTACAGGTTGTAGCTTTGGTCAGAACTTCATGAAATTTGTCATGGATGTTAACAATGACATGTAGATGGGAACGAGTGATTTTGGGGTCGTTCAGCCAAAAAACATGGCCGCCAGCAGCCATCTTGGATTTTACTCTTTGCATGACTAAATCCTTTGCGCGGGCTACGGGTCGTACCTTTGGTCTGATCTTTATGAAATTTGTCATGAATGTTGATATTGACATGTAGATGGGAACGAGTCATTTTGGGGTCATCTGGCCAAAAAACATGGCCGCTGGCGGCCATCTTGAATTTCAAAATTCAATCCATTGGCGCGGGCTACAGGTCGTGCTGTTCGTCTGATCATCATGAAATTTGTCGTGGATGTTAATATTGACATGTAGATGGGAACGAGTGATTTTGGGGTCGTTCAGCCAAAAAACATGGCCGCCAGCAGCCATCTTGGATTTTACTCTTTGCATGACTAAATCCTTTGGTGCGGGCTACAGGTCGTAGCTTTGGTCGGAACTTCATGAAATTTGTCATGGATGTTAACAATGACATGTAGATGGGATTTTACTCTTTGCATGACTAAATCGATTGGCACAGGCTACGGGTCGTACCTTTGATCAGATCATTATGAGATTTGTAAAGGCTGTAGATGGGACAGGTCATTTTGGGGTAATTCGGAAAAAAAATGGCTGTCGGTGGCCATTTTATAATTTACTCTTTGCATTAATAAATCCTTTGGCACACCATAATCACCACATCCCTGATCCGATCATTATGAAACCTGTCATGAATGTTGATATTGACATGTACATCTAGTCTTACTTATACATTTCAATTAGCACCTTTCCTATTCCTCCATTTACTGTCAAGCATTAAATTATTCTACCTAAGTTGAGCTACAGTGTCATTGACACTTTCATTTGATTTTGTTTACATAGCAAAGGAAAACATTTGACAATAACATACTGTTTATGCCATATTTCTTATTGGTATAAGAACAAGGTATGTCTATATTTTACTATTCTTTCTGTTTATGGCGGTTTTTGAATATTTTAACAGCATACCCACCTCCAACGCCGCCCGTATCCTTAACAGGCGGATGCGCTTGGTAAATTATAACATTTTACAATAATAAAATTTTTGAGAATTTTTTTCTGGAATTACATCACATGACCTACATTTGAAAAATCAATAAAAAATTCAAAAATAAATATACCAACATTATAACGGAACAAGTTCCAAGCGGACCCGCCAGACAAATACCTGTTCTTTCCAACACCACCTCAAGTCAAACTCAGAAATATGTGCAACTAACTTTTGCTCCGCAGATTTGCATGGGAATCCCCATTCAGAATTGATCACTTGCATGACCTCCATGCATTCAGAAATCCAGACTTCCAGTACATTCATGCAGGGTAGATACATTTATACGACACGTAAGGAAGTTATGGGTGGGGAGGGGAGGGGGCGTATACTGGTATCAGCTTGTCCGTCGATCCGTCCGTCCCTTCATTTTTCAGTCAATTCTTTTAGAACATGGCACGAATATTTGGTACCATGGGAAGCTGTGCACCTGGGATTATGAGGTCGTCCGACTTTCCATAGCAATCAGCGGTTCGTCCCAGATGCATGGTTTCCGATGATAACTTTAGTTTTAGTTATCGAATAGTTTTCAAATCTCGTATGTGGATACCCACATGAAAATACAGGACTGGTCTATTTCGAATATGGGTTCGGCCCGACCATCTTTGCTGGAGTTACATGTATTGTCGCCTTAGAATTTGCCGATTATTTTGGTTTCCGGGTGATAACTTTAGTTTCAGTTGTCTGATTGTTTCTAAAATTTTGTATCTGGATTAGCCATATGCAGAAGAATAGATGTCTCGTTACCCCCACATCTAAAAATAGAATTTGTGGGTCTAAAATTGGTTGTACTAAAATATTCCCAAAATATCAAAACCCAAAAAAAAATTCAAAACTTCCAAAATTTATTTTTTCCAAAAAATTTCAAAAACCCAAAACTTCCAAAAAATTTCAAAACCCCAAAATTTCAAAAAAGATAAAATTTCAAAACCCCCCAAAATTATTTCTCTAAAAAAAAAGTTTAAATAAAAAATTTATAACGAGTTTTCGGTTTCTGATAATCTCGATATTAAAAAATGTCGAATGTTAAATTATTTGCGTGTAATATCTTTCGTTATTTTTTTTGTTCAAATATTTTTCATGAAATTATTAATCGATGTTTAGAAATAGCTTTATTGGACATTGTGACCATCGGTATGAATGCATACATTCCAGTGTTTATCGGACGCAGTTCATACATATATAATTGTCATACCTGAAAATAGACACCATTACTCTTACATAAATAATAAAGAGCGTTTATTCTTAACTTCTCTATCCCAGATGAAGTTATTGAGTATATGACAGGCGTGTATTATCGTGAATTATTGGAAGTATTGAGATGTACTATGTTGAATCACGAGTGGACGAAAAAAAGGGTAATGCGAAATTACAACCCTCAGAATGAACTGTCATATTCGATGGAACAAATTTTCAAGTATGTACACACGACATTGTGGGTAACAATGTATGTGTCACACCTTGCTTTACCAAATGAATTATATTATATCCCCGTTCACAGTTATATGCCATTCAGAAAACATATCGATTTAATGTCTGAGCAGAATTAGTTGTTTAACGGGTTAGTATCAATTAAGGTTGATAAACTGTGTCATTGTTAACATTAACAAGATAATTAGTTATCCAAAACATGCATACATAATACGTCAGGTCGTGAGACACTCAATAATAGAAATTGCTTCGGTGTCATTGTTATAACAACATTACGTAATAACCACTTATCACTCCATTCACACTTACGATCATTTTGTATACCGAAACTCCAGTTAGCACCGATGATGTAACATTATATCACTGTTATTGTATCAATTGATAGGTTCAGACAAGGTCGATGTTTAGAAAATAGATTATACCAATTGTAAAAATGTGCAGATAACTGTATGTAGGCCTACCAGTGGATGAATAGTCTGCCGGAGAAGTACTGTGTAGACAGGTCTTGTCGGTAAGAGAGTCAGACGAGAAGTGAAGGCTCGGCTATTAAAACATAGTAATGCGATAGCGAACATCAAACGAGTCTGCGCACGCATATCTGTCAAAGGATACAGAGTCCCATTGCGCAGCTGCAGATACGATACTATTGTCCAAGCATAATCATTCATAAAGTGTATCATATCTTTACTTTTAAGGTCCTTGTCAGCTTGTTCTTTTGCTTCTGCGTCTTTCGAGCCATTTTCCTTATACGTGTCCACTTTATCACTCCATTTAGAGCCCGAAGCCGCCATCGCACTCCGCCGCCGCCAGCCATATTGGCCACAAGCCGCCGCCAGCCATATTATCTCTAACGCCAGCCACATTTAAAAATCTCCGCCGCCGGAATTGTAAAATGGCTGAGCCGTGTGGTCTGCATGCATGGGCTTATATGTCAAGCACAAGTGTACTGTGAATCGCAAAGAACTAAACCGCATTGCCTAATATTGGCATAATCGCATGGACACGGCATGGTTGTTATGTTATCAGAACACCGGGCCCCTTAATGTGGAATAGACTATCCCAATGCATGAATTCATATAACTGAATGGGCGCATCCATTCGGTATTGAAAGGGTTAAAATATAAATTGTTTATATCAACACGACCCAGTCTCAGACATCGCTGGCATTTGTCAATATATACACATAAGAATAGACAATAGTTTGAAATATTATATATCATTACTATCGGGTTCATCATTCAATGATGCATGCATATATCGCAAGATGCCAGTGATGATATCAGTCTGAAGTCGACAAAAGTCCCAATGTAACTTATACCGATTAGATGGGAAACTACATAGTATATCCATGCCAGTCCTTCGTGTATTTTCGCCATAATGGAAAAGCCCAACATCAAAAGATTACGTGTGATATTGAATTATACGGGTTCACCACAAACGCTAAAACAAACGGGATCTATAACCGGGGATTAGGAACATTTCGGAAACGAAAATACGCTGACTGATAACATCTCAGCCGGCTGAGCCGCCATATTTCGTCAGCCACGAACGTAGCGACTGAGCCGGCTCAGCTAGCTAACCAGCCACGAAATCCGGTTGAGCCAGCCGCGAAAACTATTTGTCGTGGCTTCGGGGTCTAACTCCATTCCTCACGTGTTTTATCTCTACTTTCATCACACAAACTTTTGAAGTATTCATCTTCATTCAATTTAATTTCCTTATTCTGACTATCATCCGGGTCCTCAGTTAATTTTCGTTTTAACTTATTTTCTTGACACCAGTTTTTTACGTGTCTCTGAACATCATAATGATCTGAGAACAAAAGCCCACAGTCATTACAAGGGTACGACATGTCTTCTCGAATGTCTATGTTTTGACGTTTCTTCTTATTAATTTCATCGAGCTCACCAGGTGGCCGTATGTCGTTAGTATAGTCATTATGTTGACCCTGGGGCACAATATAATTATATGTTATGCCCTTCTGTTGACCAGGGAGTTCTCTGTCATCATATTTCATCGCATTCTGTTGACCCTGGGTCTCAGTGTCTTTTGTATGTTTTTTCATCCCATTCTGTTCATCTGGGTGTTCTCTGTCTTTTTGGAGATTATATTTCATGCCATTCCATTCACCCCTATGTTGGTTCGTGTCCTCTTTTAGTACATTCTGTCGCAGACGTAATGTGTCCGGGGTTGCGGCTTTTAAATCCACCAGTAGGTAACCGTACGGTTCACTCGTCGCTTCCGAAAACTCTCGAACCATACGCTGAGGACATTCAGGATACATCTGTCTTGATAATGTTGAAATTAATCCCTTGTCGATTGGGTTATTGAACAATACCAAATATTGACAATTTCGTCGTTGCGTTGGATCTTTGTTGTAGTAGAAATTCTGGTTCAAACTTATCAAAGATAAGTTCAAATGGTGACTTCCTTCGGAATGCAAATCATTAACTCTCTGGTCTTTTGATGAAGTTTGCATCAAGTCATCGAGTATAACTAGATTTTTATACCGGGGGTTGATAAGAGAATCCAAGTTTGCTGGTATTCCTCGTATAAAGTTGACCTGAGGGGTGACGGTATACTTTAATTCGTCATATAGGGGCTGCCAATATTTATAAAACCATATTATTCTGTCAGGTGCGGGTGATATTTTTGAGGCAGACTTTTGTAGTAAGGTTTTCACGAAGTATGTCTTACCACAAGATGTCGGTCCACTTACACATGCCGTGAATGGATGCTTGAAAATAAAATCTTCATGGACATTGGCCATTGGATCATCAAAGCAGGATGTTATGTCGCTTGGTGGCTGTTGTTGTGGTTGTTGTTGTTGTTGTTGTTGGTGGTGTTGTTGTTGTTGTTGGTGTTGTTGTTGTTGTTGTTGTTGTTGTGGCTGATGATAATGTTGTTGTTGTTGTTGTTGTTGGTGTTGGTGTTGTTGTTGTTGCGGCTGATGATACTGTTGTTGTTGTTGTTGTTGTTGTTCTGAAGGTGTGTGTTTAACTTTGATATGACGCTTCAAACTATCTTGCCGAGCATAGACACTTAAGCACTCTTCACATTGATACTTCATTTTCCTATATAATCAGTGAAATCGAGCGTTCTTCTATGCACCTATATTTATATAGAACAGAAACAAGGGAAACGTGGTGGACTAGTTAACTAGTTCAGGCTGTCGTTCACAACGTCTCTTAGTGTTGTTTGTACTGGATACAAATTTATCACATTAGCTACAATACAACCTACCTATCCAAATGTCAATGCAATTATGAGTGATTTCAATATGAACACTCTATTATATAGATATGTGTAACCTGGTGACTGACATGATGATACAGTTATGCACTAAATAATGGACTGCTTAACCACAGCAGAATTATAGGTAACTTTTCAGGAGTTAGTCGGAAATATGGCTTGTTGCCATTCATCGGAAAGCTCTCGCCGCCGGCGGCGGCGGCGGCGGCATTGCGGTATTTTACTGCGGCGGCGGTGCCGCCGCCGCCGCCGGGGTCCGCCGCCGACGGACCTCGCAGTAAAATACTGCAATGCCGCCGCCGGCGGCGAGAGCTTTCCGATGAATGGCAACAAGCCATATTTCCGACTAACTCCTGAAAAGTTACCTATAATTCTGCTGTGGTTAAGCAGTCCATTAACATTATCATCAGCCACAACAACAACAACAACAACACCACCAACAACAACAACAACAACAACAACAACACCACCACCAACAACAACAACAACAACCACAACAACAGCCACCAAGCGACATAACATCCTGCTTTGATGATCCAATGGCCAATGTCCATGAAGATTTTATTTTCAAGCATCCATTCACGGCATGTGTAAGTGGACCGACATCTTGTGGTAAGACATACTTCGTGAAAACCTTACTACAAAAGTCTGCCTCAAAAATATCACCCGCACCTGACAGAATAATATGGTTTTATAAATATTGGCAGCCCCTATATGACGAATTAAAGTATACCGTCACCCCTCAGGTCAACTTTATACGAGGAATACCAGCAAACTTGGATTCTCTTATCAACCCCCGGTATAAAAATCTAGTTATACTCGATGACTTGATGCAAACTTCATCAAAAGACCAGAGAGTTAATGATTTGCATTCCGAAGGAAGTCACCATTTGAACTTATCTTTGATAAGTTTGAACCAGAATTTCTACTACAACAAAGATCCAACGCAACGACGAAATTGTCAATATTTGGTATTGTTCAATAACCCAATCGACAAGGGATTAATTTCAACATTATCAAGACAGATGTATCCTGAATGTCCTCAGCGTATGGTTCGAGAGTTTTCGGAAGCGACGAGTGAACCGTACGGTTACCTACTGGTGGATTTAAAAGCCGCAACCCCGGACACATTACGTCTGCGACAGAATGTACTAAAAGAGGACACGAACCAACATAGGGGTGAATGGAATGGCATGAAATATAATCTCCAAAAAGACAGAGAACACCCAGATGAACAGAATGGGATGAAAAAACATACAAAAGACACTGAGACCCAGTGTCAACAGAATGCGATGAAATATGATGACAGAGAACTCCCTGGTCAACAGAAGGGCATAACATATAATTATATTGTGCCCCAGGGTCAACATAATGACTATACTAACGACATACGGCCACCTGGTGAGCTCGATGAAATTAATAAGAAGAAACGTCAAAACATAGACATTCGAGAAGACATGTCGTACCCTTGTAATGACTGTGGGCTTTTGTTCTCAGATCATTATGATGTTCAGAGACACGTAAAAAACTGGTGTCAAGAAAATAAGTTAAAACGAAAATTAACTGAGGACCCGGATGATAGTCAGAATAAGGAAATTAAATTGAATGAAGATGAATACTTCAAAAGTTTGTGTGATGAAAGTAGAGATAAAACACGTGAGGAATGGAGTGATAAAGTGGACACGTATAAGGAAAATGGCTCGAAAGACGCAGAAGCAAAAGAACAAGCTGACAAGGACCTTAAAAGTAAAGATATGATACACTTTATGAATGATTATGCTTGGACAATAGTATCGTATCTGCAGCTGCGCAATGGGACTCTGCACAACAGAGTCATGGATAAAGTCGACAAATATTTGAATAATGGTTATGGAGAATGTGATGCAGTGAAAATGTCAATATTAAAGTACAAACCGATGCTAGAAAAATTCATGGACGTAACATATGACACTTCTGACGAAAGTGATGACAATTCGGACGATTAAATTTCAATAAACTTCATCAACGTGATATTCTCGTTTTCGTTATATATCTATAAGCTGGGGGGGGGGGGAGAGAGTGTGTAGATTATTGGGAATTGTAGAGTGAGAAACGATATGTAATGATAAAAGGTGCATTAAGTGCCCGAAAATTTGACCCTTAAATATTGATCTGTCATTTTAACTTTCAACCACTGCGCTTGTATTGTTAACATTCATAATGAGTGTCCCTTTAGAGTGTCTTGTGTTCCTTTTAATATTCAAACACCAATATTGCATCACGTCCCTTGTTTCGTGTCACTTTAACATTCC
This sequence comes from Siphonodentalium dalli, assembly GCA_032622095.1. Lineage (NCBI taxonomy): Eukaryota > Metazoa > Mollusca > Scaphopoda > Gadilida > Siphonodentaliidae > Siphonodentalium > Siphonodentalium dalli. The sequence goes on from CP136063.1 coordinate 102,249,065, forward strand.
ACACCGTGCGTGCATTATCCCCCTTTAAGTATGTCATAGCATGGGTACATGTAAGATAGTATAACACTATGCCTATGTCTGTATATGTTGTTCGTAAGATGTGAAATATAAATTTCAGTTCATTCGTGTAGTAATTTCGTATATGTTCAACGCTCTTCATTCGTGCGCTTGTATTGTTAACATTCATTCATAATGAGTGTCCCTTTAGAGTGTCTTGTGTTCCTTTAAGATTCAAACACCAATATTACATCACGTCCCTTGTTTCGTGTCACTTTAACTCCTTGAGTGTATTGCCCCTTCGAATGATGTCATAGCATGGGTACATGTAAGATAGTATAACACTATGACTATGTCTGTATCTGTTGTTGGTAAGATGTGAAATATAAATTTCAGTTCATTCGTGTAATAATTTCGTATATGTTCAACGCTCTTCATTCGTAAGAGTAATTATGACCTCCGGCTTCGTGCCGATTGTGTACTGAGCTGACACCGGGGATAAATTGACCAATGACTGTTATTGTACTGAGCTGACACCGGGGATAAATTGACCAATGACTGCCATTGTATCCTTTGACAGATATGCGTGCGCAGACTCGTTTGATGTTCGCTATCGCATTACTATGTTTTAATAGCCGAGCCTTTACTTCTCGTCTGACTCTCTTACCGACAAGACCTGTCTACACAGTACTTCTCCGGCAGACTATTCATCCACTGGTAGGCCTACATACAGTTATCTGCACATTTTTACAATTGGTATAATCTATTTTCTAAACATCGACCTTGTCTGAACCTATCAATTGATACAATAACAGTGATATAATGTTACATCATCGGTGCTAACTGGAGTTTCGGTATACAAAATGATCGTAAGTGTGAATGGAGTGATAAGTGGTTATTACGTAATGTTGTTATAACAATGACACCGAAGCAATTTCTATTATTGAGTGTCTCACGACCTGACGTATTATGTATGCATGTTTTGGATAACTAATTATCTTGTTAATGTTAACAATGACACAGTTTATCAACCTTAATTGATACTAACCCGTTAAACAACTAATTCTGCTCAGACATTAAATCGATATGTTTTCTGAATGGCATATAACTGTGAACGGGGATATAATATAATTCATTTGGTAAAGCAAGGTGTGACACATACATTGTTACCCACAATGTCGTGTGTACATACTTGAAAATTTGTTCCATCGAATATGACAGTTCATTCTGAGGGTTGTAATTTCGCATTACCCTTTTTTTCGTCCACTCGTGATTCAACATAGTACATCTCAATACTTCCAATAATTCACGATAATACACGCCTGTCATATACTCAATAACTTCATCTGGGATAGAGAAGTTAAGAATAAACGCTCTTTATTATTTATGTAAGAGTAATGGTGTCTATTTTCAGGTATGACAATTATATATGTATGAACTGCGTCCGATAAACACTGGAATGTATGCATTCATACCGATGGTCACAATGTCCAATAAAGCTATTTCTAAACATCGATTAATAATTTCATGAAAAATATTTGAACAAAAAAAATAACGAAAGATATTACACGCAAATAATTTAACATTCGACATTTTTTAATATCGAGATTATCAGAAACCGAAAACTCGTTATAAATTTTTTATTTAAACTTTTTTTTTAGAGAAATAATTTTGGGGGGTTTTGAAATTTTATCTTTTTTGAAATTTTGGGGTTTTGAAATTTTTTGGAAGTTTTGGGTTTTTGAAATTTTTTGGAAAAAATAAATTTTGGAAGTTTTGAATTTTTTTTTGGGTTTTGATATTTTGGGAATATTTTAGTACAACCAATTTTAGACCCACAAATTCTATTTTTAGATGTGGGGGTAACGAGACATCTATTCTTCTATATGCAAACACAGATCAAGTTGGTTTGAATTTGGTCCGCCAATTTTTGCCGGTGCTATGGCCCTTGTTTCCGGTTGATAACTTTTGTTATAGTTATCGGTTTGGTTTAAAATTTGGTATGATGGGCTATAGTTCGAATTTATGTTCCGTCCGCCTATTATGAGTTATGGTCCTTGTTGACTTATGGTTTTATAAATATATGGTTTCCGGGTGATAGCGTTAGTTCTAGTTATCTGCTTGTTTTCATATTTGGTACATGGATTATTCTACAAAGACCCCGCTCCAAATGAAGCCACCGTTTCGGGGGACACTGCCGGGCGGCTTTTTATCTTTAGTGCATGGAGTTATTCCCCTTTTCCAACTTTAGAATTATTTTGCAACCCTATATAGTTGTAATTTTGTCCCAGCTTGTATTACGTACCGTATACTTCATTTATTGATGAAATTTGTTTTAATTTGGCATAACGTTATTGACCATCATATAGGAACCTGCCTGATGCTATCGGCTGAATTCTTTAACTCATTCAGTGCCGACGACGAATATATACGCATATGATGCATTGAGGAGTAGGCATGTACGCGTGTTTCGATCACAACTGTACACATATTCATCACCCCACCCCGGTAACCGGAGTTATAGTTATAGCTGAGTGCGGACTGTACAGCGGATCAGCACAAATATGCCTGTTTTCACACCCCTTATAACAAAAGTAATATATAGAAAAGAAATAGCCAGATATCAAACGTTTTTCCTTGTTACAGTGATCATCCATTATGATATTTCCAGCTTCAATACAACACGATAGTGTCCATTATATTCAAATGAAATTAATTTGAAACACCAAAGTCGCCATTTTTCACGCATTTTGTGTGTTTCTGTGCACAGGGGTCCGGGAGCTTTTTGTTAATTATGTTTTATTTATATATCAATATAAAATAAAATAAATAATTACACGGTCTTGGAAAAGGCTAAAGTGTATAGTGTTTTCATTGAGTATATAGGCGACTAATGGGATGGAGTAGTCATCTAAGCATAGATGACTACTGGAAGGGGCGAGTGAAAATCTAAAAACCAATCCAATACCTGTGAAGCAGGTGGGGGTCAACAAGTAGTGTTACTATCAAAGAAGGACAACTCTAAACACATAAACTCTCTAAATAGACTAACTATTATTGTCTGAACTAACATTCTGTACTCTAACAAAATAGTCTATAGTCTGATTTGTGTCTGGTGTAAAGACTGTTTCTTTGGCGAGTTATATGGGCCCAAAAGCTTTGACATTTAAAGCTATGGGTTAGGCAAAAGGTGAACACTTTCACCTTGCCTTTATTTGACTCATTGTATGTATCTAATATTTATTCTGGCCCAATTAAAGCATGGGCATCTTATTGTACTGGTGTTCAGTGCACATAAGATGACACTTCATCTGACCTTGTTCATAGGTAAGGCATCTTTACGTGCGATAAATATTGTATCTGGACTAAACTAATAGTGCAGCTTGTATTGCCATTTCTGAACCCCGCCAGACGCGGTCAGAGGCTGTCAGAACTCAGAGGCACAACAACCCTGGAGATTCCCACCCCCTGACAGGCCAACGTCTTGGAATCGCCAGCGGTTACAGGAATCAGGGAGCTAAATGTGTTCCAGAGTTCCAGAGTCGGGGAGCGAGTGCACCGTGGAATGATAGAGGTGAAGTAAGATTGAAGAATGGCCTTCACCTGATACATGTGACACGTTATTAAAGGATGAAACACTGGATGAAATCTTGTTTATTTGATTTGTACATAATATCTAAACAATTTAAACTGGTGAAGTAATAGGGGAATGGAGTTTTGTGAGTTGGAAATTTATTTAACAAGCTACTGTAGTTCTGGGTTTTTCCAGGTAAAATTTGGCCGTGGGATAGCCCTGTCGTACACTTGGGGATTTATTTTAAAAAGCAAACACATGACCTATGATCTTTCTTGCATTTCTGTCAATCTAGCTGCGTAAACATCACTGCAGGCTTCAATTAAAAATTTGGATGAAACATTCACTGTCGTCTATGGGGAAAACCGTTTAGTTCAGTGATTCCTACACTGGGGCTCGTTTGCCTCTTGGCAGGGGATTCGTGGACTAATAATAACATATGAGGGTGTAGAGTCAGTTGATGTCGAACCAGGCGGTAGCAGTAGGAAGCTCTAAGGTGAACCTGGATGTGTCGGACCACATTTCATGCGCTTCGCCTTGGTGACAGAAAATTGATGGAAGCACGTCCAGTATGACTTCTGTTCACATAAGATCCTGACCGGATTAGATGTCATCCCTTCTCATCACCCTCCCCCACATGACACCGACCACCACCCTGCCCCCAACCAACATCACCCCACCCCATCTCATATCAAAACTCACCTCTTTCGCCAGAAGAGTCAGTCAATGATATTAGCTCCAGACAGAGGAAGTTAATATAGTACACAGTTATCAATTGAGATGTTATCTGGCAGACATGTGTAAACAACTGCTTAGCAGTCATGCCCGTGTGTGTCATTAAAATAAAATCAAAACAAAATGCTGTTCCCAAACCTGAATTTAGTGTGCCCATTGGGTGCATATCACCAACTTTAACTGGAGAACTTCAATCTGTTCCTATGTCTCCCATAGCAGTTGAGGCCTAAGCAGAATGAGGTCACCAGAGGGTGAATTTGGTGACGCTAGCCCGTCTTGCAGGATTGCTTCACTAAATTCACCATTTGGGGACCTCATTCTGCAAATGTCAGACACTATATATTCAGGCTTGGCTGTTCCAGTATTATTTTTTTAACCACCACCTATCCAGTTGAACTCATAAAACCCTGATTTTGCAAATAAAACTGGGGAGGGGGTATATTGGATTGAATTTGGTTGTCTTTCTTTCAGACTGTCCTCCCATCTATCCGTCCGTCGGGATGTCTTTCCATCCGTCCATCAATTGTTTTCTTCTCCAGATGCATAAGACCGAATGGGTTTATATATTTTGGTGTGGATGTCCCCTAGATGACTCACATTCAGATTTGTTCAAATGAGTTCATCTGGTCAAATAGGCGAGAAGCCAGGGCCATAACTATTTCCCTCCATAGTAATTCTTAAAACAATTTCTTGTCATGAACCATCGGGCCTATTTAGAGTATGTTTGGTATGGAGGGTCCTTCGGTGACTGGGTTTCAGATTTGTTCACATGGGGTCATTTTTAGGAAACTTTTAAGGAAAATCAGTTCTCTTCAACTCTTAAAATCTACCGTTTGAAATTACTAGATGGATGGATCTCATAGATTGGGATTCACGTTTGTTCAAATAGGGGCAGAGATTTAGAGATTTAACTCTCAACCACCTACCCTACCTGTATGTATGCTGTTTAATACTGGTATAATAATATATATATTCCTAATGATTTCTAAGCTTCCTAGGTGGGGGGGGGGGGGGGCGAACGGGATGGGGTTATGACCCGTTCTTTGATCAAAATTTTAAAAAGTTGGAAATTTCATGCCTGATACAACATTAGTTGTAGATTTGATTTTTCCACCAATAACAGTCTATATTTTTCTACTTTGGTTTGAACTTTTGGACCGAAGTGGCCACGCATTTTAACTTTATGGGGGTGTCAGGTTGGTAACTTCCAAGTTCGAGAGCTTGAAGTACCGGTACCAGTTGTAAAATTTCAGTCTGAGAGGGATGTACAAAAGGAATTTTGTGAACTTAGGACTGTGGTATGGTTGTCTTGTTTAAAAGGGTAAGGGGTTGGATATTTTGTCATTGGTGTGCAATTAAAAATTTCAAGGTGCAAGAAGAGCATTGCTCATCTGAGAACCTCCAGATATATCTCTGTTTATGACAATCACTGACTGTTGTATTCTTCAGATCCCAGTCTTTGCAGTCTTTACTGTCAGGAAAGCGACCCCACGGTCATTGTGTCTTGTTGTTTGAGACATATGATCTCTGCAGAGGTGTTGGATCCTCGTTTGACAAGACAACTGATGCTAGTTTTATGGATTTCAAGCTGCACTTATTATAGAACAGATTTTTAGTATTTGATTCTGTTGTGATGGTGACATTTCCTCGTTATGGTTATTGCATTTGATGCTGAATTTCATAGTGTGTTCAATTATTATGAAATTTATTTTAGGAAAGGTGGAGTGTAGCAGGAAGGGTCACAATGTAGTGTTTCTATCAAAGAATCCTATAGCCATCAAATATTAATTACACCCATTAAACAGGGGGTGGCTGGAAGACAGTCTATATTGGACTAAGCCGTCCCCTCCAATATACCACATACATTTGTGATTGTTTATCTTGTTCTTTCTATGTTATGTATTTATATGTGTATATTGGAAATAAATTATCCTATCCTATCCTATCCTATCCTATCCTAAGAATACCAATTCTAAACACTTAAAACTCTCTGAATTGACTTTAAATATTGTTTGAACTTAAATCACACCACATTCAGTACTCTAGCAACATAGTCTAGTCACAATTGTCTCTGGCGTAAAGGGGTGGTTTTTTGACGAGTCCTATGGGCCCAAACCGCCTAACATTTTAAGCTATGGTTTAGGCAAAAGGTGAACACTTTCACCTAGACTTTCTTTAACTCATTTTGTCTGGGTGTATTTAATATTTCTTCTGGGCCTCAAGAATGGACATCTTGTTTAACCCGTGTGCAAAAAATGACACTTTATCTGGCCTTGTTCATTCACACAGAAGGCATCTTCGTGTGTGATAAATATTTTATATCTGAATAAACTGTAATAGTGTTGCCAATGCTAAACCCCACCAGACGCGACCAGAAGCTGTCAGAAGTCAGAGGTACAACACAACAGCCCTGGAGATTCCTACATCGCCATGACAGGCCAACGCCTTGGACTCGCCAACGGTTATGCCTGAAACTGTGTAGGGCAAGGTTCTATGTTTAAAGATATAATACAACTTACCATACGAAGAAAAACAGTGTAACGTAATGTATTAGTATTCGGGTCGAAATATCTGATATTAGACAACACATACCGTATCAAATAACCATGATTGGGAAAGGCTGCCCTCTATGTTCATAAACACAAAATGTCCATTTGACCTAATCCGCCGGGGGGGGGGGGGGTGTAGTAAAAAAAATGCATGAAGGTATGTCGGGGTGGTGGGTGGCCCGAGACGCAAAAAACGCATTTTTTACACCCTCATGCAATTTGTGTTTTGTTTAACTAAAGACCTTTTGTGCCCTTATATGATATTTGTAAGAGTTTATAACATATTATAAGAATTTATAACTGCATAAACACCATATTTATGTTACTGGGACCTCATATGGGCATTAGGAGAGATGACATTAAGCTGTATGGCATGTTGCATTTGGGGCGGTGGGGTGAACAAATTCCTTCCCGACACCCTTCGGAAAGCTTCGAGAAATGTAAAACTGAAATATATAAACTTGTCTTGGTGTAACTAAAGCCAAGATCATTGTGTGCATGGAAAAAGAGCAACTGCCTCAACATTAATGTGACCATCAATGGCTAGAATATAACTGTCATCACACTGTTCATCAGTGCATCAAGCCAATCAGTGAAATATTTGCATGTCTATCAACTCATATGATCTATTACTCTCACAACACCTAAAATATCCAAGTCTGGCATAGTGACTGTTTGTCATTTATTATAAGAGAGGTTGCTCCAGTAGACTAACAAAAGTGTTAAAGATAGGCCTACGGGCGGCGTTGGCGGTGGGTATGCTGTTAAAATATTCACCTCCGTCAAAATGTTCTTATACCAATCATACATATGGCATAAACAGTATGTTATTGTCAATTATGTTTTCTTTGTTATGTAAACAAAAGCAAAAAACGTTACATTACTTGGCTTTTGTTTATATCCGGATATGGTAAACATAAAGAGCGTTATTTGTTACTGTTTTCCTGATATGGAAATAATAAAGAGCGTTTATATCATTTGTGTGTGATTAACCAATATAATTGCGCTGTGTTATGTAAACAGAAGCACAACTTCTGTAACACGAGCAGGCTCTTGTTTACGTACACCATCGTACGTCTTGACGACAATTGCAATACTATTTATGCGCTGATGATTATGTTTGGCATATGAACAAAACTATATATAATTTAATATTCCTTCTGTTGATGGCGATTTGAACAAATATGAATATTTCTGCAACGAACGTCATTGAATAATACGACTTCGAGGACAATGATTGCATACCTCCCATTCAAATATTGCGACATCTGTAATCAACACTGTGTACAAATCTTGGAGTAAAATCCGGAGTAGAAAATCCAAGCTGGCGGACATAAAAAGTCATGACAGGTACGTGATTCAAAATTACGCCTTTTCTACAAGTGTAACGGATTTTTCGAACAAGTTACCAATGCCGAATGCTTCAGATTACATCAGAGGACATTTATGCAACATTATTCCAGTGGATAAATTGTGGATATAGCTTTGGTGGAGTTGAATGTTTTTTAATTTTGAAGCGACAATGATGTCATTATTTCGATGTTTCTGTTGGATTCAAAGAATATGTGTTCCAATTATATACTCCAAAATGTGGGTAACCAATCACACTGGGCCACTCTACATGAAAAATGGATCACTGAGTGGTATTTTGAATTTTTTTTTACTTTTAGAGTAAAATGAAACATGACGGAGTAGGCACTGAAAATTTCAGTCAAAACTGGAATACAAAATGACGGAGTAGACTATAATATTCACACACTCGATGTATATGGGTTTGCGCATGTCGCGGGGACTTTTGTCTTTACTCATAACATTACTGTACTTTCTGGTCTATATTTAACATCATAGCTTTGTCCAATATACATACATGGATAACTGGCATCGTATTTGGATACATATACCGTGAATGGTCTCGATATTGCAATAGATTTGTATTTCATCACTGCACATGGTTGACTGGCGCGATATGGTCAAACAAAACAAATAGATTTATAACCAGATTTCCCGCAGTCGAAGCAATTATCTTCTTACCATCCACGCAAAATTTAAACGTGTTGGTGCTCACATTATCTTCGTTAAAGGTACTCAGATTTAGCACCCCTCAATTACTATTTATTTGGCTTCGGGGGTAAAACATATTTGATATAAGTCGAGGAACCCATCCACCAAAGCTCAGTGATCAGATATAGATTTTTTTTAATCTATTATTTTTCACCACCTGGAATATTTAGTGGCCCAGTAAAAGTCGATGAGAAGTCCAAATAGCGGATGAAGATGGATAACTCTAAAATCAAGTGGCTTTTTGCGTCAGATATTTGACAAACCGGCAAAATTTCATTGTAGAAAATGTTGATAAATAACAACTTTTGGACAATTTTATACTATATTGGACTGTGGTTAGCATTATTTTGGGCAATTAATCGATTCTGATAACTGAAGCGGCATTTCAAAACAATTGTTGTTGGAATATGATAATATGGGGACCATCGAATCTGATTGAGTAACTTTAAATGACTTTATTGTATGTATCAAGCCTTTTCTCAAACAATCCTGGATTGATAGAAGCAGCTTGCTTATCGACGGTTTTTTTCCACATAACACAATCATGAAGACCAAGGACTACAACGTTTATTTTCGCACTCACATGGCGTATTCTTGATTTCTCTCCAATGTACTTTGTGTGACCGAGAGGTTGACCCATATCTTGAATCTTCAGTTGTAAATCCCTGTGATCATTTTGCGCAGCAACTCCATCCTGAGTGTAAAGTTATGTTGAATCATAATATTTACAGGATTCTATATACGTATAAAAAATGTGATAAGGATGCTTATTAGAGCTCCTCATCTGCCATGATTTCACCAGAAATGAGGATCGACACTGATGAAGTTCAAATATGTATTTTTTTGTTTAAACATATTTTATTGTAATATAATATTACACAAGGGATCGGGACACAAGTTTTAACAACTTAAATCCGCCCCTCTCCCATATACATTTTAACAAATACAAAGTAGATGACGTATATGTATGCTCTACTCCATTGTCCTATTGCATCGGCTGTTTGCTCTGAGTCAACACTGAGTATGTAGACATGTTCAGAAGAGAAGTCCAGTGTCAGTTGGGTTAGAAAGGCAGAGTCAGAGCAGCATAAATCATATGATGCAGGAGAAATGAGGACTTTCAACTTCTTCAATGCAAACCTGTCGATTCAGGATAATTCTGGATGCTAGACATGATCATATAAGATGTTCTCTGGTTTCATTTCCAACTCCACATAGCTGACATGTTGATATGGCTGGATTCTTTGTGAATTTAGAAGCATTACTCCGAAGAACAGACGTCCCGGTTAAAAAGCTCGCTTTTATAGATGATTTTCTGATGTGTTGATTGTTCCGAACGGATGTCCAGATGTGCTGAGAAGAACCGATCTTAACTAACGACGGGTTGAGATATCTAAGCGATGACTTATTACTAATCTCTTCTGATAGTAGCTCATCCCAGCAGTACTTTATATCCACAAGACTCTTCCATAGCTCTTTTTTTCGTGGGTGATTCTAACAGGTTAAATTATGATGATAGATTGTACCTCAAGAGCAGTCTTCGTATCATTACAAACCAGCTATCATTATCCAGAGACTTCATTGCAAGCTGTCTCTTGGCTCTCTCTCTCTCTTTCTCTCCCTCAATAGAAGAATCCCGCGTTGTTATTCTCCCAAACATACCTAGCCTTTGTTTATCAATGTAAGCTTCAATTGGATGTTGTCCCGACATACAATATACTGCTGCTGAAGATGTTCTTGGTGGGAGAGACTGTATCTGTTTCTATGTTGAAATACTTGTAATCTTTCTAACTACTGCGTTGTGATGTATGTCGCCTTCAAACCATGTAAAATTATAGGTAGGACATACCTATTCCAGAGAAGTGAGGAATCAAGCCATTTCTTCCATGCATACTATAGCTCCATTAAAGCAAACAGTGTTCTTTTTCCTCTATGAATTCTCTCACCCACATTCCTCTTGTTCGTCCTGCTGATTCCAACATGAATAACAGACTCAGTTATTGGAATATCCTTACCTTCGAATTGGATGGTAAACGTGGTGTTATTTTTCGATGGTCGATAAGAAATGAGGGCGCTTTTACTTGGATTGGTGTTGCATCTTTCATTGTGAGAGTAATCTTCAACCTCGTGTAGCATCGTTAAACCGCAAGAATTTACTGTATTCAACTCTCAAGAATATCTTCACGACGTCGCTATACCGCATTCTCACGGTGTTCTCCGTTGATAGGAACTGAAATACGTCCATGAATATAGGTGGAATGCTATATTTTTCACAGGAAAATATCCCTCTGAAACGAGTTTGTGAAATAAGCCCAGTTTTTCAGTTGACCAACGGCAATTAGTTTCTCAATAACAGCTGGCAATTGTGACGTTATTTCTTCCAGAAGATCCTCTTCATTTTGAGATCGTGGTGAAACATCTGGTGGAACAGAATCGGTATGACTGGAAGGTTCGTCTCTTAAGGGGGACACGCACGTTTTGCATAAATCCAGCCAAAACTGACAAGGGATTTCAACAAAGAATTTCTCTGGATCTATCTGGCGAAAAATCTTGAATTTCACGTATCGTTATCTTCATTGTATATATAATCTGTATTAAGAGACGTAAAAAACAATGGATTTTTATACATTTGAGAGGTTGAAATTATTATTAACTTTTTTGTCCCTTTCGGTATCAAGAACTGCTAGAATAAGCAATAATTTCACACAGAATCCAAGCACCAAATAGCTTATTGTCGTGGCTCCATGAGAGGAGGCTTCATTTATATCATCATTTTGAGTTAGATTTTTAATTGCATTATATAGCATCATACCCCCATATATTATAATGAAGATTAAAGGAGTCACAAATATTCCAACCCAGTGAAAACAAATGTTGATATGCAGTGTGGTCAGGGATGTGGCTAGAGGGTCTCCGCTGGGGGTGTCCACCTTGGGAATTTCCAACTGCACCCCCCCCACCTTGAGTCGGAATCACACCAACACAACTTTTTGCATAATTCCATTTGCACCCCCCCCCCCTTGAGTCGGAATCACACCAACACAACTTTTTGCATAATTCCATTTGCACCCCCCCCCCCTTTCGCTTGAGTCGGAATCGCACCAACACAACTTTTGGCATAATTCCATTTGCACCCCCCCTTCAGGGCCCTTGTACCTCATGCTCAGGCCTAATTGTCCTATATATTCATAAGCCATGCTTCTATTTTCCCAGTATGAGAACATTAAGATATTTTTTTAACCTGAAAATTGCCCCCAAAAAAACAACTAGTGATCTAATTCCAGACAAATGCACACAGCTACCGACAACAGACCAGGAAACACCGGGCCGACCATGGTTGTTCGGCCCGGTGTGAGAAAAATTTGAAAACTATACAAGAAAATCGCAAATCCTAGCATCTAGTAGACTGGCCTCAACTGAAGCTTTCCTAGTGTTGGAAATTTCAAACCTCATGCTCCCCCTCAGGTCAGGGGGGGGGGGGTGAAAAAAATTATTCCGGCACGTATGCCGGGGTGGGTGGGTGGTCAAAGCCACCAACAAGCAATTTTTTCCGCAACTAAAAAAAAAAAATCCTGCTTGTTTTTATTGTTTTGGCAATGTGTTGGGCTTCAAAACCACTTTGAATCAGTTTGAATGAAAGAAATAATGTAATTCTAACTGGTAAACTGACTGCAGGCAGTTATCGTGTTGTATTTTGTTGCAAATTTTGAAATCCAAGATGGCCGCTGGCAGCCATGTTTTTTTGGCCGAATGACCTCAAAATTACTCATTCCTATTTACATGTCCATGTTAACATCCATGATAAATGGTATGCACAGAAATTCATATACAGCTGTTTACAGTGAATTTCCCCCCGCAAATCTCTGTTTTAGTGTTAAAAGGGGGGTGGGTGTCAAAAAATGGTCGGAAAAAACTGCCGAAAACGGAAAAAAATTTGGCGGTGGGGGTGGGTGGGTACAAAAAATGATCGAAAGGGAAAAAATGCCATACGTGCCTGAATTTTTTTTCCGACCCCCCCCCCTGCTCAGGTTGGAAAATTCTTCAACTGATGACCATTTATGTCTACAAGTTTGACCAAATGTAGTAAAATATTGTTTTGCTAAACTAATTAGCAGTTTTGTATTGGCCATGTGGATGGGGCAATGACACACCAGGCCGACCATGGTTCGGCCCGGTGTGCGAAAATTTTGAAATCTGAACAAGAAAATCGCAAAATCCTAACATCTAGACTAGCCTCAAGCCTTCCTACTGTTGGAAATTTCAAACCCTACACCCCCACTTAGGTTGGAAAATTTCCAACTGGTGACAATTCCAATGACAATGTTGACCAATTGTATGACAATATTGTTTTCTTAAATTAACTAGAAGTTTTTGACTGGCCACGGGGGAGGGACCAGGACACAAGCTTTCCAAGTGTTGGAAATTTCCAACCTATCGCCTCCTTAAGGTTGGAAAATTTCCAACTGATGACCATTTCTGTCAAAATTTTTGACCAAAAATAGGAACATATGCAAATATTGTTCGAAAAACAATAAATTCCCCCCAATAAATTGTTTTTACCTGAAATTAGGAATTTCCAACTATTGAAAATATAGCTCTCTGCTGGGGGGGGGGGTGAGACACCCCCACACCCCCCTCTAGCCACATCCCTGAGTGTGGTTCACTCAATCAGGGAGCAATCAACTGGATTTAGGCCACCGTGTTAAGAGGTATGGTGTCAGCTTAACTTGGTAATGAACCCATGAACCACAACTCATCTCAGCCCAATTTTGATCAACAGGCTTGACATGAAAATTCTCAAATATAGAACATTATTTGTAGGTAGTTGCCTTTCTAAATGAAAATAATCCTTTAATTCCACACATCAAGAACAATTAAGTCTCCTCTCATGATCTTCAGATGTAATATCATGGATATATGAACTGAACTTTTGAAAAAAAAATCTATTTTACAGAAGTTCTTGTTATCTAAAAATAGTAAAATTTTAAATATTGTTCATGGCATAAATATAAAGTAAACGAGGTTATAATACCCAATAGTTCAGGAAATATTGGTCGACCTCTGCGCACCCCCTCCCAGGACTCAACTTCACCCCACTAATTTTCTTTCTTAATGTCTCCTCTAATTTTTTTCGCTTGTTAACAAGAAAAACAAGTGGCCGCAGAGACTCCAGACAAGATGGCGTACATCATGGAGGCCATTTTGTTTTATATGCACCAGGTCTTTTTGATCGCCGTTATAGTAAAGATGATGTCACGTGCGGTCTCGTTTTCCGTTCGATTCGTTATGGTAATATACAACCCTTACAAATTAGCCAAAAATGTGACACAAAAATCCAATATGGCGGCCAAGATGGCCGCTGAAATGTGAAAATTTTCTATATTTCCGACATTTCACCACATTTCGTTTGTCTTTGTGGGAAAATATTGGCATCTGGACGCGATTTTATACTTTTATCGTCTAGAAGAGTCATTGGCGAACACACGGGGACCATAATATACATTCCTTGCTGAATATTTTTGTCCGATATCACGTTTTCCCAAATGCCGTTATAATCCGATCAAAGCCGAATCGACGCTAATAACGCAATGTCTGTTTCGAATCAATGAATATTATTGCTATCATAACAAAACCCATGCATATATATGTGCAGGAGATACTCGAGCTAGGATTCCTCTTATACCTGAGTTGAGGAATATTTACCCAAATCCAAGATGGCGACCAAAATGGCCACCAGAAATAGAAAATCGCCGAAAATCGCTGATTTTAACATCAGTGAGTGTTATTATCACGACAACCCCACACCTGCTTAGTGCTTACTATTGTGAGTTGGGAACACTGAGGCGAAGAACTGTTCTTATATTACATCCAAATAAAAGTCCCCCAAATCCAAAATGGCGCCCACAATGGCGGACAGATTTTGAAAAATCACCGAAATTCCCTCATTTTCACATCATTGGGCATTATTGTCGAGACAACCCCACAGATGCTGACAGTTAAGTTGGAAATACTGAGGTGAAGTAATTACCTTGCATCTGATGAAGGAAATTGTTTTCCAAATTGAAGATGGCGGCCAAAATGGCGACCGAAATTTGAAAAAAAGCTTACATTCCTTTACTTTCTTACTATGGGCATTATTGTTGCCCGAATTCTACCAAAATTACATATTCATATGGAACATTGATATGAAGTATTCATTTGAGTTTGACCATCTCTCACAGTCAAGATGGCGGCCAAACTGTCGGCCAGAGATTGAAAAGAAGTCGGAATTGTCACATACTAATTTCAACTTTTTGTCATAATATCAATATGTATGGATTGGACGAAACGGTACATAAGCCATCTATTAGTTCCAACATAGGTCGTAGCCTTCTGGAAGGATGAAAACCTACAATAATCGCGATGTGGCATTTTGAAATCCATTCTCCACTAAACGCCCATAATGGCCGTAACCGTATATGGGTGCGCCGAATAGTCATATTATGACTTCCAAGAATAAAAACAACAGTACCTGAGCTTATTCTGATTTGCCACATTCAGCATTACCTGGACCAGCATCCGTCTCTTCGTCACACTAATCCATCTCGCTCACACCAACATAGTTTTCTACACTTCTTGGTAGAAGGGTTCCACCAATCGGAATGTTTCAAACAACACATATGCCGGTGTCAAGCTCACATGTTAGTTTAAACATATTTATTTGTCTAATTTCAATAACACATATAGGAAATGATACATACATTTTTATAGACAATGGGATTGGAGGACAAGTGCTGACTCACATATGAGTACCTCATCTCCAATTTGCTATTACACTGAAAAACAAATCAAGAATAATGGCATTGCAACATGACTACCAAAGGCAAGTTGAACTTATATACATGTACATATCACCGGTCGTTTCCCTCCCCCGAGTCAGTCTTGTGTTTATATATGAATTACTTGAAAGTCATCTTTGTTTGAGTCATTTGCTGGTTTGTATATGTATTTGCTAGACTTAGTCAATGGAATCTAGTTTTGTCTCACGGATGAATGATTGTACAGCTAAGAAAAAAAATTCATTGTCGCAATCAGGTAGAGCAGGGTCTCCAAATAGCTGAATTTTTAGTGAGTAAATATTATAAGGAAGTAATTTATTCAATAGGCGAATCCTTGGGATCGAATGTAGGTAACAATCAAAGAAATAATGGAAGGCATTTTCTTTTCCACATGAGCAGTCTTTGCAACTTGCAATGTAATTTTGAATCTTATCTGATAGGAGGTTGCTACATTCACATCGTAATCTGCAGTGATATATATTTTCAGTCCGCTTTCCTACATTGTAATATTTGGGGGGTTTGGGTATTTCAGGTTTAAATGTGTTTAGATAACATTGTAGGTTAAGATCTCGAGTCTTAATTTTGGTTGCATTCCAATTTTTTTACACACGTGGGCATGAATGTTGACTCCATTCTTTTTGTATTAGGTTTAAAATGTATAAAGTTTTATGCAAATCTAGTATCGTGGTCGCTTATATCTGAGAATTTTGGGGGAAGTAAGTCAACTAAATATTTGGGCACTTTGTGATTGACAATGTTATGAAAAAGTGAAAGTCTTTTTGTTTGTCTTCTTTCTGAAAGTGTTTCCCAACCCATTTCGGTTAGTATTCGTTTGCGGGATACAGATCTCGTACAGCCACTTATAATGCGTGCGGCTTCATTTTCTACATCATCTAGTTGTTTGAGTAACGTGTCTGGTGCTCCTGCCCAGACACTACTAGCATATTCCATGATTGGGCGTACGTGTGACAAATAGAGGATTTCAAGAGTTTTGCGGTTTTAAAGATACTTGAGTCTTCGTAGTTGGGATAATTTAGCATAAGCTCTGGTACATACATTTTCTATATAACTGTCCCATGTTAAGTCGTCATCTATTTCCATGCCTAGAGGCTTGTGCTGTTTAGAGTAATCAAGTCTCAATCCATCAAAGGTTATGAGCGGTCTCTCAAGGTTTTGAGAACTTGTGAAAAATAGTAATTTTGTCTTAGAATTATTAAATTTAACTATCCATGTGTCCGCCCACTTTCTTATTTTCTCCATGTCGTTATTTACACTATGTTCAAGGCATTGTATGTCCGTATCAGATTTTATGAGGCATGTGTCATCGGCGTATAGTCTGATTTGTGATTCAATGTTGTCAGCAATATCGTTTATATAGATTAAAAATAGCAGGGACCGACTACGGACCCCTGCTGTTACTGGCGAATATTTAGAAAAGCTAGAATTTATTTGCACCCTTTGCTTCGGCCCGTCAAGATAATTTGTGAACCATTTATGCAAGTTGTCTGTTATTCCATAGTGTTTTAATTTGAGTAGGAGACCTTGGTGCCATACTTTGTCAAACGCTTTCGAGATGTCACATAAAACAGCACACGTGCTTTGTTCATTGTCTACAGCGTGGTGTATTCTATGAAAAATTTCAACAAGTTGAAGTTCGGTACTGTGGCCTGGTATAAAACCCGATTGGTATTTATATAATAAGTTGTTTATATTTAAATATTAAAGACTTTGTTGAATACCACTTTTTCTAATATTTTACCAATACAGCTTATTCGTGAGATGGGGCGATAGTTATTTGGATCACGGCGGTTACCATTTTTAAATATTGGTATTATGTTTGCTCTTTTCCATGCCACAGGGAAACAACAGCTCTTAAAAGATTTATAAAAAATATAATATAAGGGTTTACTGATGGAGCTGCATGTTTCCCTGAGCAATTTATTGTTTATCCCATCAGGACCGTTTGCCTTCTTAACAGGAAGGCATTTTAGAATGTCAAATATTTCTTTCTCATTTGTTTTAATTTCTTTTAAAAACTCATTGGTTCTATCTGCAAAGATCGGGGGCTCCATTTTATTAGTTTCTAGTGTGCCATGTTTAGTGAATATCTCATTGAGGAGTTCTGCCTTTTGAATCTCATCTTCAATATTCGTAATACCTGATTTCAGTTTAGGAATTTTGTATTGTCGGTCGAAAAATTGTTGAGAAGTTGTTTTACAGTGTGCCAGAATTGTTTTGGTTTAGTATTCACACTTAAAATTTCGTCTAGATCACTCATGTATCTTTCCTTTGCTGCTTTTTTAAATTGATAACTTTGTTTCGAACACACTTATATTTGTTCCAATCAGACTCCATATTTCTACGAACTGCCAGTTTTTTCAGTCGGTCGCGTTTTCGGATATGTTTTCTGATGATACCGTCAAACCAGGGTTTATCACGGTTTCGGATTGTTATCTCATGGTATGGGATGTGTTTTTTGGAGACCTCTAAGAAGGTTTCAGTGAATTTGTCAACCATTTTATCTATATGCGTCGAGTCTGCTTCGGTATGTAACATTTGTTTCCAGTCGATATTGGAGAGTTCCAAGTTTAATCTCTCATAGTTGCCCTATGAATAATTCCAAACCGAACGTTTGTAGGATTTTGGTTTATATATTGGGACACACACTTCAACCGACGTTGCAAGGTGGTCTGATACTCCGAGATCATAAGTAGAGGGTTTCATTGATTTAATGATAACACTTATTATGATCGAGTCTAATAAAGTTTCCGAGTTTCCTGCTATTCTAGTTGGTCCGCTTATGACATTTTTGAGAGTAAATTTTGTCATGATTGACTGAAGAGGACCTGATCTTTTCAGCAAATCGCAGTTTAAATCGCCTACTATCACCAGCGAAGAATTTATGGACAAGGCACGTTCGCTCACATGTTTGTCTCGAAAGCTGGGAATTCTTATCCTTATTCTTGGCGAGCTTCATTCGTGGTAGCTATGGTATAATTCAGATGTTACATATAGGGGATCTGAGCGTCATCTTGCGTGATAAACTAGAAAGGTATGCGGTCAATGCGTATACTAGCTTTCAGAAGGACCTCTCTATCTGCGTATTTTTCAGATTTGGTTACCTAATGGGGATAACAAAATGTACACCTGGTGATCTTCCCATCCAGCCACTTCTCAATATATGGTTCATCAATTCACATATTCACGTACTGACGTACCCGGACAACTTCTGTATATGGCTTCGAACGTTGAAAGCCTAACATTTGACGGATGCCGTTCTGCTAAGGCGTAGAAGACCATAATGCATAATATACCCACACTTCTTGACCATGGTCACAAGAACAGTCCTGGTGGCGTCCAGCATTCGTCTCACCATACATACCCAAGCAGATAATTTTAGATTCAGACATGATCTCACGTGGCTTTGCTTTCCTTGTATGCTAAGAGTGTATCTTCCCATCCGTTTGGAAGCCATTCTTAATCAACTGGACCAGGCGTGTACCATTGGCTACTACTATATAAGCCCCATCCAGACTGGGATGTAGTCTTAAAGACGATGCCTTTGATAGTTGGTGGATATGTCATACTCATGCTGGGTGGTGGTCGGTATGGTTCAAGAAAGTACAATGCCATCAACACAAGGGTGAAATGTTCAACGCGAAGAACAACTAGAGGAATGTTACTTTGATGAGATCTTGCATTCAGTTTAACCTACGTTGGGTAGACCAAGTGATTTCTTGGTAACATCACCATTCCGACCATTGTCCTGCATGAGACATATTAACAACTATATTCTAAAGTTATATAGTACTAGCAGATTAGCCCGCCACTGGCGGGATTGGTCCCATGGCTTTGGTCGATCAATTATTTTTTGTTTTTCAAGGTAACCCCGTACAGGCATATCATATAACCCGACAAAAATATTCCCCGCCCCGAGTTGACCATACATAACAAATTTCACGTCGATGTCACCGCTGACGACCGAGATATCGCCTAAGGTCATTTGTGGGTACCCGTTTCAAGGTCAAGGTCACCTCAGGCGGACAAACTGACCCGACGAAAATCTCCCTCGTCCCTTGGAAGCCCTAAGTACGAAATTAGATATCCCCAGTTTCCAAAAGCAAAAGATATCAGGTAGAACTGGTCAAATATGGACCCTAGTGCCCAATATGTAGCTCAGAAAACACTCACAGGGTCCTAAAATTTATTAACATAGGATTTCCCATTCAAATCGATTTATGTCGATAAAAGTCTTATTTTTCAAAATTGAAAGCTGAAACTTCGTGTGTCTGCGTGTAATACTTATATATTCTTAAAATGACAGAGTTCAACACGTAATTATGTTTTAGATGGAAGAAATTAAATTTTTTCGACGCTAAATTTTAACATAGGATTTCCCATTCAAATCGATTTATGTCGATAAAACTCTTATTTTTCAAAATTTTAAGCTGAGACTTCGTGTGTCTTCGTGTAATACTTATATATTCTTAAAATGACAGAGTCCAACACGTAATTATGTTTTAGATGGAAGAAATTAAATTTTTTCGATGCTAAATTTAGAGCGATAACGTTGCGTTGATATTGTAAACAAACGCTCTTTAATAGCGACGCGTCATTAACAAACGCTCATTAATTATCACGCGATTAACCCATCAATCCCCATTGCGGTGGCAGTTGAAGGGCGAAGGAGTGGTCGCACGGGCTCGCGAATGGTCCGATGACACAACCAGTGGTATTTTACCCTTAGATAGGAAGTTTGGGCCCAATCGGTGGAGCCGTTTTCGAGTCTATAAAGGACACACATATATATATACGGAGTTCTCAAAGCTATATGTTCATAAAGGTCACGTTCACCAACGTCCACATCCATTGCCGTCGAGACTATACATTGATCTTTAAACACACAGTGAAATAAATGCACCACTGTTCCTGACATTTTCTTGAATAATACCGCCCACATACTGACACTAACCATGGGAGAGGATAACAACAACGCATACCTTCATTCTACAAAGACATTATCCTTTATCCCATCCGACTGTTCTGTGGAGGCTAGGATAGTATTATCCAGACACAATTATACGTCTGGTCAAGTTAATTCAAAACGGCCTTGAAACGGATGTGGAAATACAATCTTACCACACCAAAAACACCAACACGCATGCCATTATATATCTGAAACATGCACCTGATGTAGGTGTGTATACCGTGGCCCATTTCATTCCCACTGTCATTGCGCATGCCCACAAACTAGCACCGCGAGTATTGTTCTTCTCTGCTGGGAGCAATTCGACGAGACGACTGCGGGACGTCACACAGTTTGCTAAGGATCATGGTCAAGAAGTGTGGGTAGTCGGTACATTATGGTCTTCTCCTTAGCAGATAGGCATCTGTCCAAGGGAATGAGACAGCTAGCAACCTTCGAAACACTGCCGACGTTGTCCACGTATGCCAACACGTTCGCTAAGTTTGTGAGTTGAACCATCTATTGTGACTAGTTAACTGGGAAGTTCGCCAGGTGTACATGTCGTTATCCCCATGGGGTATGAGAAAGACATACATTGAGATGACCTTCTGTAAGCTTGTATAGCTCGACCATATGCCTTTCTTGTTCAAGATGACGCACACATCCCATATTTAGCAAGTATTTAAAATCTTAAGCTAGACACCGGAAAATTAATTGTTTGAAACATTATGATTAGAGGGACCCTTCTCCCAGGAAGTGTTGAACACTTTGTCGGTGTGAGCGACCTAGATTTATCAGGCAAAGAAATGGAAACTGGTCCAGATCATTATTGACGTGGCAAATCAGAATATGTTATCAGGTAATTGTTCTAATATGGCTATTCGGCGCACCTACGATTCCGGCCATTATCGGCGCTAAGTGTCGAATGGGTTTCGAAATGCCACATCGCGATATTAATTGTGGGTTTTCGTAATTCCAGAAGGATACGAGCAATGTTATGCGTTTTGATACGTATTAAGTTGAACTAATATATGGTTTGTGTATAGTTTCGTCCATACATATCGATATTATGACAAAAAGTTGAAATTTGTATGTGAAATTATCGATTTCTTTTCAATTTCTGGCCTCAAGTTTAGCTGCCATCTTGACCTTGAATATCAATTGCCAAACTCAAATGAATACTTCATATCAATATTACATATCAACGTGTAATGGTGGGTAGAATTCCGAAACAATAACGCCCATCGTAAGAAAGTAAAGGAATGTAGGCGTGTTTTCAAATATCGGTCGCCATTTTGGCCGCCATCTTAGATTTGGAAAACCATCTCTTGCGTGGGATGTAAGGTAATTACTTCACTACAGTATTTCCAACTCAACTGTAAGCATGGGTGGAGTTGTGTCGACAATAATGCCCAATGATGTGAAGATTTTCGGTGATTTTTAAAAATCTGTCCGCCATTTTGGGCGCCATTTTGGGCGCCATTTTGGATTTGGGGACTTTTATTTGGATGCAATATAAGGACAGTTCTTCGAATCAGTGTTCCCAACTCACAATAGTAAGCAGGCGTGGAGTTGTCGGGACAATAACGCTGATGTTAAAATTAGCGATTTTCGGCGATTTTTCAATTTCTGGTGGCCATTTTGGCCGCCATCATGGATTTGGATAAATATTCACCAACTCAGGTAAAAGAAGAATCCTAGCCCGGGCATCTCCTGCACATATATAATCATGGCTGGATTAATAATAGCAATAACACTCAATGATTCGAAACAGACATTGCGTTGTTAGCGTCGTTTCGGCTTTGACAGGATTATACCGGCATTTGGGAAAACGTGATATCTGACAAAAATATCCGGCAAGGAATGTATATTATGGTCCCCGTGTATTCATCAATGACTCTTCTAGACGATAAATGTATAAAATCGCGTCAAGATGCCAATATTTTCCCACAGAGACAAACGAAAGGTGGTGAAATGTCCGACTAATAGCAAATTTTCACATTTCGGCTTCGGCGGCCATCTTGGCCGCCATATTGGATTTTTGTGTCGGATTTTTGGCTAATTTGTAAGGGTTGTATATTACCATAACGAATCGAACGGAAAACAAGACCGCACGTGACATCATCTTTACTATAACGGCGATCAAAGAGACCTGGTGCATATACAAAAAATGGCCTCCATGATGGACGCCATCTTGTCTGGAGTCTCTGCGGCCATTTTTTTTTCTTGTTAACAAGCGACATTAAGAAAGAAAATTAGTGGGGTGAAGTTGAGTCCTGGGGGGGGGGGGTGCAGAGGTTGACCAATATCTCCTGGACTACAATGTGTGATGGTTCTTAAATAATTTGTTACAATAATCATTTGTACCAAATTTTACAAAGAAATTCCTGATGATTTTGAGAAAATCCATGTTCAAATACCAGGAAATTTAGGCAAAACGTATGTCCGATCCTTAACATCCATATATGGGCTCATGGTGTGTGGTTTTCGGTGTTGATAACCTGAGTCGTTTTGGGCTGGAGTTAAAGCTTCCTCAACGTCAATGGACAAGTTCCCAATACCAAGGTCCTCATCAGCTTCCTGATTTTTTGCGAAAACCCTATGCCAATGCATTCTCTTATACATGCGAGTCGCCAATAGGGCGCCTCGCACATATAAGAGAATGCATTGGTCTAACAATATTTACCTTGATCGTATAAGCCAGTGCATTCTCTTATATATGCGAGGCTTACTATGTGAGACTCGCATATATATAATAGAATGCACTGGCACATGGTATTTAATGCTGCATCAGCGCAACCCCCGTCACGAAAGGGTTAACATTAATAGCAAACGTTCCGCCCATGTGAGTTTCTGGGGTGACCCCACGCTGTGTTGCAGATTACACTTCGGGGATTACGTTGAAATTGCTGCTTGCGAATATTGCACAGCTGAGCATTTATGTTGTTGTTTTTCTACCTTTGCCCCTCGACAGAGTATGCCCTCTTAATATCGCGCGTGCCCGAAGGACAATTCTCCTGCTTTGCTTATCGCTTTGAATTTCAATAGACACTAAATAGCTATACGCACATAACAAATCGGTTGAATTTGCATATATATATAATATTAAACAGCCCTAGAAAAAAAGCCAGTGTACGTGTGACCCATACACACGTTTAGCATGATCACAACATCATGTCTTTCCTATATATATGAACAATATGCGACACATCAGTCCATATATGGATTGATTTGTCGGATAGAAATTGTCAGTTTCGGAAAACAGTTATCCATTTTGAAGCGGATTATACTTTTAACTGGACCGGTTAAACATTCAATAAAACAGCATAAACACGTATATTATAAGGTATATATATTTATCACATAATTAGCCCCTAAGGGTACGTTCATACACTGGCAAGTTTGCACGGTATGGTTTGCAGGCATTTTGTCGTAGAAAACGATATGGTGCCATAATATGAATGGAAAAAAGCACATGAAGTGCATCTGTACCATCGCTAACTACATGCGAAGTAAAATCTCTGTAGTGCCACTAGTAAAAATGCTCCTGGAATTTGCTTGTAAAAATCATGCAATTATCTGGCAAAAATTAATAATACAGGTATTTGAAGGCAAATTCCAGTAGTACTGTTACAAGTGGAACAAGAAAAATGGTACTTCTCATGTCTTTCGCTCAAGTAAAGATGCATGTTATGTGCACGTTTCCATTCATATTCTGGCACCATGTGGTTTTCTATGAAGAAATGCCCGCAAAAACATACCGTGCGGCGGATTCATCTGAGAGAAAATGGAAAGCTATATTCTAAATATTATGTGCAACATGCGGGATCGCGACTAGTTTCTTTTAACACCTTCATGCACTGTTAGACCAATGCACAACAGATTTGGATACCGGTTGGGTTGACGCATCAACAGCATCAAACCCACCGATATCCCAAGCTGCTGTAGACCAAGAAGACTTAATTGGTCCACCAATACGTTGGTGCAAGTGTTGATGACAGTGATAGCTAAGGATTCTAACGTGGACATTAACCCTTTACCCAACAGAAGGGCCCTGTGCCAATGCATTCTCTTATATATGCGAGTCGACCATAGGTCGCCTCGCATATATAAGAGAATGCATTGGCTTAACACATTAACAATTATAAAATTGTTAAAGAATGTAAGAAAAAATGGTAAAAAGTGTTAAAAAAAGATTTTTTTTAGGCCAATGCATTCTCTTATATATGCGAGGCGACCTATGGTCGACTCGCATATATAAGAGAATGCATTGGCACAGGGCTAACTGTAACCATCACAATGTGGTCAATGAGCCGGTTCCAATGATATCCATATTTGTATGGTTTTATTGAGACAGACCGAAGATATTTTAGGCTGTTGAAGCTTTATTTGGCCGGTTTTGGCCGGTTTGTTGGGTAAAGGGTTAATGATACAATGCTACAGAGGCAGTGTTAAGGGTGGAAAATGTGGAATTCATTGAATGGAAAGTCTACAGAGGGTTTTACTGGGTATTCCGTGCATAGAGTTCATGTGAGACATGCGGATAATTAAGCTCTGATGAGGACTAATGTGTTAAATGTTTGCTCTGTGTTGAGATAATCATTGTTCTAATAATTATTTGAAAGCAACAATTGTATTACACATTAATGTTCGTGCACTGAAAAAAGTCAGGGTTTCCAAAAATACCCCTCCCCAGGGGCCTATACTATAGAATACAATTTTTGTAATAGCAGGCTTATTTGAGCCATACAGAAGGTGTCGAGTACTATAGACCACTGTAATCTAACAGCGAACGCGATTTCTTGTCAATCACAAAAAGACGGCAAATCGAGTACTATCGGCCACCGTTCGTTAAACGCACATCAGTAGTATTGGCTGGCACTCTGGCCCACCCCCATCGCTCGGGGACACTCTGGCCCATGGGCCAGAGTGTCACCGAGCGAGGGGTGGGCCAGAGTGCCAGCCAGCGATGGGGGTGGTCCAGAGTGTCAGGTCCCAGAAACCGCGACCTGGCACTCTGGCCCATGGGCCAGAGTGTCCCCGAGCGAGGAATGGGCCAGAGTGCCAGCCAGCGAGGGGTGGGCCAGAGTGCCAGCCAGCTAGGGGTGGGTCAGAGTGACAGGTCCCAGGGTAGGATTCATCGGGCGCTCCCCTTCGCTGTACACATTGAAATTAGAATAATACCGAGAAAAAATAGATGTGTTGGTAAATTGTGCTACTTTACCAGTGCATTTTTTAACAAAAGCGAAAGTCTTCGAATAAATTCGAAGACGCTAGCATTGTAAAATGTACTCGTAGAAGTTACCTTTCAGTGAAATATGTTATGAGATAATGGTAAAATGGTACAGATAAAATTTTCCCGAGTCAAATTGCTGTTTTATTCATAGAAATATGATGTTTTTGACAAAAAAAGAAACACATCTGATTTGACGTTCGGAGAAATTTGGTAGAAAAACGCATGACGTCGTCAACGAGGCCCGCGCATCCCATATATTTTATCCTCGAAGATGTTAACGTTATTAGATGCGTAAATTGTAACGTTAGCGTTATTTTGAAACATGGATCCAGTGACGGAATTTCTCAAGACTATTGATGTACAGTACGACCATGTTCCTGCAACAACGCAAATGTCGACTCCACTGTATGCAGGGAATGTGACGCCACGGGTAGAGCAGCAACAGGTACCAATGGTGTATCCGCGAACGGATCAACAACCAGTGTATACACCGCCGGTGAAAACACAACAAATGACTCAACCTGTTATATACCAAGTTATCAACAGTTCACAATGGGAAGAACAGACAAAATTGTTACGGAATATTTGGCAGGAAATGAAGGATTTGCGAAAGCAATTAACACAAAAACCGGCTGAATATACAATCAACTTGAAACCTCACACGATTGACATACCAATTGAGGTACATGGTTTCCAGAAAGAACCTACGAAGCGATCAACATTTGGATCACTCGGGAAAGATTTAATAGTGATGAAGAAACAAAAGAAATGATTTTTATATTATTTTAAACGGTCCTTTTCAGGGCCACCTAAAATTCACGAAAGATACGCTCTGTATTATTATGCTATATGATGATCGTATTATAGATATGAAGGGTGGTAGTGGGTTTTTTTTATTGTTAGGAAAGTTTTCTTTGATAAATTATGTGGACATTTTCTCCAAGTTCATGATGAATGATTTTGGTTTGGAGAAATTATGTGAACATTCTCTCCAAGTTCAGGAAGAATGAACAAATCCTACAGTAGCAATTTCAGAGTGTATCTTTTCAAACATTTGTGAGGCCCCGAAAAGGGCCGTTTTGGATGGTTTCAAAATAAACCGCACGATGTGTTTGGGTTTGTATACAGCTGAAAGTGGTCTTGGGAACGTCGCAACCAAATGGCACAATTGCACGGCTGGCCTGTCTGTATCCCCCAGAGCGGCAAGAATTCGTAAACTCTATGCCCTGAGAAGATTATGATAGACCGCTGTAGTAATGTAGCCGCTAGTCGCACCATCAATCTTGATGTCCCCAGCAATCTGGTGTGGCGGAACCACCGTGGTGGCAATCCAAAGACCCGATCTCTGTTGTCCGTCATCAGCATAACGGTGTACCTGTAGATATCAAAGAAGTTATCTACAGTACCCGTTTCTGCTAAACTCAAAGCCTTCCATATCATCTGTGCTTCATCCCCAAACACACCTCTCACCAGCATCCCATCCTCCAAATAGCTCCGATACAGATCTCGGTAATCCATTTCGGTATGAATGAAGAATGGGGATATCTGTTTTTTTTTATTGAAAACGACGTCATGCGTTTTTCTACAAATTTTCCCCGAACGTCAAATCAGCTGTGTTTCTTTTTTGTCAAAAAACATCATATTTCTATGAATAAAACACCGATTTGACTCGGGAAAATTTTATCTGTACCATTTTACCATTATCTCATAACATATTTCACTGAAAGGTAACTTCTACGAGTACATTTTACAACGCTAGTGTCTTCGAATTTATTCGAAAACTTTCGCTTTTGTTAAAATATGCACTGGTAAAGTAGCACAATTTACCAACACATCTATTTTTCTCGGTATTATTCTAAGTTCAATGTGTACAGCCCTTCGCTTACCATACTGGCATTAGAATCCGAGAAAAAAATCGATACATTGGTAAATTGTGCTCTTTTCTGTCAAAAACCCTTCGAAGCGCTCACCTTACTCTTTGGAATCTAACACAACCTCTGGACCGATGAATCCGACCCTGGGTTGTCACTCTGGCCCACCCCTCGCTGACTGTCACTCTGGCCCATGGGTCAGAGTGACAACCCAGGTTATGGGACCTGTCACTGACACACCCACGTCGCTCGAGGTATTCCGACAAAAAAGAAACACACTTGAATTGACGTTCGGAGAGATTTGGTGAAATACGCAATGACGTCGTCGGCGGCGTCCGCGCGTTTCATATAATATGGAGTGCAGTGTAACGTTTTTTTTTATCTTCAAAATGTTCTCTAAACTAAAAGAGAAAATTTTGCTAAAATTCTCTGCCGATGCTCGATTAAAGTATTGGCAGAAGAATGTTAGAGATTCGGAGAGCCATAAGTTAGCCATTGGAGCTGGAGTTCAAGAATTCCTGCAAAGAAGGAGACCTAGTCCTCCTAAGGTGTATGTGGAAACTCCAGAGTGGAAACCCATGTATAAGGAGGGAGCATTATATCCAGACTTGTCTGAATATAATCCTCCAAAGCCGCTACCAAGGTGGATTACCACTGAGGCAGCAGAATACGTGCCGGATCCATACTGGAGACCCACATATAGCAAGGGAGGATTTTATCCTGATTTGTCTGAATTTTATTGACTCAGCAAACAATTTAAACGGCCCTTTTCAGGGCCACCCAATTTTTTTCAAAAGATACGCTCTGAAATTGCTAAAAAAAACGTAACAAGTAATTAAATCAATAATATTTTATTCACCAATTTTAACTTTCTTGGAAGATTATCGCGATAAACGTCTTTTTCTCTTTCTGCTAGGCAAAGTGTTTTGCTTAATTTCAGTATCATTAGCGCCTTTGGCTACAACGTTTATCACTTCCATCTGCGAATCCTCCGTGTTTAGAATAGTGATTTCATCATTTGACACCTCGGTTGAGGCGTATAATTCACCACTCTCAGTTTTCACATCCGCGATCTCGTTAATTGACATCGCGGTTGAGTTGCATTGTTCCCCACTTTCAGCTTTCATATCCGCGATCTCGTTAGTTGATGTCTCAGTTTGATCAATGTCCATTACATCACATGGTGTGAGATAATCGTTGTCTGGTGTGTGCGTCCAAGTTGACTTCCCAGGAGTATATTCACTCACCATCAATGATGATTTTTTCATCTGATCAATCTTTTTCGTAGTGCCATCACATTGAAAAGCCCAATGTGAACTCGAATTGCATCTAAAACAGTTACCGTATGGTGGTATCCACTTTGTATTCTTTAAAACTTCTAACTTTTTTTCGTAAATGTTGTATGTTGTTACTCTGCAATCTTGGAACCATTGTGAGCGTTCGGTGCGTTATTCAGTCGTCAGTGAAATGACGACGTGATGAAAAAGCGCGTCGCTTTTATGCTCTAACACGGACGATGACTGCGCATGTCCGTGTCAGAGCATAAAAGCGACGCGATTTTTCATCACGTCGTCGTTTCACGATGAAGCGCCTTGTGCCATATTCAGATAGCGAAAGTGAACGAGATAATAGAAAGAGAGTGCGACTGGATGATGACTGAAAATATTATACTATAAAAAATCTGACCGATAAATACTCGAGGAAATTTAAAACAGCATCAAAGAAATACGTCACATTTCAAGAATTTCATTAACCATTTCAAACTGTTCACAGAATTTTCAAAGATCTGGTGAACAGTTTGAAAGATGAGTGTGATGCAGGACCAAAAGATCAAATGAGAATTTCCATCTTTCATCCAGGGTTAGACCTAGGGATTCACGTCCCGTTCACTTAAGCAAAGACCTGACGGGTGAATTATTGCTTGACAACATAGAAAAAGTTGCACAATCGAACACAAAATTCAAAATTCATGACCGACAGATGACATTTGACATCACTGTCACGCATATGCCTATAGGGACCGCAAGACATACCTTACATTATGGAGCATTCGGTGAACAAAATCAAATGAAAACAGTAAAGAAAAGTATTCTTCTGATTCAGAACGCAGAAGATAACATGTGTTTTGCGAGGGCTGTCGTTGTTGGTATGTGTAATGCTGACAAAAAAGATACAGCTGAATGGAAACAACAATGGAAACGGATTACGAGACCAGCAAGAGCTCCACAACGGGAAGCTGCAAAGTCATTGTTGGATAAAGTGGGGTTATCACACGACACCAGTTGCGGGGTTGAGGAATACAAAATTATTCAGGAACAACTATATCCTAAGCATGTTATAAAAATACATAATCAATTTGCTGACGAAGGCTTTCTTTTTCAACCACCACCAGTTGGGAAAGAAAGTAAAGTTGTCCATCTTTATTTCAATGACAACCACTACGATGTGATCACAACTGTCACAGGATTCCTTGGATGTGCTTATTACTGTGAACATTGTGATGTCGGTTCGAACAACAGAGGTGATCATTTATGTCCATACAAGTGTACGTGTTTTGAGGGTCAGATATGTCCCTTTGAACGATGGATACAATGCATCAAATGTAAGAGGACGTTTAGAAGTAAACGATGTCTCGACAATCATTTGAAAAAATCACCAAAACATGACAAAACTATTTATGATATGATACACAAATGCCAGAAATGTGGGGTTGAAATCGTCACACGAAAGGAGAAAAGACATATCTGTTCGGGAACAAAGAAGTGCAAATACTGTAAGGAAATCGTCGCATCAGATCACAGATGTCATATCCAACAGTACCAAAAGAGAGAAACACAGAAAGAAGTATAGGTACCATTCATATTTTTTGATTTTGAATGTCAACAAGATACTGGTGTTCATATACCCAATTTTTGTGTTGCACAAACTGCTTGTGGAAAGTATATATGTAAACCCGTTGATGAAATATGCAATTCATGTGATTCTGTATTGTCAAACAGAGAATATGTTTTTAAAGGTGAGAATGTATTGGAAAGAT
Source organism: Siphonodentalium dalli (assembly GCA_032622095.1). Lineage (NCBI taxonomy): Eukaryota > Metazoa > Mollusca > Scaphopoda > Gadilida > Siphonodentaliidae > Siphonodentalium > Siphonodentalium dalli. The sequence continues at coordinate 102,279,909 of CP136063.1, forward strand.
TTTGTAAATGGTTGTTTTACACCAACGACCATAAAGGTACAACATGTATTGCTCACAATGCAAGAGGCTACGATAGTCAGTTCCTCTTACATTACTTGGTGAACAATGGAAATTCAAAACCTAATGTTATTATGAATGGTAACAAAATACTGAGTTTACAATGCAATGGTGTTAGAGTAATCGATTCATTGAGTTTCATCCCAATGGCATTATCTAAATTTCCAAAAACATTCCAACTTGAAGAAATGGCTAAAGGTAATTTTCCACATTGGGCAAATACACAGGACTTTCAGAATTACGTAGGACCATATCTAGACAAAAAATACTATAAACCTGAAATAATGTCTGAGGAAAATAGGGATTCATTTCTGAAATGGTACGAAGCTAGGGCTGAGGATATTTTTGATTTCCAAAAAGAAATTCAAAAGTATTGTAAATCAGATGTAGACATTTTAAGACGTGGATGTGGCAGATTCAGACTATTTGTAATGGAAACTGATCAAATAGATCCATTCCAGGAAGCAATAACATTAGCTCAAACCTGTAACATTGAATGGAGAAAAAATTCATTACCAGAGAATTCTCTAGGTATAATTTCAGACGCTGGATATCCACAAGCGCGTAAAAGCAATTCGATGGCTACAGTACATTGCTACAAAACAAAATATAAACACAAAACATGCTTTATATGGTGGTGAAGTTAAAATATGCACACATTTTGTTGATGGTTATCATGCAGGATCAAACACAGTGTATGAAATGTATGGGTGTTTTTTCATGGCTGTCATACTTGCTATCGAGATAGAAACCGTCGAAACCTTACAGTAATATAACAATGCATGAATTGTATGAAAAAACAATAAAAACGGAAATTGAAATCAAAAGCTCGGGATGCAAATTAATATGCATCTGGGAACATAACCTGGACAATAAATGTAAAGAAGACACAAATTTAAAACAAACTATGGACCAATTCTATTTGCATCAAGACCCAATTAAACCAAGGGAAGCATTATTGGTGGCAGGACTAATGCTCTAAAATTATATCATGAAATAGAATCAACATCTAAACAGGAAATAAAATATATTGATATATGCAGTTTGTATCCTAGTGTGAATAAATATAGGGAGTACCCTCTTGGTCATCCTGCAATTCTAAGACAGGAACATTTAGGAGACATTAAATCCTACAAAGGACTCATTAAATGCAAAGTATTACCTCCAAATAAATTGTACATTCCAGTGCTACCGATCCACTGTAATAGCAAAATGATATATACATTGTGTAAAACTTGTGCAGAAAATGAAAGTGGACAGTGTAGTCATAAAACCGAACAGCATGCTTTAGTTGGAGTTTGGACGCATGTAGAATTATTCAAAGCAATAGAATTGGGTTACCAAATTCTGGAAGTGTATCAAGTTTGGCATTGGACTGAGTGGTCGGACAAAGTATACAGGGATTACATTGATAAATACCTCAAAATTAAACAAGAAGCAAGTGGATATCCAAATTCTGTTAAAAGTTAAGAAGATAAAGATAAATACATTAAAGATTATTATGAGGTTGAAGGTATAAATCTTGAAAAAGAAAAAATCGAAAAAAACCGAGGACTCCGCCAGTGCGCAAAATTAATGATAAATTGCATATGGGGAAAAAATGCACAAAATAATATTCTTACTAAAACTGAATATATCTCAGAACCATCCAGATATTTTTAACTATTAACTGATAAAAATATCACCGTCAAAGCAGTTGAAATTTTGAACAGGATAAATTCATATTATTCAGCTATGAAAATAAAACCGATGTCATAGAACCACATCCATCTGCCAATGTAGTTGTTGCATCATTTGTCACAGCATATGCACGCTTGGAGTTGTATAAAGTTTTAGAAAAACTCCAAGATAGGGTGTTGTATTTCGACACCGATAGTTGTATGTATATTTTCGATCCAGAAAAAGAAAATATCAAAACCGAAGACAGCTACCTTGGTAAATGGACTGATGAACATCCGGATGCTAAAATCATGAAATTTGTAGGGTTAGGACCGAAAAATTACGGATATCAGTACATGAAAGATGGTGTCATGAAATCTGTATGTAAGGTCAATGGTATCACTCTGGATTATAAAACTAAACAGCAAATAAATTTTCATTCAATGGTTGAATGTGTTAACGACCGGTCAAAGTTTCAACGTGTCATAAACTATCCATGCAGAATTAAACGCACAAAGAACCGAGAAGTAATTAGTGAAGAGCAAACAAAAACATTCCGATCTGTGTACACCAAACGACTTGTTGTGGGTGAATACAACACAATTCCTTATGGATGGAATTGATGTGTTACCAGCAGAAATACTTTTGAAAATTTATAATAACTTGATCGAAATGTCAAAAATGGATCAAGAAATCAAACGAGAACTTAAGCAAACTTGGTTTTTGAGGGAAAGTAGAATTATAATGGAGACTTTGCTGAACGGACATTTCTCTGAGGGGCAGAGTCGACTGAGATGTTTGATTGAGAGATCAGAATTTGAAACTGATTTCTTAATGGATATATTGGATCAACTGTTTTCAGATTATTGGATATTTCATGGTGCTCTTAAAAACAAAATAAACGAAATTCGTGAATTAGTTGAAAATAATTTTATTCGTTTTGCTGAATATCAAGACAGGATTCTCAATGAAAAAACTTTGAAATTCGAAGAGGTGACGAGAATATATGGATACATTATTCTCCGAGAACCATGTACAATTTTCACTGCTGAAAAGTTATTTGAAGAAAAAGTGTCTTTGGATTATATTCTAAAAACCACTAGACCTATTTCAGATTTAGATAATGAACTCATGTGGACATTTGGAATAATCTGGAGTTATGGTGATTTTTCATTAAAAATAAAAAAGGTTGATTCCGAACAATCCTAATCAGTCTTACATGATCTGTCTCAGTGTAAAGATGGACGAATCATTGTTGTTCAAACATCCCTGTAACATTTTCATATCGGGGCCAAGTGGTTGTGGTAAAACAGATGTTGTTAAGAAATTAATTGAATATAAAGATGATTTGTTCAAACCTGTTCCATACAAAGTCGTTTGGTGTTACAAAGAATGGCAAAATACCTATAGTCAGATGCAAGAATTTCACAATATTCAATTTATAAATGGAATACCGGATGATGACAATGAACTTGTCGATGACACAGACTTACCGCACCTCGTCATTTTTGATGACATGTTAGGTGATAAAGATGAAGAAAAAATTATGTTGTGGTTTACAGGAAAAGGACATCACAGAAATACGTCTGTTATTTACATAACCCAAAACATGTTTCAGAAATCTAAAGTGAGTAGAACTTTGAGTTTGAATACACATTACATGGTATTATTTCAAAGTGTGCGTGATAAAGGCCAAATAAAAATTCTTGCCTCTCAAATGCAAATACCTCATTTAATGCAAGCATATGATGATGCAACTTCAACCAATCATGGTTATTTACTACTCGATTTTCACCCAAAAACGGATAAATCGTTGAGACTTAGAACTGATATTTTCCATCGTTGGCTCACAAATGACGATCGAGGTGCGGTAATTTATTCATCGGTATGAAAATAAGTGTATCAACATAATATTTTCATTTACAATCATGGAGTCGCACGAAGCAGTGTTGAGTGTATTTTCGACTATAGCTAAATTAATACTTGATGATCACTTAAAGCTTCCAAAGCAGACACGAACATTTCTGCAAAAACACAAAAAGGAGCTGAAGAAAATAGCTGACAGTAGAACTCATATCGATTCAAAAAAGAAAATACTTTTAAAAACTGGTGGAGGCGGATTTCTCGGTGGAGTTTTGATCAGAAGTCTTCTCAGAAAAAAAGAAAATAAATCAATTGCACGAGTTAGATTAAATAGAGTAAATGCTACTAGAGTAAATTCTACAATTTCACAGCGAACTACTCCAGTTAGAGTAAATTCTACAATTGCACAGCGAGCTACTCCAGCTAGAGCAAATTCTACATTTGCTAGATTTCAACCACTCAACGATAATGGTCCGCAACCAATTCCATCAGTTCAAGAAGCAGAACATTCTACTCAAAAATTATGAATCTTTCAAACCCATCGAAATTAGCTTTGATGGCATTTGATCGTAATTTTAATAAACGTAAAAGTAAAAAGTAATTCAGTCATTTGACATTCAACTGTTGAAGAGTAAAGATGGCGAAAAAAACTCCACTGATTTAAAAATATGGTAGTTTGTAATGGCTATGAATCAGGCACCAACTCATTTTCGGAAAAAAATTATAAAAGATGCCCCAAAGAGAGTGATTGATTGCATGTCAGAATGCTGTAAAAATATTTTAAAAGGCAATGTAAAACTAACAGAAGCTCAGAAGCGCAAACTTCGTCCGAGGTGTAGACATCTCAGAGAACTTGCAAGTAAATCAACATATTTGAAACGAAAAAAACAAATTTTAAACCAGAAAGGAGGTTTTTTACCACTTCTTATGCTAGCACCGTTGCTTGGTAAAGCAGTCGCTGGAATACTTCGTGGCTAAACATAAAGAAAATGGTCGCTGTTCCCTTCAAAATGTTGGATGACATTAAAAAATGGAGAATGAGTCTAACTAATCCGAAATTACCACCTAATCCTGAAATTACGAATATTTCAAAACTAAGCAGAGATTTGAAGTCAGTTTCTGATCAAAATTTGTCAGAATCTGAGAAGGTTCAATTATATGGTACAACTTTGCACAAATTGAATACTTCTCAACAATCAGTTAGAGCTATTTCAGCCCCGAAAACAGAACAACCATTTAATCATCATCATAGGGATTTGCTAGAAAGTATTCCGTTAAAGATGAGAAAAATAGCTGAACAACTTTTACAACTGATTTAAAAAATCCACAAATGAAGTTTGATGAACATGGACAATTAACATATGGTGAAAAAGTTATTAGAAGATCAAATATTGTTGATCTCCTCAATGATATTGTACGACAAAGAAAAGGTTTCGAACCAACAGGCTGGCAAACCTTTTCACAAGGATTGAGCGAGCTTAATGTACCTCAAGATTTTGTAGGGAACAGAAACCGCTGGCTTTGGATTAAAAAACATTTGAACGATGATTCAGATGATGATTTTGAAACTCCGGTACAAAGCATAACACCAAATCGATTTGATTCTCATCGATTCACACCAATGAAAGGTATAAAAGCAAGACATTCAAAAACTAAAATAGCAGATAGGTTGACACCAAAGGGTATTAAAACAGAAAAAACACAATGGGATCCATACTAGATGAACAGTTATCTAAAATTTTCTATAATCCGAAGAAAGTTGGAAGTTATGGCGGTGTAAAGAAGCTTTTTGATGAAGCGAAAAAGCAAAATAAAAAAATAAAACTCATAGATGTGAAGAAATGGTTGCAAGGTCAATCGACATATACTTTACACAAACCAATAATTCGAAAATTCCAACGTAGAAAGACTGTTGTAGCTGGAATTGATATTCAATGGCAGGCAGATTTAGCTGATCTTCAGAATTTGAAAAAAACATAATGATAATTACAGATATCTGTTGTGTGTGATAGACGTTTTTTCAAAATTTGCGTGGGTACTGCCAATCCACGATAAATCTGGACAAACTTTGATCGAATCATTCAGGAAAATTTTGAAATCTTCAAAACGTAAACCTAAATCGTTTCAAGCTGATAAAGGTTCTGAATTCAAAAATGAAAAGTTTTTGAAATTTCTGCGATCAGAAAGCATTCATTTCGTTCAACTGAGAATCCAGAGACTAAAGCAAGTATTGTTGAGCGATTTCAAAGAACTTTAAAAACTCGTATGTGGAAGTATTTCACACACAATAAAACTTCAAGATATATTGATGTTTTACAGCCCCTAGTCGATTCTTACAACAATAGTTATCACCGTAGCATAAAATCGAAACCGTCGGAAGTTACTTTGAAAACTGAAGCTGAAATTTCCAAAAATCTATATGGAACAGGGAATAAAAAAGGAAAATCTACACTGAAAGTGGGTGACTTGGTTCGCATTAACAAAACCAAAAGAACATTTGAAAAGGGTTATTTACCAAACTGGACTCAAAGTTGATAAAATTTGTAAAACTAATCCAATAACATACAAAGTTTTTGATCTTGATGGTGAAGAGATTGATGGATCATTCTACAAACATGAAATCCAGCATATAAAAGACAGTAAGGTGTATGAAATAGAATCAGTTATCGATAAAAGAACGAGAAGAGTGGGTGGTAAAACAGTGAAAGAAATTAAAGTTCATTGGCTTGGATATCCAAAAAAAGTTTGACAGTTGGATCCCAGCTTCAAATTTAGTATAAAACAGAATATATCATGTCGCAAAATCATTCAGATTCAATTAATCTCGATGAACCATCACAATTTAAGTTCTGTGGTGAAAAAGTTGCTAAGAACCAAGTCACCTACTTCACGCAGATAATTATTATTTATATCATAATAATTACATCTATTGTACACATTAGTATCCAGAGCGCAAACAAAGAATTGTGGGTTATTCTTCTAAGTAGTTCTCTAGGTTATATTCTACCAACACCTGGACTGAAATTATTGAAAAATACTGAGAAAAAATGAATTCATTCTACATAACTCTCATGAGTGATAGTTCAATGTCACTTTACCCAGCCAACTCACAATGTTGTTTCACAGTGAAATTACCAAAAAACATACATATTGATAAAGAGCTTTGGGAAGTTGCAATGGTTGAACTAATTGTACCATCAGAAACATACAACATTATTGGAGATGCTTGCATAATAAAAATAAACACTTCTGTTCCAAGATTTTTACAATATCTGCACAAGTTACCAATAAGTGAAGTAGTAAATTCAAAACCAGAAAATGCTATAGAATTAAAAATACCAGAAGGAGCATATTCTGGTGGATCACATTTGACAGATACAATTCAAGGTGTAATTTATATTACAGTAAGCAGATTGATTCCAGAACTGGAAATCGAATTCGGATATTCCAAAGCACAACGAGTTAAAATTTCAAACAATAGTTATACCAAAGTAGGTCTTGTACTCCCCAGGCTCTTTTGGATAAACTTGGTTACAGAACAGAATCAGAGACTGCTACATTTGCTACCCCTTCGATAACATTTCCATATGGAGTTGATTTAAATGCGGAGCATAATCAATTGTTTGTTTATTCTGACATTGCTGATTATAGAATTCTTAGTGATGTTGAAGCACCGATATTACGAGTGACATCATTCGAGAGTACAATAATACAAGATGGTAAACATATTAAGCATGAATTCAAAAACTTACATTATATACCAGTATCAAAGTCTAGCTTTGATACCATAAATGTGTATATAACTGGTGATACTGGCAAACCAATTCAGTTTATTGGTGGAAAGTCTATGGTAAAGTTGCATTTCCGACGCCGAAGTAATTTGTATTTAAGATGATCCCCGTGTATAGAGGCGTACCTAGACAGTATGGAAATGGAATTGGTTCACTATTCAAATCTGCAATGAGAACAGTAGTACCGTTTCTAAAAACTATTGGTCAGATTGCTAAACAACAAGTATTCAAGCATGGACTTGCTGCAGTCGAAGATATCATTCATCGTGGTAAAAGTCCAAAAGAAGTATTTTTGAAACAAGGTAAAGAAGCATTGAAATCTTTTGGAAGGGAAACAATAAAGAAAATATCAACACCAAATGGCATAAATAGATCATCGCGACCTTTGAAAAATCATTCTTCTCGCAAACGAGTTAGAAGTAAGTCCATTAAAATGCCTGTAAAGAAATCAAAACGATCTCTCGATATATTTGATTAATCATGATGATGCAAAATGGATCATGCGAATGCAGCAAGTCCGAGTTAGATGCTTCTGACGTTCCACCAACAATGACAACGATGTTGGAATCACAATGGATAGAACATCATCCGATTAGCTCTTTGAATAATTCCGCACCGGTAGAATTTGTAATTCCACCTCAAACTGAAAAATGGACAGATGTAAATCAATCATATTTGTACCTGAAATTCAAAATCACAAAAGCAGATGGAACAAACTTGGTTGATGGTACTGATGAAATTGCGCCTATTAACAACTTTTCCCATAGCATGTTCAGTAGTATCGATATTTACCTAAATAACAAACTTGTAACGGCGAACGGAGATACCTATCCTTATCGAGCCTACATGGAAAATCTCTTGGCTTATTCTGGTGAATGTAAAGAAAATCAACTTGCCGCACTAGAAATGTGGTATCCAGACACCGCTAAACAGTTCACCGAAAACACTAAAGCTGGTGGTAATGATGGATTGAAATCTCGCCAAGCAATGATAGCAGGTAGTAAAACGGTAGAATTGTGTGGTCGTTTACACACAGATATATTTCTACAAGAGAAATACTTACCAAATGGAATTGAGATAAGAATTCGTCTCAATAGAGCGAATCCAAAATTCTCTTTAATTGGTCAGGCCGACGGAAAAATAGTATTTGAAACGGCAGTTTTCAATGTTCGTACAATTACGCTGATGCCAGTAGTAGAAAATAACTTGAACCAAACAATAATACAGACAAATATGAAAATACCGATTAGAAGAGTTGAAGTAAAAACATTCACTATTGGTGCAGGGCTTAGATCAAAAATTGAAGATCACCTTTTTCAAGGACAAATGCCAAAGAGACTTTTCATAGGCTTGGTATCAAACAAAGATATGAATGGCGATATTGAAACGAACCCATTTCATTTCCAACACTTCAATCTGAAAAAGCTTGAAGTTAGTCAGGACAGACATACCATCCATAACCGACCATTTGAACCAAACTTTGAATCAGAACAATGCCAAAGATCTTCGGGTCTTAGGGTATGTTTGGACAAAACAAATCCTTTGGTTTGAATCTCGAAAAATACATGAATGGTTATTGTTGCTGTGGTTACGACCTCATACCTGACCAAGGGGCAGAGGAAGGACATTTGCATCCTATAAAAACCGGTAACATAAGGTTAGAGCTTCAGTTTTCTGCAGCTCTAGCTTCAGTGATCAACGTGATAGTCTATGCTGAGTTCGATAATCAAATTGAAATCAACAGTTTGCGAGAAATAATAACAGATTATTAAAAAACATGGATGGATTGCATTGGAGGAAAAATTGAAGGTGCAAGTTGGAGGACTCGATTTCATTCCATATGTTTCTATCCTTGACAAAGTTCGGAAAATTTCGAGAAATGTTTCGTTCATGAAATACAAAATCAAATTTCAAAAGAAGTGACACTCAATTGTGAAGGATGTAAAATAGATCATCCAAGTCAGACACGACATTTACTTTGTCTTTGGACACCACCTATACAATGGGTAGATATGTTCATTGATATAGCACTACTTAAATTGAACATCTACCGAGTTATGGAACAATTGTATCCATAAATAGAATCATTTACACCACAAGAGAAATTTGAGGCATTCAAACTTTGGAAAGATATAAAGGAAGTTCTTCATGCAAACTGTAACCAATTTAATTCGGTTTTTGTTGACTTGTGGTGTGAAAAAGTAAAAAAATACTACGAAGATGAACACTAGCGAACTTCAGCCTATACTAGACAAATCATCCTACCTCTGTTCATTGTATGGTGTAGTGTGTGCAATAGATCAGTTACCACACGAGAAACCTCATCATGTAAAAGCATACATAGTAAATACACATACGTCAGAAAAGCCAAGAGAACACTGGGTTGCAATTTTCTTCAATGGGAACATTGCAACATATTTCGATTCGTTTGGGATACCAGTTATTGATAAACATATAAAATCATTTATTCAAAGAAATTCGATCGAATGTAAAATAAACGTTGGGCGGTTTCAACATCACGGTACAAACGTATGTGGTATCTACTGCATATTTGTTTTACATTTCTTAAAAAGCGGATATGGTATAAAAGTATTAGTTGAAATGAATTTTGATGGTGACTACTTCAAAAATGATAGAAAAGTATTTGATTGGTTTCATAGAAACTATGAACCCTTACGAAAAGAATCAGAAACATTACCCAAAACATGTATTTCACAAACTTGTAAGACTTACTGTGAATTTCAGTTTTGATAAAATGTGTTCATTACCAATTGTTTAAACATGTTAAAATCATAATCATTTTGTAAATATGTTGATTGTTAATGATGAAATGTATTATCAAATGTAAATTATGTTCATTGCATTACCAGTTATTGATTGTAAATATGATAATTTCATGATCAGTTGTAAATATGTTGATTCTTAATTCAAAAATAAAAGTTATGTTGTTGAAAAACAGTGTCTGTTTTAATGATCGTCTTCGGCAATGTCGATGAAGATCTTAATTCACCAAAAAGAAACACATTTGAAATGACGTTCGGGAAATTTTGTAGAAAAACACAATGACGTCCGCGCGTTTTACATATAACAAAACCCCATTTAGAGTATATCATTTTCTCCACGATGGAATACCCTAAAACAGATCTTGGATCTTATGTCAGAGCCATCCGTGTATCGGCCCCGAGGGACATTGCGGTGTGGGAGACCCTTTCCTGGGCAGTGTATGGTACAGGTGAAAAGTTCTTTGAACTATTCACTTTTGTCTGTGCAACTTGGGCTCGGAATCCTACACTGTTCAGTGTACAGGAGATAGAACACATCGAATGGCTTGGGACAACAGATGTCTTACTTACGGTGGCGGCAACCCTTCTGCAGAGAAAGCTCGTGTTTTGGAGAGAGAAAAAGCAGTACAGATTAGACGTATCCCCATTGAAGGGTGTGAGTATACCGCAAGGTGTATTTCCATCTCTCATCGAGGGTTCGCTTGTGTTTCGGGAGTTGGAGCAAGAGGATGGATTTGAGTTCCTAAAGACCCCTTATCCACATTTCTTGTGATCTGACGTAAAACGGCCCTTTTCAGGGCCACCCAAAACCTGCTATCAGATGGCTCTTGCATGCACATTTTCACAGCGCTAGCGTCTTCAAATTTATTCAAAGACTTTCGCTTTTGTTAAAAATGCACTGGTAAAGTTGCACAATTTACCAACAAATCTATTTTTTCTCGGTATTATTCTAAGTTCAATGTGTACAGCGAAGGGGAGCGCCCTTCGCTTACCACACTGGCATTAGAATCCGAGAAAAAATCGATACATTGGTAAATTGTGCTCTTTCTGTCAAACAATCCTTCGAAGCGCTCACCTTACTCTTTGTAATGTAACACAACCTCTGGTCCGATAAATCCTACCCTGGGACCTGTCACTCTGACCTACCCCTAGCTGGCTGGCACTCTGGCCCACCCTCGCTGGCTGGCACTCTGGCCCATTCCTCGCTCGGGGACACTCTGTCTCATGGGCCAGAGTGCCAGGTCGCGGTTTCTGGGACCTGGCACTCTGGTCCACCCCCTCACTGGCTGTCACTCTGGCCCACCCCCTCGCTCGGGGACACTCTGGCCCACGGGCCAGAGTGTCCCCGAGCGAGGGGGGGGGGGTGGGCCAGAGTGCCAGCCAATACTACTCACATCTAAACATTTGTGATTTTGTCAAGGGAAATTACTCTAATGATATATGCGAATGATTTAGTTGATTTAGTGATTTAGTTGATGAATAAAGGTACATTATGTGTGACTAGTTTCCGATACTTGGGTTATTTTGACCACAATTGCGCACGTGAAAAGTAATTCCTTCGGTATCGTGTGGAATACTTACCATTTTCAGATGTTTTATGTTACATATTTCTTAACGGTTAGTCGAAAAAGGTCGCCAAACACATGTTATACAGTGACTTCGTCAGGATAAATTATATTTAAATACATAACATAATTAGCATTAATAATATTAGTATATTTCTCGGTACGCAAGACAGTTATAAAAATAACCGGCACGGCATGAGTTAATTTACTAATGTTTGTTGCACTCTTACCTTTGCACACAACCTTTTCTATTCACTCATCCCATGCGCCCTAAACTTAGAGTGGTCAACAAAATCTGATTGCCCGGACCTCGTGATCGAACATTGAACACGCACACACAAACAGGTCACTTGTTAATACCTGGAGCTGGGGGCAACATCTCCTCACATGTTTGGATCAATATAAAACATACACTTATGCTCTTTAACGCTCTTGACTTTTGTCAATACAGACAAGAGTCTACCAACTACGATGTGTGTATACGATGTGCTTAATATTTGATGGGCTAGATATAAAGCCGACTTTCATGCTATACAGAATTTCATTATATAAAAGTATAGAGACTCATAAGGTGAGATCGTTCCTTTCTTAAATACCCTGTTCATCACACGTATCTATATACCACTCAAATATTCAGAGAGGCTAAAGTTTATAAATGACTGTCGTACTCGCCAGAGTTAGCCAGGAACCCCTATACCCACGGTGTGCGACAGTGGCGCCCGGACGTGGACTTTCTGAAGCTTTTGGATCAAGAATTTGAGTGACTTTCATATATTCTATTTTAGGGGTGTTCGTATGACGTGTTTGGAGTTCGTAATCACGTGTTCGGATTTCGTAACCAAGAAACTCTGATGCATACAGCGTTACCAAATCGTATAGAAAACGTGCACAAAAATCGAAGATTTCTAATTGCAAACGATTACATTTCTAAAAGGATTGGGAGATAACATGGTAATAGTAACAATTCGACATTGAATAACACTAAAGGAAGGACCCATGTCAACACAGAGAAGTTTGTAACATTTGAGAAAATTCGTTTCAAATCGAAATTTGAGTCGCCGAAGTTCCAGTTATCCGGAATTGAACTATGGTGAACTTTTGGGAAGATGTGTGACTGATATTTCAGGACAAATATTGATATTGTCGATATATAAATATGAATATTTTGGTTATAATTGTATGTAACAGTCAGGTTTACACATAGTATACAAAAACATGCAGTTTAAATTACCGTATACAAAAACATGCACACTCGGTTTATTGGAAAAATGAGAAATAAATCATTGGAAAAAAAATTAATCGTAGCCAGTTTAGGGTCCCTTCATCACTCTCTAACCCTTTCTGACTATACAATTGCACTGTAACCATTGTTTATTTACTAATCATTCTGTTTGTAAGTTTGCATGCTAATCTTTTGAATAAGTTTATGGGTACATGTAGAACAAAATGAAATTGACCATTATTTTCAGGTTGGGGTTGAAGTAGTGAAATAAGTTTAGTAGCAAGGGAAATAGTTAATATATATATTTTCTATGAAATAAATTCCGAACTAGCTAATTTTCAGACTAATATTTTCATAACGTGAAAGGAAAGTACAACTTTTCACTTCAGAGTTGCGAAATGGCGGAGATGTCAGAAGATGAATTCCGTACAATGATGGAGGGTTTTGAAAAAATGGGATGCAAACCAAAAGTTAATACACCTTTTGAACTTGCAGTGTGGCTTGCAGAAAAAAAGAGGGAGCCAGTTGATGTTTATAATGATCAAACTAAAGAGAGAATCATTGTACAACCAGCGAAAGCAAATGTTAAATTACCTGTATTTTCAGGCGATGGTAAAAATGAGTGTACATTTAATACTTGGAAATATGAGTTAGGATGTATTAAGTTAGAAAAAGTGGCAGAGCATGAATTAGTACAGGCAATAAGGAGATCCCTAAGAGGGAGAGCAGCTCAATGTATCATTAGGTTAGGACCTAATGCTACTTCGGCTCAAATTGTTAACAAAATATCTAGTATATTTGGGGCGGTTGATCCAAAAGAAGCTATGCTTGCTAAATTTTATAGCGCTAAACAACTTGAAGGGGAAGATGTAGTTACATGGGCATGTAGATTAGAGGACCTATTAAATCAGACATTGCAGTTTCAGGAAGTAGATAGTGATTGCATGCTAAAACAAATATTATGGACTGGACTAAGACAGGATCTGAAAGATATAAGTACGTATAAAGCAGAAACTTCAGAGACATTTACAGGTTTATTGGTGGAATTAAGGAAACTTGAAGCTGAACACCCAGTAAGTAAACAAGTTAAAGCACAGGTAAATGTTCAGCAGTCGAAAGAAAAACCTTCAGATTTTCAGATACTGCAGCAACAGGTGGCGAAGCTGACTGAGGAAATAAGAGAACTTAAAAGTTCAGGTAGAGAGATTAATAACAATTCAAATTTTCAGCAGACACCCAATGGCAGAGGTAGATATAACCAGCAACAAGGTAATAGTGGATATAGAGGTCATTTCAGAAATAGGTACCAGACACCAAATAGAGGTAGATATATAGCAAGTCAAGGTAACTATACAAATAGAGGTTCATTTTCAGGTCAAGGCCAAGGGCAGGGGGAGATAACTTGCTGGTCTTGTGGGGGTAAGAATCACAAATCATTAAATTGTGTACACAGGCAAGAGAGGGGACAAAATAATAGTCAGTCTTTAAACTACAAAGGGTTCATGGGGTAGGTGTGACCATGAACCAGAGTGACAGTTTGAATAAAAAGCACAACAGAGGACCCAGTTGTAAATGGCAGTCCCACAGAGGCAACCATTATCTTAGAGGGAATTCAAGTTCCAACTCTTCTTGATTCAGGTAGTACTATTTCAGCAGTCAGTCAATCATTTTATGAGAAATATTTATCACAAATTAAAGTGGAACAATTGGACATATTATTGAATATAGAGTGTGCAGATGGCAATAGTTTGCCATACAATGGATTTATAACTGCAAATATAAATATTCCAGGTATATCTGAAAATAACTTGCAATGTATTCTGTTGATTGTGCCCAATAGTGTATATAATAGTAAGGTACCAGTATTATTAGGTACTAATGTACTAAATGAATTAATGAATATCTGTAAAATTAATAATGGAGTCAAATTTTTGCAAACTGCAAAAATGCCAACGCCATGGTATTTGACATTCAGATGTTTGTCTCTACGTGAGAGAAAGTTGCGTCAAAATAATTTTGTACTTTGCGTTTTTCGCTGTGCAGAAGTGGACAAAATAATTTTAAAGCCAAACACGGAACGCACCATTGCTTGTAGTGTGGATAAGAATATACCAGATTATGACACAGTTTGTTTATTGTAACCAGCATGCAGAGCTAAATTCTTGGAAATTCCACCATATCTCATGAATTTCAAGAAAACAGGAGATAGGGAGATCTTCAATCTTTGTTTTTCAAATACAACAAATCAAACAGTAATTATTTTACCAAAAGCTATTGTGGCTGAAGCACAACCAGTCACCATAGCCGAGAATGATGAAAAAGAAGTTACGGAAGCAAATAGAGAAGAAATAGTATTACAAAAGGTAAAAATAGAGCCAACATTGACTACACAGCAAAAAAGTCAAGTTGAAGAACTTATCCAAGAATTTGCAGATATCTTTTCTATTGGGGATACAGATATTGGATTCACAGATAAAGTAAAACATAGAATTGAATTAACAAATGAAGTACCATTCAAACAGCGATATCGGAAGATCCCACCGGCAATGATTGATGAAGTGCGGAATCATTTGCGACAACTGGAGGCGACTGGGATTATAAAACCTCCTTACAGTCCATGGGGGTCAAATATGGTATTAGTTCGCAAGAAATCAGGAGAATTACGCATAGCAATAGAGTTCCGACAATTGAACCAAAGGACAATCAAGGACGCGTACAGTTTACCAAGAATTGAAGATGTGATAGACTGTTTACGAGGATCGACCTACTTTAGTCTCTGTGATGCTCGTATGGGTTATTATCAGGTTCCTCTTCATGAAGACCACAAAGAAAGGACAGCATTCACGGCAGGACCACTAGGATATTGGTCGTTCGAACGCCTTCCGTTTGGTTTGTCGAACAGTGGAGCTTGTTATCAGCGGTTAATGGAACAGATCTTGGATGGCTTAAACCACAATATACTGTGTGTTTTTATTGATGATATTATTTCATTTTCGCCAGGATTCTCAGAACATTTAGTTAGACTCAGACGGTTATTTGAACGATTGAGAGAAAATGGATTAAAGTTATCCCCAGGTAAGTGCGAATTCTTGAAACGTAAGATCCGGTATGTGGGTCATATGGTTTCGGGAGGTGTAGAACCAGATCCAGAAAAGATTGATAAAGTAAAATATTGGCCTGTTCCAGAAAATCCAGATGAGGTACGTCGTTTCGTTGCTTTTGCATCATATTATAGAAAATTTGTCAAAGATTTTGCAAAGTAGCTAAACTATTACAAGAACTGATTCCACTGTCAAATGTGAAGAAAAAAAGAAAAGGGAAGTATAATGCAATTTTCAGTAGAAAGTGGACATGGGAGAGTAAGCATCAGGATGCATTTGAAGGACTCAAGGACAGATTGGTGACATATATTAGGCTATCCAGATTTTAAGGTAAGTTTCGAGTTGCACACCGATGCTAGCCTTGACGGCCTCGGTGGGGTGTTATACCAGCAAGTAGATGGAGTTAAAAGAGTAATTGCTTACGCAAGCCGTGGAGTAACAAAAAGTGAAAGAAACTACCCGGCACACAAGCTGGAATTTCTAGCATTGAAGTGGGCAGTGGTGGATAAATTCCACGACTATCTATATGGTAGTAGATTCGAGGTTTTGACTGACAACAACCCAATGACTTATGTATTATCAAGCGCAAAATTGGACGCGACAGGACATAGATGGATAAAGTATCGCCCTGGAAAGAATAATGCTGATGCTGATTCATTATCCAGAATGAAGCAGATACCAGTGAAGGAAGATTCGATAAAGACAGTGCCAGAAAGCGTGGTAAAAGAAATTTGCCAGGCCATGCAATTTCAACAACCATACTTTGGAAGTGTAGGAGCATCAGACCAAGAATATCCGGAAGAGGAAATAACAGGGAGCAATATAGACATAATGACAATTTCAGACTGGAGAAGATTACAACGAAATGATAAGATTATTGGGAAGTGGCTACCATTTATAAAGGAGAAATTCCAAACCGAAAAAGTATCCCACAAATTAAGGAACATTCAGCATTTTTTAGACATTTCAAAGCTTTCAAGATGAGAAGAGGCGTATTGTATAAAGAAACAACATTTAATGGAGTTCACAGAAACCAACTGGTTCTTCCAAAAGAGAAGGTAGACACAGTGTTACAAGCACTACATACAAATATTGGTCATCAGGACAAGATAGAACCATTTCACTAATTAAAGAGCGGTTTTATTGGCCAGGAATTGATAGTAAGGTAGAAGATTTTATTAGAAATTGTCCCCGGTGTGTTAGAAGAAAATCGCAGAAAAATACTACAGCTCAGTTAGTTTCCATACAAACAACGCTGCCACTGGAAATGGTTTGCATGGACTTTCTAACACTGGAACCAACAAGAGGAGGGCTTAAGAATATTCTAGTAATCACTGACCATTTTACGAAATATGCGCAAGCATATGTTACCAAGTACCAGACAGCAGAAACAACGGCAAGAGTATTCTATAATAATTTCATTGTGCATTATGGATTACCACATAGAATACATTCGGATCAAGGAAGAAATTTTGAATCCAAAATTATCAAGCAACTATGTGAATTATGTGGTATAGAGAAGACTCGCACGTCAATTTATCATCCTCAAGGGAATGGAATTTGCGAGAGATATAATAAATCCTTAATTGGAATGCTCGGAACCTTGGAACCGGATAAAAAGAGAGATTGGAGTAAATATATTGGACCGTTTGTAAGTGCTTACAACAGTACAAGTGCCGGTGTTTCACCTTATCTGTTGATGTTTGGTAGAAACCCAAGAATGGCGATTGATGTAGCGTTTGGGATTAAAAACGATGGAGGAGCAGATTCAGTGGAAGAATATATTTCAAATCTGAAGGATTTCCGAAGCACACGAACGAGTCAGAGAGATGACTATGAAGAGTCGGATGAGAAGTGAACGAAATTACAACAAGAAAGCTAGAGCATCAAAGATTGAAATAGGAGACAGAGTATTAGTAAGGACATTAGCCTTTGAAGGACCACATAAGTTAAGTGACAAATATGAAGATCCCATATATAAAGTTGTTCAACAACCAGTACAAGATATTCCAGTATATATAGTAGAATCGGAACGGGGAATAAGAAAAATAATTCACAGGAATAATTTGCTTCCAGTAAATTGGCCCATGCCAACAAGTGTCACAGTAGAAGAACAATCAAGTGCCATACCGGCAGATGATTGAAATGGAGAAGGGAAAGAATGACACGAAAATGAGGGTGGAGGAAAATGGTGGACAATCAGATGACGAATCAGACGATGAATTAGAGGAAATAGTGTTAGAGATAAAGGGTGCACCCATAGAGTCCAGAGAAGAGGACAAAGTAGAGAAGACAACAGATGTCTATTTGAGAACTGAAATTCTCGATGAGGGAGAGACAAATGTTACGAGTGACGACTCTGCAGAGGATAATCAACAAGATGAAGTTGTAGATATCCAACATGTAGAGCAGCAAAAGGTAAGAAATAGTCAAACCCGAGAAGAGATTGATAATGTGGTAGAATCACAATCAGAAATTCCACCAAGTCAGGAAGACGAAAGTCAGGTAAGAAATATTCAAACTCAAGAAGAGGTTGAAAAGGAAGTTACTCACCCACCGATTCCAACCAGACGTTCAAACAGATATACAAGGAAACCATATTGGGAGTCAGATTATGTATCACATAGAGCTATAGAGAGTTCAATGCCATTAGTTAATGTTTCGGATACAATCCGGCAAATAAAGCTAAATGTCTTGAAAACTCTCACTGATAAGCAGATATTTGTAGGGATGGAACCATCTGTAGTTCAGAAAACCCTTGAAACAATGTTAGAATGACAAACATTTTTGCATAGTGAAAATTCAGATATAAATATTTTCAATGTCCAAACAAATTTCAAGTTCTGAGTTTGAGAAGGAAAATTATGCATGGTAAGGATTATGATTTTATGTTATTGTTCGGACTATCAGGAATACAGTAGGATTACAGCTGACGATCCAGTGCAGCCAAAACTCATATGAGGTACCAGTTTTCAAGTAATTCTTTATTTAAGCGTATAACCCTGTGATTAGCATAATTTGTTTTTCAGAATCATGTATAATTAAAATAGTATTAGTACAGTGATATTTTAAAATTGTATTGTATTTGCAGCTGATAATCGCAGAGACATTTTATTTGCAGTTTATTATCGCAGAGATTTTACCGTAAATGTTTAGTCAAATATAGTGACAAGATAAGCCAATTTTAGTTTGAAGTACATGTATTAAAGTTATATAGTCACATAATATATTGACAATTCCATTTGAAGAAATATTTGTATGGATAATTTTTCTCCAGGTTTTGATTAATCATTAAGCGATTGGTCATCGCAGCATTTTAATGTATATGGTATGAATTTAGAGCATAAACACTCTTTCAAGTCAGACAACAGATTTGTTATTCCATATAACATTTTCAGCCAATTCAGGCTATACCAGTAATTGTGATTTGCATTTTTCATTGTTATCATTTTTGTTCAGTCATGTCATTTGGATGTGAACACATTTTTTATGTAATCATTTGAATTTTTGGAAGCATTAAATTTTTTTAACTTTTTATATATCTGGCATTTCTTGCAATGGATCACTAATTTAATTTGAGTTTATCTGTTGATTCATTAATTGATGAATCAGAACTTAGTGTTCTGATGTCCCAGTTCAATAAAATAAAATTTATAAATTTTAGATTTAATGTTTTGCTGTCCATAAATTAAATTTTTATCTTAGCATAGATCATTCATGGTAAACGAATTGAAATAAGCTAGTGTATTTGATTTGTTTTGAAACTTCATGATGAATAAATGCATGTTTGTTTGTCATAAGAATTTGAGATGAGATGTTTACGATTGATCTGAGGTTGAAATTTCAGATATTTACTTTTGTGTGTCAGTAAATTGACATATTGAGTATGTGTGTATTTTGTGGACTTTTATAGTCAAGTAAGTTATATTACACCCATATGTAGTACAGCATATGTGTTGGCGTGTACATATTGACAATTTGGATAGTTATTTTGATCAAAACAGCATTAGAAATGGGTATTATGAGAATGATTAGTTGTAAATGACAGGGATGTCATATATTTTTGGAGGGGGAGTATGTTATACAGTGACTTCGTCAGGATAAATTATATTTAAATACATAAAATAATTAGCATTAATAATATTAGTATATTTCTCGGTACGCAAGACAGTTATAAAAATAACCGGCACGGCATGAGTTAATTTACTAATGTTTGTTGCACTCTTAGCTTTGCACACGACCTTTTCTATTCACTCATCCCATGCGCCCTAAATTTAGAGTGGTCAACAAAATATGATTGCCCGGACCTCGTGATCGAACATTGAACACGCACACACAAACAGGTCACTTGTTAATCCCTGGAGCTGGGGGCAACATCTCCTCACATGTTTGGATCAATATAAAACATACACTTATGCTCTTTAACGCTCTTGACTTTTGTCAATACAGACAAGAGTCTACCAACTACGATGTGTGTATACGATGTGCTTAATATTTGATGGGCTAGATATAAAGCCGACTTTCATGCTATACAGAATTTCATTATATAAAAGTATAGAGACTCATAAGGTGAGATCGTTCCTTTCTTAAATACCCTGTTCATCACACGTATCTATATACCACTCAAATATTCAGAGAGGCTAAAGTTTATAAATGACTGTCGTGCTCGCCAGAGTTAGCCAGGAACCCCTATACCCACGGTGTGCGACACACCCATATCGGTTTCCCTTCAAATGGCCACATCAACTTTATAGAGCAATATTACAAAGGGTGAAACCTGATTTGTCTAGCTAGCTTTGGGCAGGGACAGCGGCTGAAATATTAGAAGTTGGAACATCTAGACCTTAATAGTTGAAAAATTTGAGGTACCATGCAGCTGGAAAAATTCAACCCATGATGGGGTGCGATGGCTGTTCTCGGACCTCGTATTTTCGACCTGTGTCAAGGATGGGTGTTCATTTTGGAACTTCCAATGTGGACCAACACTCCCTCGTCCAGGGTCTCCGGGGACATCTAACCTCGATTTAAAAACACATATATATCACCATCTACTTAAACTATACCTAATTCTCGGTACCTTCCATTTATACCCAACTAAGTGGCTGAATTTAGGTAAACATATGATATTTGGTTTATAACCAACACGCACTACTACATTGGTAAGTTAAGGATCAGGGGACCCCGATTTTTTCTAATAATTCACTCATGGAACATTATGTGTGGCACTATTGGCCAAATTAAATTGTTTAGACCACAAGGTGAACGCAAATTTCTTGAGCACACAAATGCCATGCGGTTCAAATAGGTTACATAATGTCATGGTAAATATTTGGGGTCTACTGATTCTTAACGCAACTTAGCCTGAAATTATCAGTAACTGTTTCTACACGAAATGCCACCACCCCGATTCACCGCGTATCTGTGTACCTTCGCACAAAGATCGTTTATATATACGTTTTGAGCCCGACAATTTACGGTAACTCTTTAATTCCATTCATAATTAAAATCTAGGCCGTTGACATGGTTATCTCCTTTCAACTCCATTGGGCGTAAACCATCTCAATGGGTTAACAATTGAGATTCCGTGACCGCATTACAAAGAACATGTACACAGCTAAATGCAAATTCAAATTGTTTTCTCATCATGTACAAACGTTTCTGTTGTCGCCTTTTTGTCATCTTATAACAATGTATTGTCAATTTTGTACGGGAGAGGGACTACCTAAGTTGAAATAACTTGTGCCCCGATCCCTTTTGTATATTTTGTATATTACAAAACTGTAGCGTTCGAGTACTATGAAAACATGCAAAGATGAAACTTTCAAGCCCCCTTTTTCCCCACCAAATGCAAAGATTTTCCGGTCAAGTGAATCCCGGTAAATACAAAAAAGATCATATAAGTCGTTACATGTCAATGTATTTTGCATATAATGAGTTTTGGGCATATGTTGAGTTTCAATCTACAATGAAAGAAATACACTGATAGAAATACAGTCGAATACTATAGAACACAATATATGTATTACAAAATTAGTAAATCACAAATTAACGCTGATATTACAAAAATTGTATTCTATAGTATAGGCCCCGGGTGGCGAAGTAACCCCACAGAAAGGGTAAATTCGACAACTTTTTCGGTTGACTGTCGCTTTGGAACTGTGTTAATGTCGATAAACATAACTATCGCAGTAGAGAGTAGAGTGGAACAATGTTCTGATCACACAAAGGGTAGGGCATATATCGTCCCATCTTTGCAGTCACGTGAGATAAAAATCGAAAACTATATGGCGAAGTTACCAGATTTACGGTAGTACCTTTCGAGTATATGTGTCCTTGATAATTTCCGGGTGCACATGTAATAAACACAGTCTCTGCCACAGAGTATGTTGGCAAATTTGGTCAAGTTTATAATTTGTTGATGTTAGTCAATGCACATTGCACATCTTTGTGTTTTGATAAATTGCGTTCACAGTATACCACCACACACTCTTGTGATACAATCGAAATATTCCGTGTTTCGTCACGTGATCGGAGGAAACTACTGACTACTGTTTTGAGGCATGGACAATAAGATCTACACGTTTTACCCAGTACTCAATGAATATCTCTAATACTATTCGATAGCAGTGTACATTGATAGGTTTCTTGTTGTAGATATCAAAATAAATGATGAGCGGTCACATTTGAGAGACTGCTGTGGGTACATATATTTCTTCTTCAAGAAAAGGTCACAGAATCAATATATCCCTGTTAAATCCCATTTTTCTGTTTAATTACACATATATTACACAAGTCAAGATAAGTACAGATAAAACTGCGTTGTTTGTCCGCTTCTGGGCACCCAATATTCCAGATTTAACCGCTGCATGAGACCCTGCTCTCGCTTGCTATATCGTGAGATACATTATAAACAATTCAACTCTGATAAAAAGTTTCCCTTATGCTCTGCAATAATTCGTCCGCGCATAATTGGATTGTTTGTGTACTCTAATAGGACTAGATAATTCATTTTTACAAAAATTTCATTCCATTTTGTCATTTTTGGCGGCCAATTTTGGATGGACATTCTAAACCTATGGTTTGTTTGTGCATATTTCAATTTACACAATGTATTACTGATTTTTTCATTAATTTTCCCGGTCTAACTATTATATAGACAATAGTGAACGCCACAATGTGGCAGGGGTAATAATATTGACTTCCTTTCTTTCAGACTCACTGTGTTCAGGTGAACTCGCGATGCCGGTTCAGCGTGGCTTGTTCATAGCGGTGCTATTGTCTGTGAAAACATTTCGGGTATCGACTTCAGCAGACAATGGCACCACCTTATATTCAACAGACGATAGCAGATCATCATTTCTGACATATAATCTGGGTATGGCACCACCTATCCCGAAATACCATGATCGAAGACAAAACCTCACAGAGTTCGCCGGGAGTCTGGACGCAGATATAATATGTCTCCAAGAAGTCTGGTACATCCGGGACATGGTGAACATAATAAATAATGCAGACGGTTATCCATATTCATTCAGCTTGTACCACTCATCTGTGAGTGTCCTTGGTCCGACCGCCAGCAAAGTTCCGTGCAGGAATATCTTCCGTTTAGTATCAGTTTTATTTTGTTCTTTCATGCGTTGTGGTGTTGTCTCTGATGAATTGAGCTATAGTTTGCTGTGTTCGGCGCGTCTTTGTGGGTCTCTAGAATTGGAGCAAGAATGCGTAACGTGTGCACTAATGTCTTTGGGTGGATCCGATTTAATCGAATTAATTCTGTGTGTCACAGGACTGAGGAGTATGAACTCCATTGGTCTCCTGCTTCTCAGCAAGGTAGATATTACAGATGCTGTTGCAGTATTATTTGAACCTAGCGTGATGCAGTTTTTCAACAGAGGCCATATTGATTTCAGTGTAAGTTATATATTTAAGTTTAATACCAATTGCAATGGCGAGGTAAGTCCGTGATATATATTATTATATATAACATGTAAACTATACAAATTTATAAACATATACATATCTTTGGCTCTACGGGGAATGATCTACCATGGTTTACCATATAAATTTGCAACGGTTATTTTGGGTGGTTAATTTACAACGGTTATCTGAAACTATAGTTAATTTACAACGGTTATTTGTGCGGTTAATTTACAACGGTTATCCTGAAAACCATAGTTTTACAACGGTTATTTGGGTGTAAAACCATAGTAAAAATAACTGATTTTTTTACCATGGTTAAAACCATGCCTCCGTGATAATTACTATACATGCATTGTAATTACCACGATATTATGATGATTATCATAGTTTTACCACCCAACTTTGAAAACACCGTTGTAAATTTACTATTGTTTTATTACTATTGCTTCATAACCCAAATAGCCGTTCTAAATTAACTATTTTTTTTTACTATAGTAATTACCGTGACGATTACCAAAATTTTACTGCCAAGGACTATTGTAAATTGAGTGGTAAAACTATGGTAATCACCATGGTTTACCATAGTCAAATAAACCATACCATGCAGTAGTTAATTTACAACGGTAATCACTGTGATGAAATAAACTTGGTATAGTTAATTTGCAATGATGTTTTTGGGAACTACAATAATATAAACCATAGACCAGTTAAGCAGGATCCATCAAAAAAACAGAAATTGCTAAAATTTAGTTGAGATTTAATGTAATTATATATGGGTAATTTTTCAGGATTTAGTCGGAAATATGGCTTGTTGCCATTCATCGGAAAGCTCTCACTGCGAAATTATACTAAGTATGTAGTTCGCCATCCGACACTTCTATACGCCGACAGATGCATCGAAAACCACGTTGATTGCTTATAATTACGACAATCCGCATAAATTAGTTGCTGATTATGACTATTTTTTAAAGAAAATATACCAAAAACACCAAATCGTAAAACTACCAAAGTGATAGTTGTGTCTGGACTTCATAACGGAAATTGGGTCGAAAATAAATTGGGCAAGTTTATTAATAAAAGATCATTGTCAAGGATAAACAACGAAATCATGGAATCTGCAGCGTTTCAATTCATAATCATGGAATCTGCATCGTTTCAATTCATTTGTGGAAGTGAAAATGAAAATTACATGTGTCAATTGTTGCATTTGTTCAGAAGGCGGTCTTGAAGCTGGAAGAAACATAAGGTTACATTCTCATGTAAGCACGTTCTTTTCAAATGTACCGCCCTAATTTACGAAGAACCCCATATCTAAATTCAGCCCTGATGTTTAATGATAACAGAAAATGTGTTTCTTTATTAGAAAGTGGGGTTTTATTGTCTATTTTAAAATGTGTTTGTTTAATTAATGTACTATTTTGCTGTTTAATCGGCGATAAATCGGTGATAATTTTTCACTGAGAGTTGGCGTCTTGGGTTACCACTAGAAACGGAAGTTATTTCTTGCGATTTGATTTGTGGACTAAATAATTCGACTTTGTTTGCGAACTTTTAAAAGTATCACTACACCCAGTGATGTGGGAAACTACACTTCCCTCGGCTGATAGAGATTGTCGCTACCAAGTGTATCTAAGGGCCTTGACCAATCAAATGCACGCATTTAAGTCAAAGCGAAAGCAGTTGTAATTATACTGTAATACAATTTAACTCAAGTATAAAAGAATACTGTATGAAATACTATACAACATTCATATACTCCTGATACTTTACTATATTATATCGTGGTATTACTATAGTACATTATAATATTACCACAGTATGCCACGGCACATTGTGCAACTATTATGGTACAATATATTATTTATTGTCTCCGTATTGAGAGAGAATATGTTAACTTATTACGATAAATAACAAAAAAACAAAACAATTTATTTGGCGTTCTTTCAGGTTGGTGGGATAGGAAGAGTAAGCTGCACTCATTTAACTACTATGGTACAATATATTATTTATTGTCTCCGTATTGAGAGGGAATATGTTAACTTATTACGATAAATAACAAAAAAACAAAACAATTTATTTGGCGTTCTTTCAGGTTGGTGGGATAGGAAGAGTAAGCTGCACTCATTTAACTACGGGCGACATGGATCCATACATCGGACGTGAGTACGTAATGACAAATTCGCAAGGTTTTCAAAAAACAAAAAAATAATAGGCAGGTTCAGGCAGCACAACTGTATCTTTGACAACGAAAGTACACGCGCATTCGATTCACTGACAGACGAATTATGCTCGACCTGTGGCGAGTAACTTGTATAACAGAGAGCTATAGACCTATCATCTTCATGCGCTGAAAGGTTTTATTTTGACCGAAGTCAATCGTCGGTAGGCCTATAGGCTATATCACTGTGTACATGCGACACCGGAAGCAACACGCATCACAAGTGTTTTTATGCTACAGTAGGTGCATATATCAGGCGCTTTTTCTCGAATTCTTTTATACTTTCCCAAAGCGAACCTTCGGACATATGCTGTAGTTAACGGAGGAATTTGTCACTTTGACACAAAGCGAAAGGTTTATTCGTCAATTTAGGCGAATACTGGCATGAAATGTTATCACAAATTATGTTAAAATATCTGCAAAAATAGAATGGCGCATACATTTAAAAAAAATGGGTTTACTATACAGATGATGGTTTGATCTGCGTTATATTTAACGAATCTGGTATCAATAAGGCACTTTTCTTGGAAAAAAATCAGATTAAAAAAAGTCTGGTGTACGGCAGTATGCTAATGTAGCCAGTGGACAACTGTACTGCAGTATTATATTCGGTGTTTTGTGAACACAAATCCAGGCCTTGCGTACTGATTTTGGCAATGTACTGGGTATTGAACTTCTCACTGGAGCGAGTGGTTTGGATTTTGTATAGATTTGAGCGAAAATTGCTTACTTTGCGCATCATCAATCATTATTTTCATGATAAATCAGACTTCGTGGAACACATGATGATTCTGATTTCACATATCCCCATCTTCATTGTATTTAGAATCTGAACAACTATTAAAATATAAGACAAAACCAGACAAAACAGTGGATTTTCCTACATTTGATAAGTTAAAATATTATATATTTTTACCCATTACTGCTAACACAATAATTGCACACAATAATCCAATCACAAAATAGAGCATTGTTTTGGCGCTATTAGCAGGGGGGGGTGAACAATTTTTTTCCGGCACATATGCCGGGGTGGGTGGGCCATCAAAGCCACCAACAAGCAGTTTTTTCCGCAACTAAAAAACAAAATTCCTGCTTGTTTTTTTTAGTGTTTTGGCAATGAGTTGGGCTTATAAACCACTTTGAATGAGAGAAATAATGTAATTCTAACTGGTAAAATGTTAACATCCATGATAAATAGTATGCACAGAAATTCATATACAGCTGTTTACAGTGAATTTCCCCCCGAAAATCTCTGTTTTAGTGTTAAAAGGGGGGGGGTGGGTGTAAAAAAAAATGGTCGGAAAAAACTGCCGAAAACGGAAAAAAAATTGGCGGTGGGGGTGGGTGGGTACAAAAAATGATCGAAAGGGAAAAATGCCATACGTGCCTGAATTTTTTTTCCGACCCCCCCCCCCCTGCTATTAGAGGAAGTTTAATTTGGGTCAGAATGCTGAGTTAAAAGTTTAATTGCATGACGTAACGTACTTCATATACTGCAGTGAACAATAAAGCAGCCAGGAATATGACACCCCAACGAAAACAAATGGTACACAGGCCAGTGCCAGTGGAAAACAATAGAACTGTCGTTTTCTGTTGTTACATTTGTTTTATCTCTATCTTTTAGTGTTGACGTTTTTATGGAATAAACAGCTTTTTATGGAATAAAACCGCTTCTCCGAATGTATCTGCCTCGTGTAACCGTGTTGCAGTGACAACATTGAAACACCATCATTGGATATCTCATTGGATTCAGTTCCCAGCATACTGCAGTACTAACACGCTACAAAACCCCCCGATTTTTAATGACAAATGTCGCAATGGTGGCAACATGTTCTATATGTATAGAACCGATGGAACCGCAGGATAATGCACCATGGACAAAACGTACGGAAATATCAGATATTATCTGCGAAGATACACATTGAAATGGAAGACGGCATTATTTGCATGTGAGTTTTTTAGTTTCGTTTTATTTTCTCGACAACAGCAAATGAGCCGATACTACTCGTCTGGTGTATGTAATTGGAAATATATCGTCAATGGAAACTATTGTATAACATTTCCATATACTGAGAGAGTAAAATTAGAAGCCACAACACTTACCGTGGTGTTGAATATGAGGCGTATATTCCACTTTTTTCCCGATTCCACTTCCGGTTATCGAATGAACGCAATGTTCTGCCCCCGGTTACGCTGGCCTTACCACTGCCATAACGTACAAGAAAACTAAGATGCATGCATCAGGTCACACATGAACTATTTATCATATAATTCTTGTAGCTATCTATTATACATTTTGGAATATCTGTCTGTATGTATGTGTGTATGAATGTATGTATGTATGTATGTATGTATGTATGTATGTATGTATGTATGTATGTGTGTTATAGAGTCGAACACTGCTCGACCGATCCGACTCGGATTTGGTATTTAACGTGTCAACTTGACCTCGCTCATAGGCATGTTTCTGGACCTTGACCGATCCGACTAAAATTTTGTGTGCAGGACTACTTTGATCCCGGGAGCAATATGGACGGGTCCAATTTCACGTGGGACCATGTCCTCGACCGTGCTGATATAGGCATGTTTCTGGACCAATTGAACAATAGTTTGTCCAGACGCTGTATATACCGGGCGGGTACTGCCCAGATGGAGGCGATCACAAAGAAATCCCTAAATAGCCCGAACGAAGTCGAGTACATCAGCTAGTATTATATATTTCTAGATTTAGTTACAAACTATATACCTGTATATTGTACAAAGAAGTGTTTGACAAATGTATCGATCTATATCAATATTACCATAGGGGTCATTAAAAATAGATACGACGAAACAAAATTTTGAAGGGTGCATGTGATTGTGAGGAATAATAGGATCATAGGTAAATTTAATTTATGGACGCTTGTTAATTTTCATTGGACTACATGTATCAGGTAAATTTTTATATTTCAAATGATGACAGGAATGCGGAATGCTACATCTTATTACAGATTATTTCCACATATAATCAGTGACTACAGGCAGTCTGACAAAATAAAGTTTCAGTGACACTCTATCCGAAGAGGGGGGTAATTTCATCTGTTACAGTGAATGGAGCGATTATGAATCTGGAAAGCTGAAATTTCTAAGTAATACTAGATATCGACATGAAGCGATAACATATAACGTAAATGCAATATGGCCGCTGGCGACCATTTTTTCCTATGAAATTCAAAAAATATTTTATAGCTCTCATCTAATAGATCAATATCAAGATAAATGTGAAGTTTGGTGATGATCGCATGAGTGAAGTGGGCTGTAGGTTGTGCTAAAGGGTTTAGTAATGCTAATAGTAACATCCAAAATCGCTGTCAGTGGCATGTTTTTTAACGAAATTCGGAAAAACTACACTATACTCCCATCTTGTTGTTATCCCGAAGATCCATATGAAGTTTATTAACGATTGGACAAGTAGGGTATACCGAATTATTGAGTCACGGACAGAATAAAATCGAAGATGGTCATTGGCGGCCATGTTTTTCATCAAAACTCGGAAAACGTTGATGGCTATATAAGATTATAAAGAGATTCAGTTATTACTCCATGTAATTACTCTTTGATTACCACATGTGTAACACCTGCCATGCAGATCAAGAGCTCAACTGACCATCCGCAGTGACCTACATGTAGTTTATCTCAAAAGCTACTGACAAATATGTGTCATAATAATAATGATACTATCGGTACCTATTTGTTGCAAAACCAATCCTTCTCAAATTCAATGGATCTTTTTCAAGTAGTTCACTGTTGTTACACAAGGCATAATATTATATGGTTGCTGACTAGTGTTGAAACAATTATTTGACTAATCGACGTCGACTCGATTATTAAACAAGTCGACGCTGAAATCCGCCAGTCGATTAATCTAAGCAAATCGGCAATATGGCCTACCGAATTCATAGAATTTACAGTTTCATGTTCGGTGCTGGGTGGCACCTCTCAGAATGCGTTCGATTCTTCTCTTATACCGGACAATTCCGATATTCTGATTTTTGTTCTCAGGCTACATGGTAGAGGTGTATGATCGTGTATAAGGTGTATACTGTTTAAACTGTGTTATATTGTGTTATTTTCTGGAACATGCTATCATGTGACTTATTTCCACTAAAACAAGATACAATTTGTCGTATTTTGGATAAATTCTAGCACATTAATTGTAAACTATAGTTAATCTATAGTTTAAAAATATAAAAGACTACCATTGACAAAAGAGTGTGTGTGTGGGGGGGGGGGGGGTGGTTTCATGGTTACTTATAGTTAAAGTGCAAGTTAAGATAACAAACAAGGGGAAATGTCAAACATTTGGACATTCAAGGACTATTTGTAGGATGATCTAATGCAGCTCATATATTTACTGTGACATTTGACCATTTTAATAAATATTTGTTAGCACAAGTAGCTATATTGGCTGTGGAAATATAAAAAAGTACATTTGTGGCACGTGAAAATCAAGTTAGGAACGTGCGATATGATGCTACCCGGCCGTAAAAGGGTCTAATCGAAATGCCTAATTTTTGCATACCAGTCACAACTAGTTATCTTGCGCTTTAATTGTTAACACCTCTCCTTGTTCAACCGATTTAGGTTGTCTTTTGTCTATAAAATGATGGGATTGAAAAATTGTTGTTAAGGGCATTTCCGCCCCGATAACTTTGAGACATGTATATTCGATCGATATATAGTTTCATCATTGTGTGGTATTTTTTCAATCCCCAAATTTGTACTAAATTTCGATCTATACACCAGATTTCTCGATGTTTTAATGACATTTGGCCAGTTATCTCCTTTTTTGCTGCATCCTATACATAAAAAAATGCAAAACCAGAAAAGTTGATGTTTGTAAGACTGCTGTGGATGTTTCGACCGCACAATGATGAAACTATATATCGGCAGAATATTTTATTTTTATAGACAAAAGACAACCTAAATCGGTGACAACAATATAAATTTATGGAATCCTATTAGGGCCACTTGCTAATGGCGCTTTCGGCGCACTTTTTGTCGCTTTCGGCGCTTTCGGCGCGCGCGCCGAAAGCGACAAAATGTGCGCCATTAGGGTTGTTTCGGCGCGCGCCGAAAGCGCCGAAAGCGACAAAACATGCGCCATTACGGCGCACTTTTTGTCGCTTTCGGCGCTTTCGGCGCACCGCGCCGAAAGCGACAAAATATGCGCCATTAGTGCATTCGGCGCGGTGCGCCATTAGTGCATTCGGCGCGGTGCGCCATTAGCGCGGTGCGCCGAAAGCGACAAAATATGCGCCATTAGCGCTTGTACAATTAAGTATGTGATCACCCCAGCAGGGGTGCCGGAAGAGGGGGCAGATGGGGCAGCTTTTTGTGTGTTTAATCTCGTGTTTTTACAGTAAAATGTGACTTTTTTGGTCCAAATACCACCAATTTCACAAGGAATATTAATTTTTTGTCAATTTTGTCACAAAACGGCCATAAAAACCGACAAATACCTTTAAAATATGGATTTTTGCCACAATGAATTTATGGTTATTTTTCCGAGTTTGCGGAGAAAATGCCCTTTTTTTTGCAGAAAAGTGCCCTTTTTGTAGGCTCTGCCCCCTGCCCTTGGATGCTTCCGGCGCCCCTGCACAGATCGGGCATGGTCATATGTACAATGTATATGCCTATGTATCAATTTTAAAAGGGAGGGGCTGAATTTTGCTGTAGATAGACCTCCAAATGCTATAATTTGTCATTATTCAGATTTAAAATTATTGTGGCCGTGTGGTCCTGGTCCCTCCTTTGTGGGTAGTTAAAGGTACTCAATCCGATCAGACGGTCCCAGGGATGTGGCTAGAGGGTCTCCGTTGGGGGTGTCCACCTTGGGAAATTCCAACTGCACCCCCTTGAATCAGAATCAGACAAAATACAAATTTTACATAATTCCATTTGCACCCCCCCCCCCTTGCACCTTAGTGCTCATGCCTAATATCCTAACATCTAGTGGTCTAAATCCAGACAAATGCACACGGCTATGGACAAGAGACCAGGACACACCGGGCTGACCATTGTTGTTCAACGCAGTGTGAGAATTTTTTTTTTAAACTGTACAAGAAAATCACAAATCCTAGCATCTAGACTGGCCTCAACTGAAGCTTGGGTCAGCTGCCCATTCTGCCCCCTCTTCCGGCACCCCTGCTGGGGTGATCACATACTTAATTGTACATGCGCTAATGGCGCATATTTTGTCGTTTCGGCGCACCGCGCTAATGGCGCACCGCGCCGAATGCATTAATGGCGCATCGCGCGAATGCACTAATGGCGCATATTTTGTCGCTTTCGGCGCGGTGCGCCGAAAGCGCCGAAAGCGACAAAAAGTGCGCCGTAGCGGCGCATATTTTGTCGCTTTCGGCGCTTTCGGCGCGCGCCGAAACAACGCTAATGGCGCACATTTTGTCGCTTTCGGCGCGATGCGCCGATCGCGCCGAAAGCGACAAAAAGTGCCCTGAGGATAAGCCCAGTCTATGTTATACTGTATACACCCGTCAGTAAGCACATCCCTGAGGATAAGCCCAGTCTATGTTATACTGTATACACCCGTCAGTAAGTCCATCCCTGAGGATAAGCCCAGTCTATGTTATACTGTATACACCCGTCAGTAAGCACATCCCTGAGGATAAGCCCAGTCTATGTTATACTGTATATGGAATCCTATTAGGGCCACTTGCTAATGGCGCTTTCGGCGCACTTTTTGTCGCTTTCGGCGCGATCGGCGCATCGCGCCGAAAGCGACAAAATGTGCGCCATTAGCCGTTATGGCGCACTTTTTGTCGCTTTCGGCGCATCGCGCCGAAAGCGACAAAATATGCGCCATTAGTGCATTCGGCGCGATGCGCCATTAGCGCATTCGGCGCGGTGCGCCATTAGCGCGGTGCGCCGAAAGCGACAAAATATGCGCCATTAGTGCATTCGGCGCGAATCGCCATTAGCGCATTCGGCGCAATGCGCCGAAAGCGACAAAATATGCGCCATTAGCGCATGTACAATTAAGTATGTGATCACCCCAGCAGGGGTGCCGGAAGAGGTGATCACACGGTCCCCATACCACCAAGATACAACAATATTTCTTCAAAATACACGTAAATTATCACAATCGATGCATTTCTACAAAATAATGATAACCACTACCAACTACATGTATGGTATCAATTTTCTCAAAACTTTTTATTTGTTCAACAAAATATGTCCGTATTATTACTAAAGTACCACTAGATTTTAGAGTTATCCATCTTCATCCGCAAATTGTCCAGTAACTTAGGACCGTCTGATCGGATTGAGTACCTTTAACTGCCCACATAGGAGGGACCAGGACCACACGGCCACAATAATTTTAAATATGAATAATGACAAATTATAGCATTTAGAGGTCTATCTACAGCAAATTTCAGCCCCTCCCTTTTAAAATTGATACATAGGCCTATACATTGTACATATGGCCATGCCCGATCTGTGCAGGGCCGCCGGAAGCATCCAAGGGCAGGGGGCAGAGCCTACAAAAAGGGCACTTTTCTGCAAAAAAAAGGGGCATTTTCTCCGCAAACTCGGAAAAATAACCATAAATTCATTGTGGCAAAAATCCCTATTTTAAAGGTATTTGTCGGTTTTTATGGCCGTTTTGTGATAAAATTGACAAAAAATTAATATTCCTTGTGAAATTGTTGTTATTTGGACCAAAAAAGTCACATTTTGCTATAAAAACACGAGATTAAACACACAAAAAGCATTTTCTGTCTCCAGAAAAAGGGCAAGTCCTGCCCCCGCTCGCCCCCCCCCCTTGGTCAAGGGCAGGGGGTCAGCTGCCCCCCTCTTCCGGCACCCCTGCTGGGGTGATCACATACTTAATTGTACATGGCGCTAATGGCGCATATTTTGTCGCTTTCGGCGCACCGCGCTAATGGCGCACCGCGCCGAATGCACTAATGGCGCACCGCGCCGAATGCACTAATGGCGCATATTTTGTCGCTTTCGGCGCGCGCCGAAACAACGCTTCCGGCGCACTTTTTGTCTCTTTCGGCGCGATGCGCCGAAAGCAACAAAAAGTGCGCCGAAAGCGCCATTAGCAAGTGGCCCTAATAGGATTCCATAATATTGACATAATAATTTCAATAATATTTTTATATTTAAAACAGTATATTAATAATTCCCACTTTAAATTCAAATTTAATTAAAATTTAATTTGATCGGCTTCCTTAAAAAGATTCTTACCTTAATATTTTTATGTGCACTTTATAAACTTCATTGAGTCATTTTTGTCATGTATTGAATTTGATATCTTTTGTTAACAGTTTATAAATCATGTATGTCTCATGATTGTTATTATATTGTATGTGTTTATTATGATTAAATAAAGTTATCATTTAAAATAAATGTATTCACTTTCTAAATTATTATTTCGCAAAAAAAACTCAAATACCCCAAAACACAATAGTCTAGAGTCGCCAATTAGTTAATCCGATTACCTATAACACTAAGCACATACGCCGGTTACACCGTTTAGTTGGAGCCGGCCGCTTACACTTTATAGAACGAAAGAACGAAAAGTTGAATAAAAGTTGAATAAAATCAACAAATTTGTGAATTTAAAACAATTCAAACGTTAATGTTTTCCATGTCATAACCCGGACATATGTACTAAATTTCAGTCATATCCATTTATAAACAAAGAGGATAATGCGACATCAAGACCGCTTACACCCTTTATTTTGGAGCCGGCCGCATACATGTTCACTTCATAGTGTGTTTCAGAACGAAAAAGTTGAATAAAATAAACAAATTTGTGAATTAAAAAACAATTCAAACGTTATTGTATTCCATGTCCCAGCCCGGACATATACACCAAATTTCAATAATATTCATTGAGAAACAACGGACCAAACGCCATATAACACCCCGTATACACCTTTTATTTCGAGCCGGCCTCGGCTTCGGCATACACTTTATAGTGTGTCCCGATAATGGCACCTTCTATAGGTGGGGTCATAATCGTGAGCAAACTTCCTTAATTTGCAGCAGGTATCCATTTGTCATAACAACTGCGTAGTTTAAATTGGAAAGTTCCCCAATTAATAGCGTAAACAGAGCGACTGTATTTGACAGAGAAGGCCTCTGTTATTGATTATCATGTTGCTATACACTAAACAACGACAAATGCACATGCCCGTTCAATCGTAATAGTCTATTCTCCCCATGTTAAACGACATCCGCAAATATCCAAATAACGCTAACCTACTGCAAATGTTTTACATGACAACTGTTAATATATTTGGGCTGAATTCATCTGATGTGGTATGATTCCTCAAAATAAACAACAAAGCCATCGTTACTTGGAAATGTAGTTTGGGCTAACATTTACACAAATCCCCCACCTCGTTTATTTCGACACACACGTCAGTTGGAAATCCACTCCCATATAAACACCCAAATTGGGTGAAACAAATAATGTGAGGAACTTTTGCATTTTTTATTTAAGAATTTGCTCGGATACAATTGATTCTGAATTAAATAATCTGAGAAACCGAACTGCACATATTCATTGGAAATTGGCTATCGGCAAAACTCCTTAAATATTTTTTTTTCAGATTTAATTACGTATATATATTATCTTTGATTATATATATAAATACGCGCCGTGATGGCAGTTGTCAGACCAGAGTAGCGCACGAGGGGACCTAACTCTGTCCTCCAGTTTGGACGTTGTTTCAACAAGGGTTCGTATTAGAATATAGGGGAATCAACAGGGGAGGGGTTTGGTGGGGTATTTCACCCACACAAAGATAAATCAACCCACTGAGGATTTGTCTTTTGCAGCACCACCTTATACATCTGCCCAAGAACTACAAGAATCGGAGATCAACAAACTGTTTGATGGTAACTTTGATGTCATCATGGGTGACCTCAACGGCGGATTGGCGGAACCAGGATTCAACATAGACGGAGAATTGCCAATGAACTTCGCTTTATATGTCGACAAAGGATACTTGTCTCCAGTTCGAAATCTCCACACGTGCACATTCTGTGAGGAAAATGAGCTCGTTGACTTCAATAAACGAGTCATAATAGACCATGTGCTTATATTCCCAGGATTGACTCCAGTGTATACAGCGGTATGCTTATCACCCTTGGTATAATTTCTCCCGCACAGCATTTGGCTATACAGTAATGCCGTAAATAATCGACTCCTTAACCACAGCAGAATTATGGGTGATATTTCAGGATTTAGTCGGAAATATGGCTTGTTGCCATTCATCGGAAAGCTCTCACTGAAAATTACCAATAGCTTTCCGGTGAATGGCAACAAGCCATATTTACGACTAAATCCTGAAAAATTACCCAAAATTCTGATGTGGTTAAGCCGTCGATTATTTAGGGCATTACTGTATAAGCAAAGAATCCCGGGAGGGACACTTCCGGTTATGATCGAGAGGCCACCCCCCGAAAGGTGATTGCTCCCGGTAAAAAGAGTGTTTACTGGTCATTTCCCATATTTATTGATTAGGAGTACTCAAGTTCGACGTACACATTATTGCTGCGTTAAATTATGCCTTGGTTCACGGTTACATTTCTTATGGAATATAAATATGGTCAACTCGCCCCACATAGGAAGGATCTTTAAACTACAAAAGAAAGCTGTAATGCCAAGTATAACTCACACACTGACCCTCTTGTTAAACGATTAGATATCCCAAAAAGTTCAAGATTTATAAACTATTAAATCCTTAATCTTTGTCTATGATTGGAAACACGAACTCCTACCGAAGTCTCTGTCCGATTTCTTTTGCGGAAACCCAGACGAAAAAAACAGGCCCCAACGAGACAACATCGTGATATCCAACATCACACTCCTAGGAAACATTTTAGTGCCAACTTACCACTTCACTAATTTCTTACATTATGGAATATACTAATATATCTACACATACTAAGGCTTACACCCCGAGGTTAACATTTAAGAAGCTCATAAAATACACTAGGTTAGATGAATATGCTGCATCTGTTCGCTGTTGCAACCTCTTTTGTCCAGATTGTACAACAAAATGTTAGTCGTTAGTGACGTATAATGTTTACCACAGTTTTTGTGGTAGTAGGAAAACCATGGTTTAATTACGGTAACCATGGTTTTAATTTGCCAGCGGCCATCTTGGATATTACTCTTTGTATGACTAAATCCTTCGGCACGACATAAAGGCCATAACCCTCATCCGATCGTCTTGACTTGAAACATATTTTATTTGCATAATATACAAAAGGTAATGGGGCACAAGTTTTGGCAACTTATGAAGCCCCTCTCCTAACACAATATGATGAACACATGTAATCAAGATGACGGTACAAATGATCGTCACCAAACTACATATAGACCTCTGGGTGACCTCTAGATGGGAGCCATCAATTTCCCCCCGAAAATCGATATAAACATGGCCGCCAGCAGCCATCTCGATTATAAATTTGAATCCATCGGCACACCCTGCAACCTGCATTGATTGGAGAAATGTTTTTGAAATTTATATGCAGGATCACCTGTAGATGTGAGCTACCGACTCTGACCTATTTTCGATGAAAAATATGGCCGCCGGCAACCATCTTGGCTTTTATTCTTTGCATAACTAAATATTGGCACACCTTAAAGACCACATCCATCAACCGATCGTCACCAAACTTCATATGATTCTTCAGTGTGATCACTATAGATGGGAGCCATCAATTCTTTTCTAAATTTCGTTAAAAGCATGGCCGTCAGCGGCCATCTTGGATTTTACCATTTGCATGACTAAATCCTTTGGCACACCATACCAACAACACCCATTATCCGACCATCACCA
Source organism: Siphonodentalium dalli (assembly GCA_032622095.1). NCBI lineage: Eukaryota > Metazoa > Mollusca > Scaphopoda > Gadilida > Siphonodentaliidae > Siphonodentalium > Siphonodentalium dalli. Next base: position 102,317,958 of record CP136063.1, read on the forward strand.
AACTTCGAATGAATCTCCGGGGCAACCACTAGATGGGAGCCATCATATTTTTTTCCAGAATTTCGTTGAAAAGCATGGCCACCAGCGATCATCTTGGATATAACTCTTTGCGTGGATAAATCCTTTAGCACACGCCTAAAGGCCACATCCCTTATCCGAACATCACCAAACTTCATATACACATCAGGTGACCTCTAGATGTGAGCCATTAATTTTCTTCCGAAATTCGTCATAAAATAAGGCCGCTAGCAGCCATCTTGGATTTTAAACTTGAATCCATTGGCATACTATGCAGCCCGCATTTATTGGATAAATGTTTTGAACATTTACATTTTAAGATCACCTCTAAATCGGTGCTATCCAATTTGAACTATTTACGATGAAAACGTGGCCGCCTGCAGCCATCTTGGATTTTACTTTTCGCATTACTAAACTAGAATGCACTCACTGGAGCTGCCAATACTTGCGCCCATCACCCATTTGGCATGTTTTGTGGTGTCTTGCCAACAACAGTTTGAATCTCGGGTTCTGGGCCCTCTTTTGAAAGATCGATAGCGAAACTAGATATCAAATTTCAGTTCATACAGATGCGGCTGAGATATTTTTGTGTACGGACAGAAAATCACTATTATCTCCAGTTGCTCTATTGCAATACTGATGGTCTTAGTAATACCGTACGCGTTGTTTGACATATTTGTAGAACAACCAGCTGATGTGCCCGACTGCGTCCGGGCTATTAGGGACTTTACTGATCGAATAACGTTGAACAGTATTAGGAGAAAAAAAAACATTTTTCGATCGTTCCAGCATTCTCATATGAGCGTCTATGAACCAGGTCAAGGACACGGTCGCCCATATTGTTCCTCGTACCAAAGTAGGTCTACATACCAAATTTGAGTCTGATCAGTCGAGCAGTTTTCGAGTCTATAACACACACAGACAGAAGTTCAAAAAATATACAATAGATATAGACATCGCTCATATTAATGATGTGAAGACGATTGGTTGCCGATGATGCAATTATATACCAATTGGGTTAAATTACTAGATTGACTGGAATGATTTGTGTATGCCATTGTACTTCAGCAGTAAAAAAACACACAACAAAGTCAATTAAAAGAAACGCGGCCATTGTCTAGTCTAATTAACAATATGTTAATGTGCACATGCCTTAGCGACTGATCACCAGTCTTCGGGATCATAAAAGGTATATATATGGGACAAATATCACGTATGCAGAGATGCGCATCATCAAAATGTCTATTTCGTTGAGAATGAGAAAGCTTGTTTAATAAGGCATTTTAGTAATCCATGTTTCCACATACACATTTCTCAGTAAAATTGTGTTTCTCAATAGAACCATGCTTTGGATTGTTTGGCCTGACATGATTTACATGCGTTTGCGTCTTTCGGAAATGTTTTGAACTCCGAAGTAAGTTTCCAGAAATACGTTCGCAAGTCACAGTCTCTGCGAAAAAAAAAACGATTCCGCAAGCATCTTTTAGACGCGATCTTAACACACTTTCCGAGCTTCTAATGGGCAGTACTATTGCCCACTTATTTTCCTTGCAGGGTATAATCTATCTATTTATAATAAATACACGAAACTGTTGGCAGGTGGATCAGTTTAGCATGCCCGTGTAATAAGAGTCTCAGCTATCTGGACATCGATGCAATCATGTCTGACGACGACAGAAAAGAGATCCGGTGTATATTCTGCGACATAAGTAAAGCGTTCGATAAAGTCTGGCACCGTGGCCTCTTGAACAAACTGACGAAATGTAGGCAACAACAAGTTGTCATAGATGGCAAACACTCGGAATTACAAGATGTAACAGCCGGTGTCCCACAATGCTCAATATTAAGCCCACTTCTGTTTGTAATTTATATTAATGATATAACCGAAATATACGGTGTAACATTCATCTATATGCTGATGATACCTCTCTATTTCTCACTATCGAAGATCCCACCATGGCCGCAAATCTAATAAATGATGACCTCGAAACTCTCATGTGTTGGGCATCAGAATGGCTTGTAAAATTCAATCCCCTGAAAACTGAAGCCCTCCCAATCACCAGGAAAGAAACACCGGTATATCACCCACATTTGACCATGAGAGCCGCGACAATTGTCGAGGTTGACAGCCATAAACATATGGGACTTAATTTCGACAGCATGGGCTCATGGGGTATTCACATTAGATCTATGCTTGATAAAGCCGGGAGTCGAGTAAATTTAGTACGTAAACATAGATACAGGTTATGCAGAGTAACGCTTGAAAAAATATATTGCACATTTATCCGACCAATACTGGAATATGCCTCCCCTGTGTGGGATAACTGTCCTGATTATCTTAGTGATTTATCAGAAACTGGATGGGAACTCCTCTCCTCACGTCGTAGAAAACACAAGCTATGCCAATTTTTCAAAATGATACGTGGAACTGCTCCATCAATTTAAAGAAATTATGTACAACCAATCCAGTCAAACAATTCCAGATATAACTTAATAATATTAATTATGATTATTATATGGATTATTTCTTGTCAGCTGCAATTACTGAATGCAACAAACTGCCGGAAACTACAAAGGGCAGCAGTACGATCGAAGACTTCAAAAAGGAACTCAACAATGACAATACACGTCCACCTGTCTATTTTTTTCATAGTAAATGCCGTAAATCTCATATCCTTCATACCCGGTTAAGACTGAACTGCAGCCACCTGAGTTGTGACCTGACAGATAATCATGTAAAAAATTTCCCCTTCTGTTTATGTGGGGAACTTGAGACAACTTACCACTATCTCTTTGAATGTACATTTTATCAAGAGCCCAGAAGAGAACTATACGACTCCCTACCTAATGTTGCCCTATCTGAGAATACTCTATTGTGGGGATCAAGGGAGTTTATCCTTCGCGAAAACAAACAAATATTTAATGCAGTACAGACATATATTATGAGAACAAAAAGATTCCCACGGTTCTACCATTTGTGTGGGTTACGAATCGCTTTGGATTCCGGTCGCGTTATGCGGCAGCATGATATTCCCCAATTTATGTAGAACTAAATGCCTTCAGATAACGATTATTTTATATGTTACATACTTGTTATTATCCTGTATATATACGTGAGCTAATTCCACATGAAGGATGCTGCGATATTCACAGTGAACACCCTTGAAAAGAGGAATTGTCCTGTTTCTGGTTAGTGCTGTTGAATGTGTTCTTGTACTCACGGAAGCTGTATAATCAACGATATATTTTAATTATGAACACTCGTAGCCGCGTGAGTTTGTTTAATTACTTTTTGACAGATGTAACCAGTTAACAGCCACTTTGATTGACCCCCTCCCATGGCGCCTGACGCATACATATATTACTATAGAGGAGCATAATTTTTGAAAACTCCCCACCACTGTCATCAATTCACGATTCATCTGTTCCCCTCCTGTGTTTTACTTCCTCACCCCCTCTCTCCTCTCTCTCTTTATCTTTCTCTCTCTCTCCCTCTCTCTCTCTATCTCTCTCCACCTCTCTCTCTCTCTCTATCTCTCTCTCTCTCTCTCTCTCTCTCTCTCTCTCGCTATCTCTATATCTGCCTCATGCTATCCCAACACTATCTTCTCCCTGTTTTTCCATCCCTAACTCAAATTTAGCTATATATCTCCATTTCTCCTAAAACCATTATTTCAATCTCTTCTCGTTTGATCGATACCCCTCCCTCACTTATTGGGGAAGGGGGGGGGTGGGGCTTGTCGCCAAAGAGGAGAAGACTTCATATAAGCCCTCGGGCTTGTTGTCTGATCCTCGTTTCCATACACTAACTCTTCTATTTTGTATATATGTGTCATCTGTATATTATGTTATTTTTTGGATTTGGAAATAGAAATATGTTTACACTAATACTGTCTGGAGTCTTGCGCACCCGGATGTGACGTTGTGATGTGTCCCGTGACGTCATGGCGTCTTTTCTGGTTTCCTTTTTTGAACGATTTATTACCAAAATAAAACCCGATAAAAATGCAAATTAAGTATATATGTTGATTTAAAATATAATTCGTGCAACAATTTCATATTTAATAGCGCAATGTGCATTCTTTACATTATGTACTTCCGGTATGATGTAACATATTCGCGGAAGGACATCCGAACAAAGAAACAAAGAAACGGAGATCCGGACAGCCCGAAAACACGACTTGCGTCCAGCATTTTGACTGGCGCAAGTAATCATTTGACACACGCGCTAAATAGATCACATTCATCAACTAATCGTCACTGAACGTCATCTTCGGTGTGATCACTAGATGGGGCCCATCAATTCTATTAAACAACATGGCCGTCAACGGCCAATGACGGCGGGTCATATTGGATTTTACTCTTTGGGTGACTACAGTATTCGACACACCCTGAAGGCCACATCCCTCAACCGTGCGTCACCAAGCTTGGATCTTCGATGTCACCTCTGGATAGGAGCAATCGATTTTTGTTTCGAAATTCTTTTTTAAAATACGGCCGCCAACAGCCATCTCGGATTTCACGTTTGAATTCATTGGCACACCCTGCGACCCACATTTATTTGTGCATTGTTTTGAAATATAACAGAAATGTTTAGGAGACTATATGGAAGCTATTGCATTTGAACGATTTTCGATGAAATAGATGGCATGCGGCAGCCATCTGTTTGCATGACTAAATACTTCGGCATGTCACACAGCCAACGTTTTTTCATCCAATTGATCTCAAACGTATAACGCTGTACGGGTTGACCTCTGGTATTACTAAAACATTTCAACTTTCCACATTCATAATCATTCCGTTAGCTGTATGTATGACATTATCCCCTTCCATGTTGAGTTACATGCAGTGTCATTGACACTTTCATTATATGTTGATTTATGGTTATTTTTATAAGATTCTTCTTCATTCATTTTACCAAACCCAATGGTGCATATAGCACCACGCGAACTTTGGGTAAATTTTACCCAATGTTGGGCAATATTTTTACTCAACGTAGGGTAACAATTTACCCAATATTAATTTCCATTATGCGTTAGGTGATATTTTGTACCCGAACGTTTGGGTGAATAATTTCTTAATTATTGGGTCAAATCAATGTTTCGTTTTAAGTCATCTGAGATCAAAGGCATATATCCAATTATATTGCCCTGGTCAGGTGACACATGTGTGCCAATATTCCCACATTTAGTATTAGCTTAAGCCTATAAAAACTCGCCCAACGCATAATGGAGATTAATTATGGGTAAATTGTTACTCTAGGTTGAGTAAAAACGTTAGGTAAAATTTACGGTTGTGTTGGGTAATATTTCACCCAATGCGATTTAGAGTATGTGAATCGGGATTCACACACTTTGTTTAATTACTCTGCCGGTCAAAAATCCAATGATCCCAATCGATCTTCCAGTCATTTCTTATTTGAACGCAACAATAATTTTTACGTCGAATTGCATGGGGTATTCCTAATCAATAAATATACGAAATGACCACTAAAGCACACACTTTTTACCGGCAGCACTCACCTTTCGATGTGGAGAAAAATCCTCTCGTTCATACCAGAAGTGCCTCTCTCGGGATCCTTTGCATGGCCAAAGATGTGTGGGAGAAGACTGCCTGACATGCTTATTATCGATCACATACATGTATATGTCAATGTTTGGGAACCATTTCTAGATTTTTGGTGCTAGTCCGAGCCAACTTCATGCGTCCAATACTTGAATATATTCCGTTGCGCATGCAGCTTAGTGTTTCTTAAAATTTGGTTTCTTGGAAAAGATAAGCTTCTCAGTCTATCATTTTCCTAAGAGAAAGATTGCAATACTACATACTGATATGTGGCTTTTCCGAGAACCAATATAAATAAGTACTTTATTCTTGGTTTTAACATATTTTATTGATAACCAAATATTGTGCATTGCTCTCAATGTATGAAGGTGGAATAAATCAGTGGTTATAACAGGATTGGACATAAGCCATCTCCTACACATATAACATATTGAATGGTAACTGTATTGTACTGGCATAAATAAATGCGCCACAGTCGATGTATATTAATGTGGATAGCTTAATCAAATATCTAATGGTATTGATAACCCTTTCTTCACTAAAAATTCATAGAGGAGTAGTTATCACACAGGAAATATTCAGTTAATAAGTTCAACAAACGACCAGAAGTCGTGTGCTTATATCTAAACATTTCCCTCAATAAATAACGCCCCTTTTGTACTTTTATTTATCTGTCGTCTGCTTTTACCACATTAACACCCCTCCAAATAAATAATAGACCATTCCGATGTACAATTTTTAACCGAATGGGAGTATCCATTTAGTATAGCAAGAGGTTAATGTTAATGTGCCTGATGACCCACCCCTCATCAAAGTAAGTTGTGGCAGGGTACATTTGGGACATTCAACAGCATTCTATAAGCTTATTCACAAAAATAGAGCTAGGTTATGTAACTTAGGTCAGTACTCTCTGGGTCCAAATAAGCATATTATACGGTGCGAAATAAGAGTACAGGGTGGACAATTCTGCTAAATCCAATAAGAGTACGAGGCGGAATAACAGTACAGGGTGGCAATTTGCAACATGGAAGCAAGTCCATCTGAAATGCTATAAGGTCAATCATATATATTTCTCAAATTCTACACTGTTTGTTGTTATAATTATGAGTTACCAAACAGACTTCCATCAACATGTTTGCATTATCTTTTCCTGATCTGAGTAAAGGTTCCAGCAATTCTGATAGGAGTATAGTACAAACTTATTGACAATTCCACTTTTTAAACAAACATACGTACCCAAATAAGCACCATACAGGGCGGCAAATTTTCAAAAAATAAATAAGCATACGGGTATGATTATTTGGACCCCAAGAGTACATTATATGGCCAGTGTCTGCCAGTTAATTATATACTTTTGAACTTTAGCAAATACCTCAATATTTTTTAATAAGGGGAGTGATTTAGAACATCCTAAGAGTAATTTTGTTTCCAAATTAGTACCAAGGCTGCTGAAACAGAAATCTCTTCAGCTACAATTACTGTGAAATAGTGCAAGCAATACGATTGATACAGTTTCTATTATACGTTACAGATACAATACCAATTGCCTTGTAATTTGAAACGATTGCGACGTAAATTATAGTTCAGGTTGCTACTACACCCGAGACGTATATTCGAAAATGGAAAAATGGACTTTGTCTTGTATTGAAAATTCCATGTAACGGGGGCATGTAAGGGTCGGTGTTAAGGAAAGAATGAAGTCCGACATGGTTCTTGGCTTCCGTTGGTAGATCAATCCATAGACTCACGACTGTGGACACAACGATTTCTTTTTGCATAATACCGATTTGATGTCTATTCCTTTGAAATAGTAGTGCCTTATTCTTGAAGATATATCTCGCAAAGATAAGATATAATCCTACACCAGGATATCCACAATTATATCAGGAACAATTTAGGCTTCTGCAATTCTTTTCAGTCAAGTCATTGCAAATGCAATGGAAATGCACCATCGATATGTACGTGTATATATATAGTGAATAATTAATAATTGATTTTTGTTCGAATTTAATTGCAGATAAAATACACCAACAACCTCCCGGGTCACTCGTTCCCGCTTTCGGATCACTATGCTGTCAGAGTGGACTTGAAAATATCTGTGCCAAGCGGAAACCTGATGGAGACAAAGGGGATCGAGTATAGGACTGACTAAACTGTTTACAGACCGAGCGTGATTACATACACCGGCTGAGTTAACTTATACATCCATATTTCACACGAAGGACATGAATTGTACTGTATTAGATAATGATACAAATGTGCGCATCAATTGATTAAAATTGAATCAGTTCTAGAGCTTTTTTGGGGGAAGAAATGCATACTCATTAAACCAATCCATCAGAGTGTTAAAGGCACGGGCGGCGTTCGTTGCAGATATATTCATATTTGTTCAAATCGCCATCAACAGAAAGAATATTAAAATATATCTAGTTTTGTTCATATGCCAAACATAATCGGCGCGTGAATAGTATATTGTCGTCAAGACGTACGATGGTGTGCGTAAACAAGAGCCTGCTCGTGTTACAAAAGTTGTGCTTCTGTTTACATAACACAGTGCAATTCTATTGGTTAATCACACACAAATGATATAAACGCTCTTTATTATTTCCAAGTCAGGAAAACAGTAACAAATAACGCTCTTTAATTTTACCATATCCGGATCTAAACAAAAGCCAGGTAATGTAACGTTTTTTGCTTTTGTTTACATAACAAAGGAAAAATAATTGACAATAACATACTGTTTATGCCATATTTCTGATTGGTATAAGAACAAAGTCTGTCTATATTTGACTCTTCTTTTTGTTTATGGCGGTTTTTGACGGCAGTGAATATGTTAACAGCATACCCACTGCCAACGCCGCCAGTATCTTTAAGCACTGTTTCAGTGTGACCATTTTGTATTTTAAGCATTTACCCGTGGCTTATATATTCACATTTTATTAGAGGTAGCTAGAAACATATTTTTTCAGGATTTGCACTTGTTCAAAATTTAAATATCGGAACTTTCTCAATAAATGTTTTAGTTTAAACTATTTATTGTTTTCAAGCATGCTATTACACACTCCAAAATATTTTATCATCCCCATTATCTCACAAACTGCAAGCAGTATGAAATGCCGATGGTTTTCATTCGGTATGCATCCAGGTACGCCCATGGCACCCGAAACTGGCCATATAATTAGGCCAGAAGTATATATTTGAATCTCTGTTTGAATGTCTTTCGAACGTTAACAAATGGACGTTCGGTACTAAATTCTGACTAAAGGTCGCGCGAGTGTAGATGGAAGAGGCAAAACCATTGGATCAATTACCTTGAAATTTCAGCAGGGAAATCCTATGGAGCATAGATTATATATTCCCACGCGATACAGCTTCTGCAAAAAAAAGCGGTTCGTCATGTGCCCATGTGCGAGTCGGGTAAATGTTGGCAAAAATTGAGTCCAGCGCGAAGCTGCAAATAAACGGTTTTAAGTTCGCCATGAGTGTAGAGGGAAGAGGCAAAACCATTGGACCAACAAGCTTGATTTTTCAGCAGTGAAATCCCATGGGGCATCGATTATTCCGAAGCAATACCACTTCGACCAAAACGAAACGGTTTGACCTGTACCCATGTGCGAGTCGAACATATTTCGCGAAAATTGACAAAGTCGCGAATGTCCACGAACGTCCAACGTCCAATGTGAAACTAACTTCACACCGCGAATGTCCAACGTCCAATATCAAACCAACTTCACACACCACTAATTCACTTATTACGCGCGCTCCGCGTGTATACTAATGTAGAGATTCTTGTTTCGCCTGGGCGCATGGGTGTTTTATTTATAGAATGGGAATTTTTGGGAGGGTTAAAAGTCGAATTGCGACCGGAGGCCGAGTCCGGTAAAAGGTGTAGTTGGGAATTTCAATTTCATTTTTTGTCGTTAACATTATGTCAATAATGATGATTGTTTGTTCGTGATAAGCTATATGCCAATTACAAATAAAAGAAATGAAAAGATAATTTGTTAGTCTTGTATTTCAACTTGTATAGACATTTTTCGTTCTGCAGCCCACGGGGAGTTGTGGTCGGAGACGGTCGAGTCGACCGCCGGTTCGTTAATTAGGTGCTGGTTGTTATGTTATTTTAACAGAATTCTGAGTTAGTCATTCGCAAAACCAATATATTTTATATTCTATAATTACAATCATGGGTATATCATATATGATCTTGAGCGCGTTACCATTTCTGACAATGGTTTTCTTGTAACGATGTGTGTACCCGAATCATCGCTTATCGAAAGCATGAGGGATTATTCGGCGCTTGCGTTGACCATGCGCGTCCACGTTAAAGGGGATGAACAGCGTGAAAAGGGATTACTAATCATAATCAGTTGACAAGGAACAGAGATACCACGGATGAAGCGAGTGGCCAATACACTGTTCACCCAGCGACATGTGTGCAACGTGGATAAACCCATTCAAATTGAACATCGCACAGGGGACATTTCAGAAACGCTTTCATAAAGTGACAACGACGGTGCATATATTTTGTTTATCATTGCACATCATCAAAAGCGGGGTCAGGTACGTGATATGAAAACATATACACTTCCCCAGTGTTTCATTCACATTCCTTCTATATGGTATGTTTAGTAATCACAGGCCTTCTAAACGGTGAGTGATTAATAATTAAAATATAATTTGTATTAATATTTACCTATAAGTAGCATGAATCAAACAAAAATCTTGAGCCATATTTTACTCCCTTCTGCTGGAGACCATTGTACAGTGTTACAAGTGTTGTGTCCACTTCAACTCTTCACAGTAAGCAGCTAATTGACCACAGGAAGTTATCACTGGGCATGACAAATGTCAACAATTTTAAATGATTTGTTTATATAACTGACCAGTGCATCGTGTCAACTCACAACTTCATGTCAACCATGTGAAACAAAATTTTAAGGATATCCTAAACGTGACCGAGTTGAAATTTCTTCCAATATGGCGAAAATTTATAAAAATAATGAGCTCTAATTCACTATAAGGTTTGCAAAATGGCCACAATGAACCAATACAATAGTATAATCATAAAACATAGATCATCTTGATATGCAAAATGTTGTCCCATCTTACAGGAATCTATATAAAAAAAATTATGAAACAATTGTTTTCAATTTTACACTTTCTTACAGTACTCATATCTGTAAAATTACTGCATGTTTCTAGTATAATAGTTTACCGATAGGTGCTATGATATTCCAATATATTGAGAGGGACCTTGCTTTTTCTTTGTTTCTTGTGTCGGGGGAAATTCACCGTGTAAAATGTGGTCCTATCCGCTCGATATGCGAAATCAACAACACTCGAAATATAGGGAACTTCAATTTTGAGTTAACAGATACTAAAATCTGAGAATATATAGTCACCACCAATTGGCCTATTTAACTACTTTATGACCAAAACTAACCTTAGAACATCGCTGATTTAAATGACAATTTCCTAGAAAAATGATATTTGAAGGCAAACTTTGACAAAATGGATTGTAAACATCACGTGACTAAAAACTCGGAATACCCTCCGAACGAAATTTCTCACAAGTATGAAATAAATCACTCTTTAAATAATTTTTGTGTTTACACATGGCAAAACACCTGAATATGCATTAGATTGACAACCTAAAACACGGTATTCATATATAATTACAACTACTTTCGCTTTCACTTAAATGCGTGCATTTGATTGGTCAAGGCCCTTAGATACACTTGGTAGCGGCAATATCTATCAGCCGAGGGAAGTGGTTACTTTTATTATGTTTGTAAAACATATTAAAAGATTTAATTTTCTCGGAGTAACTATTAATCATCTATATTTGCCTCATTCTAAGAACATTTGTTTCCTAATTATTCATTGGATCGCTCAATCAATAGTCCGTGGACTATATTGTAATAGCTACAATATTCGATTGCGTTCATTTGTCCTACACATAAAGTAATTATGCTTGATTTTGGCAGTTTAACATGCTTTCGCCTACATGTCTTCGTATCCCAATAAATAATTCATATGACCTAATTCATTCTTCGTGCATGCGCCACAACACGCATGCCGCACAATAGTCTGTCATTTAACTCACACGCAATGAGTTGTTCTCTTCCTTACCATCATGGGTCGACATGCAGACGTGTTTATTTCATATTGAATTGACTTTTACTGCCGACCGGTCGAACTGATGGAGTTCGACGTGTTTTAAATACTATTGGTGTGTGTATATACTGCATTTACAATGTATTTATATTTCGTATCAGTTTGACTCCTTGCATGGTATTGAGAAATTGTTATGTCTAAATAAGTGCTGATATCAGTGTATGCAGCATCTCATGGGACAGTCATACTAGTTACGTGTTAGCACAATTTGACATTGGAAGTGTTCTGCATGGCAAGTATATATGCCATGCATGTAACAATATATGTGTATTAATTTTCGAGCCTGGTTGATACCGCGAGAGGGATGGCTATATTTAATTTTACACACACGCGAAATATATGGATATTCATTTTCGAATCAAGTATATAACGCGAGTGATGACTATATTTTAATTTTACATACAAAAATCCAATTTTACTGCATAGACAGTTTTTGTTTGTATTTTATATATGTTGGTATTGCACGTGTATAATATTTAGCATCGTGTGAATTCCAATTGATCAATATTCGTACTTTATATGTACCACAAATGATGGTTATATTTCAATTGATACACAAATTTTGTTTATCATATTTTACTGTATTTACAACAGTTGCTGTTGGTATTTTAAATGAGAATATGTATACAGTATCTTGATATTATATATGTGTTTTATATTTAGCATCAGGTTGTAGCCAATCGAACAATATTATTATTTTATATGTACCATGTCGATCTACATAATATTTTTTATGCCATTCGGGAAAATTTGATGTCCTATACGGACTATTGACGCCCTCCGGGAAATGTTGATGCCTTTTTGGCAAAATCGACGACATACGGTGAATTTTGATGCCATTCGGGCAAATTTGATGTCCTACGGACTATTTACGCCCTCCTGGCAGTTTTGATGCCATTCTGGCAATTTGGATGCCTTTCGGGCAACTTTGATGCCTTTCTCGGGCAATTTCGACACCATTCAAAAAATTTTGACGCCATTCGGAAATTGACGCCATTCAGGAAATTTTGACGCCACTCAGGAAATTTTGACGCCACTCAGGAAATTTTGACGCCATTCAGGCAATTTTGACACCATTTGGACAATTTTGACACCATTTGGACAATTATGACAACATTCGCGCAGTTTTTACGCCATTCAGACAATTTTGAAATATTCTGGATTTCACGGCATTCAAATAATTTTCATGTCATTTCGCCACAACTTTGACATTATTTCAATATTTCAATATTTCAATAAGTATGACATTGGCGCCTTTTTTTTTACATGTGACACGTTAGATATCCATTGTCATACCGAGTATATATAGACCAGTTATTAACCATTCAACTCAATGTCTATTTTAGTGAGCAAGTAGTCACGAATTTAACGACATTTCATAAGTTTTATTTTGAAATGTTATATGGCATTTTCGACACTTAAAATAGATCATATTCGACAGCACTATATATCAGGATATTCCGATATCCGAGACATGAGTGTGGCTCTAGGTCTAATTTACATCAATAATTGGAAAGTCTTGTACGAAATATTGAATTCGACATTTTAACTTGGAGCCTAGCTTTAGCATACTTTCGTACACAACGCCACTTCGTGCTATACCTTTTACATCACGAACGATGTCTATATAACTGAGAACCTATTTGACTTCTATATATCAACATTTAAATGGTTGTTTTCTCAAGTTCCATTTGTTGCATGTTATATATAACACGTTATTTGAATAATTTAGTAATAATCTTCTGGGAAAAATTATGATTACGATAAAGGTCGTTTTATAGTTGAAATGAATGGTCACAAATCACTTCTGTCAAGAAATAATTTGTTGAAAATGTTTTAGATCAACCATTCATAGTAATCAATTTATGAGCAGAGTTATCGATGGTTCACTTGACTGTTCACAAATTAAAAACTTTAACTAGTTAGATATAGTTGTGTTGACGACATACAAGTATGCGTACAATTATTGATATAATATGCTGGTTTAAATGTTGGATTATCCAGTACAATAAATCCATTTCCCAATTTTTGTTCCCACTCATGACACTGATGTACACTCATTCATAGAGTTTGCTGCAGTAGTGTCAGTAATAATAGTTATTACCTAATATTTCAATCCGGGGGGGGGGGGCGTATTGTAGTTGTGTATGGTGTTAGCAATATTTGTGTGATCGGGGATGACTTACCCACAGAGCTGGGTTTGCTTCCCTTGTTTAGTCACCCTGGGCCGGAAATTCCTTGCGATGAGACTTGGGGGTCTATTCTGAGATGTTCACACATGTATTTCTGTCACTACGATTCTACAATTATTATTGTATAATTATTTGTATATAATTGAGAATTTGTAATCTCCTATATATTTTGGGAAATCTGTGTGTGTGTGTGTGTGTGTCTGTCTGTCTGTGTGTTCGCGATGGACTCGAAAACGGCCGAGCCGATTTCGATGAAACTTGGTATGTGGGTACTTTCGGCCGGGGAGTGGCATGGGCCTGTTAATTTGCCCGTGCGACGTGACCTTGACCTTGAAATAGGGTCATTTCAAGGTCAAACGCCCGAGTATCATGGGATTTCGATGAAAATTAGTGTCTGGGGATAATTTCGTATGGGGAGTGTCGTAAGCCTATTCGTTTGCCCGTGCGACTTGACCTTGAAATCGGGTCAATTCAAGGTCAAATCGCGAATTTTGATGGGATTTCGACGAAATTTGATACGTAGAGTTACTTTTGTCCAGTGGGTGTTCTGGACGGGTCAAATCGTGACCCCGACCTGACCTTGACCTTCAAAATGATCAATTCGAGGTCAAATCGGGTAAAACCGGATGGATTTCGACGGGTACTTTTGTCCGGGCAGTGTTTTGGACGGGTCAAATCGTGACCCCACCTGACCTTGACCTTCAAAATGGACAATTCAAGGTAAAATCGCGCAATTCGCCGAAAAGCAGAGGGGAAACAGCCCGGACCAATTCAAGGTCAAATCGGGTAAAACCGGATGGATTTCGACGGGTACTTTTGTCGAGTACTTTTGTCCAGGCAGTTTTTTGGGAGGGTCAAATCGTGACCTCACCTCACCTTGACCTTCGAAATGGACAATTCAAGGTCAAATCGCGCAATTCGCCGAAAAGCAGAGGGGAAACAGCCCGGACGAAGTCGGGTTTACCTGCTAGTATCTTCTATATCTATATTTGCGAATGTCTGTCTGTCTGTCTGTCTGTCTGTCTGTCTGTGTTCTATAGAAATTCACAGGGGACCATCTAGATGATGCCAAAGGGGTCTGCTAGGAGTAACTTTTTACGAGAAAGATAATGGTCGGGGTTAAAATTTTCTAAAGTGACTCCGTTGTTGTCAGGGGCAGAAAAGGGGAGGGGCAGAACAAATATTTGTCGGCGATTGCCACGAAACTTATATATAATCATCCCTATAATATGAGGAATCCAATGGTGTGTTTTAAATAAGGCATAAGTCGCGCCGTTCGCGTCAGGGGTGCCCGGAAGGGGGAGGGGCAGAATTTTTTTCTGTCGCCGATTGCCACGAAACTTACATATAATCATCCCCATGATATGAAGAATCCAACGGTGTGGTTTAAATATGTCAAAAGTGGCGTCGTTCGAGTCAGGGTTGCACGAAAGGGGAGAGGGGCACCAAAATTGATAAAACTAATTTTAGCGCCGATTTCCACCAAATTGATATATATTCTTCTTCATGATACAAGGAATCTAATTGTGCGATTTAAGAACGCCAAATTGTTGTCCAAACGATGAGAGATTTGGAGGGGGTGGGCACTAAATTTGATAATAATTGGTTTAGTCGCCGATTGCCACCACACTTATACAAAAGCATCCCCATGGTATGAGGAGTCTAATGGTGTGGCTGATATCTGTCAAATGTGGCCTCATTCGAGTCGGGGGTGTATTGAAAGGGACAGGGGCACAAAATTGATGCACAATTATCTTGGCGCCAATGTCCACCAAATTGATACACGTTCTTATCCATGATACGAGGAATCTAATCGTGTGATTTAAAGACGCCATAGTGGTGCTGTTTAGGTGAGAGATGGGGAGGGAGGGATTGGCACCAAATTTGATAAAAAAAATTGTATATAAATTGTGTACAGAGATGAGAGGGACACAAAAAGATATATATATATGTTTAGTGCCGATTTCCACCATATTGATACATATTCTTCTCCGTGATATGAGGAATCTTATCGTGTGGTATAGATACACCAAATTGGTGCCCTATGGGTGAGGGATATGGGGACCTTCAATTTGATACGAATTTGTATACTCGCCAATTTTCACCAATTTCATATATATGCATCTCAAATGATACAAGAAATCAAATTGTGCTGTCTGTCTGTCTTTCTGTGTATTCTATATATAACTTCACGCAGTACAATCGAGATGGCACCAAGGCGTTCTAAGAGGGGTAACTTTTAACAAGGAAGATAATGGTGCGGGTTTAAATTAAAATTAAAATGGTGCTGTTGGTGTCGGGGGGAAGAGGGGGAGGTCGGCAAAATTAAAAAAATATGGTGAATTAGTTTTGTCGCCGATTTCCACCAAACGAATACATCACCTCCGCAATATGGCGTTGTTCGAGTTAGCGTTGCATCAACAATTGATTTAATAAACTATTTTTAGCCCAGATTTCCAACGAATTGATATATTATTCTTCTCTATGATACGAGGAATATCATCGTGTGATTTAGTGACGGCAAATTGCTGTCGTTTGGGTGAGAGATGTGGGTTCATAACTATTCTCATAATTTGTTTAGTTGCTTATTACCACCAAACATATATATAATCATCGCCAGTATATCATGCACCCATGAGTCTAATGGGCGTGGTTTAAATATGTCAAAAGAGGCAAAAGCTGATACAAATATATTTGGCACTAATTTCCAACAAATTCATACATGTTTTTATCTAATGATATACTATGAATTAAATCACATTTGGTGTCGTTTGAGTCACGGATGGCGAGCGGATATGCACTATCATAGATTACATTGCTATTCGCCGATATCCACATATAAGTTATATATAGTCACCCAGGCCATCTCCATATAATTTTAAGGAAATTTGGGCGTTCACATTTCACAATCCCGACAAATGGTAACCCACTTATAAGTCACTTGAACAATTATATCTTCTTAACTGTCATATTTATATGGGGATGGCAATCAGGACATTCACACAATGAGCTAGCAAAAAGATATACATAGAATAAGCATTAAACGTATATTTATCATTCTATTGAAGAGATACATATATTCGCGCAAATTGATAGACCTCGAACCGTCAGAGGATTGCATATATATTATAACAAAATTGAGTCTGTTCCAATCAATACAGTTTCCACAAAAAAGTAACAATTTGTCAGGAGATATGGAAGACCTGTTCAAAAATAGTTGTCACAGTGTGCAGTCATATATAGTTTCTTCTGATATACAATAAAATGCAGTTAGTAGCACATGACTTTTCAGGATCCTCTCAATACTGACATCTGACAAGGGGTTTAGAACAGACTCATCGACTGACATAAACAACTCAAAATATCGCTCTGTGTCTGGCAAATGTAGCTGATATACGTGCGCAGCAACATTTCGTTAAAACAGAGAAAATTTAGCCAATATATAGCACCATGAGCACCTGGAAATTTCTTTGAAACATCTGTATCTTCATGGAGATATGATAGCCAGGTATCCTCGAGATCTTAGTCCAACCCACGAGATTGATTGATACATCTCAATATGTAAAACCCAATTGTCATCTTTTATTTATGCGAACTAATGTCTTTATATATGGTGTCCATGTGTCATATTATAACGTCTGACGTATACGCAGTTGTAAATAAATAAATACTTCATTATTGGTGGAACGGATTAATCGTGATAAACAGAATGACAATTGACAAGGTGGGCCACTACTTATATTCCATGACTGTAATAATCATGTTTTGTGATGCTATTTGAATATACAATTTATGAGAAAACGTATAACACTTTAAGCAAGAGTGTTCTCTATTCCCAACAAATACCCACAGCATACAGATGGTTTCACATCGCAGTAACCTGGGCAACGCCGGGTAACCCTGCTAGTATATATATATAACTGAGAATAACTACAAGAATTATCGCATCAGTAATCAAAATTTCACCATCGCAACCGAAATATGTTTTAGAAATCACTTATATATATATATATATATCTATACATACATCTGGTAAATAGTTGTGCCTTTGTCATGCTGAGTATATATATTCTGGTTGTGATATTATTATTGTTATAATTTAGTCTATATCTTGGCTTTGCTATATATTAACTGACCTTAATTGAGACACACGCATGTTGTATACATAATCATGACGGGACTGTAAGGTTGGCATACATGTATGCACAATTAAGACATCTCTTTTTTATAATAACCACTGCATGGACTATACGGAGAGTATATGTACAACTAAGACTTCTCTTTTCTTTATTTTTGGCAGACCTTCGGTTTGGCCTGTTTATTCAAAAATTTAAAATAAATTGAACGGTATACATGTACATGTTATACTTTTCCAATTCTCTTCCATTATTGTATTCTCATACTTGGAAATCTTGATACTATTTACTGTAAACCAATTAACTGAAAATAATAGTACTTGTATTGAGATTTTGTAATAATTTATTATCATTAATATGTTATATAAACATGTGTATATTGGGGAGCTAGTAGTTAGGCTCCCCAATATATTTCGGCAAATAAATAAATATATAAATCTATCACGTTGAAAGAGTTCTCCATTGGGAAAATTGTCGTTTCCCGCATCACTGGGTGTAGTGATACTTTAAAAAGTTCGCAAACAAAGTCGAATATCCATGGGGCGAATTTACCCGGAATTTTATTTAGTCCACCAATCAAATCGCAAGAAATAACTTCCGTTTCTAGTGGTAACCAAGACGCCAACTCTCAGCGAAAATTATCGCCGATTAAACAGCAAAATAGTAGGGGCCTACATTAATTTAGTTTGGGATAAAGGAATGTATTACAAAACTATTGCACCATTAGTATTAGCATTTATCCAGCTTCGTGTCAATACTAATGTGACATGGCAGTGGTCATGAGAGCAAAGAATGTACCTTTGTAGCGATTGTTAACTTTTCGAGTTTCTCACCGGAGACCGAAAATTCGGTGGGGAAGTTTGGGAACACCGCTTCGGAATTGCTATCGAATCGGATTGTCTTTTATGACAATAGCTGTTCTAGAATCGTTTTAAATAAGTGAAATTTACACCAGCAGGTACAGTTTAATAGTTTACGGGAGTTGTGTCTTGCTTTTATGTAGTTGGAAACAGATCGAATTGTGCGTGTTCATCTCGAACTTCCTGTCGGTCGCCCAATTTATTCTCGACCCAATTTCCCATTTCGGTTAAAAGAGCAGCTGAAGTCCAGACACAAATATATCACTTATGTAGTTTTACTATTTTAGTGTTTTTAATAGTTTCTTTAAAAAAAACTTGTTTAATCACCGACTAATATGTGGAATGTCGTAATTATAAACAATCAACGTCGTTTTCGATGCATCTGTCGGCGTATAGAGGTGTCGGATGCCGAACTACATACTTGGTATAATTTCGCTATACAGTATGTAATTCGGCATCCGACACTTCTATACGCAGACAGATGCATCGAAAACGACATTGATTACATATATAAACAGAATTTATTAAATAATGTGTATATCTATCAAGTATTATTTTGTTAGATGGTAGGGATTCCCGGTATTTCCCAAATCTATTTTTAGTGTCGCACGCATTTCCATCTTTGCAGAGCTTTGCAGATACAAGCTATTCTTATTAAAAGCAATCAAAACAAGGTTACATGCATCATATACACAGCGGAAATATTCCACAACATATGTAATTCATCCAGGTGCAGATCAATATTATTTCTAGCGTTAAGCAGCATAGCGTGAAATTATTGTCTGTGCGGTGCGATATGGGTTAACGTGAATGCATGCACGCAGAGTCGTACAAGGCAGAGTGGCTTATGAAGTGGTACTCATTGGCTCGTTTATATTGTGACGTAGTGTGGAATGTATTGTCACTCTGGTCGACGTACACCCGCGGATCGCCTGCGATTTGCAAAACAGAAAACACTTTGTAATTTTCAATGAAATACACCATTATTTGTTTTCTTTTAAAGATACGGGCGGCGATGGCGGTGGGTATGCTGTTAATATATTCACATCCGTCAAAAACCGCCATAAACAAAAAGAAGAGTAAAATATAGACAGACTTTGTTGTTTATACCAATCAGAAATATGGCATAAACAGTATGTTATTGTCAATTTTTTTCCTTTGTTATGTAAACAAAAGCAAAAAACGTTACATTACCTGGCTTTTGTTTAGATCCGGATATGGTAAACATAAAGAGCGTTATTTGTTAATGTATTCCTGATATGGAAATAATAAAGAGCGTTTATATCATTTGTGTGTGATCAACCAATAGAATTGCACTGTGTTATGTAAACAGAAGCACAACTTCTGTAACACGAGCAGGCTCTTGTTTACGTACACCATCGTACGTCTTGACGACAATATACTATTTACGAGCAGATTATGTTTGGCATATGAACAACAAAACTATATATATTTTAATATTCCTCCTGTTGATGGCGATTTGAACAAATATGAATATTTCTGCAACGAACGCCACCCGTGCCTTTAATCTTCCAAAAACACAAGTTAATAATATAATATTTTCAAAAGAACAATGTTAAACGATAGTTGATTTATCACTTCAAACGGTAATCATTGGAATAAGCGTTGAACGACTCCGACGTTCTTGATCTTGAGGCGCACTGAAAGCACTGCTACAGTGTATTATATACATGCAGTAGAGTATCGGATGCAGGTTACAGGGAGCCAACAAAAGAAGCCATATTGAAATATATGGCCACCAAAAGATGCATCCGGTTTTTCCTGAACGGTTTTCACGGCCGATGAAAAGTTGTATATTCCTATAGTTGATCTCACATAGTTGAATTCGCGTGCATGAAAGTATATTTCGCTTATAGCGTGATGCAGCCTGTGTATGCCCGACCGCCCTTCGCTTTTACGTGATATGAATTATAGTTCGAAATATAATCAAAAATAATGAAATATCATTTGATATTATTGTTCACATTTATGTGTGTTTAATTAATAAATGTGCAGGTCGATCTCTAGCGTCGCACTAATGCCAAATATTTGTTTGAGTAATTTGGTTATTTCCAAGGGAACATGAAGATATCTCATCCAAGTTAATTTTGAGGGCTGTTGTATTGTTTGATCAACTTTCTCAGAAAAACAAAAACATATCGAAATCTCGTTTTGGTTTCGGTTTGATGGATGACTAAATGAGTTCAATATATTTTTAAAAACAATATTATGGGTAATTAAACTATAATTATTTCAAATTACAATATATGCTAGCTTCTTAGTGTTGTATTTCAAATATCTGGGATAATTTCAGTCTGTTAGAAAATCTCTGAAGTATGAATGTATGACAGGCCATTTGTGTCAAAATGCACCAGTATCACAAAATATGATGCATCTGATATCGTAGGGAATGTTGGAGATATAGCTTACAGTGTAATGTTTTGCTTAAATATGTTATAAAGTATCAATTGTGCATGAGGTATTGGTGAAATAGGGGCAAAATAGACAGCCTTATACATCCTTATGATCCAGCTCACAGCATTGCCAACTTGGCTTCCCATACCAAAAAATAGTCTCAAAAAGCAAATGGCCACACATTTGTGTTCAACTGATGGAGGGCGCCTTCAACTCAATGTATTTGTAGCTAAAACAGCGAGTTATGTTTTAAAATGACGGCCCCTCTCCTCATCCTGGAATCCTAATCTATAAGATGCCACAATAATTATATTTGTTTGCTTTATTAGTTTTGACTTCTGGTGATTGGCATAATTTCGCTCACTTTCCAGTTAATTTTATCAATCAAATATATCTTTTAAAAATATGGATGTGATGTCAAAAAATTGTTCATTCATATTCCTATATCCTTGTGAAATTTCATGTAAATTGGAAACATAGTCTTGCAATGGCTGGCATTTATCGGAGAGAGGGGTATAAAAACTCATTCGGCCATCTTTGTCACGTTTAGGATATCCTTAATAACTAAAGAATATGGAATCTCAAAGTTCGAAAACAAAATATAAATAATAAACAATTTTCAGCTAGATCAAACATCATAATTTATAATTTCGACACCCGAAACTACCAACGTATCCCAATTTTAAGAAATCGAAATTCCATGTTTGCACAGATTCAATGTAAATGTGTGTCACAAATTCACACCGTCCAATCGGCTCGAGGAATACCAGTGTGAACGTCAGAATACCAGTGCTGAACAGGAGAATATCAGTGTTTTTAAGCGATATGATGCTACAATAATTAGAACTGGACGGCTAAATATCAAGACAAAAACAATGGAAAGTTATATACGATCAACTTTGCATTTACCCAGTGGATGGGTCACCTGGTGATGTTCAGTTCGAATCTGGGCGATCTGGTCTTTGTTTAAAGCAGAAAAATAGGGTGTACAAACTCGTAGGGGGAGGTAAAATTTTGCCCTAATCGGTATTCTAGTGCGTTTTGTTTAATTCCTGAGCATAACTTGTGGAATCTTTTATCAAATTCCGACAGCGGAATCTATTGGCAACGTGCACATCGAAATTACTGGCGTGTATCAGTTGGAAATACACGAAAATAAATCGAAACGAGGGGTGGTGATCACAGAAAATGGCACAGCGAACTACCAGTGCATGCCAACGAGGGCTACCAGTGCCAAATTGTCTTTATATGTTAAGTTATATCGGGTATATGCCGGGGGACGTTTTAGATTCAGTTTAAGCTACTAGGAATGTCTCATCCCCTCATCAAATTTGGACACAATCGATCTAGAATGGTACATGTGTGGGTATAAGATATGAAAGTTCGAAATTTTAAGTATGGCGATACTCAACATTAGTGGAACATAAAATAACAATTTAGTCGACAAGAGTTTAAATTTCCCTTTATTCGGTATTGGCACTGAGTTAGTTCCATGTCTATTGGATTCAAACTAATGTTCAACATTTGCAAATAAGTCGATCATTAAATAGGGAAGACGTTCTAATTCTAATGGAATGATCTTTCTAATTATCGCAGCAAATGTTGCATATATGGGATGGACTTGTTCCCAAAATTTAGAAAGTAATTGATATTGGGGCAAGCATATCTTGGCACTGAGTTAGTTCCATGTCAATTGGATTCAAACTGATGTTCAACATTTGCAAAAAAGTCTATCATTAAATAGGGAAGACGTTCTAATTCTAATGGAATGATCTTTCTAATTATCGCAGCAAATGTTGCATATATGGGGTGGACTTGTTCCCAAAATTTAGAAAGTAATTGATATTGGGGCAAGCATATCTTGGCACTGAGTTAGTTCCATGTCAATTGGATTCAAACTGATGTTCAACATTTGCAAATAAGTCCATCATTAAATAGGGAAGACGTTCTAATTCTAATGGAATGATCTTTCTAATTATCCCAGCAAATGTTTCATATATGGGGTGGACTTGTTCCCAAAATTTAGAAAGTAATTGATATTGGGGCATGCATATCTTTGCCTATATGTTGAGTTCTTCGTCGATTTTAAGGCGTTACCGTATATTTGCATGCAGGGATCTGTGTTTGTCATTATTGGATGGGTTGGATGTCTTAACTAAAGATGAATGAGTTATATATATATATATCGATGGGTGGACTGGTGACAAATATATTGATTGTTGAATGCATGGATATGATATATTTCTGAGCTGGAGTGATGGGAGAATGAGTTGGATGGCTGTGCTGATGAATCAGTGAGTGAATGGCGAGTCGATGGTTGGCTGGATTATTTTTGGTGGATCGTTGCGTGGTGATTGGACGTATGTTGTGGATACGTGTACAAATAGATTGATATTTTTTATGACTGCGTGTGGATGTGGATAAATCTAGCGCGTATATTACAAACCAACTCAATATCGAAACCGAAACAACCGCGCGTGTAAACCTTACACGTGTTAAATGACTTCCGCGATCGGATTGCGACCCCAATTGTACTTTAGCCTGTACGTTCATACCCAGCGCAAAGCGAAACCGTCCCATTTTATTGAAAATTATAAGATATAAACAAGCTATATTGCTCACAAACCGAACGCCCCCATATACATGGTTAACTAGTCATCTGACAAGGGTGTGAGATAGGGGCATTAATTGCACTTACGACTATGAATTACAAGATGTGAATTTGCGTATCAGAGAATCGTGCATGCATATAAACAAGGCAACATAACTGATAGATGTCGCAACCGATCACCACGGATTATATTTAAAACAATTGATTCATTCGCCACAGCGACGTTAATTAGGCCAAACAGATTGTGGCATTTTATAATGTAAATATTAAGCTATTGTACAAGTTCGGAAAATTGCATTTAAACCGACGTATCCCCATAATTTTAAGAAAAATTCTACAAAAACGCCATATTCTGACCTGGACATCATAAATTTGTTCCATATTTTACACTAGCTTTGATTATCGACGTATAGTTGAAGTTTCGTACTTCCTATTATAGATCCACATATTTACCCTTCTAGATCAACTTTGTCGTTATTTTTGGAAGGGTACGTCATTTCATGTGCCCGGTGCCCTGTATGAAGCGTTTATCGACATATACCCAATATAACTTACCATATAAAGAAAATTGACACTGGTAGCCCTCGTTGGCATGCACTGGTAGTTCGCTGTGCCATTTTCTTTGATCACCTCCCCTCGTTTCGATTTATTTTCGTGTATTTCCAACTGATACACGCCAGTGATTTCGATGTGCACGTTTTGCCAATAGATTCCGCTGTCGGAATTTGATGAAGGATTCCGCAAGTTATGCCCAGGAATTAAACAAAACTCACTAGAATACCGATTAGGGCAAAATGTTACATCCCCCTACGAGTTTGTACACCACATTTTTCTGCTTTAAACAAAGGCCAGATCGACCAGAGTCGAACCGAACATCACCAGGTGACCCCTCCACTGGGTAAATGCAAAATTGATCTTATATACCTTTCCATTGTCTTTTGTCTTGTTATTTAGCCATCCAGTTCTAATTATGGTAGCATCATATCGCTTAAAAACACTGATATTCTCCTGTACAGCACTGGTATTCTGACGTTCACACTGGTATTCCGCGAGCCGATTGGACAGTGTGAAATTGGCCCAATAACACATCTCATGGATATATTACATCAGACCGGGGGTCAATACTATGAACAATTTTATACCTGTAAATACAAATTGTATTTATTAATTTGTAATTACAAATTTGTGTTAACTATCACAGTGGTTTCATAGTACAGGGAAAATTTAGCCGTATTATTGTAATACCTTAGACTGGACGAGAGGTGAAACCCTAAAAGGCAGCTGTAAAACTTAGAAAATACTAACTCCCCACTATGCTCCCATGCACATGTTATCAGTGTTATCTGAATACCAGTTCAAATTAGACGGACATGCATATAGAGCTAAAATAACTGACAACAATTTATATGGGGAAGTTACAATGCGTGCTATCATATTGTGATTATCACTAACGCCGGTACTATGAAACGATGAGCTAACAAAATCTCGCAAATTTCACAAAGATCTACTGCTGATTATTGTAGATTGCTTACGGACAAACCTTTGCTTGTGAGCGATTCACAATATATTGAATCACGGCGGGCCAAAGTTACAAAAGAAATAACCAATCATAAGTTGAGAGGTGATCGCTTCTCAGAGCTATCCAATCGGTTCACGGATTGCTAAGTTGATGACCACTTGTCTGCGCAAGTTAACAATTAAACGGTTCGTTTGTAGTGTGTGTTTGTAAGTACAAGTCAGTGTAATAACGAGTACTACAAACAATTTGGTATCATTGTTTTTACAAATTACAAATTTACAATCATTCAGTTTGTGAAAATAAAATATTATTTTGATGGTATAGCATTATATATATTGTGACCATCCTATTATTTCAAACTGATCCGCTACTCTTATCATAACACATCGAGGCAGTAACGTGGCTCCATTTTATCGGGAGGGGGTGTATCGAAACAGGGACGTGCTAATGGTGTCGGTTATAGGAGTGGTGCGGGGGCCCCGGGGTCCAGTCGGTAGTGCCAGGTGCATTACACCGTCACAGGCCGTCCATCGCTGACGAAGCTGGTCCAACCCCGTCATATGGAGGGTGACCGGAATCGTGTATCTGGGCAAGTTTGTCAGTTGCTTTCCGGGGGTCGGTGGTTTCTACACGCAGTGGGACGATTTCTCGGTGAAATCAAGCCTCTGCATGGTCTTTCCTCCACCCGTAAAATTCACAACGTCGTGTGTGGCCTAGCGATAAACGATAGTGAACGACGATAAACCCTAATAATAAACCAAACCAAACCAATAGGAGTGTCATTTTATAATTTCAAACTGCTCCGATATCTTATAATATATCTAGATAGGGACGTGGCTATAGGGGGTCAGTTTGGCGACGGGGTATCCATCCTATAATTTCCATATGCACCCTTTGAACAAAAAAATGCCTATAAATTCCACATAACGATGGAATCCTATATCAAGAGGAAAGTATTTTTATTTTTCTACGCTGATAACAAAAGTTAGTCAAACGTTTTTCCTCAGGCTGACTGACTTAGTTCAGCCAACATGACTGAGGCATAACATTAATCAAAATTACTAGGGTGATGTTAGTCATAACGACTAAGAAATTGGGACTTTTCTTAGTCAATTGGAAGGCGTAAATTAAAGTTGCTGAATTATGTGCAAATAATTCCAATAATTGACCAAAGTTACTAAAAATATTTGTGACTAACACTAAGTTAGTCATATTTAGTCAATATGTCCAATCCAAGGGGCGGGGGTGCACAACTTACTGTTACAGCTTGAAAATCAGAAACCAACCGGGTAAACAATTACATTTCACAGAAATAGAAGTTTCTAATTGAGGGGTGGGGAAAAAGTTGGATATCGACGTTGGCGCATCGAAGAGAGCATCTTGCTACGTCACTGCATTTATGGTCTAGTCATTTATGAAAATTGTGCTTGCATCTTCGTATTCATGTCCTTTACCGTGACCAAATGCATTCGCGTCAACGATTGGAACTCAAAGGATAATCCGCCCATGAACATGAGTATCATTTACCTCGCAATGCATTCTTGAGCGAAAAATCATACTCACATTGGGAACAGGCGTCATTTTTATCCATTTGTCATTTATAAACTATACTTGATAAGACAACAACAACGAAATGCCTCTAACAAAATACCAAAAGGCAGTATTTCTGGAGGAAGTGAATACAAGAAAAGACATACTATTTGGAAAGTTTTCTCCATCGGTCACCAGAACAACAAAAAACGACGGTTGGAAAGAAATACACAGGAAACTGACTAATTTGGGTGCCGAAATCACGGACTTTAAATATTTGAGAGATGTGACATGGGCGAATTTAAAAAGAGCTACAAAAAAAAAAACGATGACTGTAAAAATCAATCTGGGAGTGCTGGATCTGATTTGAGCACTGAGAACAATGCAGTTCTGGATATTATCGGAAGGGAGTCGGCTGTTATTTCCCCCGTTGACGTGCCCGATACACCTGTCGTGTTCGAGCAAGAGGATTCTGAAGAGACTGTGGCAACAACATCAGAACAACAAACTGTTATTCAACCGACAGCTTTAAACGAAGTTGATGACAGCCAGGATAACGCAGACTTACAACATCAACCTCGTGATGCGGCCAACAGATCAAAGAAAAGAAAACAAGAAAAGCGGGGGCTGGATAAGCTATTCGGTGATGAGTTTGTTGAACTTAAGAAAAAGAAGCTAAGAATGGAAATTGAAAATATTAGACTTTCGAACATCTATAAGAGACTGGAAATTAAAGTAATTAAGATGCAGATGAAAGACTTGGCATCTTAATTAAGGATGAAATGTTATGTTGTTCATTTGTTCCAGTAAAGTTTCCTTAATTGTGATACGTTAATATTTATCTCTTTCTTCGCTACCCATAAAGGGCATCATATTGCCGGGAATTTCAAACATGTGAGTAACATAGTCCCACGCGTTTGCATACTATCTCTTTCTTTCCCCATATACTTTGACATAGTTTTAATCGCATTTTGAGACCTTTGATCTCTCAATGTGCTAGTCTGTCTGAGAGATCCATTTCGATGAGAACCACCCTTACAATATACACATGAAACAACGAAATTATAATAACTGAACCAATATATATATATGTACTAGCAGGTGGACCCGACTTCGTCCGGGCTGTTTCCCCTCTGCTTTTCGGCGAATTGCGCGATTTTACCTTGAAATGTCCATTTTGAAGGTCAAGGTTAGGTGGGTCACGATTTGACCCGTCCGAAACACTGCCCGGACAAAAGTACCCGACAAAAGTACCCGTCGAAATCCACGTACCAAGTTTCATTGAAATCGGCTCGGCCGTTTTCGAGTCTATCGCGAACAGACACACAGACAGACACACAGACACACACAGACAGACATATTTCCCAAAATATATAATAGATATAGTCAACAGAATATATGTAACAAACGAATGCATTTGAGCCATGGATTATAGTGCAACATACACTCATGTGCTCGAGGAACAATGCAAACAACATGGTAATTATAAGGAAAATGAATTTATCATTCCAGTCATAAGTTCATTTTCATTATAATTTAAAAAAAGTTTGTATTGTCCATACATTAAATGAGTGTATTTGACACTCATTCGTGGCTCAAATTCATTCATTTGTTGCATATTTTCTGTTGAGTATATAAAGGAGATGTCCCAAATATGGCCTCATTTAGTATACAGTACCACATTAAAGTACAGTTATCAGCTGGTATTCGAAACGGTATAATTAGCACGACTGCGCGAGCAAACCATAGGATAACCCATACACAATGGCCCACGATTATTTCTGGGATGCCTGTATCGGGAGTTACACACATGTCCCCAGAAATTTTGTTTACCCCACTCCCCAATAATACTTAATCCTATAGTATTAAGTATTATTGGGGGTGGGGTCAATTTCTGTTCTGGGGACATGTGGAGTTACACACGTGTGTCAACTTGTTTGTTGTCTGTGGGCGAATTACTTTGTCACTGTGAATAAGTGTTTAATGACGCATTCAGGGTTCCAGATCTCCAGTTACAACGATATATAAAATCTAATTTAAGATCGCATTTCGTTATGTTTCGCTAAAATTGTTGAAAAATTCTAGAGTTATAAAGAGGATCATTTTGTTATTGAAAACTTCACGCAAATAAGTATTGCTGTCTCTCTAAAACGTCGAAACTGTATGCAATAAATGATAAAAGTTCAATATAAAACAAGATACTGTGATTTAGATGGTATTTCTTGTTCCAATTGTGTTATCATACTCTGTTATGTGAGTACGAAACAAACCATGAATTTAAATACTGACCCGGAGCTCTGAATACAACTTTAACATGGCAAACATGCTACACCACGAAGATACGACAATTGAAACGTTTGCTAGGCTGCCAAAATTCCAAAGCGTGGGAACTCTTACTTATTTGAACATCCACATCAACACTTCACTAATGCGCATAGGCTCATTGGTCCGATAATAATGACGGTGTAAAAACAAACTAAAGAACACTCATACGGGTATAGCCATGTAATATCGATAACCTGTGAAACAACGATATCCAAATCACAATTATCACTTTATAACATAGATGAATTAGGTGAAATGTTGGAGGAGTTGTTGTCTTCTGACTATCACTGGCCGAACTACTGCTGCAGACGCGGTTGCCTCAATGGCCTGTGCCCTTAACCCTATATCTTCATCACCAGACTCTGTTCCCACATCAAAGTCACTACCGTCATCGCCGGCTCTCAGGCATAAATTGTGAAGCACAAATGCACATTGAATCAGTTGGGCACATCTAGCCATTCCATGAAGTCTAAGTATAGTTTTCAGAACGTAAAAACGTTTCTTTACGACCCCGAAACATCGCTCAACAGTATTCCGTGCTTTGCGGTGTGCTTTGTTGAACCGAGCTTCCGCACCAGTCACACCGTCGGGGAAAGGAGTGATCAACCAATCATTACAAACGTAACCACTATCCGCAAGGATAACTGCGCCTGGGAATGGCCTTCTTCCTCGCACTTCGAATTCAGTCCAAAGCTCTGTGAGTCTGAGAACACGGGAATCATGCACACTGCCAGGTAAGCGTGTACTGGCGAAATAAATGTACAGGTCTGGACCACAAACAATTGCACAGTTAATGGAATGGACATGGTGCCTATTCACATAACTCCGTTCGTCGACAGCAGGGGGGATAACTCTGATGTGTGAACCGTCTACCAATCCACACACTCCCGGAATACCGCTGATGTCGAAAAAGTTCTCTGCAATTTGAACTGGGTTCCTTGGCCAGCGAATAACATCCGGTGCTAAATCCACTACGAGTGGTGCCACCTTATGCACAACTCGTTTCACGGTGTCTCTTCCAATGCCATGGCAGTCTTTCACGATATGGTAAAAACCATTCGTTCCCAAAAAATGAAGGAAAACTAAGATCTGCTGCCGTGGTGTCAGTGGTCTGCTACGGCCGGTCATTGGCAATAGATAATCGCCAATCTTCTCCACCAATAACTCCACCACACTTTCGGGCACCCTGTACCTCTCCCGGAATTCGTACAGCAATGAAGTTTCGAACCTTCTTTCTAAAAAGATGCGTTCTCGTCTAGGAGGACGCCCGCCAATAACCACCAAATCGATATCCTCATCGGAAGAATACGCCATTGTAAATGAATAGTTCAAAACATCTAAATGCAGTATATATATACCCGGCGTAAAAATAAATCGGACAAACTTCACTCACCGTTAACATTCTTGGATATATCATTGATTATGGAAATACATGTTACATGATAATGTTGGCTATAATCCGCAAGTATCACTCACTATTTGTATTAATCAACAACTTTTGTCAGAGATGTTGTGACTCATACGATTTGGCGGCTACTCGCCCCTTCCTATTCTGAACAGCTGTAATGTGCCAGGCATCGTGTTCCCAAGACCACTATCGCATGTCCCTGTTTATGAGATTTCCATTGATAACACATTTTCATAAGGGGGGGGGGGGGCTACATCCCTGCGAATCAGATGGTTATATGCTCTGGTTTAAGGATGTGAAAATCGACAATTTATGTTTGACACCCTATATAGACATTCTACACAAGTTCTTTAACGTTGTAACTTTCAATAAATTGGGTAATTTCAGTAGTTACAAGGAACACATACTGCTACCTCACATCCAAGCTGACACCCCATAAGGTTTGACAATTTATAAATATAGGCCATTTCAATCCAAACTTTTGACCAAAGGAGGTAAATATGCAAATGTTGTTCTAAAACAAAACATACCCCTCTATAAATTGTTGGAAATAACAAAATAACAGAACAAGTTCAACCTATTGTTGTTGTAAAATTTCCAATTCATGTTGTTTCAGGTATCAAATTTCCAGCTGTTGAACGTGTTGATAAAATGTTTGGAGCGAGAAACATAACCCAACCCCCTTGTCGCGACGTCCCTGTGCGTTGTACTTGAGATTTCCAGCTGACAAAATATTTTCACGAGGGGGTGAATCGACCCCTTGTCGCCACGTCCCTGCGTATCATAGATATATATATTATCCGGGTTAAGGGTGCGAAAACTGAAAAAATATGTTTCATAGTACTCGAACATTCTTTGTGATTGGAGATATTTGTAAATACAAAGAACACGTACTATTTGTGATTTATGTTTGTAATCGTAGGTTCATAGTATTGGCGGAATGATAAATTGTTATTTCTTACAAACAATTGTAGATTCTTACAAAGAAAAAGTTTCATAGTATTGACCCCGGAAGGCAGGAAGACCACAGCGCAGGGATTATCTTGATTAGATTTGTCTTCTGACACGGCAACCGGCCACCCCTCTGATTGGACTAAGGGCTTGGTCAACCAATTTTCCCTAAAATGATGGAGTAAAAACACAGAATTCTGTTCACTTGTATTAGTAATCAGTAACAAAGCCAATGGATGTTGGATTGTAAGAGTACAAGTCATGATGGATTATCTAAGAAAAACAAAATTTGAACTTTATAAGAGGTTTTAACATTTTATATTTCGAACCAAATTCCAACAAACACAAACATCATATCTGAGATAAAAATATGGGAATGGGCACTGAACACTGCAGAGCGATGAACACTTAAAATATATTCGTATTTACCAAGCATTCTTTGAAAAAATTACTCAGAACTGAAAGTGCTAGACTTTATATTACCAAAACTGGTATTCTGCTGTTTTCGATGCAGAAAATAAATGCGTTAACGGGTACATCTAATGTGAACTAAATGTCTTATTAGTGACTCAAACTAACAACACTTCAAAAGAGGCTATACTCTTAAACAAGACTATATCTACTTTTTCATTTGAGTAAAAAAAAAAAAACCCCACATTTCAACGCAGTCATTAGATTTCGATTTTTCTCCACCTCGATTTCCATATATGGTGATGTCTGATTCGAACTGGAATTCACCAGCACTGGTCTTGTCACTACAATTTTTGTAAGCAAACCTGTTCTTTCCTTTGTGATTACTAAATCATGGTATTATAACTTGTCTATAAATAAAACAGGACTACTGTATCGGGAATACCATATACCAATCTGTCCATATGCGAACTAGAACAAGACACTGTAAATTTAGTTTCTGGTGTTAATTTGTCGTTTATTTTCTTCCAAAATTCATTTCCGATGTGCCAAAGCCATTGCGAGTAGTGACCTCCCGAACTCTTAACATTGCGCCTGTCAGTATACATTTCCGGTTGAATTTTTGCTAGGCTGACAAATATTCGAGGTGGAGAAAATAAATAGGGTCTTAATAATCGAAATCTAATAACTCTTATTTGATGGGTTGATTCCTGTCTAGGTGTAATTATCCATTCCAATAAAAATCCAGTAATGCGCTCGTTGTGTCCTGTTATCATCGGTTGTGCAAAGGGCATATATTAAGAAAAATATATTAAAAAAAAGATAGTTTTCACCGCCAAACCATACTATTATTCCTTCCGTTGCCGATATCATCACTATTTGGGTGGTTTCGCAACTCGCTGATAAGAGTTACGACTACGTTCAGCTATAGGTTTAGTTGTAAATTCATTTGGGGCGAAAAGCGTTGATTCCCAAATATAATGTCGATGTATACAGCAATTCGTGGGAGTTTTCACAATGCACTATCTACAATGTTCTAATTAAGAAATAAATACACTGCGCATCGGGTAGGGTTCTCTATTCCGAAGGTTCATTATTCCGAAGGTTCGCTATTCCGAAGGTTCATTGTTCCGAAGGTTCGCTATTCCGAAGGTTCATCATTCCGAAGGTTCCCTATTCCGAAGGTTCGATATTCCGAAGGTTCGATATTCCGAAGGTTCGCTATTCTGGGCGTATTTAACCAGAAATGTTCACCCCCAGGGATGTGGCTAGAGGGGGGGGGGGGTGTGGGGGTGTCTCACCCCCCCAGCAGAGAGCTATATTTTCAATAGTTGGAAATTTCATACCTGCCACAACGAAATTTCACACCAATAGGTTGAAAATGTTCTTGTAGTTTGATTATAAAACAATTTATTGGGGGGAATTTATTGTTTTTCGACCAATATTTGCATATGTTCCTATTTTTGGTCAAAAATTTTGACAGAAATGGACATCAGTTGGAAATTTTCCAACCTTAGGGGGGGGTGACAGGTTGGAAATTTCCAACATTTGGAAAGCTTGTGTCCTGGTCCCTCCCCCGTGGCCAGTCAAAAACTTCTAGTTAATTTAAGAAAACAATATTGTCATACAATTGGTCAACATTGTCATTGGAATTGTCATCAGTTGGAAATTTTCCAACCTAAGTGGGGGTGTAGGGTTTGAAATTTTCAACAGTAGGAAGGCTTGAGGTTAGTCTAGATGTTAGGATTTTGCGATTTTCTTGTTCAGATTTCAAAATTTTCGCACACCGGGCCGAACCATGGTCGGCCCGGTGTGTCATTGCCCCATCCACATGGCCAATACAAAACTGCTAATTAGTTTAGCAAAACAATATTTTACTACATTTGGTCAATCTTGTAGACATAAATGGTCATCAGTTGAAGAATTTTCCAACCTGAGGGGGAGCATGAGGTTTGAAATTTCCAACACTAGGAAAGCTTCAGTTGAGGCCAGTCTAGATGCTAGGATTTGCGATTTTCTTGTATATAGTTTTCAAAAAAAATTCACACCGGGCCAAACAACCATGGTCGGCCCAGTGTTTCATGGTCTGTTGTCGGTAGCTGTGTGCATTTGTCTGGAATTAGATCACTAGTTGTTTTTTTTGGGGGCAATTTTCAGGTTAAAATATTTTAATGTTCTCATACTGGGAAAATAGAAGCGTGGCTTATGAATATATAGGAAATTAGGCCTGAGTATGAGGTACAAGGGGGGGGGGGTGCAAATGGAATTATGCAAAAAGTTGTGTTGGTGCGATTCAGACACAAGGGGGGGGGGGGTGCAAATGGAATTATGCAAAAAGTTGTGTTGGGTGTGGTTCCGACTCAAGGGGGGGGGGGGTGCAAATGGGAATTATGTTGGTGTGATTCTGACTCAAGGGGGGTGCAGTTGGAAATTCCCAAGGTGGACACCCCCCCCCCAGCGGAGACCCTCTAGCCACATCCCTGTTCACCCCCCTCACAAAAAAACCACACGAGGAATGAAAAATACTATTATGCTAGTATTCACATAGAGTACATCCATACACCCCATTCTAATTCCCAAATTGTCCAAGATGTCGGTTATTAATAGCAAGAAGACAGTATCAGTTTATCGTTTATAATGGAAAGTTGAAAACATGATGACTGCATGACTGATATAAACTACCAGTAAGAGCTGGCAATATGTATTTGAAAGAAACATCAACATTAAAGGTCCACTTAATTATCGAACCCCCAGATCACATATATAAGATATATGCCACATTATATAGCATTTGAAATAGGAATTATAGTATTTTACTCATATTTTATGGCATAGATTGTTATTAAAACAGTATATCAAGGCATTATAAAAAATAATCAGTGACTCGAAAATTAAGTGGGCCTTTAAAGTAAATATAAAGTCACAATTACAGTTAGGTTCATCTCATACCCGTCTATACAGCGATATTCTGCTACGCAGTATGTTATGGCGATCAGTATTCATTAAAGGTACGGTTGGCCTTGGCGGTGGGTATCCTGTGAAAATATTTCCACCCGTCAAATAACGCCACAAACATAAAGTACAACAAAATGTAGACAGACTTTGTCCGTATACAAATAAGAAATATCGCATAAACAGTATGTTATTGTCATATCTTTGACCATTGTTATGTAAACAAAAGCATAAAAAGTTACTTTTCTGGTGTTTGTTTATATTATGATGTTAAAAATAAAGAGCGTTCTTTGTTGGTGAATTCCTGATATGGAACGAATAAAGAGCGTTTATGTAATTTGTGTGTGATTAGCCAGCAGCACTGTGCCGTCTTCTGTAACACAATCTTGCTCTTGCTTAGGTAAAATATAGTAAATCTTTATGATAACATGCTGTTTACGCGATGGTCATGGTATATATGAACGAAACTGTATGCGTTTTAATGTTTTTCTGTTTACGGTGATTGGAACAAATATGAATATTTTCGACAACTAAGGCCTCACGTGCCTTTAAGCGTTATAGCCCCACTATTATAATCCGCATTCAGCTGGCGTATTCTTGACTCTAAGAGTATTGAGATGAAACGTCATACGTAATGACATTAAATCTCAAGGAAACCCGCGAAAAATGTTTTAAGTTATTTCCTTCATAAAAAGAGTCTTCGTGATAAAGAACCCTCTCAATACTTAAGAATATATAATTAACCTTTAAAATAAGAAAAACCTTCGGAATAGCGAAACTTCGGAATAGGGAACCTTCGTAATAGTGAACCTTCGGAATAATGAACCTTCGGAATAGCGAAACTTCGGAATAGCGAACCTTCGTAATAGTGAACCTTCGGAATAGTGAACCTTCGGAATAGTGAACCTTCGGAATAGCGAACCTTCGGAATAGAGACATGTCCCCCTGCGCATCGGCGTGTATAGTAGAATTTGACCAAAATAAACTGATTGTAGGACGACGCGAAGCGGAGTTCTACAATCAGTTTCTGTAGTCAAATTTTACTATTAGAACTGTAACGTCAAACATGACGTCACTATTGAATGGCGACCCCTTTTCATTGCCTTTTCGGCAAAAACATTTCAGTTAAGACTTATTTAAAACAAATAGAATTCAGTACAGTGTGGTTTGATTTCTGAAAGTTTGAGGCGTATAGGCAGCATTTCACTGATTGTACCCATTTTTCTGTGGTAAAATTCAGAATATCTAGAATTATACCACAAAACGACGATCGTGTCTCCATGGGAATATGGGATACTGACCAATCAGGACGAGTCTTGTATGTAGGTTTAGGCAAGGTCGTATTACAATTTTCATTAACTCTCCAATGACAAAATTTCACCTCGCAAAACAATTGTTATGCCATTACTGCTACATTCAGAGTTCCATTGCTGATCAGCGTTTAATTAGTCCAATAAGATACTGTAAAAGAAAATCTTTGTTAAAAAAAGCATTGAAAATGATTCTAGCTTAAGTGCAATAAGGAATCCCTTATTTCGCTTATGCACAATAAGGGAAGATCTAATTACGCTTAAGCGCAATAAGAATATTCCTTATAGCACTTAAGTGCAATAAGAATATTCCTTATTGCAATAAGAGATTCCTTATTGCGCTTAAGCTCAATTATTTATTAAATGTCAATTTGGCATCCCATAAATATGCGACATTTTGTTATTGGGAAGCTTTCAATAATTAATTAGCTACACAGATGATCTATTTGGAGGTATGAGCTTTCAACCCTTTCATGATGGGAGGGGCCCAGCATTAAAGCAGCCCGTGCCAGTCCATTCTCTTATATATGCGAGTCTCCCATAGGACGCCTCTCATATATAAGAGAAACCTGTCAAGGTAAATATTGTTAGGCCAATGAATTATCTTATTTATGCGAGGAAATATTTTCACAGCATACCCACCGCCAAGACCTCCCGTACCGTTAGGGCGCGTACACATGGCCAGCAAGAAAATATCAGGTATGCCCCATGTGACTTACTTGACCAATGAAATAAATAATACCGGAAAATATCCGACGAAGGCAGCGCGCTGATATTTTATCGCCAATTGGTGATATGTGTTCACCTTGATAGGTGGCCATCGGTATCTGTTAACTAATCTCGCGGGGATATGATCGTGACAATTCAAGCTCTCGAGTTTTGATCCATCAATAGTATCGTCTGTTTCAACATACAACGTATTTCCATTTTTAGCTCAACTTACTTGTAAGTTTGAGCTATTGCCATGGTTTGGCGTCCGTCGTCCGTGTGTCCGTGTGTCCGTGTGTGCGTGTGTTCGTGTGTCCGTGTGTCCGTGTGTCCGTCAACAATTTCCTTTGGCGCGGGCTACAGGTTGTACCTTTGGTCTGATCTTCATGAAATTTGTCATGAATGTTGACATTGACATGTAGATGGGAACGAGTCATTTTTGGGTCATTCGGCCAAAAAACATGGCCGCTGGCAGCCATCTTGGATTTCAAGATTCAATCCATTGGCGCGGCCTACAGGTCGTACTGTTCATCTGATCATCATGAAATTTGTCATGGATGTTAACACTGTCATGTAGATGGGAACGAGTGAATTTGGAGTTGTTCGGCAAAAAAACATGGCCGCCAGCAGCCATCTTGGATTTTACTCTTTGCATGACTAAATCCTTTGGCGCGGGCTACAGGTCGTAGCTTCGATCGGAACATCATGAAATTGGTCATGGATGTTAACAATGACATGTAGATGGGAACGAGTGATTTTGGGGTCGTTCGGCCGAAAAACATGGCCGCCAGCAGCCATCTTGGATTTTACTCTTTGCATGACTAAATCCTTTGGCCCGGGCTACAGGTCGTACCTTTGGTCTGATCTTTATAAAATTTGTCATGAATGTTGACATTGACATGTAGATGGGAACGAGTCATTTTGGGGTCATTCTGCCAAAAAACATGGCCGCTGGCAGCCATCTTGGATTTCAAGATTCAATCCATTGGCGCGGGCTACAGGTCGTACTGTTCGTCTGATCATCATGAAATTTGTCATGGATGTTAATATTGACATGTAGATGGGAACGAGTCATTTTGGGGTTGTTCGGCCAATAAACATGGCCGCCAGCAGCCATCTTGGATTTTACTCTTTGCATGACTAAATCCTTTGGCGCGGGCTACAGGTTGTACCTTTGGTCTAATCTTTATGAAATTTGTCATGAATGTTGACATTGACATGTAGATGGGAACGAATCAATGTGGGGTCATTCGGCCAAAAAACATGGCCGCTGGTGGCCATCTTAGATTTCAAAATTCAATCCATTGGCGCGGGCTACAGATCGTACTGTTCGTCTGATCATCATGAAATTTGTCATGGATGTTAATATTGACATGTAGATGGGAACGAGTCATTTTGGGGTTGTTCGGCCAATAAACATGGCCACCAGCAGCCATCTTGGATTTTACTCTTTGCATGACTAAATCCTTTGGCGCGGGCTACAGGTCGTAGCTTCGATCGGAACATCATGAAATTGGTCATGGATGTTAACAATGACATGTAGATGGGAACGAGTGATTTTGGGGTCGTTCGGCCGAAAAACATGGCCGCCAGCAGCCATCTTGGATTTTACTCTTTGCATGACTAAATCCTTTGGCCCGGGCTACAGGTCGTACCTTTGGTCTGATCTTTATAAAATTTGTCATGAATGTTGACATTGACATGTAGATGGGAACGAGTCATTTTGGGGTCATTCTGCCAAAAAACATGGCCGCTGGCAGCCATCTTGGATTTCAAGATTCAATCCATTGGCGCGGGCTACAGGTCGTACTGTTCGTCTGATCATCATGAAATTTGTCATGGATGTTAATATTGACATGTAGATGGGAACGAGTCATTTTGGGGTTGTTCGGCCAATAAACATGGCCGCCAGCAGCCATCTTGGATTTTACTCTTTGCATGACTAAATCCTTTGGCGCGGGCTACAGGTCGTAGCTTTGATCGGAACATCATGAAATTTGTCATGGATGTTAACAATGATATGTAGATGGGAACGAGTGATTTTGGAGTTGTTCGGCCGAAAAACATGGCCGCCAGCAGCCATCTTGGATTTTACTCTTTGCATGACTAAATCCTTTGGCCCGGGCTACAGGTTGTACCTTTGGTCTGATCTTTATGAAATTTGTCATGAATGTTGACATTGACATGTAGATGGGAACGAGTCATTTTGGGGTCATTCGGCCTAAAAACATGGCCGCTGGCAGCCATCTTGGATTTCAAGATTCAATCCATTGGCGCGGGCTACAGATCGTACTGTTCGCCTGATCATCATGAAATTTGTCATTGATGTTAATAATGACATGTAGATGGGAACGAGTGATTTTGGTGTCGTTCGGCCAAAAAACATGGCCGCCAGCAGCCATCTTGGATTTTACTCTTTGCATGACTAAATCCTTTGGCGCGGGCTACAGGTCGTACCTTTGGTCTGATCTTTATGACATTTGTCATGAATGTTGACATTGACATGTAGATGGGAACGAGTCATTTTGGGGTCATTCGGCCAAAAAACATGGCCACTGGCAGCCATCTTGAATTTCAAGATTCAATCCATTGGCGCGGGCTACAGGTCGTACTGTTCGTCTGATCATCATGAAATTTGTCATTGATGTTAATAATGA
Source organism: Siphonodentalium dalli (assembly GCA_032622095.1). Classification (NCBI taxonomy): domain Eukaryota; kingdom Metazoa; phylum Mollusca; class Scaphopoda; order Gadilida; family Siphonodentaliidae; genus Siphonodentalium; species Siphonodentalium dalli. The sequence goes on from CP136063.1 coordinate 102,357,706, forward strand.
CATGTAGATGGGAACGAGTGATTTTGGGGTCGTTCGGCCAAAAAACATGGCTGCCAGCAGCCATCTTGGATTTTACTCTTTGCATGACTAAATCCTTTGGCGCGGGCTACAGGTCGTTGTGTTGGTCGGAAGTTTATGAAATTTGTCATGGATGTTAACACTGACATGTAGATGGGAACGAGTGATTTTGGAGTCGTTCGGCCAAAAAACATGGCCGCCAGCAGCCATCTTGGATTTTACTCTTTGCATGACTAAATCCTTTGGCGCGGGCTATAGGTTGCCTTTGGTCTAATCTTTATAAAATTTGTCATGAACGTTGACATGTAGATGGGAACGAATCATTGTCGGGTCATTCGGCCAAAAAACATGGCTGCTGGCGGCCATCTTGGATTTCAAAATTCAATCCATTGGCGCGGGCTACAGGTCGTACTGTTCGTCTGATCATCATGAAATTTGTCATGAATGATAACAATGACATGTAGATGGGATCCAGTCGTTTTGGGGTCATTTGGTCAAAAAACATGGCCGCCAGCAGCCATCTTGGATTTTACTCTTTGCATGACTAAATCCTTTGGCGCGGGCTATAGGTTGCCTTTGGTCTAATCTTTATAAAATTTGTCATGAACGTTGACATGTAGATGGGAACGAATCATTGTCGGGTCATTCGGCCAAAAAACATGGCTGCTGGCGGCCATCTTGGATTTCAAAATTCAATCCATTGGCGCGGGCTACAGGTCGTACTGTTCGTCTGATCATCATGAAATTTGTCATGAATGATAACAATGACATGTAGATGGGATCCAGTCGTTTTGGGGTCATTTGGTCAAAAAACATGGCCACCAGCAGCCATCTTGGATTTTACTCTTTGCATGACTAAATCCTTTGGTGCGGGCTACAGGTCGTAGCTTTGGTCAAATGGTCATGAAATTTGTCATTAATTATAACAATGACATGTAGATGGGAACGAGTCGTTTTGGGGTCATTCGGTCAAAAAACATTGCCACCAGCATTTTACTTTTCGCATGACTAAATCCTTTGGCGTGGGCTACAGGTCATACCTTTGGTCCGATATTTATTAAATTTGTCATGAATGTTGACATTGACATGTAGATGGGAACGAATCATTGTGGGGTCATTCGGCCAAAAAACATGGCTGCCAGCGGCCATCTTGGATTTCAAAATTCAATCCATTGGCGCGGTCTACAGGTCGTACTGTTCGTCTGATCATCATGAAATTTGTATGTCGTAGCTTTGGTCAGATCTTCATAAAATTTGTCATGGATGTTAACAATTATACGTAGATGGGAACGAGTTCTTTTGGGGTCAATTGGCCAAAAAAAATGGCCACCAGCAGCCATCTTGTATTTTACTCTTTGCATCACTAAATCCTTTGGCGCATGTTAGACATTTCAATTAGCAATTTCCAACACTTGGAAAGCTTTGTCCTGGTCCCTCCCACATGGCCAGTCAAAAGTAAAAAACTGCTAGTTAATTTAAGAAAACAATATTGTCATACATTTGGTCAACATTGTCATTGGAATTGTCATCAGTTGTAAATTTTCCAACCTAAGTGTGGTGTCAGGTTTGAAATTTCCAACTCTAGGAATGCTTGAGGATAGTCTAGATGGTAGGATTTTGCGATTTTCTTGTTAAGATTACAAAATTTTCGCACACCGGGCCGAACCATGGTCTAATATTAGGCATAAGAGCCACTGAGGTGCAAGGGGGTGCAAATGGAATTATGGAAAACTTGTGTTTGGTCTGATTCTGATTCAGGGGGGGGGGGTGCAGTTGGAATTTCCCAAGGTGGACACCCCCAACGGAAACACTCTAGCCACGTCCCTGTGTGTATGGGGATACTTTATAATTTGGTACCTCACATGCCTTGACTTAGTTGTTTTACTTTAATTTGGACTCTATGTACGTTTCGAATAAGACATTGTTGGCGGCTCCTCGCACTTCTCGCATGTGGGATGTGGCCCAGAGCCGAACACACCAACGTATGTTTAGATGTTGTTTCGTGTGTTCATGAAGAACACGCATCCCTACTCCAACGACGAGGGCGCGTTCCTTTCTCGTTAAAATAGGTGGCATTTTTAATTTTCCATAACACTGTATAACTGTATGAATATTCGATATGGACTATAGGTTGTTTGTCCGCAGTAATTCACTTCAACAAACACGACTAACACTAGTCACATTGAGCTCAATCAACGCCATGTAACCCGCCGCTTTCTCACGGGCGTAATCTTTGCAGCAAGAAAATATCAAGAGTACAATTGTACCTGATATTTTCTTGCAGATATTTTCTTGCAGCTTCATGTGTACGCGCCCTTAACTTAATTGTTGTAGATGTATGCTACAATCTAAAACAGTTAGTGCTATCTATTTTTATCGTTTGAGTCTATCCAAGGGTAACGAACTTGTACAAATGTATTCCATGTATTGTCAACTTATGGTCATTCCTGAACTATCTCAAAACTTACAATTTTTTCGATTTTCGGATAGACCATTATAATGTCGCTTTCTGTGTTTATTTATAGAGTTGGTGCAGTTTCACCCCGTGGCACTGCCTAAATCACTCACGGCCTCTCATCCAATTGTTCAAATTATTTTATTCTCAATTACCAAGTACATGGTTTACATGAGAAAATAATTTCATAATTGCGAACTCGCCTCCTCCCCGTCCTCAATCCCCATAATATAGACACTAAATTGATCAATCAGGCATATTACTCAATTATATGATAAATTTTAGTATATGTCGCTTAATAATATGTTCCCAACTAGTCACGTGGTCTATATATACTGTGTGGTAACTTTTCGGTTTTCGGAGACGTGATCGTGTGAACTATTGTGTGATAATTCCTTATTGTGTTCTTGAAAGGATTTATAATGCTTTATTCTGAGGATAATCCTAAATATATCGTAAGAATATAAATAAATTTGTTTCAGAAACTTCTAAGCATGCAATATCTCTCGCTTCAAGGTCAGGAAATGTGTGACAGAATTTATCAAGACTAATAGACTCATAGTTTGATCAGGGCACGGTCCCTTGGAAACAAACTGTGAATTATTAATTATAACTCTACGTGTTGTTTATACTAATTACAAGTAATTAACAACTGTCAGTGACAAAACTGATCTAATTTGTAAATAATATAATTTCATAAATATTATTCATCAAACAGTGACTGTGGTCAGGGGTGTGCATCATGATTAATATGAGCACCTAATAATATGGGTCCAGGTAAATTAGGAAGATTCTGTACAATATGTTTAAAATATAGCTACATGTACAAGTGTGCACCCTTGTATCTATGGGACGCCACGTTCTTCTATTTATTACCTATTTTGTGATATCAATACTTCATTTTGTATGATATCACAAAATCGAATAAATCATACAAATTTGTAAAAAAAATAGTGATATCACATATTCGATTTTGTGGTATATATATTCATTTTGTGACAGTGGCAACAACTACTAATGGGTGAGGGTAAATTAGTCTTGATTTGGACCAATTGTCAACCCTTCCCCTCAATTTGGAAAAGGGGTTTGTTGTGACGTTGAACTTAGTCGTTTTGTCCATATATCTTGGTGGTTGTAACTAACTATATTTGTTCTTTAGGTGACGGTGGCATAAATATGCCATATACACGGGGCTAGTTAAAATGTACTGGGATGGGGTAAATTAGTCTCAGTTTAGGCCTATATGATGGCCTAAGTAAAATTCTTCCTCCAATGGGAGAAGCGATGGAAGTGGGGTTAATTAGTCTCAGTTTAGGCATATACACATTGCACATGTTCTCCATCAAATGGTAGAATCGATGGTAGTGGGGTGGAACTTAGTCAATTTTTATACTTTATGGGGTTGGGATTTTTAAATATATTTTATTACTTTCTCGGAAAATTTACATTTAGCACTCTTATAAATGTTGCTATTCCACGCATTACCTGTACTTTCGTAATGTTCAGAAATTATGATAATTGGTCCAGTGTAGGGTTAGTATGGTAATGTAAGGCTATGCACTTTTTCCTCTCGAGTGACATATTGTTAATGTACAAACTAACAATGCAGTCATGCAGTTCGTCACATATCCCACCGTTGCACAAGGGACAAATTCTCTCACCCCGATCGGCACCAACCCAGGCTCCAGTTTCAATTGTAAAATGATTGTTTCGCGTTCGGAATCTGTTATCTGTAATCTGTGTATTTTTCTCAATTAAAGTAATATTTCACGTGGTGGTAGAAATCGTATTTTTCTGTCAACCGGAATACAATTTGCTTTAAAATACTTCTTATATACAGTCTCGTTTTTTCACCAGTTCGAGTAGTTCATGTACCCCACAAAATGTGAGTTCCAGATATCACTAGTTCATACCAGGGGCGCCGGAAGGAATTTATATTGCCCCGACCATATAATTGCTATATAAACATACAGGTGGCCGAATGCCACCGTGGTCTGCCGAAGTCAGACCCGGGGAGAGCTCGAGAGGAGTGTCCCCTCTCGAAGGTGGGGGGATTTTTTGGGACTTTTAAGGCCAAATGGAGCGCATTTCCTTGGTTTAAAATAAACTTAATGGACTTTATTTATGTCATTTATATGGCTACACAAAGAGGTGGATTACACTAATTGCACACATCTGCTACTGAAGTGTGCCAACACTTTATCACCGACTCATGCATGGTCCCAGATGGACAATAAACACCATCTCATAATTACACATGAGATTGGATAAAATAAATGTTATTGCAAGAACATCTATTAAATGGCAATAAAAAGCATATACTAGTAGCGATGGAATATATTGTTAATAGTTTCAATGTTGGTCACTGCCCCATGCTGCTAATAAGGATCACATCTTGTCATTAGGAGCAAGTGTTGTGCTATTTTGCATTATATCTCCAGAATATAGCTATTTTATTATCCTAATGAGGCTATCCAACCACACCAACAGCTGTACCGCTTTACTCGTGAACTAAATATCACATAGTTGTAGTGGCAGAGTGATAAAGGCTGACAGTGATAATTTGACTTGAACTTTTAATGGTGTTTATATGCTTTCACAAACAGCATGACATATACTATTATTGCCCCGACCATAGTCGGGGTGGTCGGGGTAGATCCGGCGCCCTTGCATACCCATTGAGTTCATATAGGTGATCCATGTATGGGTATTTTTTATTCTGACACGTGTTAGTACTAAAGCAATGACACATTGACCATTATATAACACATAATTCAGTTTGTCATGCGCGCGGTTCCCACTAATCAGTTTGACTCAATAGTTCACTATCCTGTGCTCAATTCTAACCATAATCGGGATCATTCCTATTTCTCTGTATACAATTGTCGTTGAGGTACTAGATTTTAGGTTCATAACGAATTTGATAAATCAAAGTTCTGTGGTTTTTATCTTTGTTTATTTTGAGTTTCCATTGTTGGCAATAATGAGAATAATCGTGGAGCCCCATGTGAGTAAGATACAAAAGTACAGTATCGTCATCCTATAGCAGGCAGAATAATTTTAAGAAAGCTTAGCGTTGCTTCTCTGGCAATAACTGCGTTGATTTTCTATATTTAGTCCCATTTGTAAATGCTTCTCTGTCGGTCACTGCGTTGATTTTCTATATTTAGTCCATTTGCAAATGGAGGCCTCTTGGTATTTTGACATACGTTTTAATGCGCTGCACTTAAAGATACGGTATATAAGCGTTGGCGGTGGGTATTGCTGTTAAATAGTCACATCCGGTAAAACCGCCATAGCAGAAAGAATATTATATTATATCAAATTTGTTCTTATACCAATCATAACTAAAATGTAAATTGCATGTTAATTGTCATGTTAGTACTCCGTGTTATGTAATAAAATGCCAAGTTATGTAAACAAACAGTACGAATAGAGTATGTGACAAGCAAAACGCTCAACATCGGGGAGACCCCACTATCTGAACTCTGGTTAGAATCAATGTGTAGGAACTGTTACATCGGAAGTAGTTCTATCGCCGGTATTGTGATGGTTCTTGCCTGATTTGTTACGGTTCCTGATGATTGAAAATAATCATTTTTGTGACAAAATCACGCATAATTATAGATATCTTGAATATATTATACTTTCCTGAACGAACAGAGGCCGCAGAAGTGCCGTGTTATCAAAACCTGAACTCTAGACCACAATTAACTCGGTATTGGCGAGTTAACGCGTAAATGTCAACTTGTTATCACTGAATATCAAGCCACGTGGACGCAATTTCTTTGTTTTTCGTGGCGTATAAAATATGAAACGCATTCTGAAGACAAACACTGACTATAAAGTATACCCGTGTTATTCTTCTGTAAAATAGCTGAGAAAGGGTTGATAATTGGGAGCTGAAACACGGGTGCGTGTTACGGTTCTATTTCAAACCAATCATGGCTGTGACGGTTCTGTACATAAGATATATTCGAGCGATTTCTGCACTTTGGTCCGAACATTGTCTTGTGTATCGGACATTTTAAACCAGATAATGACTATAATTTGCATAATAGAACAGGTATATTAAGTAATAAGACAATAAATACCTAATACGGGAGATTAAGTGACATTAATAGGCAGAAATAAAATATTGAAAGTCCCGATGAGTATAGTATCATAACATGCCCGCCTATATAAATGACCAATGGTAATATAAATCTACTCTCAGGAGAATATGAGATGTTATATTCATTGATTTAATCTGGGCATTATTGAAAGATCCAGGTGTGACAATATTTCAATGCCAGCGCCATCATATTTCCTCCTCTGAAGTCCGCATGAGGTACATTTAATCATGTTTGTCGCACAGATTGGGGTGGTGGGGGACTTGGGGAGGGGGTGCTTAATTAGTGTCTATCCCCAACTTTGGTCAAAATGTTAAACAGTTACAAATTTCTTATAATAGATTAGTTTGAAATTTAGCACCAACAACATGTTGAAATTGTTCTCTTATTTTGATTTGACAACAATTTAATAGTGGGGAATTTGTCGTTTTTAGACCAACATTTGCATACTTTCCTACACTTTAAACATGTAATCAACCATATTTGACATATACAAATTGAGACCTCTTCTTTAGAGTTTATCCAAAACTCATGATGGGTGGACAGTAAGTAGGGAGCAGGTGTGATCTAGTTTTCTATATCACATTTACCCCCCCCCCCCAATTGGCAAGAAACTGGTTTAATGGACAAAGAATCAATTCCATTTAATTAATATGCTTTGTATTAAATAATGTATGCTCTTTTGCAAAATAAATCTCTCTCTCTCTTTCTCTTTCTTTCTCTCTCTCTTTCTCTCTCTTTTTCTCTCTCTTTTTCT